>CM062089.1:14662955-15262955 GCA_031163375.1 Conogethes punctiferalis | reverse complement strand
ACCACCAACATGTAGTACTAAGTACTAAACTGATGGCGAATTAGAAAGTTTGATTCTCTTTTTATCACAACATATTATATGGGTCTCTGATTTTGTGAAATATTTTTCTGCTACCTATGAATGGATCTATAGCCAAACATTGTTATAAACATCATAACAACAAAATTTAACAGAGGTAGGACATAGCGAATCGAAAAAATGGGAAAAATAAAAGACACGTATTTTTTCATTTGTAAATTGGACCGAAAATGACAAACATATAGCCCCTTAAAATTACGCGTGACGTCAGATTTTGGGAGATTTTTTGCAAATGAGTGACGTCAAAGACCCCCACTCCTACATGTTGATGCCTTGTATCTTTGTTATTTTTTGTTTAAACGAAAAAAGGAAAAATACGTGTCCAAAATATTTTTTTAATCTAAAATACGGACTAAATATAATGTAATTATTGGTACTGGAATAAGGACCTCCAAATCTTCGTCTGACTGTGATATTTTGATGATGATGAATGTTTATTTGGACAGGTGGGCATGATAATATCGTCCGGTGTGATCCCGGTGGTGGTGCAAGCAGGGGAGGTGGGGTCGGTGATAGCAGCCACGCTCGCTTCCATCACCTACCAGCGCACTCTCAAGCTGCATCGCTACAGGTACGACGGGAAATATACTGTTTTTAATTCTTGTGTAGTAATAATATGCATCCCTCCACAGAGTACTGGTGTCTAGGTTGCTAAGCAGGGCTACAAAGATGTGCGTCTATAAAACAGTGATCAGACCAATCTTAACGTACGGATGCGAAACTTGGACGCTGACGCTGAAGGAGGAAAATCAACTTCTGGTGGCGGAGCGAAATATATTACGAAAGATTCTGAGACCAATCAAAGGGGAGGACGGAAATTGGAGGTCTAGGTACAACCAGGAGATAGAGGATCTCACAGCCGAGCCAAACATAATTGGGGTCATAAAATCTTGCCGACTTCGCTGGCTGGGACATGTGGAGAGAATGGGGGAGGATCATGCTGCCAAAAAAAGCATACCTTGGGAAACCTACGGGACGCCGTCCAGATGGGCGCCCGAGGTATCGCTGGAAGGACGAAGTCGCCAGGGACCTGAAGGCACTGAACGTGCCCGATTGGGTGGACCTGGCTCAAGATCGAAAAAGGTGGCGCGCTTTCATGTCGGAGGCCAAGATCCACTTCGGATCGCTGAGCCAGCGAAGTAGTATATAATAATATCCGGTAGGAGGTATCCTACCCGACCTCTTTTTTGTAACTATCCTCTACTCTAAGGTTGTCTGGAAGAGATCGCTTATAGCGATAAGGCCGCCTATGTTGTACAAGAAATGTCTACTATACATAGTTTTAAGTCAATAGTTTGGTGTGCAATAAAGAATCCCTAATCTTATATATACCCTAATCTTTTCTGGCAATAACAACATTTATAGCTAAAAAAACCGCCTTCAGTATGATGACAAAGGGAGCATCTAGGAATAAATCGATTTTGATGAAACAGCTAAGAGCACGCTCGAATAACATTTCATTTTTCAAACAAAAAATAACTATGTATATCAAAATCGCTTCACCTGATTGGGAGTTACGATGCCACAGACATACACACACACGCAACATACACATAAGGCTTTTATATGACGAAACATAATAATTTCCCAGCACACAGACGGAGCCCGAAGACACTGAGAACGCACCGACCACCAAAGACAAAACTGATGGAGAAAAAACAAAGGCAGCCAAGTCCAACGACCACATTGAAGTGTTGCTAAAGGTATATTATTATTTTACTTAAAAGAACCCTTTTAGGAGTAAGTAAGGAGGAGAAAATGAGGAGGAAATCATGATTTTTTTCAAGGGCACAAAAATGTGCAATGACAATATTAATATATTTTTATTAAAAACGAGAGCTGTCGTGCTTGTATCAAGACTTAGTGAGATGCGTATATTTATAAATCTTTTTCCTTTTTGGGACAAGAAACGTTCCTAAAATTGGCTCCTTTTAAAATTTTTACTTGAAGACATTATGTACTCGGTAATTCATTTGGACAAACCACCTAACCTGTTTTATCTTGCTATTCTCTACCCAAAGGTCGTATGGAAGAGTTCGCTCATAGCGGTAAGACGGCCTAAATAATTGTCCCTGGCCCTGGTAAATGGGCCCTAGTCACGCCCTCACAGTATGGGGCCCTGGGCATAACCTCAGAGTTTGGGGCCCTGGGCTCGTCCTCAGAGTATGGGGCCCTGGGCACAGCCTCAGAGTTTGGGGCCCTGGGCACGCCCTCAGAGTTTGGGGCCCTGGGTACGCCCTCAGAGTTTGGGGCCTTGGGCACGCCCTCAGAGTTTGGGGCCCTGGACACGCCCTCAGAGTTTGGGGCCCTGGGCTCGTCCTCAGTGTATGGGGCCCTGGGCTCGTCCTCAGTGTATGGGGCCCTGGGCTCGTCCTCAGTGTATGGGGCCCTGGGCTCGTCCTCAGTGTATGGGGCCCTGGGCTCGTCCTCAGTGTATGGGGCCCTGGGCTCGTCCTCAGTGTATGGGGCCCTGGGCTCGTCCTCAGTGTATGGGGCCCTGGGCTCGTCCTCAGTGTATGGGGCCCTGGGCTCGTCCTCAGTGTATGGGGCCCTGGGCTCGTCCTCAGTGTATGGGGCCCTGGGCTCGTCCTCAGTGTATGGGGCCCTGGGCTCGTCCTCAGTGTATGGGGCCCTGGGCTCGTCCTCAGTGTATGGGGCCCTGGGCAAAGCCTCAGAGTTTGGGGCCCTGGGCACAGCCTCAGAGTATGGGGCCGTGGGCTCGCCCGGTGGGTCTTAGGCCTTATTGAGCAGTATTAACGGGTGCGGTGCGGCAGGACGGGCTGGTGTGCCGCGTGTACCACGCGCCGCAGTTCCAGCGGCTGCGGCACATGCTGCTGGCGCCGCTGGCCCGCGCGCCCGAGCGCTGCTGCGACGACAAGCCCGACAGTGAGTCACGACGGCCGACTCACAAACGTTACTATGCGACACGCGGACGCATACAATACTCAATCATTTATTGCTTTTTTTTTTATGCAAGAGGCGGCAGACGAGCAAATGTGATACCTGATGGTAAGCAGTCGACACCGCCCATGGACACCCGCAACTCAAATCGAGTTTAGGGTCGCTGCCGGCCTTTTAAATAGGAGTACGCTCGTTTCTTGAAGGCTCCCATGTCGTAGCTGTTCGGAAATACTGAAGCAGAGAGTTGGTTCCACAAAACCGATGCGCGAGGCAAGAAGTTCCTCATAAAGCGTACAGTGGATCTATAATGTAGGTACATAAATATTACAAGATGTTATACGTAAGTTGGATCATTATAGACCCTGAAAGGGTACCGCAATTGAAGAGAGGACGCTTTTCTACTCCAATGAATAGTGCCCAAAATCCAAGGTTCTTGGATACCAGTGCGTTCGGGCGACGCATAGTAACATTTGTGAATACGGCCGTAACTCTTTGACGTATATTCAGTAGGCGAAAAATATTTAAAAAAAAATTCATATAACGTTGATTTGTTCGGAAGTGGGCGCTAATATCTGCGACACAGTCGTTGACTAATGCAGCTTTTAACGCTTTAATTGTAATGTGTGAAAATGTTATGTTTCAAATAAAGATTTATTATTATTATTTGATCGATTTTTACTTATGTTCTCCAAATATATTAATAATTATTAAACAAACTTTTAGTCCGATTTTTTAACTTATACTAGTAAGTAAATATGGCAGGCTGATACCTAGGATCCTGTGCCTCTGGTTATCAACCCTCAAATGACGCTCCCACACAGATGAAGTTAGA
Organism: Conogethes punctiferalis; assembly: GCA_031163375.1. Taxonomy (NCBI): domain Eukaryota; kingdom Metazoa; phylum Arthropoda; class Insecta; order Lepidoptera; family Crambidae; genus Conogethes; species Conogethes punctiferalis. Next base: position 15,259,144 of record CM062089.1, on the reverse strand, counting down.
CAATTTCGATTTTAGGTAAAACCCTGTGCGAGATCGAAGAGGGCTTCATGCGTTCGCTGGCGCACTGCGTACCGTGGGCCGCGAAGGGAGGAAAGTCGGGGTCCACATTTTGTAAGACCAAAGGTATGTGCAAGCCTTTTTTATTGAAGTGGGGATCACTCTGTCACGATGCAGACATACTACTCGTAGTATGCAGCAGGTCCAACTAACGTGAACAAATTACGTTAGGTTCACTAGTAATACTTTTGCACGGGGATGTAAGGGATAGCGACCTATCACCTTTTCGCTCCAAGTCAACCTCACCTGCCCGTGGTGCATCCTGCCGAATAACAAACGAAGCTCTGGCAAACCGACTGGTGGCGGTAAAACCATCACGATAGAAGGTGTAGCTAAATACCACAGGCCGATGACGGGCAGCAGCGTCACCGGAGCAAGAAGCTACGCCCCGCGATCGCCAACCCGCCTGCCCAGCGTGGCGATTATGGGTATATCCTCCAAAAGTTTGCCCTAGGTGGCGAACAACTGGAGAGGCCTATTTCCAGCAGTGGACTGCGATAGGCTGATAATGATGATGACTTTTGCACGTCAAACTTTTTTCCTACCAGCACTTCGACGATAAACTCAACAGTTAGCCTTTTTAAATTATGTACATAGCAACTGACCAATCACATGATAGCTGCACCGCAGGACTACATAATGCGATCTATCGGAAATTGAAACCCCCTCATCATACAGTGTGACTCGTTGAGATTATAGAAGCGTAACTTGCTTTCCGATATACGAGGATGTGTCATTGGTAACTTCCGATTCTTATAGTGACTGGTATTTCCCTAAGACCGAGACTTGCAGAGTCAACGGACAGAAGGAGACTGGATTTCAACAAAGCATTCTCTGGAGGTTAAATCTTTCGTGAAATTTTTCAAAAATTGTAATTATAGTTCATTCGCGTTAAGATAATAGTGACTCATCACCGATTAAAACGCTAGAAATAATTTCTAGCGTTTTAATTGGCTAGTGGCCGGCACAACGCGAATGAACTATAGTCCGTCTTTTAGCTTATTCAAAAATAAAAGACACGTATTTTTTTATTTGTAAATTAGATTAAAAATTACAGCCATTAAAATTACGCGTGACGTCACTCGGCGAGGCATTTTTACGGGAGCGAGTGACGTCAAAGACTCCCACTCCTAACTTTTGATGCCTTGTATCTTTGCTATTGTTTATTTGAATGAAAAAAGGAAAAATACGTGTCTTTACTTTTTAATAAGCTAAAAGACGGACTAATTACAATTTTTGACCATAATAGCCTAACTTTGGAATAAAACCATACTACTGATTTCCAGATGATAGATACGTGCTCAAAGAGATGACCAAGCCGGAGTGGCAGCAGTTTCTGGAGTTCGCGCCGCACTATTTCAACTACGTCATCAACTGCCACCAAAACCAACAGCCCAGTTTACTAGGTAATGTTCTAGATTAATAATTTGTACCTAATAATAATGCACTAGGTCTTGTCACCTAAAGAATTATTGCATAACATCATAGTTTGTTTTGCATACTTTTATAATAGGATTATTGTAATCTTTTAGCCTAAACCATATTACAATATATTGACAGAATAAGTTTTGTTATTATAAGCATGGTGGTCATTCATAAACATAAATATCATCATAGATATAGTTATGATATGAATATGGCTTGTGCCCTTATTTTCCTGAGTTTGCTTAACGTCCCCTATTTGACATTGGATAGGCGATATGTATCTGGCTCGAAGGACCATTTCTCGTTTCCAAAAGAGATCTTCCTTTTTTATTTTACTTACCCCTTTCGCACCTGAGATTTTTTTTCCCTCCTTTTGGCTATATTTGTTAAAAATAATAATACCTAGGGCCTTCAGATTAGGGGGAAAATAGTGAAAAAAATCCATCCTATGTAGTATTTTAGAAAAGCATACCGCACGATCGTGAGTTCCAGGTCTTACTTCTCCCTACGCACGATCGTGAGTTCGGTTAATTTTATCAGTGTTTTATTATGTTTTTCTCATTATTATACTTTATTATTGGCTAGGTTAAAATATAGTTTTGTAATAAAACAATGAATTTACCAAAATCAAACAAATTCAGTCATATTACACCATTTCACCATAAAATTAGCCTTTTTCTACTTATTTGGTCATACTTATTGCCAGTCTTTACTTATTTTGTAATTATTTCGAGTATTTTTTAAAGTTAACTTTGAATTAACATAACAAAGAAACATTTCTTTCAGTCCTTATCAATATAGGTCCCTTAAAATATAGTAAGAAGTTATGAGAGAGTTCTAAAAACTACTAAATGTTTCGAGAAAAGCTAGGTTGCGCCTCGCTTCGCTAATTTTAGCAGGCGATTTGCAGCTCTTTAAACTACAAACTCGAGGACCCTTCAATGAGGGTTTTCTGAAAAAAGAAACCCACCAGATACAAATATGTGGTGACATAGGCACATATCTATTCGGGTCGCAGGCATAACGTAATTGGTCCATGTCAAAACATGGCACTGATATTTACATAGCAACTGACCAATCACATGATAGCTGGACCGCAGGCTTAATTAATGCTATCTATCGGATAATTAATTTTGAAACACCTTCATCTGTCGAAAATGGGCAAAGGCATGTGCCCATCATATCTCTTTTCCTGAAACGGACTATTTGCAGGTTTGTATGTTCCTACGATCGAGGTGTCTCGATTGGCCTGATGACTCATTTGGTAGTGACCTTTACCTTCTGAACCAAGGGTCGTCAGTTCGATCCCCGCGCAGTACAAACATTTACGTGCATGAACACGTCCGTTTAATTGATCTGGGTATTTGCTATGTATGATATAGATAAGTCGAAAAATAATATTCTTTATTGTACATAAACCACATAATTTTCTTAAATTTAGGTACAGTCAGTAGAAATTTATTAGACAATATAGGCGGCCTTATCGCTGTAAGCAATAATGATGTATTAATTTACAAAAAAAGTATTAAAATTTATTGTCTACTCCATTCAAGCGTTTCATCTTCCCTCACAGCGGGTGCAGCACAAAATTCCTCGCCAGCCTCATCAATGTCGATATCTGAGCATTCTCCTTTTGTGAGAATATTAAGAACTTGCTAATCATTCAATAAGACACCTGAAAAATAAAAAAACACTTACATTTACTCCATGAGTCAAGGTAAATATACGCAACTCATTTTCGTGAGTTGGTACAAATAAGCCCGAGAGCTCACGCTAGTGAGTTCCATATTTCGACACGAGCCAGGTCGACGTAAATGTAAAATATTTTTAATTACCTTATATTATTCGATTATTATATTAATAAAGATTAAATAGAAACAATTATTTAATAAAAATAAACATTAAAACCATAAAAGTAATACAAATACTTACGGCGCTTACTACGGGGACCGAGACACACCTTCGTTTTGAGCAGACCGGCGGACATACGGACCTGTGAATGCCGCGAAACTGCTTCTGCCTGGTTTTTTGTTAGACACACTATCATGTGGACCCGGGCGCGCGCGGCGGAACAGATTACACGCGCCCTCAGATTTTTTGAAAATTTGAACTCACGATCGTATAAGTCAGGTGCGAAAGGGTTACTAGATGCTGCCCACGGCCCTGCCTGCGTGAATATTCGTACAAAACATAGCCTATGTGTTAATCCAATGTAAAAGCTATATTACTGTGAAGTTTCATTAAAATCCGTTCAGTCATTTTTGCGTGAAAGAGTAACAAACATCCATCCATCTATCCATCCAAACAAACTTTCGCATTTATAATATTATAGTAGGATAGTAGGATTAGTAGGAAGTAGGATATCAGTAGGAAGTAAGATTTATAATATTAGTAGGATAGTAGGATTTACCGTTGTAAATAATAGCTTTTTAATGTAGTTGTAACTTTACCATTTAAGACATGATGTTTAAGCTGATTGTTTGTGTCTCCCAGCTCGCATCTTAGGAGTGTACAGCGTAGGAGGAGCAGGCAACGGCATCCTCGTGATGGAGAACGTTTGGTACGCGTGCGCAGCCGCCGCCACGCGCTTCGACCTCAAGGGCTCGTCGCGGCACCGCCTCTCCACCGACACGCAGCCGCTGTCCGTGCTCATGGACGAGAACCTGCTCAACTGTGAGTCACACACACTGAGCCTGCTCAACTGTGACTCACACACACACTGAGTCTGACCAACGTGTGCCACGCGCTTCGACCTCAAGGGCTCGTCGCGGCACCGCCTCTCCACCGACACGCAGCCGCTGTCCGTGCTCATGGACGAGAACCTGCTCAACTGTGAGTCACACACACTGAGCCTGCTCAACTGTGACTCACACACACACTGAGTCTGACCAACGTGTGCCACGCGCTTCGACCTCAAGGGCTCGTCGCGGCACCGCCTCTCCACCGACACGCAGCCGCTGTCCGTGCTCATGGACGAGAACCTGCTCAACTGTGAGTCACACACACTGAGCCTGCTCAACTGTGACTCACACACACACTGAGTCTGACCAACGTGTGCCACGCGCTTCGACCTCAAGGGCTCGTCGCGGCACCGCCTCTCCACCGACACGCAGCCGCTGTCCGTGCTCATGGACGAGAACCTGCTCAACTGTGAGTCACACACACTGAGCCTGCTCAACTGTGACTCACACACACACTGAGTCTGACCAACGTGTGCCACGCGCTTCGACCTCAAGGGCTCGTCGCGGCACCGCCTCTCCACCGACACGCAGCCGCTGTCCGTGCTCATGGACGAGAACCTGCTCAACTGTGAGTCACACACACTGAGCCTGCTCACCTGTGACTCACACACACACTGAGTCTGACCAACGTGTGCCACGCGCTTCGACCTCAAGGGCTCGTCGCGGCACCGCCTCTCCACCGACACGCAGCCGCTGTCCGTGCTCATGGACGAGAACCTGCTCAACTGTGAGTCACACACACTGAGCCTGCTCACCTGTGACTCACACACACACTGAGTCTGACCAACGTGTGCCACGCGCTTCGACCTCAAGGGCTCGTCGCGGCACCGCCTCTCCACCGACACGCAGCCGCTGTCCGTGCTCATGGACGAGAACCTGCTCAACTGTGAGTCACACACACTGAGCCTGCTCACCTGTGACTCACACACACACTGAGTCTGACCAACGTGTGCCACGCGCTTCGACCTCAAGGGCTCGTCGCGGCACCGCCTCTCCACCGACACGCAGCCGCTGTCCGTGCTCATGGACGAGAACCTGCTCAACTGTGAGTCACACACACTGAGCCTGCTCACCTGTGACTCACACACACACTGAGTCTGACCAACGTGTGCCACGCGCTTCGACCTCAAGGGGTCGTCGCGGCACCGCCTCTCCACCGATAAGTGGCCGCTGTGCTCATGGACGAGAACCTGAGGCTCAGGTTCTCGTCCTCGGCTTAACTGTGACTCATACACAAACACACAGAACATACATACGGCCTGGTCAACAATTTGTGGATACACAGCTATACATGTACAAAGCTTGCTCAACTGTCTCAGCCACACAGTTTATTGTTACATGTCTGTTTATTGTTAGGGACATAACCGTTTATTGTTAGGGACATGACTGGTCATTGTTAGGGACATGACGGTTTATTGTTAGGGACATGACCGGTCATTGTTAGGGACATGACCGTTTATTGTTAGGGACATGACCGGTCATTGTTAGGGACATGACCGTTTATTGTTAGGGACAGGACTGGTCATTGTTAGGGACATGATCGTTTATTGTTAGGGTTATGACTGTATATTGTTAGGGCCGTGACTGTTCATTGTTAGGGACATGACTGGCCATTGTTAGGGACATGACTGGTCATTGTTAGGGACATGACTGTTCATTATTAGCGACATCACTGTTACTGAGACACGTTTGTTCCCGCGCAGTGCGCTGGCAGGCCGCGCTGTACCTGGCGGCGCACACGGGCAGCGTGCTGTGGGCGAGCGTGGAGCGCGACACTCGGTTCCTGGCGGCGCAGCGCGTCATGGACTACTCGCTGCTGCTGGGCGTGGACGGCCACAGCCTGCACCTGGGCCTCATCGGTAAGAGACAACACCTTTTAAGAGAGGTAGAGCATAGCCAATCTTCGCTCGAATTGAGCCGCCCGTCCGGGGAAGGACCTCCACCCTATAGAATCATCATCATCCTAGCCTTTTTCCCGATTGTCTCAGGGTCGGCTTCCCAAACTGAGAGATTTGGCGAGGGCTAAGCTTTTACACAGAGCGACTGCCATCAGACCTCCGCAACACTTAGGGTAAGCTATACCCATTCCCAGTTTAGGCGTCAGAGTTATTATCATCTCTGTTATGATGTAACGACTGCTATCTGAGTTGGTAAAGATAGCACCCGGGACCTCCACCCTATAGAATACCGAAGTCAAATGACCTCTGGGTCATGTTTCTGCAGGGTTTGCGGAGCTCGTGGGGGGGTTAGGGTTGGGCCGGTATGGCGGTAGCAACTGACAGGTAACTGACCAGTTACTTGCCAATTGTCACAGCGACTTGGGCTTCTCTTTCGCTTTCCATCAGGCGTAGGAAAGCCATTATGGCGAGCCACTATAAAAAAAAAAACTTACTTACTCCGCTGGCCCAACGACCCGTGGTGGGTCTTGGCATCCGACACAATAAGATGCCATTCTTCCCTATTTTGAACCAGTTCATACTCAGTTGTCGATGGTATGAACCAAGTACCTAGGTCGTTCTGCACTTCGTACCCCCAAGGGTACTTGAAAAGGTACCTCTAAAGGTATTCCACGTGGAATGCGGGCGTGGAAGAACCAATTTATGGGACAAGTCTAAAATACCCCAATCCGATGACGGGCAGCAGCGTCACCGGAGCGAGGAGCTACGCCCTGCGATCGCCAACCCGCCTGCCCAGAGTGGCGATTATGGGTAAAACCGACCAATGTGGCAAACAACTGGAGAGGCCTGTGTCCGTTGGACTGCGATGATGACGATGGATTTTAGAATAGAATACCGTTTATTTGATACTTAAATTAACATACAAAAAAAATACTTAAGAACTAACATTTTACTTTAATAACCTCATTATTTGGTACTTACATTTACATACAAAAAAAAATACTTAAGAACTAACATTTTACTTTAATAACCTCATCAAATCCGCTAACTTAACCTGGTATTGCCAGACTACATCCGCACGTTCACCTGGGACAAGAAGTTGGAACACCTGGTGAAGAAGAACCTCGGCTCCGGGCAGCCCACCGTGGTGTCCCCCGACGAGTACAAGCGGCGGTTCTGCGCCGCCTGCCGCAAGTACTTCCTCCAGTGCCCGTCGCACTGGGACCATCTCATGCCAGCGATACACCCGTAGGCTGTGTGCACACCCATCAACAGATCTCTAATAGTACTTGCTGCAGACCTGGTGCAGAACCTCGGTTCTGGACAGCCCACCGTGGTGTCCCCCGACGAGTACAAGCGCCGCCTGCGATACACCCGTAGGCTGTGCGCACACCCATCAACAGATCTCTATGTAAGGCTCTTTCTTTATGTACGTCTTCCATCGGCGGAATGCAGTCCTAAGCAGTGCAAAAAGCAACAAATATTTATTGTGTATTCCAATTGGTTTTGTTTGACATCGCGTCGTTATGTTTTTACACTCACGATAAAAATTTGTGGTCATTCCGTGTGTTCCACCGAACCATGGTACGATGGCGTAGCGGCCTACTAGTGCAGTCAATGAAGCGAAAAATACGGGCTAACCTCCGAATTTTTTTACTGTGATCCGATTTGCATGAAATTTTGGAATTAGGCTCATCTTACCATTAACTTCAAAAGTGAAAATGATTTGAACTCCGCCACCACCATGGGGGTGGTTGCCACCCCTTCTCGGGGGTCAATGGTTGTTTTTTCAAAATAACCTCGGATATCGATTGAAGATCTAATTTTAAGCAAAAAAGTTTCTATAAAGTTTCTCGAAAAATCTAATATTTTTTAAGTTATTGGCAATTGAAAATTCGCAAATTTTTCACGATTTTCATCAGTTTTTTTCAAATATCTCCAAAAATATACGTTTTATCGAAAATTGTATAAGGAACGAAACTGTAGCAGGTAAAAAAATGAACAATTTGTTTTTTTACAAAGTATTCTAAGTGCAATATTAAGCTAGATATTAAAGATCAAAGCCGTTTTTTATTTTATCTGAAATTTCATCGATGTAGTCAATGCCATCTAGCAGCGAGCAAATGCATTTTATGCTTTCTAATCGAAAAGGGTTTTGTAGTGCTTGAAATAAGCTTTAAAATGAGCTTTATCAAAAGTCTTTTACACGTAAAATAAGTGAGCTATATTGCAAATAAGCGGAGCATCGAATGTTTTTTCTTTTCAATCAATGGGTTTAAATAAGTGCCATTTCCACCAAAACTAAAATTAATCATATTCCGCCTAGAATTAACTTTATTATGAAGAGTTTTATAGATTGTATTAGTTTGGCTGCTTTAGGACACATAGTTTTCAAAAAAGTCACGATTGAAAAAAATCGAGAATTTCAAATTTTTAAAAATCCCACCCCTTTTTCATAATATCTCAAAAATGACGACAGATACGTATAAAAGTGTAGGGATAAAAAATTTAGGTATTTTTCTGACAAACAATTTGGTTTTTTTGTTTTTTCTATCAAATAAAAATTGACGGAGATATGATTGTTTAAAGAGCGCGTGGCAGCGCAATCACAGCCTCCCTTAATCGTGACTTTTTGAAAACTATGTGTCCTAAAGCAGCCAAACTAATACAATCTATAAAACTCTTCATAATAAAGTTAATTCTAGGCGGAATATGATTAATTTTAGTTTTGGTGGAAATGGCACTTATTTAAACCCATTGATTGAAAAGAAAAAACATTCGATGCTCCGCTTATTTGCAATATAGCTCACTTATTTTACGTGCAAAAGACTTTTGATAAAGCTCATTTTAAAGCTTATTTCAAGCACTACAAAACCCTTTTCGATTAGAAAGCATAAAATGCATTTGCTCGCTGCTAGATGGCATTGACTACATCGATGAAATTTCAGATAAAATAAAAAACGGCTTTGATCTTTAATATCTAGCTTAATATTGCACTTAGAATACTTTGTAAAAAAACAAATTGTTCATTTTTTTACCTGCTACAGTTTCGTTCCTTATACAATTTTCGATAAAACGTATATTTTTGGAGATATTTGAAAAAAACTGATGAAAATCGTGAAAAATTTGCGAATTTTCAATTGCCAATAACTTGAAAAGTATTAGATTTTTCGAGAAACTTTATAGAAACTTTTTTGCTTAAAATTAGATCTTCAATCGATATCCGAGGTTATTTTGAAAAAACAACCATTGACCACCGAGAAGGGGTGGCAACCACCCCCATGGTGGTGGCGGAGTTCAAATCATTTTCACTTTTGAAGTTAATGGTAAGATGAACCTAATCCCAAAATTGTATGCAATTCGGTTCACAGTAAAAAAATTCGGACCTATAATGCTTCATTGACTGCACTATACGTAGCAGTTTTATGGAACACGAGACAATTCAATGTATCCCTACATTGTACTTAGTCGGAGGCTATGCGGTAAGGAGGTATCCAAAGTCAATTCCTTCAAATAATGATTCCACACTGTGTACGAATGTTATTACATGAATCAAGCTAATTGCATAATAAAACACTCTAAATTATTGTGTAAAGCCCATTTCAAAGTAATTTTGACAATAAATACAAAATATGTTAATGTAATTTCAGAGCAACAAAACAAGTGCCTATTAATAATGTACTTTAAAACATAATAGATACATATTATAATAAAGTAATTAAAGTCTGTTTTATAAAGATCAGTCCAAAACCAATGGTATCCACGAATGAATAAGTTTATCTAGATTTAGATCTGATGTTACATTCATATAAATAAGTTGCTGATAATAAAAACTAAACATAAATAATAAATAAATTATTCTAATTTACATATAGTATTCACATTCCTGTATATTAAACTAAGTAGACAAATTATGTAAAGCTTATTTGGTTAAATAAATAAGATTTGTTACCAATGATGATTTGTTTTTTTTTTATATTTCGTAAAGTGCACACTTTTATGTCTATCATCTACCGCTAGCTGAAACTAAATTCATTTTGTATCCAGCTTTTAATCATGTTTGTCAATACATTTATGAAAACTGGCCAACTAACTAAAGACGTTACCAGTTCAATCAATCGTCGAGAGATGACAGAGAGTCAAGTCCCAGAAATAGAAAGGGCTTTTTCACCCTGAAGCCTTATTGAAAGCGGTACAACTAATAAAAATCATTTAAACAACGTGAAAGATCTAATTTATACCTCTCTCTCTCTCTACCTAGCCTTAGTCCCATCATTTGGGGTCGGCTCTCCTAGTCATTTTTCGCCAGGTCGCTCTGTCCTGGGTTGTCGCAGGTGTGATATTTGCACCTTCCATGTCTCTACCAATAGCAGCCATCCATGTGAGTCTTATCTAATTTATACCGTACTAAATAAAAACACCGATGTTAAAATTAATTTTATTTATTTCATCAGGCTCTCATAAGTTACATTTAGTATCATTTATTCTCCATTCATAATAATAGTTAACTGGTTGATCGAACAAAAAGTCAATAAAAATCTTTTCATTTCGCCAACAGTCTGAAATAAGCATGCGCCATTTTTCCACCGGAATAATCCATATAACGAGATATTTTACAACATATATTTGCTATTATTAGTAATGAATCATGATTTTATTTGGATCGGTGATAATTTACCCACCTACAGATTTTCAAGATTCGGTAAAACATATATGTATACTTAATTTTGGTAAAAGTCTGTTTACATCATTTTCATTTTCTATATTACTCGAAGGAAGAGCGTGGAAGGGTATTTCTTAAATAAATAACTGAGTCGAATCGTTCAGTGTCTTAAATACAAATTTTGGAAACGTAAAAGCCCTGAGCGGGTGTGATTGTCCAGGTCTCAAAATAACAGTGAATACTCAAATGTCAAATTACTTAATTACGACAAAAAATATTAATCCTTTGACCACCGAGAAATGATGCAACAGGAAATATATATTGTTATTATTATCGAAGCATATAAACGTCACTAGCTTACAAAGCGTTAATAATTGATCGTTAATAAGTGAGTTTATGATCGTCTCTAATTCTCTATGATAATTACTTTGAAATCGAAAATTGCTAATGTATTTTACATTCAGAAAATCTGTAGGTGCCTATCGACCGTACCATGATTACAATTGTATCCACTTAAAACAGCCTAACTTGAGGTGACACAAAAATAACGGACAAAACTATATATTTATCCATCTATTCTCACTAATTCATAGTTATACACAACAAACGTAAGTACGTACGTTTCTTTTATATATATATATATGTATACGGTACTTGGATAAACAGTTACATTTCTCTAATTTTGTTTTATAAATAGGAGTCATTTGGTAACTTAGGCTACCTGACTACAGAAGCGGAGCTCTCTCCTCTGCCTCGCTCCACTTCTGCGGATAAGCAGCCGAAATTAGGAGGTAATGACGAATCAAAATTTGGTTAAATTGTTTACAAATTTATAGTTTTTCGGAATCTTTTACACGAAATCTATTTCATAAGTGTCTTTACTCAACAAAAAATCGGGGTATATAATAGGTAGGCTCAATAGGGTCAATTTTAAAATAAAACAATTAGAGCAATGTAATTGTTTAACTGCAGGACATTTGATACTAAGCATCAAAAGGAACATTTTCTAGTATTACAAGGTTATATTTTTGATGCTCACATAACAAGCCCGTAGAACTAAGTCATTTATTTAGCAACTTATAAACAACTTCCTTTAATAGTTTTAATAATGCCGGAAGCACGCATGAATAGGTTAATGCCGCGGCCAAACATTGGATTCAACTTTGCGTCCAATCACTGTCCAATAATAAGCGCTCAATGTCTTCATTGTGTCAAAGTACCGATACACACATTGGTGCATTGGGCGCAAAACGTTATGCTAGGTTTACACGCGCGCCACGCAGCTCGGCGAGCAGCCCTGATCTACACACTGCGCACGCACGTGCACATTCAAACAGACGAACAGCCCGTTCACATGCTTGTGCTTGTGTTCGTGCCCGTTGAATGTCGTATTGAACGCGAACGTGTAAACGCGGCATTACGTTGGTACAAATATCTCCAATGTGTGGCCGCGGCATCACGTTTTAACTCTTGACTGATATAAATATACCTTATGATACAATCGTGTGCTTAACGTGTTTTGTAATTAACAAATAGGACAGGCTCGGTGGCTCATTTGGTAGTGACCTCTGCCCTCTGAGCCAAGGGTCGTGGGTTCGATTCCCGCACAGTACAAACATTTGTGTTCATGAACATGACTGTTTGTATTGGTCTGGGTGTTTTCTATGTATAATATGTATTTATTTACAAAAAAAAAGTATATAAGTAAGTTTATCAGTTGTCTAGTACCCATAGTACAAGCTTCGGCTTAGTTTGGGGCTCGGTGGCGCTGTGTGGCCCAGCGTGGCATGTCTTAGGTTATTATTTATTTATTATTTTTATTATTTCTTTTTCTTTTCAACTGAAACAGTTCCACTCAGCTTGTCAAAGCATTACCAAACATCCTGCAGACAACTAAAATGAGTAATGTATAAAAAATAACGACTTTCTATTCGGCGTGATCCGTTCACGGGTCACCGACATTAATTAGTCCGGTGGTGACGAGGAGTTGCCACACAGCGGGCGTGGCTGATCTGGCTGGCTGGCTGGTAATCATAGATCGTATCGTAAACGTTTTCAGTTTGGATCAAATGAGGACATCGGGATGTAAGATAGCGACCTATCATCTTTTCGCCCCAAGCCAACCTCACCTGCCCGTGGTGCATCCTGCCGAATAACAAACGAGGCGCTGGCTACCGACTGGTGGCGGTATAACTATCACAATTGAGGCGTAGCTAAATACCACAGACCGATGACGGGCAGCAGCGTCAACGGAGCGAGAAGCTACGCCCTGCAATCGCCAACCCGCCTGCCCAGCGTAGCGATTATGGGTATATCCATCAGATGTTTGCCCTAAGTGGCGAACAACCGGAGAGGCCTGTGTCCAGCAGTGGACTACAATAGGCTGATGATGATGACGATGAGGACATTGAGCTTACGAGATTAAAGATTTTTACACAATTTTTTGTTAATTTTTAGTCCTCCCATAGTATCTTTGCTCAAGAGTGCATTAAAATACCCGCTATGTGCCAACGCCTCAACAGTACCAATACTAATTAGGTCAAGTTACATACACCTTACAGTTCGGACGACGCGAGGCAATTCGTTGCACAGACGCATACGCTAGCTTTACCTGACACTAACCGCTAACATGTCCCCCGCACATTCACTCGTTCGGTTTAACAATAGCTATGTATTATTATTTTACACGCTTAAAGCTCGTACACACTTCATCGTGTCATATCGTATTAAATGGTCACTGTGTTTGAGTTACTCTATTATAAATACTAGGATCATAAATAAAATAAAATGACGTTTATTTGCTAAACACGGCATAGTTAGTTTTACAATATTTCAGTACAAGAAAAACTTTATTTGGTACACATTAAATATTACATACTAGCTGTGCTCGCGATTTCGTCCGCGTGGAATAGTAATTTTTCCCGTTTTTTTACATTTTCCATTATTTCTTCGCTCCTAATAGTTGCAGCGTGGTGTTATAGATATAGCCTAAAGCCTTCCTCGATAAATGGTCTATTCAACACAAAAATAATTTTTCAATTCGGACCAGTAGTTCCCAAGATTCGCGCGTTCAAACAAACAAACTCTTCAGCTTTATAATATTAGTTAAGATAAAGGAAAACAACATTGATATTATGTGATGTGAACAAAATGTCAGCATTACGCATCCTTATAGCAAATTTTTGTTTGTTATAACGCTTGTTTTCAGTAGAAACCACGAATGAAGTTTATCACTACATGTTTTGCCTACAGAGAGACATAAAAACATTTGGTTGGTTATACTGGAAAGGATTTTCTTTTGAAATACAGGTAGTATTGAATTAATTTGTCATTTTGCCTATGAAATACACTACTAAACTTATGTAGTTTATAAACATTGAATAATTTTAAATAATTTATTTCAACATTTTAATCGACATACCTTCTTTTACCAAAGAAAACTCAAATGAACATTAAGTTTCGATTAAGTGTGTACGAGCCTTGACAGTCCTACATTTATGAACTTAAGTTTAAAATGATAACAAAACCAAACGCAACACCACATACCTACGATACATTAAAACGAATAACATACAAACGTATTAATTAAGAAAAGAGATTTCAGTTATTTCGATCACACAATTAATTTAAAGAATCATTGATTATAACTTTTAATGAAAGACACATAGTTTCCAGAGCAACTAAATATATACGTAGATTCGATTTAGTAACGTATTACATACTATCTAAGGACCATCTTCGCTTCGCTTCGGTTATTTCAGGTAAACATAATTATCATTGGTTGATATTCAACTATGTACAAGCATTTGGAAATCTAAATAGCTTTCGCATTGTCGCATCTTCCATGGGGAATTCATAATCTGGGGAAACTGAAAACAAAATGGTCGCATCTTCCCCCAATAAATAGTTTATTTCTGCAAATAGATTCACTAGTTATACTTTTGCAATATGTTTTAAATGTATATTATGGTTCATATTCAATTTTGAAATACATACTAAGAGTTAAAGCACGGAAGGGTCTGTGTTCACATCCGCGTCGGAAATTCTGAGACCTCAGTACTTTACAATAAGAATACTGAGATTTAAACCAAGCAAATACCTAAATTTTGATGATGATGGTTCAGTGGTAGCGAACGCTGCTTCAGACACAATGGTCGTAGGTTCCATCCCCGTGCAGTACAAACATTCGTGTGCATGAACATGTCTTTTTGATTTGATCTGGGTGTTTGCTATGTATAATGTATTTATTTACAAAGTTTATAAGTTGTCTAGTACCCATACTACAAGCTTCGGCTAAGTTTGGGGCTAGCTGGCGCTGTATCGCCCAGCGTAGCATTCGTTATGTTATTTATGTATATTTTTTGCCTCTGTTAACTATGTATCTTCTATCAAATCACATAATCGATTCAAACAAATAATCTAATCGCAAAACATATGGAAATAATATATTTCAATTTGGTAGTTTTGAAAACTACAATTTAGCGATTGCTTAAGTAAAATACAGTATGTACACGGAATACGCTATAACGTTTAAAATTTGTACAACTATAAATACATAGTCTTATTATACGTTTGAGCCGGCCGTCCATCGCCAGCTATGTATAAGTTAGCTTAACTTAGCTTGCGTAGTTGGGCTTATATAAGGTTCCGTACAAAAACTAATCTAGGCCTATGTCCAGCAGTGGACTGCAATAGGCTGATGATGATGATGGTGACAAAAACTAATAAAAAAAATGCTTCTTTACAAACGTAGTTGTAGGAGTGACCATTTGCGCAAGAAGAGGTAATGCGGGAAGCCTAGGATCGATAAAAGTGGCGAACATTTGGAGTGACCTATGCCCAGCGGTGGACTGACAGAGGTTGATCGTAGATCCACGATGTGCGACGCGCAAAGAAGAAAGGAGTCCCACAACAGTGACCCAGCTTTGCATACCAATAGTAATTGGTAAATGTGTGTTCCGATATGTGTACGTAAATTAAGAAATAAACCAATTAGTAAATAAATGATTCTTGATTCTTGGGGGTGGGGAGAGGTCAGTCATGAAATATGTAGATGGTCCATTATTGTAAAATAAATAGTTTTAATTATATTCTTAAAGATATTTTAATTTAAATTCTACCAATTAAAAATAAAAAAGTAAGCTCAATATAATACGTACGGAACACACTCCACGCGAGTTCAACTCACACTTAGCCAGGTTTTTTTTTTAAAAAGTGTGTACATCACAAGCTATACTTAAAACCGAGCTGAAGTACGCAAGCTACGCTAATAAGATAATCTTAGCTAGCGGTGGATCACCGGCATTACTTTAAGCCAATATGTGTGCTAAGCAATATAATTAATTTAAAGATTTATATTTAAAGTCAAATATTACCGTTTGCACATATAAAAAATATGTAAACAAATTATGTTGTATTACAAGGAAGAACTGTATATTTGTCACCGTAAAATTGTAAACACCGTTAGATTATGATCTCGCGATATTGTAAACTGTCGAAAGATTGCGAACTGCTTACAGTGCTTACAATAATGCTTACAGTTCAACTATTAATATTCGGTAGATTGTAATCAATGGAAGTGAAATTCTTAAATTAAAATCTGTCACGCGTTAAATTAGTCCCAAACAACCCAAAGGTTCTCTGGAAGAGATCGCTTAAAGCGATAAGACCGCCTAACTTGAACGTCAATATATCTTTGTATTTAGTTATAGGTCAAATGTTTGGTGTACAATAAAGTGTATCTATCTATTATCATTAATATCAATGTTAGATTGTTAGCATTCGTTACGTTTCACAATCTTACGACAGTTTACAATCTGTCAAGATGCATTATAATGTAACGGTATTTACAATTTTACGGTGACATATTCATTGTTACAATATAACACAAGACTTTACCATTTTAAATAATACTATAGAAAACTTAATCTAACCCCAATGTACTTCGTTACACGCTAAGTGAAAGCCCTTTGCTTATTTTCACCGACAAGTCCTAAATGGTTTCCTAGGTAAGTGTCCCTTAAGTTAAGTGTTACCCTAAATCGAGAACCACCAATTCATTGCCACTGTCACTGATTTTGATTTAACTCCCCTAGGGGTCCATAATTCCATCATTAAATTATGTCACACTTAAGGAGGGAGTCCATAAAGTGTTACATAAGGAGGAAAAAAAGTCCCTTTGAAAGGGACCACCTGTGACAAGAAGAGGGTGGGAGGGGTCCAAAAGTCATGTAATTCGTGTGACGTAATTTGTGGACGACTCTGGCATTAGATGACATTTAAACGTCGTTGAACAAATTAATGTCAAAAAGTCCCCTAAATGAAAGGCTAGGGACCTCTTAGCTTAGGAGGCTGTTGGTAAAAATTGGCAACAGGCCCGGTTCCACTACCAGCTGATAAGTTCCTGATATGCTAACTAGGACTTATCGTCCACATAAGCCAACATCTGTTATTATGAACGTAAATTTAATCAGCAAGTTTTGAAACCTGAGTAATGTTTCAGCCTCAAGTTAATGGGAGATAACTAAATGTATATGAGTAGGAAGGCCAACCAAACCGACCGTAAACAAACCGACTTCTTCAAAGTAAGGCCAAACGATCGAACGTCGATCGATGGAATAATCAATTTGACGTCGATCGAAGTCATCAGTATGGAAGAAAGAAAGTATGTATCTATCACACATTGACCAATTGATCATTATCGATCTATTGTCATACTGACAGACAAGGACAGAAAATACACTTTTTTTTATTGTAGTACACCATAGACTATTGTAACACACACATGAAGTCTATGGTATGCTGTATTAAGGGTAAAGAGAGCTCAACAGTTAAACCATATTTTATTCTGATTTTTATTTTTTGAATTTTTTGTTTACATTTTAATATCATATATCGTTGGCCTTAGTATGAATGATAAAATTTTTCTGTCATTGACAATATTTATCAAAGTTCGATTAGAGTATTTATATTACAAGGTTTTAGGTGAAAGTATAGAGTATTCGTCGCAACAACTCATGTCGCTCAAAAGAAGTGCGATAGAAATGGTTTGTTTACTTGTGTGTTAAAGAGAGATGGGGTGTCGTCCTGTCTCGCTCACGTGGGGTTCAGCGCCGTACTTAGCGACTTCAGTTGCTCCAATCCGTTCAGAAGCTCTCTGGAAACAATACAAAATTCGTAGAGATGTATATTCAAATTTCAAATATACGAGGCACTGCCTCTACCTAATAGGCTATTATGGCTGAAAATTGTAATTAGTCCGTCTTTTAGTTTATTCAAAAATAAAAGACACGTATTTTTTTCATTCAAATAAACAATAGCAAAGATACAAGGCATCAAAAGTTAGGAGTGGGAGTCTTTGACGTCACTCGCTTCCGTAAAAATGCCTCACCGAGTGACGTCACGCGTAATTTCAACGGGCTATAACTTTGTAATTTTTAGTCTAAATTACAAATAAAAAATACGTGTCTATTAATTTTGAATAAGCTAAAAGACGGACTAATTACAATTTTTAGCCATAATAGCCTATTCGTAGATATTTCTTCTATATATGCGGTGTGTATTCATATACACATGGTTTCGATGCCCCACAGGACCTAATGGGAAGATTTTAGTAACTTTTTTTCGGACAAATAATAAATAGAATAAACGATCACTCCCCCCGGGTGACGGGGATGCATTTTCTCCGGCAAAAAAGCTGGATCCGCGTCTGGTAGACGCTTTGACTCTGCGCGAGTATAACTGGGCAGTAATCCTCGCAGGATGTAAGAGAGCGGTCTAACATCTTTTCGCTCCAAGCCAACCTCACCTGCCCGTGGTGCATCCTGCCGAATAACGAACGAGGCGCTGGCAACCGACTGGCGGCGGTATAACCATCACGATTGATGGCGTAGCTAAATACTACAGGCCGATGACGGGCAGCAGCGTCATCGGAGCGAGAAACTGCGCCCTGCGATCGCTAACCCTCCTGCCCAGCGTGGCGATTATGGGTATATCCTCCAGATGTTTGCCCTAAGTGGCGAACAACTGGAGAGGAAGTCCAGCAGTGGAATGCAATAGACTGATGCTGATGATGATGATGGTGATGATTCCTCGCAGGTGCGTACCTGAGCGAGGCCTCGGCGACGCCCGAGGCGCGGCGCAGGTCGGCGGCGGCGCCGGCCTGCAGCTGCCGCAGCGACCGCGCCTCCTCCTGCGACGCGGACAACTCCTCCTGCACACGACAAACACACATACTTGACGACCAGTCCGGGTCCGTGCTACTGAACATGATCATTCAGCCTATACAGTATACATCTTTTCACTGCAAGCCAACCTCACACGCCCGTGGTGCATCCTGCTGAATAACAGACGAGGCTCTGGCAACCGACTGGTGATGGTATAGCGATTACAATTTGTTGCTTAATAGGGGCGTTCGCTTCGCCTTGATTGGCCGTGACGAAGTCGGCGGCAGATGATTGGCTGTAGGCCAATAGGTGGCGCGAAAAAAAAGGCATAGTGAATCTTCGCTTGAATTGAGCCGCCCGTCCGGGGACGGACCTCCACCCTATAGAATACCGCAGCCAAATGACCTCCGGGTCGTGTTTCTGACGGCGAGTAGGGTTTCCGGAGCTCTTGGGGGGTTAAGGTTGGGCCGACGTGGCGGTGGCAACTGACAGATAACTGACCAGTTACTTGCCCGTTGTCACAGTAACTTGGGCTTCTCTTACGTTTCCCATCAGGCGTAAGGAAGCCATTATGTCGAGCTATCATAAAAAAAACATCTTACCAAAATAGCATAGGCTGTAGAAGAAATAAGAGTGAATTTAATAAAACACGTGCTAAAACATGAAATTGCTACATACCTATTTACAAACTATTAATTTCAGCGAACACGTACGTACACTTACCTTTAATTTTTTAATTTGTTTTTTTAAACTCGCAATCGTAGACTCTGCTTCCGTGGCTCGGCCCTGTAATTAAGTAATTACAATTCATTAGTAATTATGCCTAAATGTCTTCATGGTGTTTTAAAAGGTTACAATTAGCTTGACACGATTACGAAATTCCATTACTTCAATATGGAATAATGTAACTAGAGATGTAAGGGAGCGACTTATAATCTTTTGGGAGAGAGTCAACTCCAGCCATAATGGTTTGGAAACCTGCGCGCAGTCGATGTCGCTCGGCAGAGTGTCACGTTACCTGCGCGCAGTCGATGTCGCTCTCGAGGCGCTGCGCGGCGGCGCCCAGGTCGCCGACGTAGGCGCGGTCGGCGCGCCGCTGGTCGCGCAGCGCGAGCCGCGCCGCGTCCGCGTCCGCCCTCAGAGCGGCGCACGCGCCCTCCGCGCGACAGCGGCGGCTGCGCTCCAGGAACAGCTCCGATCTGAGCGCGACACCGAAAGGTCATTCGTCTTTTCATTTTCATTTTTACGCCCGCCAATACTTTGACTGAGGCTTCTTCCTGGCTGAGAGGCTGGGGCTTCTTGGAGGCTGATATCGTTCGAAAATACGAATATACACTAGTTTTATGAAACTCTGCACTAAGACGCTGAAAACTGTCTACCGCTTGCATGCTTTAAATCTCTAGTGAAAATTGCTACGCAGGACTAGGGTTGCCATTACCTAATTTGCCGGCGCCGGATAACACGGCAAAAATTCCGGACATTTGGGCGAAATATAGTTAATTTTTCGGATACTTCAGAATTTATTCATTAATTTTTTATTATTATTTTGCTGTGGCTTCTTGGATGAACAAGAAGGATTTAATAGAAACCCTTCCAAACATGCTGTAGGTAACAATGCTTCCATAGCAGATATCATAGGACCATAACGCGGTTATTATGAACGGCCAATACAGACCAAAACAATGGCACATTATGGATTGAATACTCAATTAAAATGAAGTTGGAATTCTACATGCTTTAAATAATTTAGTAAGCAGTAAAAGCAATAAAACGTCGGTATTGTACTTGACAGAATTTACTAGATAAGAGATTGCCGCAGTCAAAAAATACATTATATTTAGTCCATATTTTAGATAATTAAAAAATATTGGACACGTATTTTTTCTTTTTTTTTCGATTAAACATAAAATAACGTAGATACAAGGCATCAAAATTTAGGACTATAATTTCTAGCGTTTTAATTGGCTAGTGGCCTGTCAGTGACCTGTCAGTCACTATTTTCTTAACGCGAATGAACTATAGGAGTCTTTGACGTCACTCCGTGTGACAAAATGCCACACGGCAGCTTTAAGAGCGCGCATACAATTTTAAGCAACTCGAAACGCACGCGGGAGCCGATTCCGAAACACACATAGACATCATTTGTGTCTGTGTGGGTGAGCGGCGTGTCGGACGCTAACTCCGGCGGACGAACATATTTTGATACTTAACAATTTATTATTCATCTAAATTATTTGAACATTCTTTTATTGCTAAATATTTTATTAGTGTAGTATAGGTGCGTACTTATTAAATTGATTTAAACACTTTAGAGTACATTACTCTTAAGTGTTTATTAATTAAGGTTTAAGAAAAATATAACAATATTTTTGTCTTTCTATCTTTATATGTACCAGGTACTTACCTATCCAAAGGTATTGTGTGAGTGATTGACATTATTAATGTTGCTTTATAAAAATCAATAATCCCTACTGTGTTTTCCTTGCCTTCTGATCATGAGTCAAAGGTCGTGAGTTTGATTCACATCCAGGACAAACATTCGTGTGCTGAACATTTGTGTTTGTTTGTGTTTAGGTGTTTGTATTATTATTTAAGGAAAGAGCAGTCTCCGTGGTTGCCACGATATAACTCTAACCCGTTTTATATTTTAACTTGTAAAAATTACTTTGTTCATTTTCACTCGGCAGAAATGGATCTCACAAAGAGGCTGGTTGCCATCATTCAAAAAAGATTAGTTTGTAAACAATTTGTCAATTTGAATTAAGGTCCTAAGTCTCCTATGCACTGATCACAGAGATCATGTATACCTACTGATGCTTGTGCTGAAAGTTGTGCTTGTGTTTCGTAGCAGAAACCCCAGATGGCCTACAACAACTAAAATCTGGTTCCTATCCAGCTTGACCAATCCATCACTTATTCTCGGGATGAATATTCGTCGTAACCCGAATCCTAAGGGTTACATTGAAGGAGTCATTGACTACTGCAGCATTCTCTAAAATAGGTGTCCTGAACCTGATTCTGAAAGAATATATCACGACTGACCAGCGCTGTTTTTTGTATAAGGCACAAATCTTGCGTAGAATACTGCTTTTACGCAATTTTATAAATGATGCAATGGGCAGGTTACAAAGGCGAGCTATCTGAATAGGTAGGTATGGTGAGAGGACTCACTTGTGTATATTCAAAAATTGTCTAGGATCGGTATTTTGAAAATTAAAATTAAATACAACAGCAAGTAAAAAATGTTGTCATTATCTCGTTTATTTTCTACTTTACGGTCTAAATTAAGAAGACTAAACTTGTAGGAAATCAATTTTTAAACAATTTTGGTTCCTTCGTTTTCGCCTAAAATCGATATTTTGGAAATAAAACTCGCAAACCGCGACATATTCAAAACTGTATCATTATCTTCTATGTTGTACTTTTTACGGCATGAATGAAAAGAAACAAAGTTCTAGAGAGTCAATTTCCGAACAATTTTGGTTCCTACCTTTTCCCCCAAAATCGACATTTTGGAAATTAAACTGAATTAATTAATTACCTATTAATATTTCGAATTTAACATAATTCCAATGACGGCGACGAAGCAAATAAAAGAAATAACAATACCTATTATGGCAAACTGTACTAATACTAATGAGGGCGCCTATATCGCGTGTGAATTCGCCACCAGAGGTGCTAGTGTAGCGTGAGGTATCCGAAAAAAACATAGGTTCTGTGGGTTAAACGAGTTTATTTCGGAAAATTAAATAATTTTGTGCAATTTTGGCATAGCTGGCATTAATTTTCGAAAATATGAGACACGGCTCAGTGATTATCTGCGCTTTAAAAGCGGAGCCAAGAATATGAGGTATAAAAATTAGCGGTCTGAAAGAAAAGCTAGTTCACTGGTTTGTTTATTAACCGTTAACAAACAGTTTTGCCTTTTGGAAACTTATGGCCTCCTTCTTATAACGAACAAACAGTCATCACATGCATAAAACAAACCTTAACAGCTATGCCCGAAGACCTCACTATACAGTCGCGCCCTCTGGTAATTACAAAAACGGTAGCCCTCATTGGCAACGTTGCACCTTGCGACTTGCATACTGCAAGTTACATGCTCGCCCTGCTCGTCGCCATACTACCATTCAGCATACGTAGCCGGTAATTTTAACGTAATGTATGTATTTACAATGTATGAACTTATTTAAGTTACCGTAACATATCCGTATCTTACCAGCCTTTTCGCTAAAATCACCCCTAGTAACCGTAATGGCCATACATTTTACCACTATCATATTGCATTTTGGTTTTACATTTTGAAACTATAAAATATAATTTTTACTTTTTTCTAATACTATCTGAATGAAAGTAGTAATCTCATATCGTTTTCAGCCTCTCACAGGCCACTGCTGGACATTGGCCTCTCCCATTGTTGACCACTTTGATCGATTTATTTATTAGGCTTACCAACAATTGCTACAACAATACATCTTAGGTAAAAAACAGTTAGGAGTCTTAAAGTTAATTGCACAATTAATTATAGGTAAACACCACATGGAAAATTACTTTTAAGTACATAAATCGCCTAGCTAAACTATGTATCTTCAAAACAAATAAATTTATAAATCGACTATGGCTTCGTGCAAGTGCTTCCGAAATTTATTTATAGAGTTAGCATGAATATCTGTTACTTTTCCATACAAATTCAGAAGCCTACTAGCTCTGGGAACAAAGGAACTAGCTCCCAGTACTGTTGTGCGGAAAGGAGGGCTCAAAGGACGGATTTGGGTTCTGGGTGGCCTTCTTGGTATACTGAATTTAAATTTATTCAAGAGACTAGGACAATTAATTTTATTATTAAATAATTTGTACAAAAATATGAGATCGAGTATTGTCCGACGTTTCTCTAAAGAGGTATATTTAAAATGGTTTAACCTATTCTTGTAAGAAAAACCTTTCTTACACTTCTTGGCGGAAAAGGCCAGGTGCCAAAGATATCTCTTCTGAATACGTTCTAAACTCAAAGAGTGACAGGCATAATGTGGCCTCCATACAACAGCACAGTACTCCAGAACACTCAATACAAAAGAATTATACAAAAGCCTTTTAGTATGTAATCTGCGAAATCCCCTACCAATCCTGATAATAAAGCCCAGCATATTTGAGGCCCTTTTCACTACATTTTCAAAATGGGCACAAAAAGTTAACTTTTTGTCCATTATTACACCAAGATCCCTCATGTGGTCAACTTCGTGTATCTTGACACCATCAATAAAGTAGCTAGATCCAACAGAATTGTGTTTTCTAGTGAATTTTATGTGATAACACTTATCAACATTCAGATGCATTTTGTTCAAATTACACCAATGATTGACGCCATTTAAATCATCCTGCAATAATCTAGTGTCTGAGTCAGATTTAATTACTCGCAATAGCTTCAGATCGTCAGCATACAGGTAAGGAGTTGAATGGTTGATGTAGTCGACAATGTCGTTGACGAATATAATAAACTAGCTTTTGCCCGCGACTTCGTCCGCGTGTTTAAATTTATACATACAAAAGTTTTTTCCCGCTAACTCCCGTTCCCGTGGGAATTTCTCAAAATACAGCCATAACTAAACTTTATATTTACTAAGGTACCTGCATGCCAAATTTCAAGCGTCTAACTTAAGCGGTTTAGATTTTTCATACAAAAGGATTTTCCCGCTAATTCCCGTTCCCGTGGGAATTTCGGGAATTCCTTTCTTAGTGCACCCCTACGGTACCTAAGCTACGTCCCTTCCAAATTTCAAGTGCCTACGTTTAGCCGTTTGGGCTGTGCATTGATATGTCAGTCAGTCAGTCAGTTTCTCCTTTTATATATATAGATAATAAAGGTCCCAAGTTGGAACCTTGAGGCACTCCTGAATGTATGTTATACTCTTTAGAGTTAAATCCATTAACCACAACAAAAAATTTACGATTATTAAGGTAAGAATCGAACCACTTTAGTAAGGTGCCATCAATACCAAATATTATTTAATTTTAATCTTAACTGTTATTAATACTTAATTACAGTTAAGATTATTCCACACTAAACAATTAAGCGACAATTTCAAAATTGGATTCGAAGATCGATTTATCTAAATCTAAATAGACCAATTTCGTGCATACTATCAAACATTTTATCATCCATCTTTACACATATAATTTTACTAATAATAACTCGACTATGGGATTTCTAGGACTTTCAGCTTCATTGTATGCCTTTATTTATCGTCGTGAACATGTGACGTAGATTCCTTAAATGCTCCCAACTCAAATGAATCTCCTTATCAGTTTCTTCATGGAAGTTGTTTCTGACCATTGATGTTAACGAAGATAATAATAATCATTGGAATAGCCTTACTTTGTAACTTCATTAGTGAACTAATAAACAAAAATCATATTAATTTTTTGAAATATTTAGCAAATGTGGTTGTAGATAATAATAAAATAATCCTGATGTTTGTATTTGATACTCATGACTAAACATTAAATCATTTCATTAATTTAGTATATTATTTTAACTTAATAAATTTTCCATACAAAAATAATATTACAAAGTATCAAACTCGTGGAGTTGCACGCGCGCAGAGCGGTATACGCTCATAAAAGTGGTTGTGCGTATGTGTGCGTGAGCGGAGCAGCGAGCGGCACGTCCTCCCTCTGGGATGACCCGATTTGGACTGAATCGGCAAGCGTCGCGCGCGTGGCTTTATAGTCACTTTTAAAAAAATCGTATAAAATAACAGGCATTGAATATTAATAAAATAATAATTAAGTGCACTTAAGAAAGACTTCTTTTACATTTACACAAAATTTCAACTAAAAGAAACAGTGTTTTCTACTAGAAAAACACTGTTGAAAAGTGTGAATTGAGCTTATTTTGAAAAATTATTTTGGGCAATTTAATAACACATTTTTGAAAGTTTTTTTGTCTAGTGCACTAATAGACCATATAAGCTATTGTATAAACATATATTTAAAACATATGTATGTAATGCAATTGATATTAAGACTTTCGAAATTAACTCTGACTCGCATTTTTGCGAATCGGCTTACGGGAGATCTTTGATAAACAAAAATATACTAGTAAATGTTGTATTTTATCTAGCCTACGCACTGCTTGAAGACTTTATCTATATAAAAAACTATGTTTCTTATTTAAAAAAAATCGTTTTCTATGATAATAGCTCGCCCGAAAATACCAGTTTCGCCGCAAATACGTCGAATTCTGTATGCGCGCTCTTAAGGTATTAAAACATCACCTGTCAAATAGTCTATAAAAAAAGCACGATGTTTGACGTGTCTCAATCAATCAAGTCAGTCGCTCGACAGTCGTCGAACTGATAACTTGTGTAGGTATAGTAAAGGAGTGTGATGAAAAGTAATCAATTGTTGCCGGTTTAGAATAGAATGAATAGAATAGAATAGAATAAAAATTTATTTCACATTGCGACACACATACACATACAAAAGATAAGCACATATTACTAACGGCTACAAGTTTGATCTGAATCAGGTGGGGTATGTGTGCTACAGCAATGTAAAAATGGTGAAGGCTCAGCGAGATGTTCGCTCAAAGAGCAAACCACTGGTTTTCAGCAATCACCAGTCGGGTGGCTCGGGACGCGTGCAACAACACCTCACAAACTATGGTATACTTATATATATATATATATATATATAATAAAGTATAATAAATAAAACAATGTAAATCAACTAATATGTAAGAGAAGAAGCTTACGTGCCTAATAAATATAGGTGATAGATGAATATATTATATACTTAAACATGAAATACGCAACGATAACCAATATGTAGTATGTGGTATGTAGGTACATATATAATTTTGATTTTGAGGTTCCGGCGTTCAAGCGACCAAACGCAATGCATTTTTTGCGTTGTCCAATAATGTTTACTGATTTTTCTGTCTCAACCATGAATATATTCGTCCCATTAAGGGCCCATTGTACAAAATATTTTAGTAGTGATATGTCAAATATGTTTAGTTTTGGTCATTTTTTCTGGTAACCATAAAATAACATACACAATCAAACTCTGAAACCATTAATTGAGTTTATTTCCTGATAGTAGAATAATTTAGATGATTTTAGAATCTTAATCAGAGACATAAAAACACTGTTTACCTTGTTCGTTCAAGCTCTGAGATGATTTGTTGTAGTTGTTCATCTTGGTGCTCGGGCTCCGGAGACGTCCTACCCGGATGCACAGGTAGGAAGTCAGGTAAACGCATTGATTCTGTACCTGTAATTGTGTTACATCATTATCAGCCTGCAAACAGTGAGTGAGGATTTGAGTTTCTATTTCTAAAGTGTCCAGATTTTACCTGGACACTTTTAAAAGCCCCGGCCGGACGGACTCCGGACGCCCTTTATACTAGGCCAAATCTGGGGAGAATCCGGACAGATGGCATCCCTAACTACTGGACATAGGCCTCCCTCAATTACAATTGTCATTTGGGGGATTTGCCTTGGTCACTATGTTTAGCAGCCAGGTCGGTGACCGCAGTAGGTTTTATTTGTACCCATTAGCTTTCCCATAACTCCCTTCTACGACACCCACAGCATTAGATGGGAAGAGATTGTGTAAATATCAATCACTAAAAAAATTTACAACACTTTATTACATATTTTCAGATAAACATTTGATTGGGTTAAATTTATTAGCATTTCAGTAAGGATCCCTAATTTTCTAACAAATAAATATCTTGAAAGATTTTTTTCAATTGGTACAATAAAAGTTTATTCCTTGTGTATGTTTATACACAAGGAATAAACTTTTCCTCTCTAATAATAATTATTAGTGTAGATTAAGATTTAAATATCTGGGTTAATTAAATGGAAAAGTATGCTGTGTAAGTAAATGATTTGTCATGCTTTATAACTTGGCATTTACTGCTGGTCAAAGGTTGCATCTATATTAGACCGGTTCCTTTATATGGTAATTAGCTGATTAATTTTATACAAGAGTCATTGACATTTTTTAAAGTTTTGACATAATTACAGTTGGAATTTTATTTAAATAATAAATAAAGACATTATTGAAATCACAGAATACCAGTGGTTGTGATGTCTCATCGAGGCCTTATACTAAAACCATTTTGATACTTTTAATTTCTTAAGCTGCTAAATGATGCTTTTATACCCAGTTGTCCTGTCCCCTCTAGCCTTGTCTTCCGGGGTCACAGCTGGGAATTGACTTCCCTCTAAAATAGGAATGATTCCAGGGTCAAAATAATTACATTACATTTAGTCCGTATTTTAGATTATAAAAATATATTGGACACATATTTTTCATTTTTTCTTTTAAACAAAAAATAACAAAGATACAATACATCAAAATGAAGAAGTGGGGTCTTTGACGTCACTCATTTGCGAAAGAGCTCCCAAAATCTGACGTCACACATAATTTTAATGGGCTATATCTTTGTCACTTTTGGTCTAATTTACAAATGAAAAAATATTGTCATTTATTTTTTAACAATCTAAAAGATGGACTAATCACTTTTTTTTCAGCACCATGCCCATTCCTATTTTGTGTGTACGAAATAAACTCCTTCTATTCTATTGTAAATATTCCTTTTACCTAATAAAATAGGTTAATAATATTCTCACATACATATTTCTAACACAAATGTCACTCCACTATGTGCTGGAGGGTGCCCTACACTTTGTTTACCTAAACAAAGTGTCCATTCCAACACCCCCCTATTCCATTGAAGTGGTTAGAAGCCTGGAAACATGACCTGCCCATATCCTAAGGTGAACACCCAGGCAATACAAACTGCCCCAGAATGGCATGTCATCATCATCATCAGCCCACATCAGTCCACTGCTGGACATAGGCCTCTCCCAATGCTCGCCACTTCGAATGGCATGTCATGTATTTATTTTATTACTAAAGAAACAAAATCTTTCATACCTGCATTTGGAGGTAAATCCAAAGGGAAAGTGCCCCTAGGTGAAGTATTCCTTCGGTCCGCTGGATTCACAGACTCCGTGAGGTCCAGGTTCAGGTGCGCCGGCAGGTCCAGGGGCACAGGCCCAGCCGCCTCTGTCCCGGCCGGCAGATCCAGCGGGATACCACGTCCCGACGGACCAGAGTCATTAGACGTAGACGCTGCCCCCATGTACGCATCATAGTCATAATTCCTATTACCGCTATAACCACTATTGTTCCTTCTTCCTAACGAAGAAGTTGAACCCGCATTGAAACTAGTGTTAAACGTAAAATCCGGTAAATTGTCCAAGTCAACGGAAATCGGTCCATTAGAGTTCAAGTAAGCCTGCTCAACTAAAATATGGTCCTGGACGAAATCAGGCAGCGACGGCATGCCCAGAGGCTCCGAAGCCAGGTTGGGCCTGTGGTAAAACGGCACATCGGAATTGTCCGTGTAAAAATTATGCTTAGATTCTGAATTGTTCACTACACTACTAAATGGTATTTCTACGGAACTACTTGAAGACGTATTATCACTTATACGATGGCTGCTGGCATCGCTACTCTTTTCTTTGGCTTGATTATCGTTCGAGCGGGTTTTCTCGCGCCTAGACTCAGCGTGAACGTCTATTTTAGTCGGCGAATGTTGCACTGTGTTTGCGTAAACTTTCGGTCGAGCACCAGTGTTTTCGTACGTTGAGTTGCCCGGTAACGACAGGTCACGCTTCAAGAAATGCCGAAACGAAAACGGATTATCCTCCTTTCGAGTGGCGCCCGTTGACTCTGAAACAAAAAGGAACGAATCGTACGGAATGTCTTTATATTTAGCGGACAAAAAACAACTTCGTAAAACACTCACTGGATGTGGAACTTTTCGCCTCTGTAGGCGAAGTCTCGCCATTTTCGTTGCTGTTGTATTTCGCTTCTTCAATGCCTAAGTCTGGTTTAGCCGCGTTTTGTTCATTTTCCTGGGAAGGGCCTGCGTTATTTGAATTTTGGGGAGTTTTCTTATCCGAAACACCATCTTCGTCCTCCGCCATGATAATGAAAAATGACATATTAACTTTCGTTCTAAAACTTAATGAATACAGTGAAAAGTTGTGTTCAAAAACAACAACCATAGAGTATTTCACTTTGTCTAACTTTAATATAGATGTCGCTAGTAGATACAGTCAGTCGTTGTAACATTAGAGCGGCCGTACACGGACTGCTTCAAGCAAGCAGTTGAGATTTGAGAACCGATTGCTTCAAGCCGCGACCTAAACTATATTTGTTCTGAACTATAGTTAGATATGTCACCGGAAAATAGCAAGAATCGTAAGTTGATCAATTTCCTAGGTAGTTGACTAACTTTCGGAATATAACAAACGGTAGTTGAAATGTATCATTTAACGCAATGGATTTCAGTTAATTGATCAACTTACTGGCAGTAAATTATTAATTTACGATTTTGACACAAGTAAAATCGTCCTCAAATGGGCAAATCGTTGTTCAATGTATCGGTGCACTAATACCCGTAACTTAATACACTGTTCCCTAATTGGTTGACGGGATAAAACCACGTGAGCCATTAAACCAATCAACGTTCACCTCACCTTCGTCGGATGATTTAACGGCAAGACCCCGTAAATTGATCAATTTACTAAAATACATAGGTACGTTAAATAATACATTTCAACTACCGTTTATTACTTTCCGGAAGTTAATCAACTACCTAGGAAATTGATCCATTTACGAGTCTCGTTATTTTCCGGTGGCATGTGGGGGCAGGCAGGCATACCCCATTAAAAGCCCCAGCTTTTAGGTCTAGCGCCTTGGCTTGAGGTACCTACCAAGGACATCCATGACATACCACCAGATAGCATTATAAATTTGTTTCGATTTAGTACAGTTAACGACATGTTTTATTATGAAAATAAAATCCGATTTTGTCGAAGGAAGGTATTAAATTGAATTAAGTATTATTTTATAATGCCCCTACTCTGTCCCTAGCGAGTGTCTAACCGTGTGCATTATTTGCGGGATTCCCCGAAACTGCGTTTCGTTTTCAAGCAAAGACAATGTGAGGGTTGATATAAGTTTAAAAAGTAAATAACTACCGATGACGTAATCATCATCTGAACCCCTCATGTCATCCAAAATATACAAACAAAGCAAAGACGACCCTCTGCTCCCGTAGTGCTTAAGTAATACTTTTCCTAACTTGACACTGGCAAAATGCACAACCTCAGTGCAAAGCCATTTAAAAAAAAAAAAAAAAAAAAAAAAAAAAAAAAAAAAAAAAAAAAAAAGTAATACTTGAACGAACCCTCACTTATTTAAGTAGGTGAATAAAACAAAATAATAATTAGGTATAATTTCTTTTATTTAAGGCTCTTTTTACTGTTTCTTTATTATTAACATATTGTACACATTGAGAGAAAGTGATTAGCTAAATAGATACTATACAACAATATTAAATAATAACAAACGGTGTTTTATTTAGATATAATAAAACAACACAAAATAAATTCGTTAACAGTAAATGCACTTCATTAAATCTAACATTAAGTATTATAAAAATAGTGAATCAAGTTAAATATTCTGAGCATAGGTAGGTATAATTAGATTGTAAGCATCACACTTTAGTTACGATAGAAATTGGGAGTGACCGAATATTAAACAAACAACATGTTTCAAAATGTTACATAGCGGTTTTTAGTACACAAGTATCTGAAAAATAGTATCTAGACCAGTGTTCAGTCCAACAGTTACATAAATATTCAG
Source organism: Conogethes punctiferalis (assembly GCA_031163375.1). Lineage (NCBI taxonomy): Eukaryota > Metazoa > Arthropoda > Insecta > Lepidoptera > Crambidae > Conogethes > Conogethes punctiferalis. The sequence continues at coordinate 15,227,460 of CM062089.1, read as the reverse complement.
TATCAAACTAGGGAATAGTAATAATTTTGTAAATAAAAATATAATTAAGCTACTTTTAATTAAAACACCATACAATATTTTGAAACATGCTACAAAGTACAAGAAGTAAGTACTCTTAATTGTTAATGAGACAAAAGGGATTGTGCTAATAGTAACAATTGAAGGTAGAGATAAAATAGTATTAAATAATGATTAATGGGGTTTACCCAGGATAATAATTTTATTAATTTTTAACCATTTTCTATCGAAATTCAATAAAAAAATCCATCATTTTTACAGTAAAATAATTATTTATTTTAACTATGTATTATATTTCTGGGTGAACCGAAACTTAATTTTAGCATAGTAAGTGGATTTTAGCAAACTCGATAGATAAAGTAGGTACTGGCTACATAGTGGGAGAAAATATTATCAAACTTTAAAGTACAAATTGAATAACGTTATTACCAAATATTACAGCATAACATTATGGATAGCAATAAATACAGAATTTCAAAATAATTTGGCACTAGTTTCATATTTTTGCAGTGATTAATGTGACAGGAAATGTATAAGACTATAATTACATCTAAAATTGCAAATAAATAGACAATAACTATTAAGTATGGCACAAAATATCGATGTATAAAATTAGGCTTTTTAGTGACATACATGCGACTTGAAAGGATTAGTTATAATAAGGATAAGTTGAATATATTTTTAATAATACAAAACAATAATAGCTACTTAGCAAGTGACTTTACTAACATCAATATATAATTTCAATAATAAGCATACACTGATATATAAATCTGAGCGCCTATAATCTTGCTATACAGCTTCAGTATAGCGATTTATATAAAAAGGAAAAATATAATATAGGCAATAATATCTCATGCGATGCATTTATAGAATAATTGAATAAATCAATATAATTTTCTAAGACCACAATATGTATAGCGATCAATTTATCATAGGTATACAACTAACAAAAAAATTAAAATATTAAATTAAAATTCCGTAAAGGGGTTTTTTAATCGTTATTTATCTTGTATATATGGTATAAAATAACATAATATGCTTTTGGGAGGGCTAGATACTGCCGTAAACACATTTTACTACATACTTTTTAAAATAAAATTTAAGTTCACCACAAAATTTATGTTGGTCCATGTATTTAATTTAAACAAAAATATTTTTACTTTTTAAAAATCTAGTGCCCTAACTCTGTTATAAAAAGTTGATGGAAGAAAATTAAGAACAAAACTAATAACAAAGTAAAATCAGTCTTTAGGATACAAAGGAAGAGCAATTTATGGTTAAAAAAACCGGCCAAGTGCGAGTCGGACTCGCGCACGTAGGGTTCCGTACCACTGATTGAATGAAAAAATTAGGTAATTTGATTTTTGACGTTTAAAAAAAAACTACTGTCTAGATTTCATTCAAACCAAATTTCGTTAGTAGTTTTTATAGTAATACACATCATATATTTTTTTCAGTTTTATCATGCCCATATTTTAGAAGTTACGGGGGGGGGGGGGGGACACATTTTACCACTTTGGAAGAGTCTCTCGCGCAAACTATTCAGTTTAGAAAAAAAAGTTGTAAGAAACCTCAACATCATTTTCAAATACCTATCCATAGATACCCCACACGTATGGATTTGATGAAAAAAAAATTTTTGAGTTTCAGTTTCATGTATGGGGAACCCCAAAAATTTTTAATTTTTTTCTGATTTTACTTTAAAATCTTATAGCGGTTAACAGAATACATCTACGTACCAAATTTTAATAACGTAGCTCTTATAGTTTCGGAATAAACTGGCTGTGACATACGGACGGACAGACAGACAGACAGACAGACATGACGAATCTATAAGGGTCCCGTTTTTGCCATTTTGGCTACGGAACCCTAAAAACGAATTGATGTAGGTACATTTTACCACAGTAGACTTCATATATCAACGTATTTATAATAAATGTTAAAACAGGGAAATATCTGTAGATTACATAATATTCAGGAATATAGTATACAAGATAAAATCATCTATATTTACAAATAATAATTGTCTAAATGTTATACAATGCCAAAAGCACTCTTTATACATAGGTGTAATCTAAAAGTAACCAACCTTCAATTTATTTTCCTTCTTAAACATTATAGTGACCTCATCACGCGTCCCAATTTGAAGTATACTTTACATTTACATACTTTCTTTAATTTGGTAAACGGAAACATACCAAAATAAATAAAAATTACTTGACTCTGACAGTTAATAGATGGCCACAAAATGTAAACAATTTACATAGTTCTTACCAATGATAAAAAATATTTTTTATTTATAATAACGTCCCATTTAGAAATCTAATACAATAAAAGCTAGCCCCTACCACTCGCTTTAGTCTCGATCTCATAAGAATAAATGCCAAATACTGTAGTATCCCGCGACATCCACCGCATTTTATAAAGATAAAGATAATAAATTAATGTCGGACACTTTACAATCGTATTTATGAAGGAAGATTAGATTTAATGACAAATATAATACGATATTATTCAAATATAAAACGTAGGTTGAAAAATATATCTCATACGTTAGATTTTTTTGTGTTGTTGTATAAAAGTTAAAATAACTATTACGCATTTTTTCCTAAATAATTTGAAGTACAAATAGTGAAAAATACTACACTTTCGTGACTGTGACTTAATTTGGCAACATTATTAATACTAAGTTATGTTTTTACATAGATAAAACTACTAATTTTAAACAATAAACATTTTTGAAAAATATTTTTTTACATCTGTCGGTACCACACTGAAAAATCTACTTAGTTCTATGTACATGTCAATATCATACGTGTCTTAGTTCCTGTTGTGGCGTGAATTACAAATCTATATCTAGCTAGCTATCACGACAGTTTATTTATATAGAAATTAAGTTTACCTTTGTGTCCGTCTTGTGATAATGAGCACACGAGTTGTGACTTCAACAGAGTTCGAATGATTTAAATTCAACATTAGTTGCATAAGCAGACATACGAGTATGATAAAGTACTGCATATTTTATTGCTATAGTACAAACAAGAACTCCATGTTAGCAATGATGATGATGCCTTCCTGGCCGGTTTGGGCCACTTCACATCAGTGACGTTTGACGATCATCACATGACGTGCTCATGATTTACGCGTAACCTATCTTTTTAAACAATAATATTAACGATAACAATATCATTGATTACGCACATTAATTAGTTTAGGTCTAGTACAAATACTCGGCTGTAACAGTATCTTTCTTTTATTTTACATCAGTAAAAATAAAATATATCTGCAATAAAATGTTAAAAAAAGTATGTAGATAATAATCCTCAAAAAATTAAGAAAAACATATCGATGTTCCAATATGTGCAATACTTTTAAACACTGACAAAAATAATAATTTTAACCTTTGTTTCAATATTATCTTAGAACAATTACCTACAGCCTATTGTATTGGAATAATCTAAAATGTATCTTTGACGTAGGTATATATACCGAAGATAAATAAAACCGCATTTAAAAGCAGCTCTGAACCTTACACAAAATGAAAAATGAGTTTGAAAAAAGACGTTCCTATTTATAAAAGTAAGGCACGCATTTTTCCAAAATTTTGAGTTAGCTCGTTATTTTATTAAAAGTGCGATGCATTCAAAATAAACTGCGCCCATTGTAATAATATACAAAGTAGGTACGAACTAGGCAACTAGCTTTAACTTCCTGTAAGATACCTACCTGAACGTAGTTCCCTAATCTAGAGTTGATCGTAGATAACGTCAGTCAAGACTATGTTGACGTGGCAGTTCAATATACATGATTAACGTTTAAGAGGGTTCTTCGGGGGTAGTTGAACAGGTGCGGGATGCATAGTTAATTTAATAACGCTTTCCTTTTATATTTTTTTACCGAATTCATAAAGGAGGAGGTCCTCAATTCGACCCGTATGTTCTTTGTATGTATGTTACTCGATTTCTCCGCCAATTATGAATGCATTTTATTGATTATTTTTTTGTTTTTTTAGTGTTAGGTACATTTTGAGTTTTAGTTTTGCACCACACGCGCATAGGCCGTAGACAAATGAAGGGATGTGTTGTGTTTTAAAAAAAACAATCACAAAAGTTATACATCGAATGTATTAAAGGTCTTTGAGACATTAAAACAGGTTGGATAGCTATTAACAAAAAAAGTATACTCGTAGAATAAAATTAATACGACAACTGAACAAGTCTCGCTTTTGTTGAAAATCTTTGCTTTTAATAAGTATGCACATTAAGACACTTTAGAAATAAATGCGTATTTGTAACTTAGGTCATATGACAAGTAAAATTATTTGAACAATTAGCTTGTTTTTTTCTTCTGAAATCTTTTAAGTCATACAAAAGAAACAGTTTCACTGTACACTGTAAAGATAAACGAATACCTAACTACGAAACTAATTTTGTGTGTGTGAAAAACATGTTGGCAGTGCATTCAACTGAAATGGCAATAACAAAGTAAAATCATTTACGTTAGACGATATAAAAAAAAGACAATAAGCACATTCCACATTTATAAAAACGTGAAATGAGTGGTGAGCTCAATGGTGCTCATCGTATATACGTTAAAACCATAGATTCTTGTACTTTAGAACTACAAGTTTTCAAGTTTGTCTTGTTCACTTTAAAAATACATGTATTTTTTTCAACATTTAATTTAAAAAAAAAACTGACTTTTAGGCATCCCCGCTGTTCGGGGGAATGCCGGCGGGGTATGTGGGACTCACGCCACCCTCGAAGATGGAAAGGGTGGCATCCTGCCTCAAGATGGTAGTGAATAGAACTATACAGTGTTTTTTTTAATTATAAACTTGAGTTTTAATTTAATTAATTTTCTATTTAATTTTAAACGTGACTTTTTTACCGATGAGAACGAAAACACGATTTTCATAGTATGTATTCCCTTAGGGTCTTAGGGAATACCCTACAAGACCCTACAGTGCCCACATGAAGGGCTTATACATAAGGGCATAAGGGACTAACTTTGAGAAATTCTGTTTTAATAATTTTAGTGACCATTAGCATAATTATCTTCTAAGGAAGAGACCTTCATCAACAATTGCAGTTAGGTAGGTACTTCAATTGTATCTAATTGGCGTACTCGAGACCTAGGTATTTAGTTAGTCCAGTGTTCCCGCAGTGGCTAAAACACAGCCGTAATTAGGCAGAGCAACACTAATTTACGGAGTATTGTAAAATATTTTTTTAACAGATGAGGCAAACGGGCTTGCTGGTCGCATCACCAGAGTCACAGGTGCGTTGCCGGCCCTTGAGAAATTTGTAGGCTCGCCTTTTGAAGGTCCCTAAGTCGTATCCATGGAAGCTGATTCCAAAGAAACGAAGCAGGAGGCAGAAAATTGCATGCAAAACGTGCAATGGAAGACTTTCAACTATCAAGATGGTAAGGATGAAATTGAATTGGTACGAGATGTACGATATAGGTATAATTATATTCAATGCCAGCGTGAACCTTGTTATTATCATCGCAATTTGAATCTTATTCTTTTTTAATAGAGTTGGAAATCAAGAAGCTCATTTTCTATGCCCTATTAAGGGTCAATACAAGATTGAAGGTAACCAATTCCACTCCATACTAGTTGATAGTGATTCATGCATAGGCTACCTGTTTATTAAGACGGAAAATTTCGTCCGATAACTTACTGCGAAGATTACAAAGTTGCTGTTTCAATACCGTGCATTTGCCAATAATGAATCAATGAATACAATGGCATGATTGTATTACCAGATTTATCCACACATTATGCTTCCTCCATGGTGGATACCATTATACCTACCTATATGTATAAACTTCGCTTCAAACGTAGAGATTTGGTTGGGTACTAGTAGGGCTATTTCAGAAGGATTATTTAAAATTTATACGTCATTCTAGATTATGTTGAAGTTTACATTATGATTAAAAGCTCGTTAGAAATCGTTCTCGAAAAAAGGGGGTTTTAAAGAGACGTATTAGGAAAGAACCGTTACGGATTTCTCCAAGAAGAATAAAACTTCTGGAAAACTTGTTTACGATAAGGAAAATTAACGACCTTGGTATGTACTTGGTCTCATTTTCAGTTTAATGGCAGAATATCCAAGTTGCAAAGTATCGAAATCGAAGAGTACCAGGAGCGCATATATGCGTAATAAGTCGAAGATCAAATTGATGTAGATCAAAAGTATCTTATTAACCAACATTAGGTAAGTTAACGCAACCTATATCTATAGACTTTCTATGCGCCCCTGGTACTTTTCACTTACAATGAAAATTTGACATTTAGCAACTGGAACATTCAAATACTAAAGTATTTTGTTATTTGTCGCAGCAGCGTCCTGGATTGTACTGGGTAAGCGAGTTGCGGAAATGGAAGAAAGGGGAAGATTCATCTAGAAAATCTTCAAAAAGTTCACAGTGATCGTATAGACTATAGAATTATTATTTGATTTTATATGATGGATGGCATTGAATGTTATCGCGTATAAACTCTTGTTTGTTCCGCCCAAAAGTAGTTTGCGTTGTAAATTTATTTGTTTTCACGGGAATGCGTTCCGTTTTTGGGATCGTTCCAAGGCGTAAGCCGCAAAAATATTTTAACTTTTGATGTTTACTACAATGAGACAAGGACTGTTGCGATGCTTCGAAACGATAAGGAAAGTTTTATTTTATTTATAGTCATTGAACAATAATGTTTTGTACGTGGGTCAAAACTCAAACATTTTGTTCAGGCTTCAGACATCTCGGCTAAATATTAGACGAATGGTGAATGATTTACTTGATGGTAAGTTATAATCGCTAAAAAAAATACACGCAAAGAGACGTCAAAATTATTAAGTTAAAAATCATTTGACCGTACACTTTACGTTGCGAAGACAAGATTATTTAAAGAAGACTCTGCTAAAGAGTCTCTTATCCTCCAAAAACTCCCAAAGTTCTGCATTTTACAACGAAACATTGATTCGAGATTTAAGATCCTTAAGTGTAGCTCATAAGAAACGCAGGGCCTAAATCGGCAGCGACACAATAGATTTTATATTCTGTCTAAAATTACAGTTTTTTTTATATCCACTTGCCGCTGGAGCTCTTAAGCCCTTCAAGTAATCGTATTTCAAATACGGCAGCTCTTTTACTTCATGACCGAACTCGGCCGTAAAGCTGTTTATTGTATTGACAAAGTATAAAGTTGAGTATGTTTTAAGAAATAATTGACATCAACAATATGTCACAAATTAATGATTATTGATTAAGCCTGCGTCACACATCACATGTCGAGGGCACCACGTGTCTCAATAACAAACATTTATTATAATCCTAAGCGATAATTCAATTACAGTTGTTATACGTCGGTACACAATGTTAACTTATGCGCTGACGACATGTTCCGACATTAAAAAGTACCAGGGGCCCTATTACAGAAAACGAAAACGATCGTTCGTTGAACGGATCGCGTATTTTTGCTCCATAAATCCCTCTCATTTGTCCCTCCCGTGTTCTGATATATCAATTCAATTGTTGAAAATCGATGTCGACGAATTTTAGTTCGTATATTCGAACACGGGAGGGACAAATAAAAGGAATTTATGGGGCAAAAATATGCGAACCGTTCAACGAACGATCGTTTTCGTTTTTTGTAGTAAGGCTCCAGGTTCGGCTTAGTTTAGGGCAAGATGTGTGTGGCCCATCGTGACATGTCTTGGGTCATGTATTTATTAATTAAATGCGACGAGGTTACAAACATTATTACACTCGAGTCTACAACGAGGTGACCTTATAATCTTAACTGTACTAAGACTAGGATTGCCTCATTTCTATTGACATATACCTTTTGTTTGAGTGGCGGAAATCGGCCCCTTCGAACTACTAAACTAGCTAAGCTACCTCACTGATAAATTATTGTGCAGGTTCCAAAAATTCGCACAAAGCGCTTTTGCCCTTACATTCATAGTGCGAAAGGCTAAGTTATGGAACTCTTTACGATACGATACTCTTTTACTCTTAAATATCCACTTATAGGCTTTTATGGCTAAAAATTGTAATTAGTCTGTCTTTTAGCTTATTCAGAAATAAAAGACACGTATTTTTTTATTTGTAAATTAGACTAAAAATTACAAAGTTTTAGCCCGTTGAAATTACGCGTGACGTCACTCGGTGAGGCATTTTTACGGGAGCCAGTGACGTCAAAGACTCCCACTCCTAACTTTTGATGCCTTGTGTAAGAAAGCATATCCGGCCCCGTGCATTGGTGGCTCTATCCCACCATAAGCGACCATAAGATTATATAAACTCTCGACTATAATAAATTAAGGAATTAATAACTAATCACAACATATTCAATTATTTGATTTCTATTGTAAATATTATCGTTTAAAAGTCGCTAAATAATTTACAAGTCGCGTACGAGTGTTGGCCACTCGTCACGCGCGCTTCAAGGTCATTGTGTCATTACAGTACTTATAATATCAAGAAAGGAAAAGGTAATGAAGGATCATATCCAAATGTTATTAAAAATCAACTAATATTTAAACAAACACCTATATTTAGGAACATAGTCTCGAGAGCTTGAGATTTCATTAGGAGTAACAATTATGACAACACAAACAGAGATTCTGAATAAAATTGCAGACACAAAAACACTCAAAGTAATACGTAAACCATATTTCACATTTCATTTTATCAAAAGTAATAATTACCGGCTAAATTCATTAGCCGGAATATTAAGTTTATTAAATATAAGTACTGAAAGTTATCGTCGAGCGGCACGAAGCGAAGGTTCATTGGCGCGCTGGAGTTTCGGCCCCCCGCCGCTGCGAGGGATTGGCGCTGGAACGGCTGGAAGAAGAAAACGACAGGTGTGGCGGCAAGCGGGAACGACGCAGGTATCGTGAGGAGACACCGGGGCTCATTGAGGCAACTAAACGAGGAAAAGGGATGATAATAAGGAAGAGAGTGTGCAAGGACCCAAGGAGTGTGTAAAAACGTTGGAGTAAAGAGGTAAGCGTTATTTCAATAATAAAGAAGTTACGTCGCGTACCCGTGGCGAGACTGCAACGGCCCGAGGGCCGGGTTAGTTAAAATTAAATACTCGAAGACGACAGGGGTAATGGACACTAGGTTAATCATTCAGCTCACCCCTACACATCAGAAGTGCGATAAGCAAGTACTTGTACCGAAAGCTTCGCTAGTCACTTGCTTACCCCAGCCCATAAATGGCCGCAGGCACGACTAGGATTTGCCTACATACGGCGGAAATTCTCTAATTCAAAGGTCGAAAGTGATCAATTTTTTTTTTTCTTTCCACCAGTACTTAAGTACCCACGTCATATTGGGCGTGAGGACATCTTCTACCTAAGTACATAGGTAGTGTGTTATATAGAAAATAAAGATCTTTTCAGATGCACGGCGGGAATCGTGCAAGGATGCAAAAAGGGTACTTATCATTATTATATTGTCTATTTACTCATAGGTATTGTCTAATTTGCTAATTTGAGTAAGTTTATAAATCATAAATAAACTACAAGATGGCGTCGCGGGGCTGCACAAGAAAGTACTTAACAGCATGAGATTGATGTATCTACATGCGGAATACGAATTGAATTATTTTATCTTAAAACAAATATCAAGTTCAGTGTCATTGTGAAAAAAAAAAAAAAAAAATATTTCATTATTATTTATTAGTGTCAAGAACGGTATTGATTCGTGTTGTAAGCGATCATCTTGTCACATGTTTCCTCCCTTGTTTAATTGGCAACTTGCAATTGATACACCAAAGACCAAAATCACTTGCACTTGTAAAACTGAGGTTATAATGGAATTGATTTCTAATTTCAGATAGAGATGGATAATGATGGAAATGTAACATCCCATGTAACGGAGCCACAACATACCAATCTTGAGACAGACGATTGTGAAACCAACGGTATATTGTGTGCAGCAGCCAATGCAGTATGTGAGTTAGACCAAGGGATAGACAACCTGCCCAGAGGTAAGGAGAGCAGTTATTTTTATGGACGAGATAAGGATGTAGATACCCAGCAACGTGCGGAGGCAGTTTCGCCCGTGTTGCCAATACCTTGTGGTAATATGAACTATGCAGAGCATGAGGCTACAGCAAGAACATCTCGACCAAGACACCGAAAGCTACCGAAACGTGTGGGAGACTATCGTCATGCGGCTAGGAGCAAGCGACGTAGATCGGACAACTGTTCTACGACTCGTCTATCTCGGACTGAGATGGACTCGAGTGAGGGGGATGGTTGTGAGAACTATCGGCAGCGGGATAGTTGTGAGAACTATCGACAGCGGGATAGTTGTGAGAACTATCGGCAGCAGAATAGTTGTGAGAACTATCAACAGCGGGATAGTTGTGAGAACTATCGGCAGCAGAATAGTTGTGAGAACTATCAACAGCGGGATAGTTGTGAGAACTATCAACAGCGGGATAGTTGTGAGAACTATCAACAGCGGGATAGTTGTGAGAACTATCGACAGCGGGATAGTTGTGAGAACTATCGACAGCGGGATAGTTGTGAGAACTATTGGCAGCGGGATGGTTGTGAGAACCATCGGCAGCGGGATGGTTGTGAGAACCATCGGCAGCGGGATAGTTGTGAGAACTATCAGCAGCGGAATAGTTGTGAGAACTATAAGGACCTGCGGGGACGAGAAAGTGCTACCAGACCTATGGAATATGTTCGTGATAGGCAACGTAGTTGTAGTAATAGACTTTCCCGTATTGATGTTCCTCGTGGTAATATAAGTACCAACATAGTTAAGAACCCTTATGGAACAAAATGTAATATTGATAGTTGTGATGAGTCTGGCTCAACGCGTCGTATTTTAGGGCAGTTTATAGATATCCTTAAGGACTACAAGGGATCGACCCCTCATAGGTTATCTGCGAGTAATGTGATCCCCGAGTTTGATCCAATGTCGAAAGAGCAAACAATACTCATGTGGTTGAACAAAGTAGAAGAATGTGCGGAGATATATGGTTGGGGCGAGAAGGAAATTATACACTTTGCATTGCCTAAATTGACAGGAGTTGCAAGGTCATGGTACGGAGGCTTGACTACAGTCTTGTATTCGTGGAAAGAATGGAAACATAAGCTAATGGAATCATTCCCTAGCCGCGAAGACTACGCGGATCTGCTGGTACGCATGTTAAATAAAAGGGTGCGATACGGTGAGTCCCTGGAGCAGTATTTTTATGATAAAGTTAATCTCTTGCATAGATGCGATATCAAAGGGCGTAAGGCAGTAGACTGCATAATCAGCGGCATAGACGACAGGGCAGTCAGGGTGGGAGCCCAGGCGGTGCAATTTAGAGAACCTGAAGAGGTGCTCCGCTACTTAAAGACTGTAAAACCCGGAAATCCCCGTGATCTACAGGAGAGACGTTCTGATAGGCGAAGTTCGCAAACCTACACCAGTGCTACCAAGAGCATATACAAAAATAATGTTGGTCCGAATAACAAAACCCAATGTTACAATTGTGACGAGGTAGGACATAAGAGCTTTGCATGCAAAAAGCCTTTGGTAAAATGCACGAGATGCACTAGAGTAGGCCACCAGGCAACTTACTGTCGGTACCAGGATAATGAACTGAAGCAGATAGGACATAAAGTGAAGAGCGACCTGACGACACAGAAAGATGTGTCCGAAATAAAAGTGTTAGATTCTAAAAATAAATACATAATGCCAGTCAAGTTCGATGGAAAGGAATTGGTGTGCCATGTGGATCTCGGGAGCGAAGTTACGGTGATAAAAGAGTGTGAAGCCAGACTACTGGAGTTGGAAATGAATACTGTTAATTTACCGTCTCTAAGAGGGTTTGGAGGACTTTCCGTCAGTGCTGTAGGTAAATGCGAAATTAACGTTTCCGTTCAAGGCATCACAGAGCTGACTGAAGTCATTGTAGTTCCCGATGGGGCCATGAAGTATGCGGCCATATTAGGCCATACCTTTACAGAGAGACCAGACATTAGAATCACGAAGACTGCAGACAGGTTGATATTTGAACGAGTGCACCTTGGCAGGGTTCCATTAACAATTTGTGAAGATACGAGCATAAAATGTGGCACGGTCGGTATCGTCATGCTGACAACAAACTATGCATTTGACGGAGAGATATCGCTGGTCGGGAAGATCAGAGGAAAGCAAGGCAGTGAATACTACTTGTTACCTGGCGTCTACCAATTCTCTAATGGATCAGGACACGCATTAGTTTATAACCTCAGTCAAGATGTAATATCATTTACAGAAGGTATGCTGGTAGCTAGAGCCGTGCCAGGATCAAAATCGATACAAGCAGAAGTAAACTCGATCGTATTCGATGATGATACTATGGAAGGATCAGTTGAATGCGGGGAACATTTATCGCTTTTGGAACGCAAAGAGCTACAAGTCTTGCTATCGCAGTACAAAGACTGTTTTTCGGCAGGCTTAAAGGACCTTGGGTATACAACATCTGGAGAAATGGAAATAGAAGTTACCGACGCCGAACCAGTAGTCTACCGTCCGTATCGAATGGCAGTTCAGGAAAGGAAACTGGTCGCGGAAATGGTTGAGGAGATGCTAGATGCGGGAATTATACGTGAGTCTGCCTCCCAATATGCAAGTCCTATTGTGCTTGTCAAGAAGAAAACAGGAGAGAAAAGACTATGCGTAGATTACCGGGCCCTCAATCGCCGCACCAAAAAGGATCACTATCCTACTCCATTGATTGAGGACCAGCTTGATCGGTTAGCTGGTAATAAGGTATTTATTTCGCTTGATTTGGCATCCGGATACTATCAGATACCTATTACAGAGGCTTCACGGGAGAAAACAGCCTTCGTGACGCCTGACGGACAGTACGAATACACGAGAATGCCGTTCGGACTTGTGAATGCTCCGTCAGTTTTCCAAAGAACCATCAACAAAATCCTGTCTGAAGCGAAGGTTAAATACGCACTGATCTATATGGATGACATTTTGATACCCGCGCAAGACTTCAAACAAGGGCTTGAGAGGTTGGAAGAAGTCCTGAACCTCATTAGAAAAGGCGGGCTAACACTGAAGCTAGAGAAGTGTAGATTTTTTTTCAACAACATAGACTTCCTCGGATTCGAAGTAGGAACGGACGGCATTAAACCAGGCAGTCGTAAAATAGAAGCTGTAGAAAAATTTCCAACACCGAAGAGTCAACATGAACTAAGACAGTTCTTAGGCCTTGCTGGATTTTTCAGAAAGTTCGTACAAGGGTTCGCGATAATATCAAAGCCCCTCACTGATCTCTTAAAAAAGAATTGTCCCTGGAAATGGACCGACGTCGAGGCACAGGCATTCAAAAGCTTAAAAGATGCCCTGACAACCCGTCCTGTCTTAGCACTGTATGATCCAGACCGAGAAACACAAGTTCATACAGACGCTAGTAAGTATGGCCTTGCTGGCATCCTTCTTCAGAGAAGCAACGAGGGACTCCTAAAACCAGTTTCCTACTACAGTCGGAAAACAACTCCTGATGAACAGAAGTTTCACTCCTTTGAGTTAGAGACTTTAGCAGTAATTGCGTCCCTGAACAGATTTAGAGTCTACCTAATAGGCATACCATTTAAAATTCTAACAGACTGTAATGCATTAAGAACAACTCTTACAAAACGAGACCTTATCCCTCGAATAGCACGGTGGTGGATCCAACTCCAGGAATACGATTGCGAAATAGAATACAGGAAAGGCACCGGTATGGCTCATGCTGATGCACTGAGCCGGAATGCAGTCGCAGAAGCAATACAGGAATCGCACGTACTAGACATTCTGTCCATCAATACTGAAGACTGGATCGCAACGGTCCAGGATGGCGATGATGAAATTAGTACTATCAAAAATATCCTGACTAATCCCAAATCAGAAGGCATTGCCGACATTTTGAAGAGCTATAGACTCAAAAACGGCAAGGTCTATCGGCTAATAGGGAACGATAATAATGATATACGATGGGTAGTACCTAAGGGAGTCCGATGGCAAATCGTCAAAATGAACCACGATGATCTAGGACACTTTGGATTCGATAAAACACTCCAACGGATTCGACAGTCATTCTGGTTTCCCAAAATGAGACGATTTGTAAAGAAATATGTGAGCTCCTGTCTAGAATGCGCTCATAATAAAGGGACCTATGGCAAACAAGAAGGTGAGTTGCACCCCATAAGTAAAGTAGAAGTACCGTTTCACACGCTACACGCTGATCACGTGGGCCCGTTCGTCCGGAGTACGAGGGGAAACTGTTACATCTTGGTAATCATCGACGGATTTACCAAATACATAAATATTACACCCGTACGAAATACAAAGAGCTCCACAACTATTCACGTTTTCAGACAACATATCAGCTTCTTTGGTACTCCAAACAGACTGATAACTGATCAAGGAACCGCATTTACTAGCCATAATTTTAAGGCCTTCACAAAATCTTTCAACATTAAACACATATATAATGCTGTGGCCACGCCGAGAGCGAACGGACAAGTGGAAAGATTTAATCGCACGATCCTTGAATCTTTATCAGCCAAATGTCATGATAAAAATGATAGAAAATGGGACGAACACATTCCAGACATCCAAATTGGCCTCAACACAACAGTACACAAAACAACAACGAAAACTCCATCGGAATTGCTTTTCGGTTTCAATGTTAGCAACGGAACCGAGAACATACTTAAAGATGTCATCTCGGACACTTCTACTCAAACAACACCGGAGACTCTTAGAGAACTCAGATCCGAAGCAAGCATAAAGATTAAAGAAAAGCAAGCCAAGGAGAAAGCTGATTTTGACGCTAAAAGAAAGAAAAGTCGAAAGTATGTGATCGGAGACCTCGTGAGCATCAAGAGGGAAATAGCTAGTGATGGTAAATCAAAGAAACTGGCCCCAAAGTACCAAGGACCATATCGCATATTAAAAGCATTGCCCAACGATAGATATGTAGTAGAAAGCACCCCGCTTACTCGTTCCAAAAATCGCCGGTACGAAAATATAATCGCGACTGATCGTATGAAACCATGGCTAAATTTTGAGAAAAACTTTATCGATAGTAGTTCCGAATTAGATGCAGACGAACCCGACTCATCGTGAAAACAGAGTGAAATTAATTATTTGTATAACGATTGTGGTAGGTAATGTGAAAGTTAATTCCTCTTTTGAGTATAATAAGGACCAACCTTTACTAACTTAATAATTATGTCTTCTTACGTTTCATTAATTTAGCATAGCAAAATTATTCATAAAGAATTAAGAGTGACGCTAAGTCTTGCAATATGACTTATGTAATCTTGCGATTGTCTCATTAATTTAACATAGTAACACTATTAGGGCGTGAGAGTGGTGTGCGGTATATATATATATATATATGATTCGCGTCACGTAACCTTTGCATGAGTTAAAAGCAATCATTAGTTTTGTATTGTTCATTCAACGCAGTAACTCTAATAATGGAGGGCGTAAGAAGTGTATTATGATACAATTAATTCTGACAGTAATAGTGAACGTAATTATTGGTCACTGTTTTATTAATTTGGAATAATATTAAAATATGTGTAAGGAGTGTCATGTATGATAAGCTCAATACTTGCAATATGATTTATGAGAGTATGCTTTAAAGTAAATAAATAGGCATTGAAATAAGCACATTATTATGTTTGTTTTTTTTTAAAAAAAGAATAAAACAACTAAAATTATTTCAACAGTATTATTATTATCAAACCGAACTTACTCGGCGGCGGGACGCGCCGATATGTAGGATGGCCGAGCTGTAAGAAAGCATATCCGGCCCCGTGCATTGGTGGCTCTATCCCACCATAAGCGACCATAAGATTATATAAACTCTCGACTATAATAAATTAAGGAATTAATAACTAATCACAACATATTCAATTATTTGATTTCTATTGTAAATATTATCGTTTAAAAGTCGCTAAATAATTTACAAGTCGCGTACGAGTGTTGGCCACTCGTCACGCGCGCTTCAAGGTCATTGTGTCATTACAGTACTTATAATATCAAGAAAGGAAAAGGTAATGAAGGATCATATCCAAATGTTATTAAAAATCAACTAATATTTAAACAAACACCTATATTTAGGAACATAGTCTCGAGAGCTTGAGATTTCATTAGGAGTAACAATTATGACAACACAAACAGAGATTCTGAATAAAATTGCAGACACAAAAACACTCAAAGTAATACGTAAACCATATTTCACATTTCATTTTATCAAAAGTAATAATTACCGGCTAAATTCATTAGCCGGAATATTAAGTTTATTAAATATAAGTACTGAAAGTTATCGTCGAGCGGCACGAAGCGAAGGTTCATTGGCGCGCTGGAGTTTCGGCCCCCCCGCCGCTGCGAGGGATTGGCGCTGGAACGGCTGGAAGAAGAAAACGACAGGTGTGGCGGCAAGCGGGAACGACGCAGGTATCGTGAGGAGACACCGGGGCTCATTGAGGCAACTAAACGAGGAAAAGGGATGATAATAAGGAAGAGAGTGTGCAAGGACCCAAGGAGTGTGTAAAAACGTTGGAGTAAAGAGGTAAGCGTTATTTCAATAATAAAGAAGTTACGTCGCGTACCCGTGGCGAGACTGCAACGGCCCGAGGGCCGGGTTAGTTAAAATTAAATACTCGAAGACGACAGGGGTAATGGACACTAGGTTAATCATTCAGCTCACCCCTACACTTGTATCTTTGCTACTGTTTATTTGAATGAAAAAAGGAAAAATACGTGTCTTTTATTTTTGAATAAGCTAAAAGTCGGACTAATTACAATTTTTAGCCATAATAGCCTATTACGATAAGACGCATATCGCAGTTTCGTGCACAAACCCCTAAGGCCGCTGCCACCTTTTAAAGACACGAGAATTTTCCGGACTGTATAACTTTTTCAGTACATAATTAGTACGACGAGTAAAATAATCACAGGCGAATCTAACCTTTACGTAAGGGCATATAGAAATAACCACATTGGTGACCTTTTCAGTATGGTATCGCGTCCGTTTTCCGTAAAGGCAGCCACTACAGTATAGCAGCAACCTTTACTTCCACAAAATATAAAAAGCTTAAGGGTTACATTGTATTTTGTTGACGCATTTCTTGAATTGCTTTATAAGTCATCATCATCATCATTTCAGCCCACATCTACCCACTGCTGAGTATAGGCCTCTTCTTTCAACCGCCACTTTATACGGTCCCTCGCCGACCTCGTCCAATGTTTCCCGGCCACCGCCGCTATGTCATCCGACCATCGGGTGGCTGGTCTGCCCACAGATCTCCGGCCAAGCCACGGCTGCCACTCACACAGTGCCCGTGTCCACCTACCATCACTACGTCTTACCAAGTTTTATAATGTTAGAGGAGAATAATCAACCGCTGCGGCACAGCACTATTCGCCACGCTCAAGAGTCACCGCACTAACGTTGACAGTTGAGTTTGACGTACGGTGACACTGACAGCTGTCATCGAGTTCCCGCCGATTATTACCTTTTCTCTCTCTCTGGTTAAATGAGTTTTTGTAATTGGATTGTGTAAATAAATACTTTCAGATTATCAATTCTTGTGTTATCAATAAATACCGAGGACTTAATAACTTCGTAGAAAACCATCTATCTATATGGCTTTTCCTAGTAGGTTGTTACTATTCAACATATCTGACATGTATTTTCTTTCGTTTGCATTTCACCAGTTCCTATCATATACGCGTCAACATACATCAATACAAATTGCGTCTCTTTGCTCAAAGCGTATCAAATTCAAATCATTAATTTGTGGAACGTTCGTATAATGGTACATACTCGTAGACGGTCCATAACAATGTATGTAAAGATCAAACATCAATAGTATCCAATGGCAATCCTACCTAACTATCCTCTTAGAGGTAAATTGGCGTTTATACTTAGTATCACAAGGTTCAAAATTCACACGTACGTCTCCTCCAGGCGTGCTTCGCGTACGGGGCCGAAACACCCGTCGAGGCCCAGACCCTAGCTGGAGCGCTCCTCGGAGACTGTGTCCACGTCGGTGGAGCCCCGGGCGGTGGGCTAGCTGATGGTGGAACTGCTGGAGGTGGAGAGGGACTCTGCGGCCATAATTGCGATGGTCAGCTCCTTGCGCGCCTTCTGTACCACCCACACCATAAGCGTGATGCCGATCAGGATCTGGAAATTAAATTTTGTATGTCAGTATATTTATAACAGAAGCACAGTTCCTGTTGCCGTAAGAGAAGCCCAAATAGGCGGCGGCAACGTTCAAGTGATAGATTGGGTGCAGGACAATGCATTCCGATTCAATGTGTGTACAACCGTCATCTTCCTAACTTTAGGCATCATCATTATCAGCCTCATCTCGTACTATAATAATAATAATAATATATTTATTTAATCAGACAACATGATCCAGATATGTTAGTACAATTGTCTTAATAACTATGTTAGTACATTGATAATATTTACCTATCCTACTTAACATTAACTTAATTGGATTAGGTTGTTAATACAAAACATTATATTAACAACCCAATCCAATGTCGCAGAAAGGGGGAGTCAAGCCTTTCAGCAATCACCTTCATGATGCTGTTAGAGCTGCCACGTAATCTGCGCAACAATGACGACGCTTTCTTGCGCATGATGCCATAGAAATCATCAGTGCGTGCCTCAGCAAACATACCGGACGCGCTACAATACCGCGGCAGCCCCAACAGCACCCTGAAAATGTTATTATACTGGACACGTAAGGACTATAAAACACAGTAAATCTTACTTTTGTCGTAATTGTACGGCTGTGGAATTATCTTCCAGCACACGTGTTCCCTTCCCTCTTATAGTCTTGGGTCTTTTAAACGGGGCGTGAAGAGGCACTTATGCAGGCCGTCATGGTGTGATCGATCCGCATTGCACTAACCATGTGTGATGAGGATCGCTTACACTTTTTAGACTTCGTCGTTTGCTTAACATCAGGCAGGATGCAGTCATTTTGACGTGCTAATATAAAAAATAAAAAAAAAATCCTCTCACAGTCCTTTGCTGGACACAGGCCTCTCCGGTCGGTCGCCGGACTTTGTTCGACCTTGGGCTTTTCGCATCCAGCACTAGGCACTTCTAGGATGCCACTAAGTAATTCCTTGACAGAATTACGGAATAATCGTGCCTTTTTTTTATACCACTAGAGTGGCAAATGGCTACCGGTCCGCCTGATGGTAAGCAGTTACCGTAGCCCATGGACGCCTGCAACACCATGGGCATCGCATGCGTTTAGCCGACCCTTCAAGAACCTATTTACTTTCGACTTGAAGTGCCCCATACTGTATTCCCCAGAGAGAATATCGGCAGGCAGCTCATTCCACAAACGCAACATTCTCGGGAGGAAATTCCTCTAAAATCGGACCGTGCGTGACCAATTAGTCCTCAAAGTTAGCCTGGAATAATAAATAAATAAATAACCCAAGACATGCCACGCTGGGCCACACAGCGCCATCTAGCCCCAAACTAAGCCGAAGCTTGTACTATGGGTACTAGACAACTGATAAACTTACTTAGATACATTTTTTTTTGTAAATAAATACATATTATACATAGAAAACACCCAGACCCAGACCAGAATGTAGAGAAATAAGTAAATTTGCAGTTTATGTAGATTGAATAAATGAATGCGTCAACGATTGATAATACAAAAGGCGATTAAATATTTAAACACGACAGTTATTAAATGGGTGTGCACTCAACTAGATTGCTGCATTAGTCCGTGGCAAGTACCAATGCTATTATGTTATTAAAACACTCACACGCATAGATCAAATGGATTAATATTATCGGGTTTAATTCGCGCAAGTAGCAGTATGTACGAGTAGGTTCGTTGATAAATATTGGGCGCTTGCATGGATATAGTATCATTGTTTTATTGGTTATTTATTGCGTTTCGCATGAGAAATTGGCCTTGATAGCGAGATAATTAATTAATAAACCAAATTAATTTGAAATATAAGCGCGGTGTGGGACGTCCTCCAGTGAAGTTAACTAATGAAATAATAAAATTAGGAGGATGGGGCTGGATGTTTGCAACCGACCGTTGTGGAAGACTTTGGAGTAGGCCTGTAGTAGACGTCCTTTAAATGAATATGATACACATATTACTTATTTATCTCTAAAAATAGCGCGATTGAGTCATGGAAAATTCATCGAGGAAATTTTACAGAGATTAGGTATTGACAACAAAAATAAACAAAAGTAACAAGTAAAAGTTGTTAAATTTATATAAATTACACCCAAACAAAAAGCGCCATAACAACCTTTATACGTCGAAGTTTAAAAGATATAAATTAAAAATATATTTCAGTTATGAAAACGACTTGGGGGTTGAATTAATCACATTAAAATAACGGTAAAACTGAATACAAATCAAGAATAACAACATAATATATTTTCTTTCTTATTACGTACTTGTGTAAGCATGATAATTTATTATGATGCGTGCACATATCAAGGAAAACCCTAGAGTCATACAATATTTTCCTTGTGAAATTGGTAGTGCAAACTAATTCAAATACATAAACATAGATTTTTTTTATGCGGGAGACGGCAAACGAGCAAATTTATGTGATGTTGCTATCAACATCAGGCAGGCAGTACGCTGCCTAGCATTAAGAAGCCTGCACCGCCCATGGACACCCGGAACGCAAATCAAGTCTTGGAGTCGCTGCCGACCTTTCATAAATAGGAGTTGTTTTTTTATAGTGGCTAGACATAATGGCTTCCCTACGCCTGATGGAAAGCGAAAGAGAAGCCCAAGTCGCTGTGACAACGGGCAAGTAACTGGTCAGTTACCTGTCAGTTGCCACCGCCATGCCGGCCCAACCCCAACCCCCCACGAGCTCCGGAAACCCTACTCACCGGCAGAAACACGACCCAGAGGTCATTTGACTGCGGTATTCTATAGGGCGGAGGTCCTTCCCCGGACGGGCGGCTCAATTCGAGCGAAGATTCGCTATGCCCTACCTCTCTTATCTTAGTCTTGGAGTCGCTGCCGACCTTTTAAATAGGAGTACGCTCGTTTCTTGAAGGTTCCCAAATCGTAGCTAGACTTCTACAAGTTCAACATAAATACTACAAAGTTGTAGATGCTAATGTGTTACTTATTAACCATTAATTCTTAATAACATGTTTATTTGCCATCATATACGTAGAGATCCCAAAACACTGTCGATATTAACCTTGCATTGTTATGTCAGTCAGTTACGGTGAACTATGAATAATACCTAACCAATTATTGACGTTCGTAGAAGCAGTCACTAAGTAAAGTCGTATCGCCGTAACATATTTATGGGGAAACACTCCTACTTTCCACCATTAATCCTTCAAGTACATAGTATAGTTACTTTGAACGGGCCATTATCTGCGACTCTACGTCTGAGCGCCTATTTTGTTTGAAGTGGACGATATCCTAAGTTTGTTTCATTGCCGTCATCCCAGTTAATCCAGAAACCTTAGCAAGCCATTTAGCTTACCGGAAATGTTCTGAAGTGTGCCTCAGACACAATAAATTTTCAATTGTATTGCTCCGCGGAGAGGTTTAATTAATACCAATAGACACTGTAGAAGGGTTCTTCTGTATCATCTGAAAACTCAACGTTTCAATCCCAAACTGTTCGTTTTGAGCGATCGTTTCAACGTACGTAGAGGAGACCGGGTACAAAAGTAACGGCGAGTTGAAAGTAACAGTTGCTCTCTAGATTTATCCAATGGGCGAAAGGTCGCTTTGCCGCCTTCAGATGATAGTCCTGTGTCCTGACTATCATCTGAAGCGACCTTTCGCCCATTGGATAAATCTAGAGAGCATTTGTTACTTTCAACTCGCCGTTAATTTTGTACCCGGTCTCCCCTACGTATGTCTGGAATGAGCTATCTTGATAGCTTTCTCCTTTTAAAATGTGGTTTAATGAGACCCCAGAAGGCAAGCAGCGGTTTGGTTGTGCCTTAGGCATTCCTGATTCTATGAACTGCGGTTATCATTTAACATCCACTATTCAAAGTACACCATGCAATTTACGTATCTGTTTGCAAACCCGGAAAATTACAATGCGTCTTTCACAATTACGATAAGATAACGTTTACGACGAAACGTAAAAGTTAAGGTGGGATCAAAATGAAACGTTTGCCTTGCCCTTATCGCAGTTATAGTATCAATAAAGATATACGACTTGTTTGACTGACACATGGTGAAATAAACGATGCGTAAAGGTTCCGTAATTGGTAATAGTTTGATGAAAAAGGTCTTCTTATCAACGTTATAGGCAAGTTTTAGCCAGAAATTATTTTAAATGACATTTATAGACGATTGATTTGATCGTTACATTTCTGTGAAAGATGCGATGCATTACTCTCAAAATCCTCAAGATTCAGGTCTCAAATAAAAGATGTCCTTGGATAATGTGTACCTAGATGACCATTTTGATGAAATATCCAGGAAATTCAGAGAAATTCTGTATCTTAAGCTGACCCGAGCGATATCGGGATATACCATGGAACATATCAGAACCATGGAATCTCTCGCACTTTATGACGAGACGAGAACTAGAGTCTCGTCTCTAGTTACAATTCTCTACACTACCTCTAGTCTCTTGAGACTAGATTCTTTAGTCTTAGTAACTTGAATCGCAATTCCCTAGTTACTTGAGCATCGGTTCTCAAGTCTCTTGAGTCAATTTGATCTCGATTTATTGAGTCGCGATTCTCGGGGTTCTCTAGTACATCCAAGTCGCTATTCACCTTGTTCAAATAAACCAGTGGTTCGCTCCATTCCACCGTGGACCCCCATACCTAGTCCACTCGTGAAGCGTCGTAAAACTCGTGAATCACATCCATAAACATTACACGTTCGCAATCGGATCAAACATCAATCACATCTTGTTACGATAAAAGATTGAAGTCTATTAATATATGCGCATGAAATATATGACTCAAGGCAATCGAGCTCAGTCATATGGGGTATTCAAGATACAATTTAAATCTCATTCAAGCAACTGTATTCCAATACACATAGTTCATAATCCGAGGGGACAATCAGTCTTACTGTTACATGACCAGAGATGACCATGATCTTTTGACCAGACCAGGGATTCAAAACAGAGTTTGTCTTGACTATTGAAGCCACCTAGAACAAGCAATCATCGTAATAACCATTACATGTGTTCAGTTTCGAGAACCGTAGAAATCTATGAACCAAGATGAAGGCGGTACCCCACCAGGTTAGAATATCATACTCGTGTGTACATGTTTCGATAAATCCTTACAATAAAATTAAAATTAAAAAAAAATACAATCAAATATTTCCACGTAGTAAGTAGAGTGTCTAGGACACCTTGAAGTTCATAGAAATCTTTGTCGCTTCTATTTCGTTTGTGCCCGGAGGTTGTAGGTATTTCGAATATAACTAATGTCCGATTCGCTGTTGACCATAGACGACGATTTTGTTTGCTTACGAACTTTATCGAAGCCCACTTCCATTCCATGTAAAACCAATCAAGTGATAACGAATGTTTGCGCTGCGCCTTATCACTGCGCAATACTAAAACGAGCATCGAAGCTAATTATCTTCTACTTATCTACCTACCAGACGGGTCACAAGTAATTGACGGTCAAACAGTCGGTTGTCTTCATTAGGGTAGGTATCTAACGAACTTTAACTCCGGGTCCCGTGCCACCATCCCCATAGGCGCCTGTAGGAGGGGCCGGGGTTTTTAGTGGGTATTCCCTGCCTCCCTTCCACCTTGAGGCAGGGTGAGTCCCACATAACCCGTCGCTCCCCCGAGCGGCGGGTATGCCTAAAAGCATTTTCCCCGGCTTAAAAAAAAAAAAAAAAAGGTATCTAACGAACTTCTCTTTATCTTAAGAGCTGGTAATGAATAAAAATACTGAAAGTATTTAATTTGTAAGTTTTTCTGCTTATTTTTCGGACTAAATTTCATCCGTTTACACCAAGTAAAGATCTGAAAAAAAAGCGGCAACAAAACACTTTTGTGTATGAGAGCGAGCTCTCTTAATTTTTTTTATTTATTATATCTAAAGTAAAACTACGACTGAGTGTTTTGTAAATAGGTATTTCAAAAGCCCGCCTGTTGCCCTTATTGATATTAAGAAAAAAAAACTTATTTATTTTATTTGGTTTTTGTATTTGTTGTTAAATAGGCAACACAAATACATAATTTGTTACAACTCGTCGTCTTGTGACACAGCCTGGTGACAGACAGGCGGACAGACATATTCTGTCACTGTAACGACGATGATGACGGAGTAAACTTCGTCGCTTAACGATGAAGGAAAACAGTTAAGATAACTTGATTCGAAGGCAATTGGCAGGGTCATTATTACATAGCGCTTCCGTACAATGTGTATAAGGATAAAAATAGTTTATTTATAAATTATGAAGTGCACATGATTGTGACGTGATCATTATTATCAGCCTAATAGCAGCCTACTGGATTGGATATAACCCAAGACATGCCACGCTGGGCCACTCTACGCCATCTAGCCCCAAACTAAGCCGAAGCTTGTACTATGGGTATTAGACAACTGATAAACTTACTTAGATACATTTTTTTTTTGTAAATAAATACATATTATACATAGAAAACACCCAGACCAATACAAACAGACATGTTCATGCACACAAATGTTTGTACACACATGATTTGACCATTTAAAATCAGCCTTGCCCCGACTATAGTTACATTGTTTAGTCGTACGTACACAATAAATCGTAATTGGTAGATAAAACAGCGATGCACAGGCCAATCGAGGCGGTCACATCATTGTCGCTCCCCTCCCGGAGAGGGAGGCCCTATCTGGATAAATCTGGTACACTTCAGATAACATTCGTATTATGTCACTGAATAATCTTAAAACATGAATGTTTACTGAATCAAAGAATTACACTTTTATTTTATTTGTATTTCATCACATAATGTGTTTTTTTCTGAACGTCAGGATTTTAATGAAACTTTTTCGTTTTGTTACGCTAGTAGTCCAGTAATTGTTAGGGTTCCGTAGCCAAGATGGCAATAACGGGACCCTTATAGATTCGTCATGTCTGTCTGTCGTCTGTCCGTCCGTATGTCACAGCCAGTTTATTCCGAAACTATAAGAGCTACATTATTGAAATTTGGTACGTAGATGTATTCTGTAAGCCTGTAAATACTTGTGAAAAGATAGTAGAAATTATTTATTTATAAATTTAGCACGTTCCCTTTTTAAAGTACACGCAAGTGGATGTGATAAATGATGCATTTATCACTGGAAAACATCAGTGAATGTACAAAAAAAAACTAATTAAAACGTAAAAGTTTTAACGAGTGATTATTAATTATTTGCGTACTCGTTAGTGGAATTAACATGGCATGATGATAATCAAGTATGTACACGAAAAAATATGTGTACGCATACGCACGCAAGATAGTCCCTTCGTTTCAATATGTTATAATATTAGAGCCTAAGACTAAGGTTTCAAATTAATCTTTTAGTGACTTTTAGTTATACATTATGAACAGCTTTCTTAATTACTTAAAATGTATTTAAACCAATAAATAATGCCTTCCCTTTATTGAAAATGAAAAATGAAAATGAAAAAATATTTATTCACAAAAAGCATTGGGTTGTCTTAATTTATTAGAGGTAGATTTCTCCTTTTAAGTGAGATATCACTTGTGCCAGGAGAAACCACTCTCCCGTAGCTACAGAGGTTACATACTATAACAAACAATCGCTTCAAGGCTATGATAAACAATAGTGAAAAATAGTAATTTATTTATCATCTTCTAATAATAATTTATAAAGAAGTGTTTGAAATTACCTAACTTTCATAATTATCATTTTCAAAAATGTATATCGTCGTAACTCTAAATCTTACGAGGATAACTCTTTTGATTTGAATAGCCAATTAATAATAATATATTATTTGCAAATTACAGGGATCAAGACCCGCGAGAGCGTGTCAGCCAAGTTCCAGCGAAGAGAACTGGCAGACCGCACTAAGTGTATATTTACACGAACCATTTCGAGCCACTTTTTACCCCTTCATATAATACAGCGTAACTCAGTACCGACAATAAGGTACCTTTAACCGTAAAATGTCAGAAGTATCTAGTCTGGACAAGCCGGATTAGTGAACCCAGTTGATCCAGTTCACATGTCTAACTGGGTCATGTAGCTACTTCCCTCGGTAATGTGTCAATTTGCATGCGACCTCTTGGCAGTTGTCAAGAACTATAAATAAAAATACGGCTACAATAGAGACAGCGCTATAGAATCGCGATAGAGCCATGAAAGGGTGAAATGGCTATTATTTATTCACTTTGCTATCGAAATTTGTATCGCGGCGAAGAGGCGTCTTTGGAATACATATTTTAAGCTGAGTCACACACGATAAAAAGGTTGGTTAAATCTTTAACCGCCTGAAAATGAGACGGAACTGAAAATATTTTGTTACCGTCGCATATAGGCGAAACTTAAGGTTAAGTGTACGCTGAAGTAGCACACTCTCCTCTACCCCAAAGGATGTTTGGAAGACATTGCTTATAATATGTCTATTATAGTTAATTTATTCAATCATTATCATCATTAGCCTTTCGCAATCTACTACTATTTTTTTCTATGACAAATGGGGCAAACGGGTTTGAAGGTCACCTGATCGTAAGCGATTACTTCTATGAAATCATCGACAGAGGGGAATCACAGGTGCCTTGCCGGCCTTTAAGAAATTTGTACGTATGTACATACTAGCTGTGCCGGCGGCGTCGCACGCGTGGATATCGGGTATCAAAAATAACGGACTTCCATAAAATGGTACCTAAATTTTAAGTTAGACTTCTAGCAATACATTGGTGAAAACCGCATTCAATTCCACGCAGTAGTTTTCGCGTGATGCGCATTGAAACATACAGGTTAAAATTTCACCCGTTTTCCAAACACTTGCCTTCACTGCTCTGCTCCTATTGATTGTAGCGTGATGAAAAGTATACTATAACCTGCCCAGGAGTATGAAGAATAATTGTGCCAAGTTTCGCTAAAATCCGTCCATTAGTTTTTGTTTCTATAACGAACATACAGATAGACAGACAAAAATTTTACTGATTGCATTTTTGGCATCAGTATCGATCAGTAATAATAATCTGATAGTAATTTTGAAAAAATATTCCATGTACAGAATTGACCTCTCTACATATTTATTACAAGTATAGATTTGTATATTTTTATTATACGACACGAATTCAGAAATTATCTGAATGTGTAATTTTCTTGACTGTGGTGTAATCACAAGCAAAAGCAAGCGATAAATACGTACGTGTACGTTCAAAAAACCCGATGCCTAAGGCAAATAAAAGTCGACTTTCATTGTGACCGTTTCACCTTGGAAAATATTTAAAGTGGCACTCATTGCTAGTAAAATGTGTTGCCCTCTTTCCTACAATACGGGATCTTAAACAAGCGTCATGAATGGTTCTAGCGGGGCAGAATGAGTTGTGGTACTCAGTTAGGGCTCATTTAAGTGTAGCGGAAAGTAAGTCCTCCGAGGTACGGAACATAGAGAGGTAGGAGGTAGGGCATAGCGAATCTTCTCTCGAATTGAGCTGCCCGTTCGGGGAAGGTCTCCCACCCTATAGAATACCGCAGTCAAATGACCTCTGGGTCGTGGTTCTGCCGGTAAGTAGGGTTTCCGGAGCTCGTGGGGGTTAGGGTTGGGCCGGCATGGCGGTGGCAACTGACAGGTAACTAACCAGTTACTTGCCAGTTATCACAGCAACTTGGGCTTCTCTTTCGCTTTCCATCTATAAAAAAAAAACCAATCGGTTGCCAGAGCCTTGTTTGTTGTTCGGCAGGATGCACCACAGGTGAAGGTGAGCGAAAAGATGATAGATGCGATACTGACCTGGAACGCGAACACGATGTATCCGGTGACGTGCGAGTCGTCCAGCACCTCGTGGATGGAGCGCAGCGTGGAGCCCAGGTACACGTTGATGACCTGCGCCGGCAGCAGCCCCAGCATCGTCGCCAGGTGGTAGCCGCAGCCGCGGACGTCGCTCACCTAAGACAGAATGACGTTTATGATAACAATGTCCAAGAAACTTCAAACAATTTGGACGTAAAAGAACACATAATCATCATAATCAGTCTATTGCAGTCGACTGCTGGACATTAGGCATCTCCAGTTGTTCGCCAATAGGCTATTATGGCTTAAAATTGTAATTAGTCCGTCTTTTAGCTTATTCAAAAATAAAAGACACGTATTTTTCCTTTCTTCATTCAAATAAACAATAGCAAAGATACAAGGCATCAAAAGTTAGGATGGGAGTCTTTGACGTCACTCGCTCCCGTAATAATGCCTCGCCGAGTGACGTTACGCGTAATTTCAACGGGCTATAACTTTGTTATTTTCAGGCTAATTTACAAATTAAAAAATACATCTTTTATTTTTGAATAAGCTAAAAGTCGGACTAATTACAATTTTTAGCCATAATAGCCTATTGGGCAAATATCTAGAGGATTATACCCATAATCGCCACGCTGGGCAGGCGGTTTGGCGATCGCAGGGCGTAGGTTCTCGTTCCGGTGATGTGGTGAAAAAGACACAAAAATTTTTTTTGGTGCCTACGAGCAGTGGTATGGTATCTATTTAAGTCTCTCAGTAATAAAAAAAAATACCGTCCTATTTCATCCCGTGGTATCACAAAGGTCGACTGGGGTTAGGTAAGTGCGAACTTTTCACAATGTCTTATTTCTTTGGATTTATTAAGCGTGTATTAAATTTTTGTCCATTCTATCCATAATGCCAATTCCATGTTATGTGTATGCGCCAAAAAAAACTCAGTTTTTTTGCTTTCTTTTCTACTAATAGAATAGTTAAAATCACATAGGTAGGATAGGATACAACTAGCATAAAAAGAAATGTGGCTTTTCATGAACTGAAGGTCATCCGGGTAAAGATGGTAAGGTAGTAGGGTTTATTCGCCTCGATTCGCAACTAAACTCTCGTGAAGTGAGTAACTTCGGTAGTGTTTCAGTCTATGTTACAGATCGGCCATGCCTGTACCAACTGACCAAGTTGGTTACCTAATTCTCTGTTAACGTAGCTTTGGATTTATGAAAATAATCCGTAAGGGATGGCACACAGACTATAAAAAAAACATTACTACCTTTTGCGTTGTACAATCGGGTGAAAAACACACATAGAAATGGTAATAATGTGACAAAAACACACAAGCGAAAATAGCCAATTGTAATTGTTCGATAACAATAAAACAGCGTGTAAAATATTATAATTGGTGGAGCCAGTTTATTGCGAAGGCCGACCTTGGCTGTATTTTGGCTTAACTTTTATCCTTGACATTTTGGTAGAACGTTAAACGGGATTTACACACAATAAATAAATACATTTATAAGGTAAAACGAGCTTTAAAAATCCGGCAAAGCGCGTGTAGCAATACGAACGAGAATTTATTTCTGTAACTGATATGGAATATTTTCCTGTAATAGCATTACAGCACGGAAAATATTTCTTATCTCAACAATCTGAACGTATTTAAACATAATTGTGAAAATTTGATGTAGTAATACGTATCACACGTGATATTATGTATAGCTGTGAAATTTACTGACTTTGATGTCAAGGTTGGGGGTTTTTTATTAAACCTTTTATCGTAAAAAAGTAGGTAGGTACGTAGCGTAAGAAAATTAGCGGTCGCTGTCCGGAGCCAAGGGTTGCGAGTATAAACATGTAACCCATGAAATCCTTGTCAAGTGTCTATCCGAACGGCTCATTGTTGAAAGATTCAATTTGTTCATTCTCCATTCCTTGAATGAATGTAATGGATCTTTGATTAATCTTGGCTCAAAATGTAAGGAACTTGGCCTTTGATAAGATAATTATCTATGTTGAGAATGGTCTTTGCAGCCGATATCAGATATGTGGAAGAGAGTATTGCTAATATGATTCAGTACTTTCGCAGCACACCGTTTTTCATCGCCGGGAAAATACTTTTAGGTATGTGGAACTCACGCCGACCTTAAAGAAATGGTAGGGCGGCATTATGGGGAGGTCCCTGTATACCGAGAGGCCGGGGTTTTTAATGGGAATTCCCTAATTCCCACTATAAACCCCCAAGAGCCATGGGGCGGTGCTAGAGGTCCCAGGAGATCCATGCTGCCACAGCACCGCCAGAACACAGGGCAACGAGAGGGGTAGGGCATAGCGAATCTTCACTCGAATTGAGCTGCCCGTCCGGGGAAGGACCTCCACCCTATAGAATACCGCAGCCAAATGACCTCCGGGTCGTGTATCTGCTGGTGACTAGGGTCTGCGGAGCTTGTGGGGGGTTAGGGTTGGGCCGGCACGGCAGTGGCAACTGACAGGTAACTAACCTGTTACTTGCCAGTTGTCACAGCGACTCGGGCTTCTCTTTCGCTTTCCGTCAGGCGTAGGGAAGCCACTATGTCGAGCTACTATAAAAAAACCCTGATAATATACGCTGGTGGTAAAATAAGACCTACGGTCGCAAAGCCAATTATCTCATCACATATAGAGAACCAGAACAAGGATAATTTTCTATTTAACCATTCAACCTCCGGAACTCTAATATCATTAAAGATACAATAGCCATTGTTTGCGGAGAAAACACGATTGTCGTTTTGAGCGAGTCTTAAAGCAATTCAGCAAAATGAAGTTATTAATATGACTGTTAACCTAGTTACATAGTATTATGTACTTGCTTGTACAATATTTTAATATATTGAAGTACCTACTTAAACATCGTATTCTATAGTGTACTGATAATAGTTTTGTGTTTTTGCGACTGTCGTCGATTAGAAAATTAGGGGTCAGAACCAGAAATTTTAACGATATGAAGATGCACTTTCCATTTAAATGTATTTTTAGAGTATTAGTCGAATTTGTCGCAAAATGTTATCTACGTCTCTGCGACTTTACGTGTATTTCAAAATTAATTAAAACCCCTGTTCCTGTTAAGTGTGAAAGAATAGCAGAAAGTTATTTTCGTATTTACAATATTAGAGCGATAAACGGCACCAAGTCGTACAATAATAATGCATTCAATATTTTGAATGGCCCCATATTTATAAATAAATGGCTACGTTTAGCGAACTCCCATTGTGAACAAGACAAACTTTTAAACCACTTCCCGAATTTGAATTGCAAATCGCATTTCGAGTATTATCAACAACGCTGTTTACTATTTAAAGCGAAATACATGCAAGCTTTCAGCGCTTACTGCCTGTTCGCGTGTCACTTACGTATAAAAGCTCTGTTCAATTGGGACAATTAAGATGAATAATGCTAAAAACGAAATGTGTGCACGACAACCTAATTAACATTTTTATTTATAAAGCAAACTAACTGCGGAATAAACGGCTTTTGTATTACAATTGCGCCTTTGGGTTCGTTCACTTGACACGCATGTTAAATGCCCGAGGAAATCCCTAGGGGTTTCAAATAAAGGTGTCGTCTAGTTAGCAAAGCGTGCTATAGAGAACTGATTAAGTGCTCGCCGATGCGGGGTACAGGGGCGCGGGGATGGGACGAGAGCGGGGCGCGGGGATAGGGCCAGAGCGGGAAACGTGTGGGGTGCGGGCAACATCTACTATATAAAAATAAGTCGGGTTTTTCTCCCTGACGCTATAACTCCAGAACGCACGAACCGATTTCCACGGTTTTGCATTCGTTGGAAAGGTCTCGGGCTCCGTGAGGTTTATAGCAAAGAAAATTCAGGAAAAAAGAAGCCATCTGGTGGCGAAACGGAGTTCGCCGGGTTTGCTAGTGTTTTATAATCACTACTCGTAGATTTTATCAAGAGTTTACCAAAGTGGTTACATGGTATCTAGATTTAGAATAGAGCTGCTCCATTTCATCCCGTAGGTGTGGTAGAAATACGACTTAAGGATTACCAGGAAACGTTTACCTGTAAAAATAAAACCTACTGCGGTCACCAACCCGCCTGCCAAGCGTGGTAACTACGGCAAACCCATGTGTCCAGTAGCATGCTGTGGAGATTTTACAAAAAAATCTGAAAATAAGGAAATTGACTCGTGCTTCAGTCGGAAAATTGTTTGAAGTTCGACTGAATTTACCAAAATGGCGATAGGTTGATGTGAAACCGGACAATATTTTCATAGTTTCGAGAGTTGATTAATATGCCCAGCCATATGGACTAACGGCTTTAATACACTCTGTCGACCTTGTTCTGTCCCAAGCTTTAATAACTGTTTTAAAAAAGTAAACTGGGCACTATAACGTTTATTTTCACTACTTTGTATTTTTTTAGTCATGCACACAACATAATGTGTATGTAAAAGTAAGCAGTGCATTCTTGATGTTTAAAGTATACAATACATTTTCATATTTTAACTTAAATACATATTTAGAAACATAGCTATATCGGAAACATGTTAAGCGTATGTACAAAATTTTGATATTTTTAAATACTGACAAAGTATAGTGGCTTTCTTTGTCTTGGGTTATATTTTTAACTTTACAAAGTCGCTAAGACTATGGAAACCAGTTTGAAGCAAATTTCCACTGCTATGATGACTTGCAACGTGTTTCACGCTGGCTTTAAATCACCCCATATTACAAGAAAGAGAAACACATGTGCTGGCAAAGAGTCAAAAGACTTGTTAATTAACAAAAAAAAACTAAAAATTTGACAAAAATTTTAGCACCGCATATAACGCCATCATTGAAAGTAGGTAGTCAGTTTTTATAAACAGTTCCAACAGTATTTATCAATAGTGATGTAAAACGCGTAAACAACATGTCTTCGTGTTATGCTAATTCGGCTCTCTTGTCATCGGCCGCGCCGAATTGCTCCGTGTCGAATCACGATTGCTTTGCGTGTGATTTCAATAACGTTCGCTATTTGTATTATAATAGCTAGACAGCTAGCTATACCTAAAAATAATAAACAGAAACTATAGAATATCGCCAAAAAGAACATAATACACAGCAGTTGAAGGAAAAGTTAATGTCATCCATCATACAACGCCTAAATTGTATTTTAACATATCTTTGTGCCTAGTTTTAAGTCAACTATTTGGTGTGTAATAAAGATTATCTAGCTATCTATCTAACGTAGAAGAACGGTAAGTTTAAAAAAGACAATAGACTCTCTAGATATGTGGTGCTGGAGGAGAATGCTCGGAGTATCTCGGACTAAATTCCGCACCAACGAGTCTATACTTCGAGAGCCCGGCATCAAGCAGCGTTTATCATCTTTGGCACAGTCCCATTTCGTTACCGTCTTTGGTCAACGTATGCCGCCGGGGGACATATGGCTATTGAGCGACTTGTGGTCCAGGGAAAGGTTTAGGGTACCAGGCCACGAGAGAGATGGAGTGACCAGATAAAGGCAACAGTGAAGGGCTCATCGTCGTTACTGGAATGCACGAGGAAGGAAGTGAGAGAAGAATGGCGGACCAATGAAGTTATTCATCAATTAATTTTTTCTATAAAACCCATGTTGTTTTCAGATGAACGCCGCTATTGACGGCACTATTTTTAGCCGAATGCACGAGGCGTCCTCGCCGGCGGAATGTAAATATTCCTCGTTGTAAAGTAAACATTTTATTTGTAAACTTAGCCGGTTATATTTGGAATCGGAGGCACGACGTAATGTGTACTAAAACTACTATAGGGCCAAAAACAACTGAGCTACCGTTATCACGAGCGTCATTTAAATGGAACTCGTTGCCAGTACATGTGTTTCCTCCTTCTTTTGATATGGGATCCTTTAAACGGGGTGTGTGTGAAGAAGCATGTTACGGGCCGGGCATGGCGGTGGCAACTGACCCTGTTACTTTCCCGTTGCCGCAGCGCTTTGGGCTTCTCTTTCGCTTTGCATCGGGGGCGTGGGGAAGCCATTATGACGTGTTACTACAAAAAAAAACGAAAGGAATTTGGTCAGGAATACCTATATCCATAACTACTAATAGGTATCTTTGCAGATAAAGTTACTCTTACTCAAAGGAAGTTTCTCTTTCATATGTCGGAGTATCTAGATACAATACCTTCATTTAACTTGATATCAAAGTAAGTAGATTAGAAGCACTTGTATCGAATCGACGACGGTAAGCACAAATCATCGTCTTCATTAGCTTCATTAGGATATAGGCCCTCGGGATTCCCATCAAAAGGCAATGACAATTGCTATTTGAGGGGGATTTACTTTAATCACCAGTCACTACCCTTGGCAGGCGTGTTGGTACTATAACATAATGGCAATAAAGTAGAAATTTCCGTAATATGTGGTCGTAATAACAAAAATAACTGTGTTGGCAGCCTTGAGCATGCTTCGGGAATCGGGACGCTTCGGCACCCTTGGGCATCATTCGGTACGCTGCCGGCGCAGAGGCAACACTCGGGGGATAGCGACGATATTGAGACGCTTCGGCAAGCTACAGGACGGTGCGGCATCTTTAAGGACGCTTCGGCATCCCTAAGAACGTTGCAGCATCATCATCAGCCTATTGCAGTCCACTGCTGGACACAGGCCTCTCCAGTTGTTCACCACCTAGGGCAAACTTCTGGAGGATATACCCATAATCGCCACGCTGGGCGTAGCTTCTTGCTCCGGTGACGCTGCTGCCCGTCATCGGCCTGTGATATTTGGCTACGCCTTCTATCGTGATGGTTTTACCGCCACCAGTCGGTTTGCTTCGTTTGTTGTTCGGCAGGATGCACCACGGGCAGGTGAGGATGGCTTGGAACGTTGCAGCATGCCAAAGCATAATTGCCGATAGTGTGCGCTTGCATGTAGGATGCCGAAGGATCCTTTTCCTTGCTGATGCCTATAATGGGCCTTAGTCGTCTTCTACGATTTATGGTATGAGATGGGGCCAAGACCAATTAACCAGCATATGTATGAGTCACGATGTCACCGGCGCGGTGACATTACCCTCCACCGCTTTCTATAGAAGTTAATACCTTCAATGGTTGTCGCCGTAAGTGAAAGCTATGGCGTTCAGTTCGACGACCCAGTTACTGGTAACTGGAACAATGGTAATGTCACAACGTTCCATGCACTATGTTATATTACACTGCACTAGTGCAACAAAGGAACGATCTTATGTGCCAAGGGCAGAGGTGGTAAAGACAAGACAATGTGAACAAATGTATTTAGCGTTAAGAAGACTTCATACTCCATTCATGGCTGAATTGTATGTTTGCTGGCTATTCAACATTGTTTAATGTGTAAACTAGCAGTGGAAACTTTAATTGCCAATGTGTAGTTCACTATGTTTAAGGTAAATGTAATATTTGTGTGTGTTTCCTTAATAAATAAATCATCTAAACTAATAATATAAATAGGAAAGATTTGATTGTTTGAATTGAATAGGCTCCGAAACTACTGGATGGATTTGAATAATTGACTGGCTCGGTGGCTCAATTGGTAGTGACCCCTGCCATCTGAACCAAGAGTCGTGGGTTCGATTCCCACGCGGGACCAACATTCGTGTGATGAACATTTGTGTTTGTGCCGTGTCTGGGTGTTTATATTTGTATTTAAGTATATATTTGTGGTACTTCCGTTGTTCTGATACCCATAACACAAGTGCTTAAGCTACTTACTTTGGGATCGGAGCAATGTATGTGATGTTGTCTGATATTTATATTTATTTATTTAATTCTTTCACTGTCGGAAAGCTACACTTTCTCCGGTGAACATAGGCTAGGTATATTGTAGTTAAAAAAATAGGGATCCGTGCTAAAACCCCAATAATGTAATCGAAAGTGTAAAAAAAAATACACATAAACTTTCTTACACACTGACGTGTCTTGACACAACGTTACCATAGCAACCTAAAAAAACCGGCCTAGTGCGAGTCGGACTCGCGCACGTAGGGTTCCGTACCACTGATTGAATGAAAAAAATTTGGTAATTTGATTTATGATGTTTAAAAAAAAACTACTGTCTAGATTTCATTAAAACTAATTTCGTTAGTAGTTTACATAGTAATACACATCATATATTTTTTTCAGTTTTATAGTGCCCATATTTTAGAAGTTACGGGGGGGGGGGGGGGGACGACACACATTTTACCACTTTGGAAGAGTCTCTCGCGCAAACTATTCATCTGAGAAAAAAATGATGTTAGAAACATCAACATCATTTTCAAATACCTATCCATAGATACCCCACACGAATGGGTTTGATGAAAAAATTTTTGAGTTTCAGTTCCATGTATGGGGAACCCCAAAAATTTTGAACTTTTTTCTGATTTTATTTACAATCTTAACAGAACATTAACAGAATACATCTACGTACCAAATTTTTATAATGTAGCTTTTATAGTTTCGGAATAAACTGGCTGTGACATACGGACGGACAGACAGACATGACGAATCTATAAGGGTCCCGTTTTTGCCATTTTGGCTACGGAACCCTAAAAACAACGGTGCTATGTTTTTTTTTCAATGAAGTGAAACAAAGCCGTAGCCATAAAAGCATTTTCCGAATTAAATAGAAGCTACCACACATTACAGATGCGTATATGCACATAATGATTGAGTATCGAGTATCTTCAGCAAAAAAGCCGCAGAGATAAAGTACCCTTGAATACTGCGCCGTTCGGAGCGATAACAGACACGTTCACAGCTGATTTGGCGTTTATCATACGTTTTGAGCACTGCCGGCATTCTCTGTATACCCATTTCAGATATAACTGTGACCGGTTTTTGTTGCCATCGACACGACAAGAAGATAACTACGGCATGAAGAAAATATTGTTGCTAATGTTGTGAGAATGAAGAAAATA
This sequence comes from Conogethes punctiferalis, assembly GCA_031163375.1. Taxonomy (NCBI): domain Eukaryota; kingdom Metazoa; phylum Arthropoda; class Insecta; order Lepidoptera; family Crambidae; genus Conogethes; species Conogethes punctiferalis. The sequence goes on along the minus strand of CM062089.1, from coordinate 15,190,580 downwards.
TTGTTGCTAATGTTTAAAACTCCAATTAAACCTCTTAATTATGATAGTCTCATTAACTATTTTGAAGATTTTAATATAGAACTTAACAATTATTTTGAGAAATTACCTATTGATGACCCTTTAGATGTGGAAGCCCAGTATAAGAACATTCTAACAGGATTAAAGATAGCAACTAGTAAAGTGAAACAAATTAAAACAAAAAACAACAAACTTACAAGACAAACTAGACAATTGATTGAGAAGAGACTTGCAACTGAAATCGGTTCACCAGAATACAGGACTATTGACAAGATTGTAAAACGTCGTATTAGAACTGATGTAAGGAATTATAATACACATTTAGTGAAAATAGCTTTGGAACGAAACACGTCTTTAAGAAATGCTAAACAAGGCAGTACCAGGGGGAGAACTTGGATAACTAGTCTTGTAGACAAGGATGGGAGTAAACACAGAAGTCGGAATAAAATCATGGATATCTGTACCGAGTATTATAAGACCTTGTATTTCGATGACCATCGCGATTCTGATTTCATTGATTCTCATCCTCATTTTGACGTGCCGCCGATTACACCACACGAAGTGAAAATCGCTGTCAAACACCTTAAATACAATAGAAGTCCTGGTCATGATGGTGTTACTGCAGAGGTCTTGAAGATGGGGAGATCTAGTTTGCAGACACGTCTAATTCATTTATTTAATACTATTCTTAGAACCGGAAAAATGCCTCAAAATTTTTGTCACTCTAATATAATATTATTACATAAAAAGGGAGATGCATCAGACGTAAATAATTACCGACCAATAAGCCTTATTTCACATATTTACAAACTGTTTATTAATATAATTCAAAATCGGATATCGAATCAATTGGACGTACATCAACCACCGGAACAGGCTGGGTTTAGACCCCATTTCTCAACGACAGATCACCTCCATGCAATAAATCAAATGATAGAGAAATTCAACGAATTTAACAAACCTCTATATATTGCCTTTGTCGATTATGCCAAGGCTTTTGACAGTTTGACCCATCAGTCTATATTTACGGCCCTCGCTCGGCAAAACATAGAACCTGTGTACATCAGCCTTTTGCGTAATATTTACCATGTGAGTACTGCTAACATAAAGCTTCACGTGTCAGGTTCACCATTTAAAATTTTGAAGGGTGTAAAGCAGGGTGATCCTCTCTCCCCTAAACTGTTTACCTGTACTTTACAAGAGGTTTTTAAAAGTCTAAGCGATTTATGGTCCGCAAAGGGTATCGATGTGGGAGGAGCAAGGCTTACAAACCTCCGTTTTGCCGACGATATAGTACTGTTTGCCGAAACATCCACGGAACTACAAGTCATGCTCGAAGAATTGAGTACGGCGAGCCTGGAGATTGGACTAACGATGAACATGTCTAAGACAAAAGTAATGACGAACAGCGTACATAACAATGTTGAAGTAGGTGGGCAATTAGTGCAATACGTCGACGAGTATATTTACTTGGGCCAAGTAGTCTCTTTCAGCAATAGACAAGAGAAAGAAATCGGGCGCCGGATTGAGAATGCCTGGAAGAGCTACTGGTCCATGAAAGCGTACATGAAGGGCGACCTTCCTCTGTCACTGAAACGCAAACTAGTCGACGTGTGCATCCTGCCTATTTTAACTTACGGTGCTCAGACTTGGTCTTTGACTGAACTTCAAAAGTGCAGGCTTAGGGTTTGCCAAAGAGCCATGGAGCGAAGCATTTTGGCCATCAAAAGGACGGACAAGGTCAGAAATGCCGTTATCCGCTCAAAGACGGGGATCGTGGATGTAGGGAAAAAGACTGCAAAGCTGAAATGGGAATGGGCGGGCCATGTCAATAGGATGGATTCCACAAGGTGGGCTAAGATCATCACCCAATGGCAGCCGGTAGACGGATGGCGTCAGAGAGGCAGGCCAAAGAAAAGATGGCGTGATGACTTAGACAACCATCTGCAAGACTGGCAAAAGGTGGCTCACAATCGGGAGCTGTGGAGTGACTTAGGGGAGGCCTTCGCTCAGCAGTGGGACAATAAAGGCTAACTAAAAAAAAAAAAAAAAAAATGTTGTGAGCTAAAATTGAAATATGATCATCAACAGCCTATTGCAGTTTGCAGTCCACTGTAGGACATAGGCCTCTCCAGTTGTTCACCACTTAGGGCAAACATCCTGGTCGATTGTTCCCGAATAATAATTTTGTTACCTTCTCGACGGATTATGCACGTACCCGCAGTAAAGTAGTAGTTAAATTTGGAAATTCAACCATGGTCGTCTCCCCTATTGAATGACCCAAACCGTCTCGTTGCTTATAGAAATCTTTCCATATCATTTTGAATAGCAAGTCTTTTTTTTCTGCAGTAGGTATCGTTTGTCCGCAGTCGTAACATTATTTCCATCACAACATTCAGCCTTAAACTTTAATCTAAATGTCGTCACTATAATAAAAAAGCAAGGCATTTGGCTGGTCTTTCAAGTTTATGGGACTCGGAAATTGGACCGGGCTGGCCGAAATCGGAATGTCACGTCTCGGATAGATGTCACGACACAGGCGATCGAGCGATGCAACGCAACGACCGTAACAGAAGGAAGAACCGGACAGCAACATTCACAGGCACATTATAATTATAACATTCACATTATAATACCTACTCACCTACCGTGAAGAAAGAACTCTCTATAAACCACGTTTGAAGAAGGTAATGTCGTAGCAATCAGGAAACACCGCGGCTGGGAGGTCGAGCCAGAGTTTGCAAATCCGTGCGTGAAATGAACGCATGTTTTCGAGCATCCGAGCACATGAATTTGTCACGGGCCTCGAATGGTAGGTATAGTTACGCTAGAGAGTGAGGTACATAATCCCAAAGCACACGTTTGAATAACAAAAATGTGCTCTCATACAAATTCTTTTGATGAGTCCCTAAAAGGGTTCGCTTCAAGAAACAGTGATTGCGTACTGCCAGAGTTAAAAAACCGGCCAAGTGCGAGTCGGACTCGCGCACGTAGGGTTCCGTACCACTGATTGAATGAAAAAATTAGGTAATTTGATTTTTGACGTTTAAAAAAAAACTACTGTCTAGATTTCATTCAAACCAAATTTCGTTAGTAGTTTTTATAGTAATACACATCATATATTTTTTTCAGTTTTATCATGCCCATATTTTAGAAGTTACGGGGGGGGGGACACACATTTTACCACTTTGGAAGAGTCTCTCGCGCAAACTATTTAGTTTAGAAAAAAATGTTGTTAGGAACCTCAACATCATTTTCAAATACCTATCCATAGATACCCCACACGTATGGGTTTGATGAAAAAAAAATTTTTGAGTTTCAGTTTCATGTATGGGGAACCCCAAAAATTTTGGATTTTATTCTGATTTTACTTTAAAATCTTATAGCGGTTAACAGAATACATCTACGTACCAAATTTTAATAATGTAGCTCTTATAGTTTCGGAATAAACTGGCTGTGACATACGGACGGACAGACAGACAGACAGACAGACAGACAGACAGACAGACAGACAGACAGACAGACAGACAGACAGACAGACAGACATGACGAATCTATAAGGGTCCCGTTTTTGCCATTTTGGCTACGGAACCCTAAAAACGTCTCGTTTAAATGACAATTTCCTCGACAAACGGACATAGAGATAACAAATTGCTTAGCTGTGTACCTAAGTACTGACGCCTTACAAAGGTCATCGCACGTTACGCAGTGGGAAAATGATTGTGTTTCTAACAACAAACACCATTGTGATAAAAACATTATATTGTATAAAATGTGAATGAAATTCGCTGTAGCGTTAGTATGTCAACAGTATGCGGGATTGTACCTACCTGTTCACTCAATGTGAACAAGTCGTTAACACCGTTTTTGGGAATTCAAAGTCTAATGCTAGGTTTACACGCGTGCCACGCAGCCCGGCAAGCAGCCTGGCAAGCAGCTCGGCGAGCAGCTCTGCCCTACAAATTGCGCACGCACTTGCACATTCAAACAGACGAACAGCCCGTACACATGCTTGTGCTTGTGTTTGTGCCTGTTGTATGTCGTATTGAACGCGAGCGTGTAAACGCGGCATAAAGATATCTTATAAGGGCTTTTTAATTTAAAAGCCTATTAACGGGAGTTTCACTTGTTTTACCAAGAAGCTGTGTTTCTATCATCATCATTATCAGCAATTTTTTTTTAAATTATGGACCTACTTGCTTTAAATTTGCAAGATTAAAATTATTTTTTAGCATTATTGTGATTGTAGCCCCCACATTGGGACAGTAATAATAAAAGAAAACTTTCTTAGTAGGTAGGTATCAAGAACCAAACAAAGCTAAACATTATCAGTGCTATAATATATGTACTATATCAATCTTTATGACGTAAATACTGCTTTAAAGTGCTCACAAATATTCACATAACACTAGCATAATCAATGCAGAATAAGCATAAACTAAATATTTAGCAGACAAACAGATAATGATTGACGTTTCAAAATACACTAGTTACCTACCTACATTGTAAACCAATTGTGTGATTATTCCACATTGTAATTTATAGATTACAAACATGAGGCATCATAAAAAATCAGATGATTATGGACCTTATAACTAAGTATTAATAAAATGATTAGGTACTCTGCTTATGCATATGTGTGTATGACTGTATCCGACAATGCGACAACTATAGTACATGCTTATCACAGCTCATCAAATTGAGCAATTGTATCACCTCATTAATGGGGTTAATTGACTAAAACATTTTTCATCATTGTCAGAATAAGTGTCAAAATTGGCTTGCACACTAGTATTATATTAAGGATGATTATTATAACTTTATGGTAGTGTGTAGTTATAGCTATAATATTGCCTAAATTGTGTAAGTGATGTATACTATATCAAGTTCTAAGTTAATTGCAATCTATTGTCCCCAATAAGATATATTGTTTAAGTATTGAAAGATGACTATGTTACACTATCAAGTATAAAGACAATCAAGCAACATACATACTCTATTTATAATATAATATGTTCCGGATATTGCTTGTGTACTGATTTTTATTACCTAGATTAACCAGACTAATGGGATTGGCCCAAATACAAAGTTGAAGGAACCACAGAATCATTTATTACATTTTCCTTATTAACTTCCATTTCCTTTTCATAGTGTCTTATTGGGACCAACAGCTGTTTTGTAAGTTTTATGATCTATGTGTTCTCCAAAAGTACTCACTATAATCAGGAGTAATTGTACTGTAATGGATTGATATTTTAGATCATGGGTGGAGCAAGGGAAATAAATTTAACATCATCATTATACTTTTGGAGTGCAATAAAGAATATGAATAAATATATAAATGTAACTTGTAAAACATGATAATGCAAAACATACACATTGCTGAAGGTGAAGTATAAGTAAAACATGTTTTTCTTTATATGTACTTGCTTGGTTAGACCATGCTGGATAAAGATAAAATTACATATAGTTCATTCGCGTTAAGAAAATAGTGACTGACAGGTCACTGACAGGCCACTAGCCAATCAAAACGCTAGAAATTAAATTTCTATAGAAATTCTATAGAAAATTAAAATTCTATAGAAATTTAATTTCTAGCGTTTTGATTGGCTAGTGGCCTGTCAGTGACCTGTCAGTCACTATTTTCTTAACGCGAATGAACTATAGGTACTATCATACTCTCATAAGAATCTTATCTAATCCAAAAGTAGTACTACTATCTTTGCTATAATTCTGAAAATAAGCCGCATGCAAAAATAAAATGCCTTTCATTTTTACTGATAATGATAGTGTTATCATAAAATGACTCTTCAATCATGATAACCAAAAGGTAGGTATCTTGACAGACTTCATGAATATTAAAAGATAACAATGTTAACTTATTATAATAAAATATATTAATTTTTTTAATATTACTTTTAGTAAACTAAGTTAATTGTAGTACTTACTGGCTTATTAAAAGAAATAAGTGCCTATTGTAATTTTTTTCTTTGTTGCAATTATAGTAGTAAATACTTAGCTCATTTACTAGATAAAATAGGTGGAAAGTAATATATAGCAATCAAATTACAATCAAAACAAGAATTGGACTTTGAATGCACATTGCACAAATGAATTTATCAATTATTATGGTAATAATAATGTAAGTATCTGATTCATTAAGAAATGGTACCTTAACATACCTAAGGTATCAAGAGATTGGAATAATAAAAAACCCTGTTCATCAAAAATCTAGAACATGTTAAATACTTTGTATTCTGCATGTTCAAAGTTGTGCATAAACTTTGTTTCAATGTTTCTAGTTTGATGTTGGATTTATTATACTACAGGATAGCTATAAAAATATAGTTTCATTAAATTTACTGGACTTGTACAATAATATTTTGGTTGTAAACAAATTTTTAATGTGAATGTGAAATTATCATCAGCCTCCTACACTCTGACTGTCTCTGGTCTATTGCTGGACATAGGTCTCTCCAATGTGGCTGATGATGTGAAATTTGCAATTTATTCCGCTATAACGGCATTCCGTGTAGGTTTTAATGTTGTACTTACAGCGAATATCGTATTTTGGAGTCCAAAAGGAATGGGTGTGAGTCGCGCGAAGAAAACTATCTTGAACGCTTGAGGCCCCGCGATGACCTTGAGCAGGGCCCGCGCCGTCTCGTTCTTGAGCAGCCGGTCCAGCGGCAGGTGGCTCCGCAGCGCCCGCAGCGTGTAGTGCGCCACCGCCACGCCGAAGTTCGCACACACCAACACCATACCCAACCCCCGCAAAATACCCAACAAATATCCACTAGTTATTATCAACACCAAGTACCCAATAGTCACCGGGAAACTCACTATCAAAAACAAACCCACGAACAACAAAAATATCACCCAAGGATCCTGGTGGTTCACCCAAAACAATATCGCCCTCAAATACTCCTTGAAGAAGTACAACACTAACACCAGACACGTGAGCAATAAAATAGAAATAACAATATTAAACAAATAGCCGTATGTCGTTCTATTGTTAATTTTAGACCACAAACTTTTCTTTCTTGTGACCGCGGTGGGATCACTCTGACACTCCTCGACGTCCACTATTTCCATTGTAAAATTATTTATAAAAAATTAAACACTCTCTATTTTTGAATACACGGTAGAATTCTATACGGATTGGCACTCGCCATGGCCTACTTTCAACGTCTGTTTATTTCACGCACAGCGTTAGTTAGGACTTCGATCAATCCGGGGACTAAATCATATTACAAAGTACTCTGTGGACTAAATTCAAGAATACAACTGACAAACAATACGAACGACCATGACCGTCCATAGAGAAAATATGTCAACTGTCACGTAGGTACTGTCACGGTGACAGCACTCAAACATTTTTTTTAAAGTTTCCTCTCGTAATGTGTTCTGGCTCAAAAATAGTCAACGCATTTTTAGAAACCAGAAGTGAGGTTAGTTTTAAATGGCTAACGATAATTTACTAGGCAAGAATTCAACAACAATATAAAGATCATCCGTCCAGGACAACCACAAACCACCCAGGAATCATATCTACGACAATTCCTGGTCTTCAATCCGATATTCCCATCTTTTCAAGGCTCGAACAAAGTTATCCTTCCACCCGCCAAACCCTCTTCAAACCAAATCGTTCCATAGACTGCACTAGACTTGCGTCTATCACAGATGCAGAAACCATAGAGCCAAGGAATCGGTAACACGGCCGTTCCTGACAGCTGCACGTCCTCGTCAGCGTAGTTTTCTTCAACTTGGACTTCGGCAACCAAGATGAAAACGCTTTCGTTTTCGGCAAATAGCTCTTCATTGACTCAGCGCCAAGTCCTCGATCTATCCAGAACAGCCTACATAGAACAACCTACATTTCGTCATTTATCATCATCAAAAAGCAAAATTAGAATGTCACACATCACATTATCATTTTAATACTTACATAGCCAAAATGTCGAGGCTAGAACAAAACCACACAAGTCATAGTGTCACGGTCATAAATTATTAGAAAAGCCATAACGTCAGGGTCATAACATAATACACAAGTCGCATTGTCGGTCCACCAAGTACAAGAACACATAATACACAATCCACATTGTCAGTGCTACATGAACACACAATACATTAGCCAAATGATGGGGCCAAATTTATGTTTACACTTTTGCAATCATGGACTAACATAGTTTAAGCTTTTTGTTACTTACCAATGGATCTGTATAAATGAATTCATCGTTATTATTATAAAAACACATAGTACATAGGCCAAATTGTGGGGCCTTAAATAAGTTTAGATTTTTGCAATCATGGACCAACATAGATTAAGCTAAATTTTGTTACTCACCAATGGATCTGTATAAATGAATTCATCGTTATTATGATAAGAACACATAGTACATAAGCCAAATTGTGGGGATCATATCAATGTTTACATTTTTGCAATTACTTATGTACTAACATAGATCAAGTCAAACTTTCGTTACTAACCACTGGGTTGGTATTACCTGAATCAATGAATTCATTATTATCATTATAAGAACACAGAACACATAGTAGGTACATAGTAGCCAAATTGTCGAGACTACAAGAACACAATACATGAGCCAAATTGTCGAGGCTACAAGAATACGTAATACAGGAGCCAAATTGTCGAGGCATAAAGAACACGCAATACTTGAGCCAAATTGTCGAGGCATCAAGAACACGTAATACATGGGCCAAATTGTCGAGGCACCAAGAACACGTAATACATGAGCCCAATTGTCGAGGCCCAAAAAACACGCAATACATGAGGCAAAATTAAATATGTCACCGATGTTGAGGGTGCGAGCACGGCGCGGCCGTCTCAGGCGCAGCCACGCGTATGGCGCGCCCTGAGAGCAGCCGTCGACACGGCGGGGCCGTCTCAGGCGCAGCCACGCGTATGGCGCGCCCTGAGCACAGCCGTCGATACGGCGCGGCCGTCTCAGGCGCAGCCACGCGTATGGCGCGCCCTGAGAGCAGCCGTCGATACGGCGCGGCCGTCTCAGGCGCAGCCACGCGTATGGCGCGCCCTGAGAGCAGCCGTCGACACGGCGCGCACTGAGCGAAGCCGCGAGCACGGCGCGCACTCAGCACAGGCGCAGCCGCGAGCACAGCGCGCCCTCGGCACAGCCGCGAGCACTGTGCGCGCTCAGCACAGCTCGCACCCGGCGCAGCCGCGAGCACCGCGCGCCCTCGGCACAGCCGCGAGCACTGTGCGCGCTCGGCGCAGCCGCGAGCACCGCGCGCCCTCGGCACAGCCGCGAGCACTGTGCGCGCTCGGCACAGCGCGCACCCGGCGCAGCCGCGAGCACCGCGCGCCCTCGGCACAGCCGCGAGCACTGTACGCCCTCGGCTCTGCCGCAGCCCTGGATACGGCGCGACCGCCTCTCGGGCGCAGCCATGCATATGGCGCGGCGACTCTAAGCAGCCGCACGTGCAACGCTTGCCTGTCGACACAGCCACGAATATGATTAGCAAAGTACATTAAAATCCGACTCGGCCTTACCTGACCATGATCTCAATACACACTTACAAACAATCACAATAATAAGCACAACTAAAGATCATTTCCAGACCATATCAGCACACTCTCCACATCGTACGTACATCGTACACACGTATTGGGTGGAAATGTGGTAATTTGTATCACAATCAGACAAGTACGTAGGTAGGTACCCATAAAATCACTTTTACGTCGATATTCGAGCCGAGTTATCACGATCTCTAAACACATATCTAGAATCGACTAAAAGCAAACACATTAACTGGAGAACTTATAAATGGTATGGCAAAAGCGGTAAATCGGGGCGTATTCAATCCTATCCCACTTCTGATTTTAGAAACCAGAAGTGAGGTTAGTTTTAAATGGCTAACGATAATTTACTAGGCAAGAATTCAACAACAATATAAAGATCATCCGTCCAGGACAACCACAAACCACCCAGGAATCATATCTACGACAATTCCTGGTCTTCAATCCGATATTCCCATCTTTTCAAGGCTCGAACAAAGTTATCCTTCCACCCGCCAAACCCTCTTCAAACCAAATCGTTCCATAGACTGCACTAGACTTGCGTCTATCACAGATGCAGAAACCATAGAGCCAAGGAATCGGTAACAGCATTTTAATTAATGTTCTACACGTCTATGTCTGTCTGTATTGTCTACGACTTGAATTACACTGACAGCAGCTGTCTTTTGCTTGCTCTTTGACTGAATGTCAATTTCATCCACGACGATTTGTCTGGTGAAACCAATGCATATTTTGTTTTATTGGCTACAAAATACGCTTTAATGGTGTAACAAAAATCTACAGTGGTTCGTGTCCACCACTACAGACTTGTTAGATTTATTTTAGTGGCTGTGTAGTTCCTGTATCTTTAGTTTTTAAGGGTTGAAGTTTCGTGAACAGCAACCATGCCGCCGAAAAAAGCCCCTGGGGCTGCGCCCAGCAAGAAGACGGAGCAGAAAAAGAAGGATAAAGTCATTGAGGTATTCATGCTTAATAACTTATTCAAAAACATAAATATTCATTTGTAATTTTGCGCTAGGGTTCGAGTGCCCTGGTTTGACTTCAGGGTAAGGTTGCTAGGCAGGCAGAATACTGGAACTCTCTGAGAACACCTATATGTATAAGTTTGGACTTTATCTGAGCCTCACCCTACATCAGTTTATAATAAAATCAATGGGTGACAGAACATGATATGTGGGGATCAATCTTTGATCACATCACATTTATGCTGTGTTGCATTTATGTACTAGAGATAAGAGCCTTTTATGATGTTCACATTTTTCAGCAAACATTTTCAATAATAGAGAAGACAGGCCAATTATGTTGATGATTAAATAGTAATAAATTTATGGTGTATGCATGATGTCATATTACTCATCAGATCTCTCTCGGTCAGAGTGTCACAAATTTTATGAACATTTTCTATGTCCCTATCGCCTTGCACATCCTATGCAAGAGTTCAACCGATCTCTCTGTCTCACTAATCCATAACTATTAAGCATTAATAACTCATATGATAAAATAATAATTTTTTTTTTAAATTTTTCAATATTTTTTAATTTTCCAATACGTATCTGATAAAAGATTTCAATACATCAATCATGCTCTGTCTAATGCATCTTCCTAAGCCACCAAAATTGCAGTTAACGATTCACACTCATTTCAGGACAAGACTTTCGGTCTGAAGAACAAAAAGGGGGCCAAGCAGCAGAAGTTCATCCAGCAGGTGGAGAAGCAGGTGAAGAGCGGCGGCATCCACCCCGCCAAGCCCATGGAGGACAAGAAGAAGGACAAAGAGCAGAAACTGAAGGAACAGAAGGAAATGGCCTTGCTGTTCAAGCCTGTGCAGACGCAGAAGGTTGAAAAAGGTAACGACTGTCGGTTGTCATCATCATCATCATCATCAGCCTTATTGTAGTCGACTGCTGGACATAAATAAATAACCCAAGACATGCCACGCTGGGCCACTCAGCGCCATCTAGCCCCAAACTAAACCTAAGCTTGTACTATGGGTACTAGACAACTGATAAACTTACTAGATACATTTTTTTTGTAAATAAATACATATTATACATAGAAAACACCCAGACCAATACAAACAGACATGTTCATGCACACAAATGTTTGTAATGTGTGGGGATTGAACCCACGACCCTTGGCTTGGCTCAGAAGGCAGAGGTCACTACCAATTGAGCCACCGAGCCAGTCATGGACATAGGACATAGGCCTCTCCAGTTGTTCGCCACTTAGGGCAAACAACTTGAGGATATACCCATAATCGCCACGCTGGGCAGGCCGTAGCTCCTCGCTCCGTTGACGCTGCTGCCCTTCATCGGTCTGTGGTATTTTGCTACGCCTTTCCCGGTTATACCGCCACCAGTCGGTTGCCAATGAGGGTGAGGTTGGCTTGGAGCGAAAAGATGATTTGGTTATATCCTACTAATATTATAAACGCGAATGTTTGTTTGGATAGATGGATGGATGGTTGTTCCACTTTCACGCAAAAACTACTGAACGAATTTTAATGAAACTTTACGGGAATATAGTTTGTACATCAGATTAACACATGGGCTATGTTATATACGAATATTCACGCGGGCATAGCCGCGAGCAGCAGCTAGTGCTTGATAAGTAAGTGATTTAATACAAAACTCTCATTATAATATTATTACCCTCCTCAGGAACTGATCCCAAATCGGTGGTGTGCGCTTTCTTCAAACAGGGGCAGTGCTTCAAAGGAGACAAGTGCAAATTTTCTCATGACTTGACTATTGAAAGGAAGGTCAGTAACATACCTATTTTTATATGAAATATTAATTAAATTGAATAAAAAGAAATTACTTTTGAATCTTGCTTAGTCTTATACTTCTGAATCTTGCTTAGTATAATTGCATAGTCTAATACTTTTATTTGAACCTTTGTTCTTGATGGTTATTCTTGATACCAAATCCGGTAGCAGAGTAATTTACCTGTTTGGATGATTTATAAATGCTTGTCTCAATATATATTTTGAATCAAGAAATAAAGATTTTTGATTAATTCATTAATTTTGGCCATCTAAGTTTTGTTAACTTTGATGACCAATCCTTGTGTGTCTGTGGACATGACATTGATCATGAGTATGACGACTCCTTAAAAAAGTACATTTGCAGGCTGAGAAGCGTTCGCTGTATGTGGACATGAGAGACGATGAGGACAACATGGACAACTGGGATGTAGACAAGCTGAAGGAGGTGGTGGAGAAGAAACACGGCGAAGGCGACAAACAGAGGCCCACCACTGACATTGTAAGTGCACCAACAAGTTTACATAGTAACGACAGGGATGTTTCGGGGGTCAGAATAATTACATTATATTTAGTCCGTATTTTAGGTCATAAAAATGTATTGGACATACATGACATCTTTACTTCTTTCATTCAAATAAAAAATAGCAAAGATACAAGGCACCAAAAGTTAGGAGTGGGAGTCTTTGACGTCACTCCCTCCCTTAAAATGCCTCACCGAGTGACGTCACGCGTATTTTCAACGGGCTTTAACTTTCGAACCACCCTTGGTTCTGAAGCCCCTGCCTTCAAACAAAAGAGTCTTTGCTCCAATCACACTAGAAATTTAAGCATTAATTATTATTATTATTATTAAAAAATATATTTGGATGTTCACTCAAATGTTTTATTATTCACAGATCTGCAAACACTTCCTCGAAGCGGTCGAGAAGTCTAAATATGGTTGGTTCTGGGAGTGTCCGTCTGGCACTAAATGTATATACCGGCACGCTCTCCCACCCGGCTTCGTGCTGAAGAGAGACAAGAAGAAGATGGAGGAGAAACGAGAAGAGATCTCACTCGTGGATCTAATAGAGAGGGAGCGAGCAGCGCTGGGAGCCAACCAGACCAAGATTACGCTGGAGACCTTCCTCGCGTGGAAGAAGAAGAAGATTAAGGATAAGAAGGTATGTTCTGAATGGTGTCTTTTCGAATTTAATGACGTTTGAACCCTCTCTCTTTGTAACAGCTGGTCCCTTTTGTGGGATTCGTTCCTTGTATGTCACATTTCATGGACCTCTCCCCCCTTCCTTAAGAGTGACTCTTTTGCTTGCCACTTTTGGAGATTAATCTCGTATTATTATTAAGAGAGGTAGGGCAAAGCGAATCTTCGCTCGAATTGAGTCGCCCGTCCGGGGAAGGACCTCCACCCTATAGAATACCGCAGTCAAATGACCTCTGGGTCGTGTTTCTGCCGGTGAGTAGGGTATCCGGAGCTCGTGGGGGGTTAGGGTTGGGCCGGCATGGCGGTGGCAACTGACGAGTAACTGACCAGTTACTTGCCCGTTGTCACAGCGACTTGGGCTTCTCTTTCGCTTTCCATCAGGCGTAGGGAAGCCATGATGTCGAGCCACTATAAAAAAACAAAAAAACATCTGCATATTGAGTTGGCCACATTGGGCGGGCAGGCGATCGCAGTGCGTAGCCTCCACACCGGTGACGATGCTTCCCGTCATCCGCCTGTGATATTTAGCTATTCTTTCAATTGTGATGGTTATAACAGGATGCACCGTGGGCAGGTTGGAGTGCAAAGATGATTGGTAGCTCCCTTTCCACCCTCCCTCCCTTACAATGATTTGGCATTTATAGTGTGTTTAATTCTTTTTTTAAGCTGTTCCGATATCTGGTCATCATTATTTAAAGATGGTTTGTCTTGTTTATCGTTTGTCAGGAGGCACTGGCGAAGGCCGAGGAGACGCGCCGCAGCGACTACAAGGCGGGCCGCGCCGTGGGCCTGTCGGGCCGCGAGATGTTCTCGTTCGACCCCGCGCTGGCCGCCGACGCCGACGAGGACGGCGACGAGGCCGTCGACCTGCTCACCTACGGCGACGACGAGCACGAGCAGTACCGCGACATCGAGCTGGAGCTGATCGGCATGGAGGCCAGCGAGGTGAGCCAAGGGACCGAGACAGCTACGTGACGACGAGGCCGTCGACCTGCACACCTACGGCGACGACGAGGCGGACCAGTACCGCGACATCGAGCTGGAGCTGATCGGCATGGAGGCCAGCGAGGTGAGCCAAGGGACCGAGACAGCTACGTGACGACGAGGCCGTCGACCTGCTCACCTACGGCGACGACGAGAACGAGCAGTACCGCGACATCGAGCTGGAGCTGATCGGCATGGAGGCCAGCGAGGTGAGCCAAGGAACCGCTGCGAGGACCGAGACAGCTACGTGACGACGAGGCCGACTAGTACCGCGACATCGAGCTGGAGCTGATCGGCATGGAGGCCAGCGAGGTGAGCCCAAGGAACCGCTGCGAGGACCGAGACAGCTACGTGACGACGAGGCCGACCAGTACCGCGACATCGAGCTGGAGCTGATCGGCATGGAGGCCAGCGAGGTGAGCCTAAGGAACCGCTGGCTTAGCTAAATACCACAGACCGATGACGGGCAGCAGCGTCATCGGTGCGAGAAGCTACGCCCTGCGATCGCCAACCCGCCTGCCCGGCGTGGCGATTATGGGTATATCCTCCAGATGTTTGCCCTAAGTGGCGAACAACTGGAGAGGCCTATGTCCAGCAGTGGACTGCAATAGGCTGATGATGATGACGTCCATCCACCTTGTTCTTGGGCGCCCCTTCCTTCTGGTGTTTTCTCTTAGGTACTAAAGCGTAACTCGTGTATTCCACTTGTTGGTTTTACATCGGTCAATTGATTATCTATTTAAAAGTACACTACAACTACAGGTGGACGATTCCGGTACGAAAGCGTCCGAAGACCGCTTGGAGCAACTCAGCAAGGGCCTCACCAACGGCGACGCCGCGCCCGCGGCCGCCGACGCGGTGCCCATCAACGAGAACCTGTTCCTGGACGAAGACTTGGACGAGGAGCTGCAGAACCTCGACCTGGAAGACTAGTGTCGTGACAGTGCTGTGTGACTTTTGAATGGATCGGAGTGAGTTTTTTTTTTGGAGACTTCCTTTCTTATTCGGTTACTTAATTAATAAGTTTGAAAGACAATACAGAAAAAACATCTCATCATCAGTCCACTGCTGGACATAGGCCTCTCCTAATGTTCGCCACCTTGATCGATTTTTGGCCTCTCGCATCCAGCACTTGCCAGCCGACCTGCGCAAGTCGTCACTCCACCTGACCTGAGGGCGTCCTATTACCGTCCTAAAAAACATGAGCATGAACCAATGAGGGTGTTTCTAAATTGCTCGATAGATGGCGTTATGTAGACTTTGGTTCAGCTATCATGTGACTGGTCAATTGCTATGTGAATGTCAGTGACCTGTCAAAATAAACCAATCATGTAACCTGGTGCGTATGTGGTACCATCTGGTCGATTCTTTTTTAAAAACACTCAATAAATACAAATGCCAACAACGTTAAAATATAGACTTTATTGCTTTATGTTAAGATACAAAGTCAACAAAGCATGCATATGCGCATAGTAACTGTCAAACGGACACCGAACATGGCGCTCGCGCATCAACCAATAGCAAACGAACATTACGGAAGGCAGTTTTTTTCTTCTCCTTTCAAAAAATTATACTTCTGTGCAGGTGGGTCAATCAACTTTTATTTGTCCTGTAAGTACTATGTTTTGTCCCTGACCAATAATCGCAGTTCTAAAGAAAATTAAGTGGTTTGTTGGCATATATCGCATTTATCGTATTATTAATCAAATATACGAGTGAATTATTTTAAATAAATCACTATTATAATGGAATTTTAATGGTTGTCCGGGTGACAAAACATCTGATGAAGTGTTTTTTTGTTTGTCCCCCAGTAGGTTAGTACAATGAAACATCAATTTATACGAAAAAAATACTGCATGGCAGTTAATTACGATTGTACATAATTATTTATTACAATGTCAACTATGATGCTAGCATATAGATATTTGTTTGATTTAAAAATTTAACGAATTTTTTGCATGTTCATTTTGGTCCCTAATATATTTTAATATCCTGACTTCCACCGGACAACTGCAAAAAAGTTCCGAAACTAAAACACAGATGGCGTGATCAGTGCCTTGAGAAAAAGTCGATTCATTGTTGATAGCACTTATCCAGCCGCCCATTTTGAATTCATCTTTCCCGCGGTGTCAGTCGGCCGAGTGTGTTTTGAAGAAGTGGGTGGCTTTTTTGTGTGTCTACTGGACAACCGGCACAAAAACGTAAGTATTTGATATACCGTAGTAAATTAAAGTGAAACATATTCTATTTAGTCTATATTTTTCACTGCGCGTAGGATCTAATTCAAAATATCATTATTTAATACCAGGAAGCTCAAATACTGATAAATGTCACACGGACAACCGGTCACTTGGACAACCAAAACCGTTGTCCGTGGGACATTTTGGTTGTCCTTAGGACAATAATAATGGAATCAGCATAAAGCCATACTTTTTCTTTCAATAATTAGTCACTGAAGAGCCTCTTACCAGGGCTAGAGCATTTATTATTGTTTAATATAAATTACATTGATATTTTGACCAACTTCAACATTGTACTTCTTGACGTGTGTTACTTAACACATTTTTATAGTCTATTAGTTCTCTATTCTAATGTTTTTTTTATTATTTTTAGGTAATGGGTTTGACGGAAAAAGAAAAATCAAGACGCTATAGAGAAAGACTTAAAGCAGACCCGGAGAAATTAGCTGAGCGAAAGAGAAAAAAAGGGAAAGCTAGTATTTAAGTTGATTAAAGAGACTGTTAATGTTTGAAGTTGATTAGTAAGAGTTATTATTACATTTAATCTGTTCATTATTGAATAGTTTGTCATGTTGATTCTTTCGTAAAAAATAATAATAAAACTGATAATTATTGTCATATTGTTGTTTTTTTTACATAAAAAGAACAAATACAGGCGATTTCAATCCTAGTACCTCCTTCGGAGTCCCGAGTATGTCCTATGGACAACTGTATATGTCCACTGGACAACCATTTTGTCCCTGTCTCTGAAAGATACATTATCTTCATAAATACTTAAAAAAAACAGAAAGGTTTACAAAATTTTCAAATATGAATGTTACAATTAAAAGTAAATTCATAAACTGTTAAATATTACGCCATAAATTATTATTTTATAAGTTAAATGAAAGGTTTGTTACGTTTAAAGTTTGTCGTTGTCCAGGAGACAATATTATTGGGAATAACTTATAAATTAAAAGCTACATCATTTATTTATGGATTATAAATTGGAATCTATCCTATATTCAGTGAGAATAAAGTGACGGTTTACAATTTGACTGAATTTTAATGGTTCAGAAGCCTATTTAGTTCAGTTGTCCAAGGGACTATCTAAACTAGAGTCATGTGGATTTCGGAGTCAAATTTACTATTTTATTTAAATAAATCGTTCTGCTCTATGTGAATTCTTAAAATATAAATATTTATCTACTGCAAATATGTTAAAAAAATAAATTTACAAATAAAATAAAAAAAATCAAATTTATTTATTGATGTACACTTAAAAGTTGATTGACCCAGGTACATCATTGTAACTGGTACTAATGTATTAAAATAAATATCAAAGTTCCATATTTTGCAAAATTTGATCACTGTTGATTAGTGATACTCAAAAGTATATTAGCTTCCATTAGAAAAACCTATTTTTTTATGATCGTCCATATTTATAATGTGATGTGAAAAGATGATAATTATGAAAATGTAAATAAAATAAAAAACTTAAAATTTTATTGGATTTTATTTTTACTTATTTATACTTAATTATTTAACTTACACTTAAAAACAACTTACTTATAAACATTTGCTTTCGAACACACATTTTGGCACAGCTGCTATGTAATTTTTATTCTATTTAAATAAAATAATAGTTTCAAATTCTGTGTTTCAAATCAACTCTTAATAAGGCAAGGCGTTATACTTGAAAGAAAATAATTGGTTTTCAATCGTATTTTATAACCGTAGAATGTACTTAGGTGGCATTGCTTTTTTTTCCTAAATGACTACAATGTTGGCTATGTTAAGTGTTGTAGTCTTATGATTGTGGAAATCGTAATTTATAACTATAAAATATAACAAAAGTTTAAGATATACTTTTATAGCAAACTGAGATAGATTTATATAACTAAATGCAGATTATACTTGGCAGAATAAACCTAATAAAATAATATAAAAATAAAGACTGAAAGACGTTTAATAATAAATGGAAATTAAAAAATTATGTTTAAAGAAAGGGGGGAAAGATCTCTCGGAAACATTTTCGACCTTTCATTCAAATTTGACATTGATTGTATTAAACTAATGTCAAATTTGAATGAATGGTCATGAATGTGAGAGAGAGATTTTTCCCCCATTTCTCCTCGCAGCTTATTTCCAAAACGTTCGGAAATATCTTCATCGGTAAGATTCTTGTTCGTTCATTCAAATAACTATTCGATCGAATTGTCAAAGTTTTCGCCAGGCCTTCGGAAAAGTTTACGATGAGAACTGTCAAGTTTGAACGACCGTGAATGTTTCCGTTCGTGTCTATCGTTTCCGAATGAGATCTTTCCGAATGTATTTGTGAATAGTCTTGCTGAAATTTAATACCTATCTCTAATTGTTTACTGTTAGCCACTCAGCTGGGTTTTTGATGGTGATTTGGTCGATGGTAGCCTGTTCGAATCCTTTAGATTTCATCCGCGGCAAGACGTTGTTGATGATGTGAGCGTAACCGTGGCCTCCGAAATCCGACTGAAAATAAAAACAATCAGTCAGCCCATTGCCTTCCACTGCTGAACGGGGGCCTCCCCCGGAGAACGCCAACCATACCGATCCTGGACAATCTGGGGCCCTAATACAAAAACCGAAAACGATCGTTCGTTGAACGGATCGCGTATTTTTGCCCCGTAAATGTGTTCTCCTCATTAATATGTCCTCTCATTTGTCCCTCCCGTGTTCGAATATACGAACTAAAATTCGTCAACGTCGATTTTGAACAATTTAATTGATAATTATATGAAAAACACGGGAGGGACAAATGAGAGGGATTAATGGGGCAAAAATACGCGATCCGTTCAACGAAGGATCGTTATCGTTTTCTGTAGTAGGGCCCCAGATTGTCCCACCGTGTTGAATGGCGTTATAATACTTCGTTTACCGAAACAAGGAGCGCCTGGAGATATGGTCTGCCTATTCCACTTCCAAGTGGAACAACCCTAAAAGGGGCGCAATGTTAGTAACCATAGTTCACTTCTACCATAGGCGAATGACGTTACGGATTCTGCGGATCTGCCAAAGAAATCCTGAGCATTGCGAATCGCCCGTTGTGCAACTTTGGTAGATCAGAACTACGATGAGTGACCACGCTTTTATTTATGTACTAGCTGTGCCAGCGGCGTCGCTCGCGTGGATAACGGGTTTCAAAAATAACGGACTTCCATATAATACCCATCTATACCTTGTGCCTAAGTTTTAAGTTAGACCTCTAGCAATACATTGGTGAAAACCGCATTCAATTCTATGCAGTAGTTTTCGCGTAATGCGCGTTCAAACATACAGGTTTAAATTTCTCGCGTTTTCCCAACACTTCCCGTCACTGCTCCGCTCCTATTGATTGTAGCGTGATGAAAAGTATCCTATAACCTGCCCAGGAGTATGAAGAATAATTGTACCAAGTTTCGTCAAAATCTGTTCAGTAGTTTTTTTTTCTATAACGAACATACAGACAGACAGACAGACAAAAATTTTACTGATTGCATTTTTGGTATCAGTATCGATCACTTATCACCCCCTGATAGTTATTTTGAAAAAATATTTTATGTACAGAATTGACCTCTCTACAGATTTATTATAAGTATAGATAAGTAACTATAATTAGTTTTTAATCATCATCATCAGACTGCAAACATACGAGTAAGCTCTGGAATGCGCTCCCAGCCGCCGTGTTTCCCGATCGCTACGAATCTTGAGAGAACTCTTTCTTCACGGTAGGCAGCGGCTTAGCTGCCAGAGTCTATGAGCAGCGGTAACCGTCATCAGATGGGCCGCTTGCTCGTCTGCCACTCACAGTAATAAAACAAAAAGAAAAACGCTGCTGGACATAGCCATCCCCATATGACATTTTCATCATCATCATTATCAGCCTATCACAGTCCACTGCAGAACATAGGCCTCTCCAGGTATTCGCCACTTTAGGCAAACATCTGGAAGATATAGTTACCCATAATCGCCACGCTGTGGGCAGGCGGGTTGGCGATCGCAGGGCGTTGCTTCTCGCTCCAATGACGCTGCTGCCCGTATGACATTTTAATTGTTTCTAAATTATTAAACGTGGGCAAAATGTTGACCATCTTAGTAAGTACACAGATCTATGTTATAATTTACTTACCAGTCTGTGTTTGGTGTGTATATCATGAGACATGAGCACTCTCTGCTCACTGCCGTCGTCCACCAAAGCTTTGATCAGGCCCAGCCGCTGCACATCCGAAGGCATATCCGTGTCAATGTTGAGCTGGTAATAGGACACTTCTGTGCCAAACAGATCGAACTGGCAGTAACAGCCCAGTTTCGAGAATTCTAGAAGCTTCTCCGGGTCCAGTAGGGTGCCTGGAAGAAAAAATTCGGAGTATATTGTAGCGACATCTATAACCACATCGCCACAACATACTTACAATGCATTAGTTCCGCCTGCTAACAACAGATGGCGATGTACCTTACGCGGCAAGTAATCTCCATGCAGAAATTAATCGTTGCTCCACACAAGTTCTATGGAAAACCTACAACGCGCATATGAAGTTTTTATCACTAGGTATTCACTATAAATACGAAAAAATCCATCCATCAATGGTCCATCGGACCGCGGTTCCCGAGCTTGATCACAAGTACAAGTATGTTAGGTACTAGTACAATACGAATCTGACGAGTCCGACGACGTCATTATCAGGTTTACGACGCCGCTCTGCTGGACATAAACTTTCCCCAATCGGGTGCACTTAGATATGGGTAAGCCATTGCACCTATATTTGTGTTCGTTTCGTAAGTATGTTTCAAAACCAAGCGAGCTTACGGTCTAAATGAGACATGACTGCTTTGTCCGCCCGTCCGCCGGCCTCCAGGTAGAGCCGCATGATTTCGAAGGGGGCCTCCACGACGCGGTGCGGGTGGAAGCTGACGGCGAATCCAGTATCCTCTTGGGTCTCGCCTGCTGCCTTGATCGCTTTTACCTCGAAGTCTGTAAACGTAATATAACATCATCGTTGGCCTTGTGCAGTTTACTGCTGGACCTAGGTATAGGTCTCTCCAGTTGTTCGTCACTTTGGTCATCAGGAGGCTTTGTTTCGCCACGCTGCACTGGGCAGGCGGGTTGGCGATAGCAGGGCGTAGCTTCTCGTCGCTACAGCCCTGCCGACAGAATGATCGAAGATGTGCGTCGTCTGCGTTAAGTCTGTGATAAATCCGCGACAGGCTTTTTGCGCACCTCGCAGACTTTTTGTGCGCAACAGACTCGTACGCACAAAATGTGTGCCATCTGTGCTGCGCCTAACCATCACGATTAAAGGCACTGACTTACGTTCGAACTAAGTTATCGCCTTTTAAAATGTCTTGTACCGCCCTGAAATAGTATCCGCCTTGTTATTACATCATACCTACGACTATATTGTATGTTGCGCTACATAAACGAGCTCTAATGATTTCCATGTGTGATCTTTCTTCTCATTAAGGCCAGGCGCGCACTACGAGTTTTTCGCCGCGCGGCAGAAAAAAGCAGAGGCATAAATGTCGCCCTGTAATACTGTACCAATTGTATTGCGCGCACTTGACGGCACACGGTACAGTATTACAGCGGCGAAAATCTCGTAGTGCGCGCTTGGTCTAACTTACCTCTCATCGGCCAAACGCTCGCGATCTCTCCGATAAACCCAGCCTTTGTTTCTGGATCATCTACGCAACCTTCAGTCAGCTCGGTCTTCATATGTTGGTACATCTCTTCTTCGGTGTAGCATAGGTTATCTGCTGGTTGCATATCTGCGATGTAGAAGCCGGTGCCAGCCACGATGTGGACCCCAGTCTTTTTGGACAACAGTTTGCAGAACTTTACGTTTCTTTCCAAGCCTTCTGTTGAGTTCTCGACTATGGTGCCTGAAAGAGATCGGTACTAATAAACACATTTAAGAAGAGCGAGGCATTTCCTACACAGTGTCTTTTGACAACCTTTTGGGAAGCAGCTTTAAGATTTACTTTAATTACAATCAAACAATCGATAGAAGTAGTTATTACATCGAGTTATGTTTATTATTATACAGGGCCATAGTCGTATGTAGCTCGATTGTTTACCGAAATGTATTACGAATGATAATCGATGTATTGAAAACATATGTGGTTCCATCTGTTTTTCCTTTTAGCTGGACCTGACAAATCCATCCATCCATCCATGATAGCTGGACCTGCCTTTCATAATCATGTGATTGGTCAGTTGCTATGTAAATGTCAGTGCCGTGTCAAAATGAACCAATCGAACAGTTAGACCTTCTTTTATGTAGTGCCATCTGGTGGATTTCTTTTTTCAGAAAATCATCATTAGTTTTTGTACCTACCTCCGCCGTATTTTTTGTACATAGCGACATCTTCTATAACCGCAGTTCTAGCTGCCTCGTCGTTCAAGACAATATTGAACGAAGAGCTATAGGGGTACTGGCGGATGAACCCTGCCTTCTGCAGCGTGAACCCGCCGGTGAAGTGGGACGCGAGGTGTTTCGGCGGCTTCCGATAGAAGTGCGTGAAGTTCATAGCCAAGTGCTCGTGGGTCAGGGTCCGCCCGAGCTCCTCAGGTCCGACGTCGCCTAGCACTGGAATATACCATGTGTTAATGTTACAAGTGATTATAAAGGGAGGTGAGGAACAGACTTGTCCTTACGAAAAGTGGAAGTACTTCCGCCGAGCTAGAGGACCGTGGTCCGATGGACCATCTTGGCATCATCTTCGTTTTTCGTAGAAGTCGTGATGAAAACTTCGCTTGCGCGTTGTAGGATTCTACGTTGTAGCGATGTATGTACGAGTATAGGTATAGTCTTTTTCAGATAGGATGGGTACGCTGACACTTGGGATTTGAAGTTTATAGTCATGTGGTAAAATGAAAATCGAAGGTAAAAAAATCGATTTTATGATTTATCGATTTCATTTTGTATGGAGAGAGAATCGATTTCGAGATAATTAAAAATAGCATGATTTAATAAAAAAAATATTTATTTATCATCCAAAATAACGTAAAACTAATCATTAGATCAATCTGAGTTTGAAGAAGCTTTCCATTCTTTATTTTACATAGATAATTATTTGAATTGCAATTAAACTACCCATTTAAATGTAATATCTCAGTCGTGTTATACAAGATTTTCGATTTTACACCAATAACTGCATATCCTTTATTAAGAAATTTAAATATTTAATAAAATTTATACAATAGTTGAAAAATCGTAAAGCGATTTTACGATTAAATCGGTATTATAACGATTTCAATGTTTCAATCCCTATGAAAATACGTTTCAATTTACGCATCAAGCATTACTGATAAAAAAATATTTAATGTATTACATTTCTGTAGTTATGTTTATTATAATGATATTTATGGTTTCAAATAAAATTTAAAGTAAATCTCTGTTATCATGCGTTATAAACAAAGTGAAAACACTTTCAATTTTGATGATTATTTGTCATTTTGTCATAGAAATTGCGTAAAAAGGATTCGTTGACAAGTGTCACTGATGTGTCAGCGTACCCATCCTATCTGAAAAAGACTATAGATGTTGCTGTCGCTACAAAGGTATGTATAAGGGACCTGTCGTCTTTTCGCATCAAGCCACCCTCATCTGCCCGTGTTGCATCCTGCCGAATAACGAACGAGGCTCTGGCAACCGATTGGTGGTGATATACCTAACCATCACGATTTAAAGCTTAGCTAAAAACCATTGGCCGATGACGGGCAGCAGCGTCGTCAGAAGGAGAAGCTCCGCCCTGCGATCACCAACCCGCCGTGGTGATTATGAGCAAAGCCTCCAGATGTTTGACCAAAGTGGCGAACAACTGGAAAAGCATGTTCGTGGACTGCTATAGGCTGATGATGTTTATGAATAGGCTATTATGGCTACAAATTATAATTAGTCCGTCTTTTAGCTTATTCAAAAATAAAGACATGTATTTTTCCTTTTTTCATTCAAATAAACAATAGCAAAGATACTAGGCATCAAAAGTTAAGAGTAGGAGTCTTTGACGTCACTCGCTCCCTTAAAAATGCCTCACCGAGTGACGTCACGCTTAGTTGCAACGGGCTGGTAGGTAGGTAACTATGTAATTTTTAGTCTAATTTACAAATAAAAAATACGTGTCTTTTATTTTTGAAGAAACTAAAAAACGGACTAATTACAATTTTTAGCCTTATTAGCCCTATTTTACAGTTGGTCAAACGAACTTGCTAATCACATTGTTTAAAATGGGTCGATGATGATAAGGAATGGCGGGAACAGCGAATGTAAATATGGAAAGGAGAGGTGAGTGAGCTAAAGGTCTGTTCTGTGACGATGAACAATGCGATTAAAAAGGCTGATGATGAATAAGTATTATTATTAGATATGCATAATAAGTGGTATGCCCTAAACCCCCGTATCCTTCACTTACCGGTTTGCACTCTAGGACCACTCATAATAAAAGTTCTTAACTCGACGAACCACTTCCCACTGTGAGCAGTAAAACAGTAGATAGTAATTTTGATTATGTCACTTTCATCACTGCCTCATTAAATAGGGCAAAATACTTATTACACAGTGTAGGTAAACATTAAGAAATTAACTAACAATGCTATCACATCATATTTATCTTAATAATCATCACAATATAAATATCTCTATAGATAGGTAACTAGGTATATTCAACATATATAAAACTATGTATCACATTTGTAAAACTATGTGGGTACTTATAACATTTTATATATTATTTAAGGCACGAGTTACATGTACCTATCACGGTTGACTAAGAATAAAATAAACAGATATTAATTTATTATCAAAGACCGTAAGTATTTCAAGGTTAACGGTGTAGTTATAACCAGATTACATTGTATATATAGTTTATATTATGTACTAGGTGCCGGTACAATAAGTAGGCCTACTTTATGTAGAGGTTCAAAAAGTATTTTTTAACACAGTCAACACGTTTGCACGTCAGGCACTCCTACTAATACATAATGCTACAGATATCAAACAAAATGTCTTTATGGTATGGAAATAGTTTCTTTAACGCGGTCACGAGAAATAGCGCGCCATTATTTGAAGTCGTTCGTGGGCCTGGAAGTACTTCTATTTGCCTACCTTTTAGAACTTTTAAAATCCGACTCTGTCCCTTATCAAAATAATTGCAAGTATGTAGCTCTATTACACAGGCTTAAATGTAATGTTATCTATTATCTCCATCAGGCGTCATTTATTTTGTTACAGAAAATAGTTACATTTAAAAGTGTTTTGAGTACCTAGATTTTTTAATAACAATGAAGGAGATGAAACGAATTGATGAAACATTAAAAATACAAGGCACCTATCGCCTCGTTTCATTTCCTCAACTAAACACACTTAAAAAACCTATACTGCTACCATGGAAGTAGTCGTAGTAATTATTACTTCCATGAATGGTACACGCGATTGTTTCCATAGCAATATATAAACTGTCTGTGCCGGCCGACTCGCTCGCTGTCATCAATTTATTGACAAACAATAATTATTAGTAACTTAGCAGCTACAATACCTAACAATATCTACCTACCCAAATATTTTGTAGCTACTTATTGCAGAAATGCCAATAATTGTAAATGATTACACGTGGACGCAGACCATACAAACTCTGCAGATCAAGATACCAGTAAGTCCTGTGAAACATGAAAAAGTTGATATCTTTACCACCGATTCATACATCAAGGTAAATTATAACCCGTTTCTATTCGAAGTATTCCTTTTGCATAACATTGATAATGATAAGAGCAAGTGTATCGTGAAAGAGGACTTTATTATCATGGATTTGGTTAAAAGAGACGAATCAGAATGGGAATGTCTGGAAAAACAACTGTCTAAAGAGGAAAAGATGAAAATAAAGAAAGAAGTTCTCGACGAATGCATTGAAAAGGCTAAACAGGAATCTGAAGACAGAAAAATCAAAAAGAGTCAATTGGACAGGTTTACCGTTCAACGGGCAATGGATATTGATTCGAAACAGCATGCTCTAATGGACTCCAGAAGAGATAGTCAAACGAAGCAAGCTATGGATGCTTTGGAAGAATGGCGGCTAAAAAACGATGACACCAAGACTGTGCATAAAGAATTAGACATCATAAGGTCTAATAAAATCTTGAACACCTGTAATAAACCAAGTTCTGGGGTAAAAATTATAGAATTACCTTCATCAGATGAAGAGACTGATAAGGTAAATAAACCAGGAAATAAAATTGTTGGAAAGAAATCAATTAAAAAAGAAATATCTTCGAAATCTCCTTCTAAAACTCCCGTTAAGTCTGAATACGTGGAAAAGAAAAAGAAGGAGTTAGCTGCGAGGGTTTTGCCGAAGCTAAGGGAGACGGCAGAGCTGGAGATCACACATACTCGAAGAACGTTTCCGACCCCCAGCAGGGAGTCTACGGCGCAAGAGGAGGAAGCCTGGATCAAAAATATCACTTTAGCTAGAAGGGCTACAGGTACGGTTTCAGGGTACACAATGATGTCAATTACCATCTGTAATGTTATTTCGAACGCTTGAAGAACTCATCATCATCATCAGCCTATTGCAGTCCAACGCTGGACATATAGGCCTCTCCAGTTGTTCGCCATTTAAGGCAAACGTCTGAAGGATATGTCACCGGAAAATAGCAAGAATCGTAAGTTGATCAATTTCCTAGGTAGTTGATTAACTTCCGGAAAATAATAAACGGCAGTTGAAATGTATTATTTAACGTATGTATTTTAGTAAATTGATCATTTTACGGGGTCTTGCCGTAAAATCATCCGACGAAGGTGAGTGAACGTTGATTGGTTCAATGGCTCACGTTTCGTAATCCCGGCAACCAATCAGGGAAGAGTGTATTAATTTACGGGTAATAGTGCACCGTTAAATAGTACATTGAGCAACGATTGGCCCATTTGAGGACGATTTTACTTGTGTCAAAATCGTAAATTATTAAATGACTGTCAGGCTACCGTAAATTGATCAACTAACTGAAATCCATTGCGTAAAATAATACATTTCACCTACCGTTTGTTATATTCCGAAAGTTAATCAACTACCTAGGAAATTGATCAACTTACGATTCTTGCTATTTTCCGGTGACAGATATACCCATAACCGCCACGCTGGGCAGGCGGGTTGCGGGGACTGATGTGGGCCGATGATGATGATGACTTTTCTGTAACCGTTGCGTTTCCGACAGGCTTCGTGTCGGAGGACCTTCGGCCGGAGGAGCAGGACCCGCAGTGGTGCAAGGAGAAGGGCGACCAGTTCTTCCGCGGCGGTAACTTCCTCGGCGCGATCAGCGCGTACACGCACGGCATCCTGCTCTCGGACAAGCTGCCGAGCTTGTTCGCCAACAGGGCTGCCACGCATTTCGCTCTGGGGAACTTCAACAAATGCGTAAGGGGCCGTTCAATTACTTATTTATACGTATTTAACTATATAGTGCGGAACTAGTTTTTGTGTATCTTATTATGTAGCGATGTGGAGATAGGAGTGGCTACAAAGATATATTTATTTATGAAGGGAAGCGAATACCCCTTTGCATTGCTTATTTTAAATGACATGGGTGGGTCCAGACGATGATTAAGTCATCAGTGGTTATTTACTTTTTACAGGTATGGCAACCCTCTTTATGTCTTTAAAACGAAACGCATTTTCGGAGATTCCCACAAATAATGCATACGTTTAGGCACTCGCTTGGAACAGAGTAGGGGAATTACCGCGCGCTGTAAAACTAACTATATAAAAAACAATTATAGATACCTACCTGCTAATACCTACATTACTAGGTACCTACCTAATACCTAATTGAAAAATTATTTCAGTACGTAGGTACGCATAGCCATGGAGGAAGGGGGTAAGAGCTTTGTTTGCTTACATAAGCTGACAAAGGGGATGGGGTGATAAAAAAAAAAGGCGGAGGCGCATGGGAGGCTACCCATGCTCGTTGTAATAAGATCCAATATCCGGCGTCTCGTGCGCAGGAGAGCGGACAAACAAAAAAAACGTTTACAGTTTCATTATCATACCAGGTGAACGACTGCTCATCAGCCCTGGATCTAATGGTGCCCCCCTGCGAGGGCAACCGCCGAAGCCGTGCGAAGTGCGTGGCCCGGCGCGCCGCCGCGCTGGCCCGGCTCGGCTACCTCAGCAAGGCCATTGACGAGATGAAGGCGGCCGCCAAACTGCTGCCGGACGACGAGAAGATCAAGAAGGACGTGTACGACATGGAGCGAGCGTGGGAGCAGAACCCGGATTCGGATTAGGCGTTTTACTTCACCATCAGCCTATTGCAGTCCACTGCTGGATATAGGCCGCTCCAGTTGTTCGCCACTTTATATAGGTCTGTAGTGACATTGCAGCAATACATCTATCTATAGGTACATCGCTACAATACAGAATCTTGCGGATTGTGTACTAGGTACTAACGTACCTACAAAAACTATGGTTTCTCTAAATAATGCCCAGGTTGAATAAATGTAAGTTTGTAATTTGTTTTGTTAAAATTAACATGCTTTGGCACTTTGCAAGTCTCTTTTTAATGAAATTCTACACTCAAAATTTCATCTCACTTTAGTGAAAGGAACCTCGCCATTCTATTAAGTTTGAAACTTTATTATACCCACTCTTAAAACTGGAATTTGAATAAAAAATATTCATTGTATTTACATACATCAAAATAGCGCCTTAATTAACATAAATAATAATCATTTAATTAAAGGCCTACATAAATAAAATGGTAATTGGATTAGCGGTAGCTGGCTTCCGGGGAGCGATAGTTTGCGCTACGATGCTCTGCCACTATAAATAAAATGAAGGGGACTTATAATAGCGAAGGTGTGATTTCAGTACATTATTTGGTATAATTCAAATAAAGAGTACACTAACAGTAACATTGTATTTTTATATTTATAAGAAATAAAATTACAATAAAGCTAAACTAATAAATGTCGTTTTATTCTTCAACAATCTTCTTCGTGAGCCCCAAGTTGTTCAACAACGCGTGCGGCGACGGATCCCTGCCGCGGAACCTCCGGAACACCTCGCCGGGGTGGCAACTGCCTCCTTGCGCCAAAAACGTGTCTCTGAACCTTTTTCCCACGCTCACCACGTCCTCGCCGCCTTGCTTCGCCTCCTCAAACGCACTGTAAATGTCCGCTGCGATCATCTTCGACCACAAGTGGCAGTAGTACGCCGCTCCCCACTCCTCAGAAAAGATAGCCGTGAACGACAACGGATGCGAGTCGTATTTATCGAACGGCAGCGCGTGGTACTGAGGCCACAACTCCCTAACTATATCACGCCAGAACGCCTTCTTCGAATGCAACTCCAAATCGAGCTTGGACAGATACAACTCTTTGCACAGGTGGTACCCAGACATGTGACCGCGTACGTTTTGCAGATTTTTTATTATCTCCTCTGGCAGCGGCTCGTCCGTTTTGTAATGGCCGCTGATCGCGTGGATCGTGTTGGGATCGTAGAGCCAGTGCGTCATGACCTGCCCGCATACTTGCGCTGCATCCCACTCGACGTTTGATAGACCAGCTACCTCAGAGAAGTTCGCTTTTGTCAGTAAATGGCGCAGTGAGTGACCGAACCTTTGGAACAATATGGCTACCTCTTTAAAGGTCAGTAACGACGGCGATTCGTCAGTAGGCGGTTGGAAATTGAATATCAGAGCTGATAGTGGCGTATTGCCCGTCACTGAAGATTTGTTCCGGATTGATATGTGCCAGCCGGCGTCGTCGTGGACGCGGATCTTCTCATCCTGTCGCGCGTAGGGATCCAGGTAGAAGCCAGCAATAGGATCGTTGCTGGAACTATCGTAAACGTCGTAGAATCTGACGTCCTTGTGCCAAGTGTGCGTTTCTGTTCTTTCAACGATTTGTATTTTGAAAAGAGTGCTGCAAAGGTTGAAGAGGCTGGTGATCACCCTCGGCAGTGGGAAGTATACACGGATTTTCTCCTCTTCAAAGTTGTACAATGACCACTTCTGTTTCCGTTGCCAGTATGGGATATCCCAATATTGTAGGGTTGAATCGAAACCCCTATCCTTAGCAAACCTTTGAAGCATCTCGAGTTCAACCTCTTGCATTGGTTTTGCCGTATCAAGCAAACTATCAAGGATATTATAAACATTTTCAATTGACCCGGCCATTTTAGTTTCCATACTCATATCTACAAATGAATCGTAGCCAAGGATTGTAGCTTGTTCCTTTCGCAGGCTGCGGATTTTTTCTAAATTAGTTCCCGTCTCTATTTCTTTGTTTATATAGTTTGAACATCGTTGCACATGCGCTTGCCATGTGTTCCAGCGTAGGTCTCGATCTGGGCAGTACTCCATAAAGGGTTCAAATATGTGTGGTTGTAACGTAACCTTCCACGGCCCCCTGTGTGGGTCACTGTTCACAGCCATTGCTTTTACGAGACTTTCAGGAAAATCTCGTACTATTGAACCATCATCAATCGTGCTAGTAAAAACTTTGTTTGCAATGTTGACTTTATCTCTGAACATTTGCCTTTCTCTCTGAAGTGACGCTAGAAGGTTGTTAAGCCGCTCCCGTTTCACTCCTATTACGTCGAGCCCATTGAGTTTACCTTCTAAAACATATTTGTCTAAAAGCCTTTGTTCTTCGTCAGTAAGTTTCTTCAAGCGATTTTTCTCATTCACTGCAGCCTTAAAGATGGGTATGCTGTTGAACTTCGAGCATCTTGCTTTGTGTGCTCTTTCGTGTATCTGTATGTAGGACTTAGTGGGCATAAGCGAGCTGTTACCCAAGTAAAGAGTCTTTGCCATGCCCCATGTTAATTCCAACTGTCCATCTAGCTTCTCTAAGGGTTGGAATATCTCAACAAAAGCATTTTTGCAATTGTACGAAGACTTTTCTATTTGTTTGACACCGTTTTCGTATTCCAAACTCTGTTTGCTTATAGCAGCAATGCATTTTTCGATTGAGATGTCACTAAATTCTGGTAGGCCGTTATCTGCCAGTAGCAAATTTTTATCACCATCCTCACCAATTTCTGGAATCCTGAAAATATTAAAAGAATTGTCATTAAATATACACCAGATAGTTTTAATATTTAAGACAAATGGGCATACCATTTGTCTTAAGGAGACATCTGCAAATCACTAAATATTAAAAAAAACAAAGTCCCTTTTGTTGTCTGTCTGTCTCAAGATCTTTAAAACTATACAAAGTATTTTGATGATGTTTATTTAGATGATGCTTTATATGTATAATAATGTGCAAAAAAATCAATAAATGGTGATAATGTATTCTTTTAAATACTTGAACCAACCAAACCCGGGTGGGTAGCTAGGAGTAAATAATCTATAGTCCTAGAATGGTACCAAAAAAACTAAGAACAGGCAGAAAATTTTCTAAGGAAATCATTACACCATATCATTTATTTTATTTTTTTAATACATGTAATTTATAAATATTATTCAATGCAATGCTGTGCTGTACCAAAGAAAAGATTCAAATAGCAAGTTTTTTATGAAGGTCCAGTGGATGGCCATTTTAATAACATTCTCATACAGGATAATTAAATGCATGAGAAGTGTCACATACAGTATTTGAATAAAGATTTGTGGAGTTCAAGTAGATTTGATACCTTTTGCAAAGCCATTTTATCAAAATAAATTAATGGTATAACCCTAAAAATATAGTTTTTGAATTTATTGTATTAGACACCAGACAGCTATTGTCATTCATTTTACCTTTAAGTTTTACATATAAGTAGGAAAAAAGTAAATAGAGTTTGTGGTGTAAAAATAATTGCAAAATTATAGATTTTTATGAAAATCAATGATACTCACAGAACAACATATCCATTATGGCGTTTGTTGAGGTAAAATTGATTCTTCACATGTCGGGCGATCACACTTGTACGCAAAAACGATAACGCCATATTTATATTTACTTAAAAATTATAGTTTCTTTGGAAATATTTATTTCATAATCCATTTAGTGCCGGACATATGATGGTGACAGTCCGATCATGCGATGACAATTAGTTGACAGCTGTCAAAAAGTCGGCCTGATTTTTTTTTTTAATAAGATTTTAACGGCCTGGGAAAAGTCGGCCTGAGATTTCTCCATAAAGCCACAAGTTATGTTTTTTTTCTCGCCTTGGTTTATAGACTTAAAATTTCAATCTAAAATTTAACATACTGATCTCTATCGTGTTAATACCTAAACCTTACAGCAGTCTTTCTACAGATTTTAATAAAAGACAAAGAAGACAAGCTTTTTATTTTATTTATTTAACAAGGATAAATTCAACTTTTTCTCCATCTTTTTCAGATACAGTAGATAAGTTTTCGACTAAGGGTATATTTACTAATTGGCACGAGCAGAGAGTGTTGCAAGCATTACAGTTCTGTTGATCCAGCGTTATTTCCTTTCGTTCTGAACTGTTACGTCGAGTTTCTTTGACGGGAGGGTTACAACAGAAATCTGTGTCTAGGCCCATTTTCTCGCCATCTTCCAAAGTTTGTGGTAGATGTTGATTGAGCGTTTCTGGTAGAAGCAAGCTGGCTATTCCTCCGGCAACTAATAATGCGCCCATGATGATCAGAGGTAGAACCATGATGTCCGAACCCTGAAATAAGGTTTGTTTTTATAGTTAAATAAAATAAAGATTATTTGGCTAAATTCATATTTGGTCAAGTTTTAATAGTAGGGCTTCCTTCAAAGAAATTGCCGCGGGCCTCAGATGGTATGTTAGGTGTAGTTACGGCGCTGATAGGAGGGTTTAGTGAGTAGGTATGTGTCAGTCCCACAAAGCACGCCGACATCCCACTCAGAGACTCATTTTAGAAGAAAAACCAATTGTAAGATTAGGTATCTATCATCATTATCAGCGGAATCCACTGCTGGACCTCTCCATTTGTTCGCCAACGTTTGTTTGTTGGGTCAAACATCTGGAGGCTTTACCCATAATCGCCACCCTGGACAGGCGGGTTGGCGATTTCAAGGAGTAGCTTTTCGCTCATTAGCAGCTGGTGCGGATATAGGTACCGTTGTGGGTACGATGGGCATGCCCACAATCTTAATAGACTTGTGACATCACATTTCTAGGATCTATTGAGATCGATAGGATGATTAACGCTTTTAATAGAATTTTTGGATAGGTGTGCCCACAAACTTTTTTGAGCACTGGATCCGCGCCTGCTTATAAGACGCTGCTGCCCGATATAGGCCCGTGGTATTTATATCGACTTCAAATGTGATCATTATACCGCCACCAGTCGGTTGCCAGCGCCTCGTTTGTTGTTCGGCAGGATGTACCACGGGCAGGTGAGGATGGCTTGTATCGAAAAGTTAATGGGTTGCACCATACAGATTACCTATCACGTGTCTTACCAAGTAGTTGACGAGCGGTATGAATATGGGTCCCAGCATGCCCAGCACGGAGCTGAGGCTCATGCCGAGCCCGCGCACCACCGTGGGGTACAGCTCGGACGCCATCAGCGGCAGCACCACGAACGAAGACGATATACCCATCTTGCCCACGCAGTACAGCGCCAGGGTCACGTTCGTCTCTGCGGGTATAAACGTAGAATATAATCATCATCATTATCAGCCTATCGCAGTTCACTGCAGGACATAGGCCTCTCCAGGTATTCGCCACTTAGGGTTAAAATCTGGAGGATATACCCATAATCGCCACCTTGGGCAGGCGGGTTGGCAATCGCAGGGTGTAGCTCCTCACTCCGGTGGACTCTGCTGCCCGTCTACTGTGGTACTTAGCTACGCCTTCAATCGTGATAGTTATCCAACTAAGTACCACGAGGTGGATACCTCGATCGGTCGGTTTTCCGCTTTATTAATTTCACCGATTGTGTGTTATTTTACAGCGACATTTGTCATATTCACATCAGTACAATATGTACCTACCTACCCAATTACTAATTCGGCTGCGCCACACAACGCCATTTAGCCCCTAACTATGTTTGTAATGTGCGGGGATCGAACCCACGACCCCTGTCTCAGAAGGCACAGGTCACTACCAATTGAGCCACCGAGCCAGTCAAGGTTCAAACTAAGATAGCGTTCAAACTGCCTCTCCTTCCTACATTGTGACAAGCGCTCCATAAGGTACGTCACTGGCCAGAAGTCCGAGCTATGCTATGCCAATTATGCGTTAAAAAAATTCACTCACCATGCTGCACCAAAAATGTGGTCAAGCAAGCAACACCGCCGACCACCATACTCATACACAGAGTCCATCTCCTCCCTAGCCTTTCCATAGACGGCCAGAGGAACAGATAAGTAGGGAGTTCCACCACGCCAGCCAGAAAGAAGTTCAAGAACTCATCGCCCCCTAACACGGGCGCGTAGTACGACAGCCCCACGTAGACGCTAGTGTTTGTGAACCATATGAACGTGATGATGATGGTCTTCTTCCGGAGGTTGGGAGTCCTGAACAGGTCCAAGATTCCGTATTTGCGCGTCTTCTCTTTCTCTATGTCTTGTTTTAGTTTGTCTGACTCGTATTTGCGTCGCAGTTGTACCATGTAATTGGCTGGTAACGATTTTCCATTTATCCTGAGAAAGAACATTATAAATTAGGTGCAGACAGCGACACTTCGGCCTATCAATCGTGCAATTTAGCACTAGGTTAGCGTAATAACGCCAAACTTACCTACCCGTGGTGCATCCTGCCGAATAGCAAACGAGGCGCTGGCAACTGACCGGTGTGGCGGTATAACCATGATAATTGAAGGCGTAGCTAAATACCATAGACCGGTGACGGGCAGCAGTGCCCCCTCAAGCTACGCCTTGCGATCGTCAACCCGCCTGCCCAGCGTGGCGATTATGGGTATATCCTCCAGATGTTTGCCCCAAGTGGCGAACAACTGGAAAGGTCTATGTTCAGCAGTGGACTGCCATAGGCTGATGATGATGATTTTTTTTATAGTAGCTCGACATAATGGCTTCCTTACGCCTGATGCAAAGCCAAAGAGAAGCCCAAGTCGCTGTGACAACTGGCAAGTAGCTGGTTAGTTACCTGTCAGTTGCCACTGCCATGCCGGCCCAACCCTAACCCCCCACGAGCTCCGGAGACCCTACTCACCAGCAGAAACACGACCCGGAGGTCATTTGGCTGCGGTATTCTATAGGGTGGAGGTCCTTCCCCGGACGGGCAGCTCAATACGAGCGAAGATTCGCTATGCCCTACCTCCCTTAATTGCTTACCTTGCCATATTCTTCAATATCACCTCAGCGCGTTGGAAGTGTCCCCGCGCTAAGAGCCACCTCGGGCTCTCGGGCATCGGCCACAGGCACAGGAAGAAGCAGACGAAGGGCAGCGTGGTGGCCAGCGCCAGGTGTCGCCAGTCGCGCACCAGGTAGAACACCCCCGCCAGCAGGATCAGCCCAGTGGAGTACGCGATGTTGGAGAGGATGGTGCAGAGGGTACGGCACCGGGGACCGACTAGTTCTATGGCTGGAACGTATAAGTAAAATTATTGTCCATCACTACTGATCACTACATAGTTTAAAACAAAGTCGCTTTTTTTCTCTTTGTCCCAAATCCCAATGTATGCTTAAGCATTGTATGTGTCACCGGAAAATAGCAGGAATCGTAAGTTGATCAATTTCCTAGGTAGTTGTTTAACTTCCGGAAAATAATAAACGGCAGTTGAAATGTATTATTTAAGGTATATGTATAGTTTAGTAAACTTATCATTTAACGGGGTCTTGCCGTTAAATCATCCGACGAAGGTGAGGTGAACGTTGATTGGTTCAATGGCTCACGAGGTGTTATCCCGGCAACCAATCAGGGAACAGTGTATTAAGTTACGGCTAATAGATAGTAGGTACACCGGTAAATAGTACATTGAGCAACGATTGGCCCATTTGAGGACGATTTCACTCGTGTCAAAATCGTAAATTGTTAAGTTACTGCCAGGCTACCGTAAGTAGATCAATTAAACTGAAATCCATTGCGCTAAATAATACATTTCAACTGCCGTTTGTTATATTCCAAAAGTTAATCAACTACCTAGGAAATTGATCAACTTACGATTCTTGCTATTTTCCGGTGACAGATACATACTACATAGGCTTGTCACTCCTACTCTACACGACGTTTCTTAGCAATCTTGCCCTCAGGGCAAGTAATCTCAGATACCTACCTATACTATTATAAAAAATCTACAACATAAATACCTAGGTACATACCTAAAACGTAAGGAGTAGCCATAATTGCCGGCACAGTAAAACCCACTCCGATTCTGTAAATGACCCAGATGACATAGTTTTGCGCGAAAGCCGTGGCCACACCAAACACGCACTCGATGAGGAGGTAGATGAAGAAGGACGGCTTCCTGCCGATCGTGTCCTGCAGGTAGCCGAAGATGTAGTTGCCGATGATGCCTCCAGCTGCCAGGAGGACGAGGCCGAGAGTCGGCAGGAAGTCGTGATTGCAGACCAGGTTCCACTGTGGTAGAACAATACTTTTTGGATTAATTTAATACTATGCCTCTGTCTTCTGAACCGAAGGACGTGGGTTCGATCCCCGCACAGTACAAACGTTTGTGTGCGTGAACATGTCTGATTGTATTGGTCTCGGGTGTCTTCTGCGTATTTTGTATTCATTTACAAAAAAAAATGTATTTAGGTATATAAGTTTACCCAAAGTACAAGCTTCGGCTTAGTTTGGGGCTAGATGACGCTGTGCGACCCAGCGTGGCATGTCTTGGGTTATTTAATTTAATTTTAAACGATTTGCTTACCTCTGATACGACTGTATTCTTATAAATAGTCCTGTCATACGACCAGCCATGCTTGCACGGCACGATTTCTGCTGGAGTCTCTCTGTTAATGGCTTCCTCTAAGCTTTGGTAGTTCTTCAGAACGTCGCTGTAGTTCAAGTTGTACATCGTGCACTCGGAATACTGTAGATTCCCATTTTTGAGCTCCAAAGGTATGCTGAAAATGAAGGTTATACGATGAACAGATATATTATTTACACAAAGAGAAACCAATTGGGAAAAAATATTATATTTAAGTACCTAGTGATCAAAAATCACGAATTGCGATTGTATAATGACGGCACATCAAACACGTGGGGAATGCCTTTAGGCAGGACAGGCAGGACACCTGAGTTATGTGGGGGTTACTCCTTTCTAGCGGAGAATACTTAATAAGTAAAACCGAGTTGGTCCGCTACAATCACCCAGTCTAAGGGGGGTTGGGATGCCTGTCCCACTAAAACCCTGGATCGCTAGTGGGAAGCAAGTTGCAGGAACTCTGGTTGGGCCCAAGCATAGTAGGTACGGCCGCATCCCTGCCTGCCCTGGCCGGCTGACAGGCAGGCACTCCTGGTCCTGGGAGCGATGGAATGCTCCACGTGTGGACCTCGGTATACGGTGTATATTAGCCCATCACACCTGGACGCCGCATTGCGAACCCTCTGGTAACCACTCGAAGCACCAGAAGCGTAGCGTGTTCCTGGGGTATCACATATCCAAAGATGGAATACGACCCCTCGAGGAAAAGACTAAGGCCATTTCGAGTTTCCCTTTACCTACCACGGTACAAGAGCTGCGACGTTTCCTTGGCATGATGAACTTTTATCGCCAATCTATTCCGCACGCCGCTCAGATACAGTCTGAGCTCAACCAGTACCTGCACAACTCCAAGAAGTATGACAAGAGCAAAATACAGTGGACAACAACGTCGAAAGAAGCATTCCAGAAATGCAGGAAAGCACCAGAAGCGTAGCGTGCCTTGGTGGGGCCCCATATAAAAAATGTTTACGGGCTTTAGGAAGGGAAAAGATTTGTCACAAAATTTAGGAAGTTCTTATTAGTTTTTGCTTATGTACCTACTTTGGGGGCCCCATGGCTTGGGTGGGGGCCCCGTATAATTAATACGGCAGATACGGCAGTAGCTACGCCCCTGCGCAGCACTGTGGTAGGCTCAGGGCATACAATGCATCCCTGTGGTGAAGGTCTCCAGCGGCCTAAACACTCACCTCAAGTTCTTAACAAGGGCGACATCTGACTCGTGGTCGAGCTCGGGCACGTGGCACCAGTGCCCGACGTCGGCTGCCATGAACAGCTGCGCGTACGCATGGAAGCCGCACGGCAGCACCGCCGGCAGCAGGATCAGGTACAGCACCAGCTTCTGATAGTGACCGAACTCCCCCACGTCTTGGAGGATCGCGTCGAAGTCCATCGCTACGGCAAAGGTTCCTAAATCATTTTATTATTTTGTCTATGCACACTTTGTGTTTGAACATCGAACGTCAACCGAAGGTATTTAAACTTCGGTTGACGTCGATTTGGTCAGAGATGGCGTTGCCTGTCTAATACGTTGCGGGGGCGTTGTGACTTTTTGGCGTTGTCTGGGTACCTATTTCGTAAGTCGCTCCCAGTCATCATGGTCATCATTTTACGTGGATAGTTGTGTAGCGGCCTACAGTAGCAGTTTTGCAGCGCACGCAGTTTTGTATTGTGCGCTGCTTAACAGGCAGTCGTTCCCCGCCACGCATTCCGACCACTCGCTAACAACATGTAATATTATAAGGTGCACCACCAAATATATTACATGTTGCTAGCGAGTGGTCGGAATGCGCGGCGGGGAACGACTGCCTGTTAAGCAGCGCACAATACAAAACTGCGTGCGCTGCAAAACTGCTACTGTAGGCCGCATCATCACCGAGAATGCTCTTTACCTCGTCAGCACTTTTGCGCTTGTCGCCAGCTGTTTACAGTGTAGCTAAATAACAGTAATATAACTCTGAACTAAGTCTTAAAGATATTATTTTTGTATAACTATTTTGTGTCCAAAATTTTTTCAAAGGGGAGGAATGATGTAGCGGCCTACAGTAGCAGTTTTGCAGCGCACGCAGTTTTGTATTGTGCGCTGCTTAACAGGCAGTCGTTCCCCGCCGCGCATTCCGACCACTCGCTAACAACATGTAATATTATAAGGTGCACCACCAAATATATATTTCTACTGGACTTTGGACTTCTATCATTTCACCACACCGCACAGGGGAACCTCCACATCTTCGTACCCCATAGTTGCAATATTGTTGTCAATTGTTGTCATCCGCATACCATCCAGACGATGGTGGCGCGCACCAAGAGGTTTGGTTTCTCGTTCTTGCCCCGTGCCATTAAATCATGGAATGCCCTTCCAGCTCATGTGGTTCCTTCCTCTTACAATTCTGGGTTCTTTAGGCGGGGCGTGAAACGGCATTTCAGTGGGCCTTCAGGGTGAGGGCGACAAGCGCAATGGGTTTGTTCTACTGTGCCTGTCGACCTAACTTTTGGACCTCACGACCGCTTACCGTCAGGTGGAGTGAGGTAGGTCATCCTGAGAGCTCTTCTATTTAAAAAAAAAAAAAAAATTAAATATATTTTTTTGTATATTAATAATTTCCTATTTCCTTATCCTCTAACCTAAGATTGCCTGGAAGAGATCGCTTGGAGCGATAAGACTGCCTAATAGGGAATATGCATGAAAAATAGTTTCAGGTATTTACTAATTTATCGTAAAATAGATCAAAATCTACTACGAACAGTGAAAACAAAATCAAAATTGGTTGAAAAATGGGCGAGATACAGTCATTGAAAGTGAATATATCCGTCTCTCTCTCGCGAAACAGATTTTTCTATGGAGTTAGTACGGCGCTCACGGTACGTGACGTCAACTACCGCATCGGATCTCTCTGTCTAATCAATAACTTTAACGCTTTATAACTCGCTTAATAGAAAAGATAGTTTAAAAATTCTTCGATATTTATGTATCTGGAAGACAAAAGATCTCAATAAATCCATAAAAAAAAGTCATGCATATTCCCTATTGTACAACTATTATCTATTTTACTAGTTTTAAGTTTATTGTGAGCTGTGCAATAAAGAATATCTATCTATCTATCTATAGTATTGGCACCCGTGCGAATCCGGGGGCGAGCCGCTAGTCAAGATATGAAGCTTACCTTATATTCTCGATGTGCGTTGCGGTCCAGAGTTCCCCACGGGACTGCATCGACTGTCCGCTAGTAATCAGCGTTGTACCTATTCAAAGGACCCTAAACTCTACCGGGCTTTGTACAGGATGATTAAACAACCGGCGATAGACTATTGTGTTTTGGATCAAGACTACTTTAGCGGTTTCAGTAAGGAATATGCATCAAAAATATTTTGTACTAGCTGTGCCGGCGGCGTCGCACGCGTGGATATCGGGTTTCAAAAATTACTGAGTTCCATAAAATGGTACCTAAATTTTAAATTAGACCTCTAGCAATACATTGGTGAAAACCGCATTTGATTCCAGTACCTAGTTTTTGCGTGATGCGCGATCAAACATGCAATTAAAAATTTCTCCCGTTTTCCTAACGCTTCCCGTCACTGCTCTGTTCCTATTGATCGTAGCGTGATGAAAAGTATACTATAACCTGCCTAGGAGTACGAAGAATAATCGTACCAAGTTTCGTTAAAATCCGTCTAGTAGTTTTCCTTTATATCGCGAACATACAGACAGACAAGCATCAGTATCGATCACTTTTGGCGGGTGTGCCACTTTGGCAAGTGGTAGGCAGAGGGTGCCTAGTTGCCAGTGAGCAGAGTGGTCTGCTAGGTAGTCTCTTCCAGAAGGTTCTTGTAGTATCTTGAGGCAGAAGTGAAACTCCGATCAGAAGGTAGAATTTGGAATATATTTTTGGCAAAAATGAACAATTAATAAACGTAAAAGGTGTGTATAACTATCGACTATTTAAACAATAAAATAAACAAACGGAATAGGTAGGTATCGAAAATGTGGCACGTGTAGGGGGAAAGGGATGCAAGATCTCGCTCGCACGATCGGTTCAGCGCAGTCGTATGGTGAATGAAATTGGCGCGCGGGCGCGCGCGCGGCTCTTGCTCTCATTCCGACGGCGAGCGGCGAGGCGCGCAGACGCGCGCGCACAGGAGTAACTGCGAGACACACGACGCGGCGACTTGGGCTCGCGCATGCGTGCGTCTTCGTTGGCGTCGTGTGTTGTTACGCGGCGCGTCGATCAGCTGTGCGGTGTGCGTGCAGTGCTCGGTGTCCAGCAGTGTAGAAACGGCTCTTTTCGGAGCCACTTCATTGAAACACACGAAAGAGTACAAAACGGCTCTTTTCAGAGCCACCATCAGTGAAACACACGGAAGAGTGAAATAGTTCTTTTCAGAACTGTGTGCTTCTTATTTCATGGAACCGCGTACACGTAAGAGTAGCCACACACTTATCACCCCCTGATAGTTATTTTGGAAAAAATATTTAATGTACAGAATTGACCTCTCTACAGATTTATTATAAGTAT
Organism: Conogethes punctiferalis; assembly: GCA_031163375.1. NCBI lineage: Eukaryota > Metazoa > Arthropoda > Insecta > Lepidoptera > Crambidae > Conogethes > Conogethes punctiferalis. The sequence goes on along the minus strand of CM062089.1, from coordinate 15,148,491 downwards.
AGATAGGTATGTACAGTATAGATACATCTTCATTTTATCATCGTACCCGCACGCTATTGGCAAGCTGCTTATCCTCACACTCTGAGGCCTAACTGATCTCGCACGGTTCGATTTCACTGGAATTTGTTCCCGCGATCGCCGAAGTTTGTGGAATGAGCTCCCTGCGAGGTTTTCTCTGGAGAATACAGTATGGAGCACTTCGAGTCTAAAGTAAATAAGTCCGACGGCATACCGATGACTTTAAAAAGGTAAAATACTTACTTGCGCTGGCTCAGCGACCCGAAGTGGATCTTGGCCTCCGACACGAGATTTCGCCACCTTGGTCTGTCCTCAGTCACCCTTCGCCAGTCTGGCCGTTGAAGGTGAGCGAGATCCCTCTCAAAAAGGTACCTAAAATAGGTATTTTAAAAATAAACCCGCTATATGCAAATGGGATGCGCGTGCGCAATTATCTCATTCGCTGTGCGCAGTCAGTCAATTCGATTAGCGGCCTAATTGGGCTGCGAAAGGACAGCTCCCTCGTCCCTCTCCCAAGGTCGAATTATAACAAAATAGCCCACTTCGTACTCCAATGAAGACTAACTACAGATTCGTGACAGTTGTGTGCAAACAGAAGCAGCGATGAATGTAGAAGATATGGATAACATCAATTGAAAATTGTTCGACGCAAGGTTCTGTCATGGTCAGAGTTTAGCATTTATTATATTAACCAATCAAAATATGTTTTGACTGATCTATTGGTGAGTGAGGATTGTAGTTTTAAAAGCGAACTATCTGATAGCCAGTTTTTTTTTTTTTTTTTTTTATAGTAGCTCGACATAATGGCTTCCCTACGCCTGATGGAAAGCTAAAGAGAAGCCCAAGTCGCTGTGACAACTGGCAAGTAGCTGGTTAGTTACCTGTCAGTTGCCACTGCCATGCCGGCCCAACCCTAACCCCCCACGAGCTCCGGAGACCCTACTCACCAGCAGAAAACACGACCCGGAGGTCATTTGGCTGCGGTATTCTATAGGGTGGAGGTCCTTCCCCGGACGGGCAGCTCAATACGAGCGAAGATTCGCTATGCCCTACCTCTCTTAAAAAGTTTCATTTCTGAGCGGCTGATTGGGGGCACACTTTTTTCCACTTTGAAAGCGTCTCTGTACAAAGTTTCAGTTCTAAGTATGCGGAACCCCAAAAACTTATTGTCTTTTTTCTATTTTTGTATGAAAATCTTAATGCGAATAGATCTAGTTACCAAGTTTCCAAAGTAGGTATAGCTCTTATAGTTACGGAAAAAAGTGGCTGTGACAAACGGACGGACAGACAGACAGACAGACACACGACAGACATGACGAATCTATAAGGGTTCCGTTTTTTGCCATTCAGCTACGGAACCCTAAAAATCAAGATGGTCCATCGGACCGCGGTCCCCGAGCACGATTACCTAGCTCTGCGGAAGTACTTATTTCCACTTTCGTAGGGACAAGTCATCTGTCCCTACAGCAGAACGTTAGCTGTTGAGCGCATCTGATATAAGTAAAGGAACAAAGTCTGCATTTGTTCTCTCTTCTGCGTAATTGTCTGCTCTCCTTAAAGAATGGATTCGTGTAGATTTATGTAGCTATTTACATACTTGAAAAGTTTCAGGATAGGTATGTAAAAAGGAAAAAAATAAAATCTACCATTAATATGTTAAGTAAATAAGTATAATAATGTGCTTAATCACTATACATAATTAAAACAACTAAATGGTAATCACTTAAATGCAAATGGCCAGCCCATTTGCATTTAAGTGATTAGGGAACATAATAAACATAATAATATTTCAGTCTAAACTAAAAATAAATTATTAGAACTAGACTTCGTATTTTAATTATCAATCGCGAGGGTCTTGGGCCCAAACAAAGTGCCCACTGGGAATCAGGGGCCTGCTCAGACCCTATGGCAGGCCTTCCGGAACCACTCGGGGTCAGTCTTCGCCGCGCTCTCGGGCCGGCCGCCGCGGTGCCTGTAGTGGAACTCGGACACGCCTCGCGCGGGCTCCCCGTTGACGGTGAACTTGCAGAAGCGCTCCACCATGCGCGCCTCCCACTCGTCAGACACGTAATGCACCGCCTCGTACTCCACTTGTACCTGCAGGAAGAGTTGGTGACTTAAGATCCTTACGTACCTATTTTTAGGGTTCCGTAGCCATTTTTTTTTTTTCTAAATGACTACGATGATGGCCAGGGCGGCCTTGTCATCATCACCGGACTGTGTTCCGTAGCCAAAATGGCAAAAACGGGACCCTTATAGATTCGTCATGTCTGTCCGTCCGTATGTCACAGCCAGTTTTATTCCGTAACTATGAGAGCTACATTATTGAAATTAGGTGCGTAGATGTATTCTGTTAACCGCATTAAGATTTTAAAATAAAATCCCGAAAAAAAAATCCAAAATTTTTGGGGTTCCCCATACATAGAACTGAAACTCAAATGTTTTTTTTCATCAAACCTATACGTTGTGGGGTATCTGTGGATAGGTATTTGAAAATGATGTTGAGGTTTTTAACATCATTTTTTTCTAAACTGAATAGTTCTGAAAGAGACTCTTCCAAAGTGGTAAAATGTGTCGTCCCCCCCCCCCCCCCCCCCCCCCCGTAACTTCTAAAATATGGGCATGATAAAACTGAAAAAATATAAGTATGATGTGTATTACTATGAAAACTACTAACGAAAATTGGTTTGAATGAAATATAGATTTTTTTTTTAAACGTCATAAATCAAATTACCTAATTTTTTCATTCAATCAGTGGTACGGAACCCTACGTGCGCGAGTCCGACTCGCACTTGGCCGGTTTTTTTTATAAGAAGAGCTTTCAGGATGACCTCACTCCACCTGATGGTAAGCAGTCGTGAGGTCCAAAAGTTAAGTCGACAGGCACAATAGAACAATCCCATTGCGCTTGTCGCCCTCACCCTGAAGGCCCACTGAGTTGCCGTTTCACGCCCCGCCTAAAGAACCCAGGATTGTAAGAGGAAGGAAACACATGCGCTGGAAGGCTTTTTCCTAAGTTTTTCTTTATTTTATTTAGAGGGAAATGCATTAGGCAACTTCATGCTGCCTCCGGGGGGAAGGGCATGGTGTGTGGGACTCACACCTCCCAAAATGGGAGGCCATACTCACTAAACCCCCTGTGTCGCCAGTCCATTTGGACTGTGGAGAGTTGTCCTTTCCTGTCCGTTGTGTGGTGAGTTACTTCATCATCATCAGCCTACCGCGGACCACTGTTGGATATAGGCCTCTCCTGTTGTTCGCCTTCTCCTCCTAATAAGGTCTCCAGGTGTTTGGCAAAACAGAGACCTTACTATAATCACCGTACTGGACAGGCGGCCTCTGTTATTAGATAGATAGATACTCTTTATTGCAAAAAATCATCATCATCAGCCTATTGCAATCCACTACTGGACATAGGCCTCCCCAGTTGTTTGTCACATAGGGCAAACATCTGGAGGATTTACCCATAATCGCCACGCTGGGCAGGCGGGTTGGCGATCGTAGGGCGTAGCTTCTCGCTCCGGTGACGGGCAGCAGCCCGTCATCGGTCTGTGGTATTTAGCTACGCCTTCAATTGTGATTGTTATACCGTCACCAGTCGGTTGACAGCGCCTCGTTTGTTATTCGGCAGGATGCACCACGGGCAGGTGAGTTTGGCTTGGAGCGAAAAGATGATAGGCCGCTCCCTTACATCCCCATACATTGCACAACACACAGACATTATAGGAAAACATAATACAGACAAAACATAGTACAATTTAGGTATTCAGCTACGCCTTCAATCGTGATGGTTATACCGTTACCAGACGGTTCCTTGCTTACATGGACGGTATACACTTCGTCGCCGGCCTGCAGCCGGAAGGCGTAGTCCCTGGGCGCCTGGCCGCCCTCGCCGTGCTGGTACAGCTGCAAGTCGGTCCACTTAACGGGCAGCACCGACCCGTCCGGGAGGCCCACTACTCCTGCTTCAAATCTGCATACAAATATAAATCCCATATGACGGCTTCTGGTTGTCCTCTAGGGTTGAGAGCCTTCCGCTCCCCCAACAATCCGGTGATGATGACAAGGCCGGCCTGGCCATCATCGTAGTCATTTAGAAAGAAAAAGAAAAATCTGGTTGTCCGTGTGACTTTCGGATTTAGACAGGGGATGGGTGATTTGTATCCCTTATCCGATACAGCACCTAATGAAGACAGTCCATTAGAGCTGCTGCAGAGCTATTGTGGTTCTTCTAACCTGACCGAAATTAGGCTACAGCGGAAAATTTCCAAGGAGACTAAATAAGTAAGTACGCAAGAGATATTAAGATATATTATGTAAGCCATACCTACAATGTCCTCATGTTTTGTAGAATTAGGTTCATAACTTTCGCGGCTAGTAGGTACTTACCTATGAGCCAGAAATAAACTCATTAATAATGACGATAAAGTAATACAGCAAAAATGAATGATAAACTTACACTGAAGCGGTGGAGGGTTGGCAGATGACGCCGACACTCATGTTTGTGCCATTTTCGAGGAAGATGTGGTGGAAGGCGTAGCGATGCATTAAACTCCAATCGCGCTTGTGACCTATAAACCAGGATTTTTTTCGTCTAATTATATAGGCTTAAGTATACAAAAATGTATCAAATAGAAATTTGCAGAGCGTCATTTTACATGATAAAAATTACATTGTTTATGTTATTAGGTAAACACTAAAAGAAAACCTTTGTTATTTCGATATTGGTACTGCTATACTCGTACATGGATCTCTGTAAAGCTATTGACTGTGTGAAAATTAGTGGGCGTGATTTCATAACAATAACAAGAAAATGCTTATTTTCTTGAACAAAAAGAGGATATTTAAGAACAGGTGTATGTGCTTGTGTTATTATCTACATACAGTATAAAAAATGCTCATTCTATAGGGTGTACGTCAAGGTGTTATTATTGGTCCAATTTTTTATTTGATTTAAATTTGTAGGAGGCCGAACTTAATTTTTCTTGTTGGATCTAGTATTCTGTCAGCATCTTTCAGTCATAAGGACTATGAAACATTTGAATTTACTATACTCTTACTTACTTACTTACTTATTTTGACTGCGAAGTTACTATAAGTGTAGGTACATACTCGTATAACTTAAACGTATACTATATATTAAGTGATTTCTTACCAAAACTGTGATCCCTGAAAGACGGTAATGTGTACTCAAAACTCTCATCGTTGATTTTAAATTTGCATTTCAAAGTGCCGAACTGCTCGTAGTGGGACTGATGCGCTCTATAAAATACGATTAGAGACAAAATGACAATGTAGATAGAAGCATAAATAAAGAAAACATCAAACAAATAAACACACTATTGCAACGATTAGCGTTAGACTTGATTAATTATTCCTCTAATATACATGAACAATGGAAATTTCTTTCTTAAAATCTTACGTTTTCAAGCCTTCAAAGTATTTTCGAGACCACTTTTCCTTGGCAATGGACCGGATGACGGCAGCGGGGTGCAGGTCGGAGTCGTAATCGAAATAGTCGTTGGTCGCCGTCCATTCGCCTTGGAAGTCAACATCTACTATCTTTTCTGGCTCGTTTTGGTACCTGAAGTTGATTTATGTAGGTATATTAGATGCCCCAGAATCATCATTATTAATCAACCTTTTGCCCACTAGGCTTCCAAAGTCTGCGTTTGGTATGAAATTGTTTCTTTGTTGTTGTTCCTTGTTCGCCACGTTGTTAAATTATGAGCTTGCATGAATATCCTGTCAGCCATTTAGGTAAACAGAATAAAAGGCGTACCTACATGGTCTAAATAAAAGTTACGTGATTTATTTAAGGAATATTTTTGAAGGAATTAGTTTCAAAATGTTTGAACAACTTTAATGGGATAATAAATTCCTTCTTAACTATGACTACTTTCAAAATAATCCCTTACCACATTTGGCCTTTGTAGCTAACCGTCCAACTCTTCATCGGTTCCACTGGATTCATCTTGATCCCTTCCGTCCCGAACTCACCGATCCTGCCGCCGAACAAGACCGTATCTGGCAACTTCTTGCTGCACAGAAGACCTCTCCCTGGCAACTAAAGTATAGATGTCAATACCTTTGCCCATTTCGCTACAAAATGCATTACTGGTTTCGCTAAATAACAACAAGAGATGGCGTTGAACCTGCCGCTTCAGATGATTGTCATACCTTGCGACGAATGCTCCATTGAAACTTTATGGGAAGTGTGTGAAGTGTAGAGCCCTAATGAAAAATCAAGATACGGTCTAGGGATTCAAGCTAGGTTTACTAGGTAGGTACCTACTGAAGTAACCAAGGGAAGTAGGTATACGAAAAAGGTTAAAAACGACAATGATTGTTACTTTGAACAAAAGTAATCCTATAACAGGCCCTTGTGATACCGTACCGCCTACCATTCTGTAATCGTCTGTTTCTGTATACTTATTATACAGTGATATACCTACACAGAGCAGACTACTTACTCCGATGTAGAATAATCCGTTGCAAATTCCCATGGGACGCCTCTCGCAGCCCGAAATTACGTAAATGCCTTTGTCATTTTCGTCTCTGGATGCGGAAATGAAGAATACAGCATCGAATGCCTAGAATAAAACACATTGAAATAATTCTACAAACATCAAACAAAGTAGGTAATCAGCCAGATAACATTATGTAACCCCTATAATTGCTCGAATAAGCAAACTGAATTGGCAATGGGCCACATCTGATGATCGGCGGACTATGAGAGATCTGCAGTGGATACCGTGCAGAGGTAAGCGTAGTGTTACTGTTGCCCCTTCGCTAGATGGAGCAACCACCCGCGCAGAGCAGCCGACATCAATAATAATTTTGTTTTCAAACATCCTTCGGTAATAACGTAATTTACTGGCCCTCTTGGCGGTGCCAATTGATAAGTGATTGTTTTAATAATAAATGTTTATTTCAGATAAAGATATCCATACAAAATTGTTAGTAACTTTACTTAAATGACTACCTATGTTAGTAAGTACAGAATTATATGAAATCAATTAAATTACATTAAATTTTAAAATTATGAGTCAGTTTCACATTGGGAGGGGCACCTTATTTGCGTTACGGTGGATGTGCACCCAGCGTCTCATTATAGGACATGATGGTTTGTCTTTAATGACCATCGGGATGCCGTTGGTACTCCGGCGGACTCGGTCAAGCATCAAGGCAGAACGCTTTCTAATGATGGCGTAAAATCATCAACTGCTGCCTCAGAGAACATAGTCGATGCACTACAATACCTAGGTAGCCCCATCAGCATCCTGAAAGCATTCTTGTATTGGATGCGGAGATCGTTATAGGCCTTCTGCTTATAGTCACACACACCACAGGCTGCAGGTGTAGAAAGTTTGACAAAATGCTTTAAAAAGTGAGATCTTAACGTCTTTAGTGCATTTAGCAAACCTTCAGGCGACCATATTACATCTGACCGCCAACGCTCTCCTCTCCCGCTCAACATCTGCACTGTCAGCCAAGGTCTCGGTCACAATATGACCAAGGTACTTAAATTGCTTGTTTTGGAATCATCTAGCCGTGAACTCATTAAATTACAATAATAAAACGAGTCCCAGGTACCTTGTGATGATCACTGAGGACCTGTGCGCGGTCCATCAGCGCCGGGTCGGCGAGGGCCTTGACGCCCTGCCCGGCGCGCCCGCCGCGGCCCGCGCTCTTGTTCTGGTTGGTGTACTGAAAATCACAACACATAAAAACTTCGCTTCACTTCGCTCGAATTGAACTGCCCGTCCGGGGAAGGACCTCCACCCTATAGAATACCGCAGCCAAATGACCTTCAGGTCGTGTTTCTGCTGGTGAGTAAGGTTTCCAGAGGGGGTTAGGGTTGGGCCGGCATGGCAGTGGCAACTGACCAGTTACATGCCAGTTGTCACAGCGACTTGGCTTCTCTTTCGCTTTCCATCAGGCGTAGAAGCCATTATGTCGAGCTACTATTTAAAAAAAAACTGAATTATCAGTGAGAAAATAATGGTAGGTATTTTCGGATCATACGCGTATCGTCAGCAGTGGCGTAGGGTCCTGGAGCAAATTTTAATAAAAACAATAGGGCCCCACGATAGATCTAAGCTGATAGCCAGGGCCGTCTCTACCAGGGAGTGCAAGAGGCGCCAGGCGAGCCCTGAATTTTATTGAACCCCCCCAAACGAGGGCGCAGGTTGAGTCCGGCACCCCGGCGCCGAATAAATTAAGACGGCCCTGCTGATAGTAAAAATATTAATTACCTACTATGTATTCTTTTATTAAGCTATTTTATTTTTGTGCACTGCAGGGCAGGTACCTACTATTAATAAAAATGTTTAAAATATGAATATGTCACCGGAAAATAGCAAGAATCGTAAGTTGATCAATTTCCTAGGTAGTTGATTAACTTTCGGAATATAACAAACGGTAGTTAAAATGTATTAGGTATTTAACGTAATGGATTTCAGTTAGTTGATCAATTTACGGTAGCCTGACAGTCATTTAATAATTTACGATTTTGACACAAGTAAAATCGTCCTCAAATGGGCCAATATTGCTCAATGTACTATTTAACGGTGCACTATTACCCGTAACTTAATACACTGTTCCCTGATTGGTTGCCGGGATATCGCCACGTGAGCCATTGAACCAATCAACGTTCACCTCACCTTCGTCGGATGATTTTACGGCAAGACCCCGCAAAATGATCAATTTACTAAAATACATACGTTAAATAATACATTTCAACTGCCGTTTATTATTTTCCGGAAGTTAATCAACTACCTAGGAAATTGATCAACTTACGATTCTTGCTATTTTCCGGTGACAAATACATGCCTTCGCCGGGGAAAAAAAAATGCAAGAGCAAAAAGTGTTTTTCAACCCCCTTAAAATAAAAAAGAAAGATTTAGTTTTCATTAAGGTTCATATTTTTTTGTGAAAAATTTTCTAAGTCCCCATCGCCTTGCACACCCTTTGCGACACTCCAACCGAGATATCTCCAATTACAATAATTGTGGAATCTTCTGTGAGTCTTCTGAACCAACACTGCAGTTAGGTACCACATTACTTGCGTCCCTACCAATAGAAATATTTTCTCTCAACTGAGGTCATGATTGAAGTCGGATTACCTACAACCTGTCTTATATTTATTTTGAATGGGAGAAATTTCTGGTAAGGATTCGAGGGCCCCGGGGAACACTTAGCACCTAGGTAGCTATGCCACTGGTCGTCAGATATGTAAGCGATCATATTTTATTAGGAACGTGTTTTGTCAGATTACAAAACAGAATTTCATCTAGTCAGATACCTACATCGTTTAGATATCTTAGTAACAGGTGGATTGATAATGTTATCAAACAGTGATTATTACATTGCATAAACCGGTGTCAGCCACATTATTCAAAGTTACGACTGAAATTTATTTGAAAGATAACTATATAAAACAGAATTACCTATATAAAAAAGTATTTTAAATGTTTTATTTCTTACACTTGTCCTAGTGGCTCAATTGGTAATGACTTCTGGGGCCCTAGGTACTACAGAAAACGATCGTTTGTTGAACGGATCGCGTATTTTTGCCCCATAAATCCCTCTCTTTTGTCCCTCCCGTGTTTAATAAATCAATTAAATTGTTGAAAATCGACGTTGACGAATTTTAGTTCGTATATTCGAACACGGGAGGGACTAGATGAGGGGGATTTATGGGGTAAAAATACGCGATCCGTTCAACGAACGATCGTTTTCTGTAGTAGGGCCCTACATTCTTATTTATATATTAAGTGTAAGCTACTTACTTTGGGATCGGAGCAATGTACCTATATGATGTTCTTGTCGGACATTTATTTATTAACTAGCGACCAACCCTCGCTACACTATGTCGGGTATTTCATTATACCTACATAAAACCTTCCTCTTGAATCACTCTATATAATACCGCATCAAAATCGTTATTAAGATTTAAGCGCACAGGGAGTTAACGATATAGGTACGGACAGAAAAAGTGACTTTGTTTTATACTAAGTATGTAGTGATGAACTAGCGAACTGTGTACTTTACAATATATAAAAATTGAATGTAAAACTCACCTTTCTAAAGTAATATAAGCAGGCAAATGCTGCATATTTCAGATAATACCACTTTCCGGGCACCGCGTACACACCGAATATTGGTTTTCTCTCCTTCCGCCTAGCCAAGTATATTAACGATAATGCTATTACAAAAACAGTTATTAACGCGACAGACATTTTGTTAGCACTGTTACAAGACGACACTTATCGGATTACACCGGCAAAATTAATTAACACATGTGTGAGCGGCTGGTGTAGATAATATACCTATGTACGTAAGTAAGTACATAGATAGTTTTAATGCGATAAACAGTATTTAATTTGAAGCGATAAGTTTCTCTTTACTGTATTTGTTGGTCGTTGATAATTATGCCTAAGATCAAATCAAACACAATTACAAAATGCTCTTATTTCATAGATACATGCGTGAAAAATAAACTATCATTGTATTCCAGTGGGCCTTATACATTTTGTTTGGGGGCCTCATGACAACATTTTGTTAGGGGGGCCCTATAACAACATTTACCCTATAATTATATTTTGTTAGAGGACCCTATAACTATATTTTGTTAGAGGACATTATAACAACATTTTTGTCTATAGTTCATTCGCGTTAAGAAAATAGTGACTGACAGGTCACTAGCCAATCAAAACGCTAGAATTATAATTTCTAGCGTTTTAATTTTTAGTTCCTCTTTCGTCCGAGACTCAGTCGTATACAGACGTGTGGCATTTTTATTCCGTAAAAAGTGAACTCAGTGCGTACAATCTTAAACCATCAGTGCTTACGTGCTAAGATCTATCATTGCGTGCATCAACCACAGTAGAATTCCATAAATCAAACCGGCTCCCGAACCACACCGCCACAGCGCTCGCGCAGGCAGCCCCGCACTCCACCTCGGGGGAAGAGGACAACGGCCACACTATTTGACTCGCTCCCACCCGTGCGTCGCGACGGCTACAAACGCTGCGCTATTATCATAACAACGACTACTGAAATGAGTAACGTAAACAAATCGCTCTCGGAATCGAATCTCAGCGAGGTGGGCTCAGACAACAGTCCTATGAGATTTATTTCGCGACGCATTAAAAGGGCTAGAGAAGAGGACTTACCTGCGGAATTTACCACCTTTAAGGAAGAGATCAGGACGCTGATAACATCTTTTATGTCGACCCAACAAATGCAACTACAAGAGATTCGGGCAGACTTGAAAGAAATACAACAGTCTAATTTCAACATCGATCAGTCAATTAGTTTGTTCATGAATCAAAACGAGGAATTCGGAAGAAAAATAGAAATATTGGAAACCCAGGCTAAAATCAACCAAGATAATATAGTGATTTTAGAGAATAAAATTGAGGACCTCCAACGGGTGTCGCGTAAAACATGTATTGAACTGAAGAATGTGCCGAAAAAATCGCGAGAATCTAGTGACGAACTAATTAAAATGGTGCTTTGCCTTTCTGAAACCATCAATGTGAAGTTGGAACCTCGTGACATAAGGGATATATTTCGCTTACCATCAAGAAGGCAGGAGGCTAATTTGAATTCTCCAATTGTTGTGGAACTTAGTTCAACGATATTGAAAAGTGAAGTACTTAGGCAAGCGAAATCTTTCAATATTAAAAATAAAATGAAATTACAAGCCAAACATTTAGGACACACAACCAAGGAAGATACCCCTGTATTTTTAACAGAACATCTCACCACCCATGGAGCCCGCCTGTTTTTCCTGGCCCGAGACCTAGTAAAGACGGGAAAATACAAATACTGCTGGACCTCCTATGGCAAGATACTGGTTCGTAAAGATGATACCACGAGAGTGATTCATATCACAAATGAATCTCAAATACACAACCTGGTACAAAATGCATGACTTTATTACCATGTTAGCATACATTCTCACCTGTATTTTTTAGTTATCCTAGTCGTCTTATCTGTACTTTATCTAAGAATTAAACATAAAAACAAAACGGATAAACTAGGTTATTGTATTGTGTTATTGTGTAAGTTCACAGTAAGTACAACATATTTATCACCGAATCTTATACGACCTAACACACACATAAAACATAATACATGCATACAACATTATACATATATAATACAACAAATTCTTCACAAACAACATAAATTATACATACCGTCGTACTGGCATCGCTATTTAAATGATATGTTATTCAAACTACACCCACAAATTATATTACACACTAAGTATGTATATCAAAATAATACTACCTATTTAAAACAACGAATTACTGCCCAATTAAATAATGACTATAGCATTTATAAAATCAACCCATTAGTAATACCCATTACGTATTTTAATACTACACATAATGGGTGACAGATTACAATGTATTAATAATATAGACCGTCTGGATATTGCCACATCTATCAGTTGTGACTGCGATGAACTAAACAAGCACCGTATAGATAACTCAAATCTTACAATTATTTCACAAAATATTAGGAGCATTTACTGCAATTTTGACGACTTTTTGACTAACTTATCTACCTTTACATTTGAAGTAGATGTTATTGTTCTGTCCGAGTGCCGTTTACACCCGGATAAATCTATCCCAACATTAAATGGCTACACATCATTTGCTACCACACGTTATCAGAACCAAAATGACGGTGTGGTCGTTTATGTAAAGGAGACACTAAAACCAAAAGCGTCGGAAATCCAAATAACTCACGCCTCCGTAATGCAAATAGAAGTACTAACGCACACTATAATAGGTATCTATCGTTCACCCTCGAATCATAATGCAGAACCCTTTATAGTCTCGCTTTCCAATCACCTATCGAGCATTAACACGCAAAAAAATATAATTATTGCAGGCGATATTAATATAAATATTATACCCTCAGAAAATGAGAATTCCACCGACAAAAGAAACCGTACCTCCTACCTTGACATGCTGTCAGCTTACGGTATTCTTCCGGGTCACACCTTGGTTACACGAGAAAGAGCATGTCTAGATCATTATATGTTAAGAATAAATAAAAAGAATCACTCTGCTTTTATCGCCATTTTGAATACTACTATTACAGACCACCTTACAACCTTTTTATCTTTATCCAAATCTAAACAGAAAGTAATCCCAATCAAAACTACATCAAAAATTAATTTAGAAAATGCTTTAAACTATCTAAAAAATAATAAAAAAATGCCGGAACTACTTCTTCACACGGATCCTAACCTAATTACTGACAGTTTGATCGAAATTCTGAAGGAATCTATAAAAGAAAACACTACCGTAATACCAATACCTAAAAGTAAACGTATAATAAAACCCTGGATAACAAATGGCATTCTAAGATGTATTAAAAATCGTAATAAGCTCCAAAAACTTTATCGTGATGACCCAGACAACAATATCAAAAAAATTACTTACCTACGCTATAGAAATTACTGTAATAATCTAATAAAAAAGTTAAAAAGAATGTACGACAGAAACCTTCTCGCAAAATCTATTAACAATAATAAGTTATTATGGAAAAATATTAAAACGCTAACTTATACAAACAAACCTACTAACTTAAATTCGGAACTAACAAACTTGAAAGCAACCGCTATTGATTCGGCAAATTCTATTAACAGTTACTTTGCTAATATTGGTAACGAACTGGCTAAAAATATCAGTACAACTCTAAATGAAGGGGATATTAACCAATATTTAACTCAATTACCAACCCATTCTCAATCGCTCGTTCTCTTGGATACAGATCATGATGAAATAAATGCCATAATTAATAACTTAAAATTAGACAGTGCCCCTGGCTGGGATAATATTTCCACTTCTTATATCAAGCATGTTAAAAATGAAATTATACCGGTTCTCACACATTTGGCTAACCTGTGTTTCGCTACAGGAGTGTTTCCGAATTCTTTAAAAAGATCTATTATAATTCCTATTCATAAAGGTGGTAATAAAGCAAATATTGGTAACTATAGGCCTATCTCAGTGCTTCCAGTCTTGGCAAAAATTCTAGAGAAGCTAATAAATAGGCGTTTACTAAACTACCTGGACGCTTATAGTATCCTATCACCAAATCAATTTGGATTTAGACACGGAATATCAACAGAAGACGCAGTTACGGCCATAAGTACACTAATAACTGAAAAAGTCAATAAAGGCACAAAATGCCTTTCAGTATTTATAGATTTAAAAAAAGCCTTCGACACAGTCTCAAATAAAATCCTTCTGCAAAAACTAGAAAAAATCGGCATTAGAAATACACAATTAATGATATTCAAAGATTACCTGACCAACAGAAAACAAAAAGTTAAACTTGATAGCTGCACAAGTGATGATATTGACGTATCATGTGGCGTCCCACAGGGAAGTGTCTTGGGCCCTACCTTGTTCCTCATTTACATAAACGATCTTTGCAACATGGCTATACCTAATGCGAAAATATACTCTTACGCCGATGACACAGCAATCGTCTTCACTGGTGGCAGCTGGTCTGATTTAAAAATAAATGCGGAGCGGGGTACGGCCCGGGTTGCTTTATGGATGAGAAATAATTTACTAACCCTCAACACTGACAAAACTAACTACATTTGCTTCAGTATCTACAATAGTTCTCAGCCTTGCCAAGACTTTAATATTAGAATACACACATGTGGGGCGTTCGATGACTTTAACGATAGGTGTGGATGTCCACAAATTAATAAAGTACAAGTCGTGAAATACTTGGGGGTGATGTTGGACCAAAGGTTATCATGGTATCCTCAAATTGAACAAATAACATCAAGAATACGCAAATTTAACTGGTTATTTAAATCACTAAGATATGTAGCCGCAAAAGAAGTGATCAGCAGCACAAATAAACGGAGAAACTTATTAAACGAAATTTACACTTCATTGGTCCAATCAATAATAACATATTGTATCCCTATCTGGGGTGGAGCACTCAAGACACGTTTTATAGAAGTAGAGAGAGCTCAACGTACTTTGCTAAAAATTATGTACTTCAAAAAGAGGACATTCTCAACACATCATTTATACCAAATTAGTAACTTACTATCGGTGCGCAAATTGTATATTGTACAGACAATCTTAAAAAAACACAAAAAATTATCTAACATATGTATAACAGGAAGGAGAAGAAAAGACAATATAGTCAATATTCCGCACCGAAAGACCCTATTTGCTAAGATTCAATTTGAATCACGCTCTGCCATTCTATATAACAAAGTTAACAAAGAAACACATATATACAGTAAATCCTTTCATGAATGTAAATCTATAGTTGTTAATTGGGTAAAAAACTTAAGCTACGACGAAATAGAAAATTTTATACATAATTAAATAAATATAAATATCAGACAACATTCGCATACATTGTTCCGGTTCTGGAGTGAGTGGCTTGGCCACTTGTGTTATGGCCATTAGAATAGCGAAGGTACCGCAAATTTATACTTAAACACAAATTATATATACTTACAATCATAGATCCACACAAAGTATGTTGTATTAACACACAAACATGCATAATTATGTCATACATACTCCAATATAAATATAAATAAATATTTGTAAGACTGAATAGAATAGAATAAGTTACTAACTATTTGTTAAAATATAGATACATAGATACATATATCTAAAATTATTGTATAAAAACTTATATAACTAGCTGGAAATAAATTACCTTACATACATAACTACACCTTACATACCCTACAAATAAATTATAACAAGAATTAAGTTAAGTTAATTAGATATTAGGTATCTGTATTACACTTAAGAAAGAGCGGAACCCCCTGGCACAGGCAACCACAAGCTTAAAAGGGGGCTCCAACAACTATATGTATAAGTATGACCTTGATACCTAATAAATAATTTTTGATTTTTTTTTTGATTTTTTGACAAAAAAAAAAAAAAAAAAAAAAAAAAAAAAAAAAAAAAAATTTTATAAGAAAAAAAAAAAAAAAAAAACACAAAATTAATTGGCTAGTGGCCTGTCAGTGACTATTTTCTTAACGCGAATGAACTATAGTGGGCCTTATAACATTGTTATTTGGTGGGCCTTACTAACATTGTTATCTAGTGGGCCTTATAACATTGTTATCTAGTGGGCCTTATAACATTGTTATCTAGTGGGCCTTATAACATTGTTATCTAGTGGGCCTTATAACATTGTTATCTAGTAGGCCTTATAACATTGTTATCTAGTGGGCCTTATAACATTGTTATCTAGTGGGCCTTATAACATTTTTATCTAGTGGGCCTTATAACAAACATTGTGGTTTAATGGTACTCATAACATTGCATTGTTATCTAGTGGGCCTTATAAAAACATTCTGTACCTACAATGTTATCGACAGATCTTATGATCGAAATACTACTGATAGTTAGTAGGAGGATCGATACTATTGATAGTTTATCACTAGTGACCAACAATACTATTCTTTCATGCGATAGTATTGTTTGGTTCCGAGCTAACGAGTCGATAGTATCGTATCGTAATGATGTCAAGTGTCGATACACTGACGATAGTCGACTCTCGTTAAACTTGGCACATCTCTAATTTTCATCTTTAAAATTAGGATTCAAAGATTAATTAAAGAAAAATGCGTAATATAATTCATTGTATTATTGTTTAATTTGTTTCTTACACCTAATAATAAAGTTTAAAGCACATTTAAGCGGCTCCACGTTATACAGCATAATAATTGTGATATAGAATGGGTAGGAAAGTAGCTGATGTGTGATTTTATTATTTATTCTAGAACTAGATGGCATAACTTAAGATAACGTCCTATTACTAACGATTTATTCTTCAACTAAATAAATAGTTCATGTCCCATTGAGGGTCTGACCCTACCATAACTAGGGCTTAAGGCCTTAGACCACGCCGGCTAGTAGGTAAGTACCAGTCGATTTCACACAACCCTATAATAGAATTTCTTTACAATTATGTAAATTTTCGCAAGATGGATTGCCTTCACCGTAAGAACGTCGGATAAACGTACATATTATGAATATTTAATTTGAGAACACAGTGGTACGTGATGGGGTTTGAACCACCGCCTCCCGTTACATATCAACAGCCTTAACCATTTGACCAATACATAGTTTAGTAGGCTGCCCTCAGAAGCGGAGCGAGGCAGAGCACTGGGCGAGGTAAGTATCCACCAATGGTGTCGTGAAGCTCGAATAGCAGCAGAGATCTAATGCAATTCTATTGGTTGATTCACGTGATTACACCTCGTTCCGCTTGTAAACCAGATAGGCAGGCTTTGGTTCATATGTTACTTCAGTATAGCTACATAACAATGGACTATCACTCTTATGCTATGCCAAATAGTGTTGTATTTGCTTTGGTAACTGATAAACTACATATTAACAAACAATATTGACAATTTCCAACGAAATATTAACATATCGTCAATAAATAAACTCGCTAATAGTCGAGTAATACGTGTTATTTGTACATCAAAATTATTACAAACTATTTTCTATCAGACGTTAGTGGTAATGGACATAATATTTCGATGAAAATTGGACCGTGTGGAATAGTATCTAAGTTTAAATTGGATTCTAAGGATTTTGCAGATAGTAGATGAAGCATTTCCGATTTGTATAAAGCTGTTTACGCGAATATGTGATGGGTCGACTATTGTCATTCACTTTTATTGCTAAATACCACTTACTATTAGTAAAGTATAGTCAACTCTATACCATATGGGTTTCGAGTCGAAAATCAGTTGCGAAAATGTTACATATCGCATAATGATACTCCGTCGTAGATGACAATGTTTTAAGGTGAGATCTCGGCTTTATATCAAGTAGGAAATATTTTCTATGATAAAATATAACATAACAACAAATACTACGGAAAACATACAGAAGGTGCATGGACCAACTTCTAAACGAAACCCGACATTGGACGTAGTCAACAGCGATAGCAGGTGATGTGACTCTTATAGTCAACGTATTAAGATACATTTTCAAATAAAATTTGTCACCAACTTTCGCTGTTGAGAGCTGCATTTTAGCTAGAATAGACCTTTAATGCTGAACTAATTTTCAACTGTACGTCGATAAATTAAGGTCAAAATTACGGCGACAACTGCTAAACCATTGAGTGTGCTATCTATTCTCTAAACAAAAACAATTTTTAGAAAATTTTCAATTGACCGACATGAAAAATCATGTCATTTCCTGATCAGGCTATAAAAATACCAAATGACACATCTGCAATTTCAAGGCAATATTTTTGGTTAAACATTTTATTGATAAATGTACACAACAATAACTATTTCTAATACGAGATGAGGGATATTCTAGATTAGTTAAACATTATAGATGACGTAACATCGAAGCTACTGGCTTCCTTCACTGTAAGGGCAACGGTCGTAACAAAAAAACAACACGCCCAATAATATCCGTAATATAGACCTTATTACATAATGTTAAGTGTCAAAATACATATACTATTGAACGCGGTTGTATTCCCAAATAAATGCATTAACTTTACACATATATCAACATAAGGATAATATAAAATAAATCGAAATTTCATTCGACACTCTTTCCGTACTTTCCCATTGATGAATTACTACTAATGAATGACTTTATACATTTGAAAATTAAATAATTTTTGGACAGATATAAATAATTGTATACGAATAAGAAGAAATGTTACAAGTTATTAATACTAATTAAGTTAAACAAAAGAAAATGATGAAAACACCAGACTAGTATTGGTATCATCAGGTTTGTGTGAAAAATTTTGTCCTTTTCCATTGAAAACCAATATCTTAGACACTCATTTGGTTAAATCTATTCAATGAAATCAGCCCTAAGGTTAATTATATAAGGGAATGCTGTAACAAACCACTCTACTCGAAACTCTCTTTCGTAGAAACAAAAAATACCCAAAAGTTCTATGGTACATCTAGCTAAATAGGCTTTTAGATAACTTAGATAGATATTTTTTTATTGCACACCAAATAATTGACTTAGAACTGGGTAAAGTATACATTTGACGTACAATTCGGGCGGACTTACTGCTGTAAACGATCTCTTCCGGACAATTTTAGTCTATGCTTTGCTAGTTAAGACATATTTTTAAACTGGTGCTGTTCAAACCATTTTGTTATTCGACGAAAAAGATGAGTCGTACAACAATTTTTCATTTGACAGTTTTTTGACATAAGAGCGTCACGCAGTTGTTCAATTTTGTCAAACGAAATTTAGTCACAGCCGCGTTTAGACACCGGCGGTATCTATTGGCACTTAGCTGAAATTGGAACTAAAGCCACGCTCATTCAAAGACAGTTTTGACAGTTCTGTTTGACGTAACGCCCTAATGTCAATGTCACCTACGTGCCAAAAGATTTTAGTCGATGAGAAATTTAAATTTTACGATCGTTGTTTAATATCACATTATGCAGTCGAAAGTTCTGATGTATGCTTAAAATCTTTCCAAATGACTTATCATCGCTATGTAAGTCGCAAAGTAGTTTTATATACCATAGAACTAATGGAACTAACTGTCCATTCCTATTAACAATGCAAGAAGTGTTATGCCATTTTAACTTTATGTCACTATGATCTTTAATCTTTTGACCGCCGAGAAATGAGACACCATAAAAAAAAACTTCATATTAACCTTCATTGTCCTCCTGTATAGTTACCAATTATCACATCTGAAAGATGGCCATATTAACACGTTCAGCGCCGTGTAGGATACACAAAAAATAATATCTGTAATATTCTATTAATCAATAGAACATTGGCCTGCATTTGCGGTTTCTTCCCTCAAACCATGGCACCCTGCCGGCATGCCCTTTCTCCTGCACACGGGGTAAGCTCATGTTAATCACAGGAGATGCGGTTCGTGTGACTATTTACTGGTCGGTATTTATTTAGATCGCCACGCCACAGAAGAATAGCAAACTCTGTACATTTTTTTTTTATAGTACCTAGACATAATGGCTTCCCTACGCCTGGTGGAAAGCGAAATAGAAGCCCAAGTCGCTGTGACAACTGGCAAGTAACTGGTTAGTTACCTGTCAGTTGCCACTGCCATGCCGGCCCAATCCTAACCCCCCACGAGCTCCGGAGACCGGACTCACCAGCAGAAACACGACCCGGAGGTCATTTGGCTGCGGTTTTCTATAGGGTGGAGGTTCTTCCCCAGACGGGCAGCTCAATTCGAGCGAAGATTCGCTATGCCCTACCCCTCTTCATTCCATTGATTTCCTTTCAAATCTACAATTTCTGGAGTTAAAGGGTTAACCGACCTCAAGCGCACACAAACACCCCCACATTGTTAACAAGAGCCGACAAAACTAAAAAAACAGAGAGGTAGGGCATAGCGAATCTTCGCTCGAATTGAGCCGCCCGTCCGGGGAAGGACCTCCACCCTATAGAATACCGCAGCCAAACGACCTCTGGGCTGTGTTTCTGCCGGTGAGTAGTGTTTCCGGAGCTCGTGGGGGGCTAGGGTGGGGCCGGCAACTGACAGGTAACTGACTAGTAACTTGCCCGTTGTCACAGCGACTTGGGCTTCTCTTTCGCTTTCCATCAGGCGTAGGGAAGCCATTACGTCGAGCCAATATAAAAAAAAAATCTACAACTTCTAGAGTTAAAGGGTTGACCACCCTCTCAAGGGCACACAAACACCCCCACATTGTTAACAAGATCAGACAAAACTAAAAAAAAAAAACAACCCCTAACTTAAAACACTTAAAGACCGCGACCCTTACTCCCCGTCCTAGTCTCTAGACATCCCGATGATGGCCAGGATGTACATGAAGATGTTGATGATGTCCAGGTACAGGTTCAGGGCCGCGAAGATGTACTCCTCGGGCGATATGGAGTACTTGTGCTTGCCGCCCATCATCAGCTGCGTGTCGTACACCAGGTAGAAGGAGAACAGGAGAGCGCCGACAGAAGCGTACACTAGATGGAGGATCTTCACCTCGCGGAAGAAGATCGCTATGATGCCTGAAAGCAATCAATTAATACATAATTGACTGACTCGGTGGCTCAATCGGTAGTGACCTCTGCCTTCTGAGCCAAGGGTCGTGGGTTCGATTCCCACACATTACAAACATTTGTGTGCATGAACATGTCTGTTTGTATTGGTCTGGGTGTTTTCTATGTATAATATGTATTTATTTACAAAAAAAAAAAAATATCTAAGTAAGTTTATCAGTTGTCTAGTACCCGTAGTACAAGTTTCGGCTTAGTTTGGGGCTAGATGGCGCTGTGTGGCCCAGCGTGGCATGTCTTGGGTTATTTTCATTTCATTTTCATTTTTTCAATTATAATCTGGCAGCCGACTGGTAGTTGTATAGCCATTACGGTGTAAGGGAGCGGCCTATCATCTTTACGCTCCAAACTAACCTCGCCTGCCCGTGGTGCTTCCTGCCGAATAACAAACGAGGCGCTGGCAACCGACTGGCGGCGGTATAACCTTCAATAGACTATTATGGCTAAAAATTGTAATTAGTCCGTCTTTTAGCTTAATCAAAAATAAAAGACACGTATTTTTTCTTTTTTTATTCAAATAAACAATAGCAAAGATACAAGGCATCAAGAGTTAGGATTGGGAGTCTTTGACGTCACTCGCTCCCGTAAATATGCCTCACCGAGTGACGTCACGCGTAATTTCAACGGGCTATAACTTTGTAATTTTTAGTCTAATTTACAAATAAAAAAATACGTGTCTTTTATTTTTGAATAAGCTAAAAGACGGACTAATTACAATTTTTAGCCATAATAACCTATTGAAGGCGTCGCTAAATACCACAGGCACGAAATTCAATTTTTTAAAAGAAGGTAATAAAGCATGATTTGTTTTTGTATGTAGGGTAGGCATTCCCACAACTGTTAACGATTTCAAGATTCATGAGAAGTTAGTCTACCGGATTGACGGTCTTAAAGTTTTCATTGCAATTCTGCGATTGATTGAACGCAATCAATACCGTTTTATTTATTACTACTATTTAGGACTTCGTCCGCGTGGAATAGAGTTTCATCCCCTATTTTATACCCTTGGGGGTCGAATTGATCAAAACTAACTGAAATCTGAAATCCATTGCGTTAAATAATACATTTCAACTACCGTTTGTTATATTCCGAAAGTTAATCAACTACCTAGGAAATTGATCAACTTACGATTCTTGCTATTTTCCGGTGACATATATATTTAGATTCTTGAGTTTACATAAAAACATTATTATGTTGTGTATTAAGGGTATATGCTCCAGATGTTTGCCCTAAGTGGCGAACCACTGGAGAGGCCTATGTCCAGCAGTGGACTGCAATACGCTGATGATGATGACTCACCGAAGAGTAAGAAGACGACGGTGGCGCAGAGCAGTACTCCGCCCATGGTGGTGAAGTCCCACTTGGTCTGGAACGCGAACAGCGTCAGCGCGAGGCACACCGCCGCCGTTATGCCGATCGCTATCATTACCTGGAACAGGGTTATTTCCAGAGTCAAAATACTTACATTGCTAAAATAAATAAAAATAAATTAGATTTAGCCCGTATTTTAAATTCTAAAAAAATATTGGACACGTATATTTTCTTTTTTCGATTAAACAAAAAATGACAAAGATACAAGGCATCAAAATTTATGAGTGTCTGTACCCTTATAGCAATAACGCATCCCTGTCATCCGCCCGGGTGCCGGGTGGGGTATTATGTGGGACTCACGCCGTCCTCTCGACGGCACCCTGCCTCAGGATGAGAGAGAGACGATGAGAGAGAAAGAGAGAGAGAGAGGGAGGGAAAACCCACTAAAAACCCTTATACGAGTCATACGAAATAATGTGCTAGTGACGTCACTCGGACATAGCCATTTTGTATGAAGCGTTGTTGGACTCGTCAATTAGTGGTGATTTTGAAATTGTGGTAACTCGGAAACTATTAATCTTACGAAACAAATTTTTTCACCAATGATTCTTTAATGAGGTAGTCTATCGAAAGTAAGTCAAATTAAAAATAGTAAAATAGGCTTATTAAACACACGATGTAATTATTTGTGTAAGTATAAAAACTAACTATAAAAAATCCAAACACAACATTTAATTCAATAAAAACACAAGACATGCCACTCTGGGCTATACATCGCCACAGAACATACAGCCGTCAATGTTCATGACGCTACGATCCTTGAAGATGGTTAAATTTGTTACATAAAAAATGACAAAGATAAGTGCCAGTCGACAAAGGTCGACCGATAATAAAAGATGTGTTCAAAAAATAGTGCTCACCGAGGATGTATCGTAGACGCTGGAGGATATGCCGAGCAGGAAGCTCTGCGCGAACGTGAAGATGCCGAGGAAGATGAAGTTCATCGGGAACGAGCGCCGCACGCCCTCGCAGCACGCCATCGCGATCAGGCACACGAACACCACCACCAGCGCCACCCAGCTAGCGTTGAAAAAAAACAACGATTTCTTTTATGTGTAAAAAAATCTTTAAAAAAAAATCTTTTTTCTGGACCATTTTTTTTTTTTGGGATGTAAGGGAGCGACCTATCACCTTATCGTTCCAAGCCATCCTCACCTGCCCGTGGTGCATCCTGCCGAACAACAAACGAGGCTCTGGCAAACCGACTGGTGGCGGTTAAACCATCACGATAGAAGGCGTAGCTAAAAACCACAGGCCGATGACGGGCAGCAGCGTCACCGGAGCAAGAAGCTACGCCCTGCGATCGCCAACCCGCCTGCCCAGGGTGGCGATTATGGGTATGTCCTCCAGAAGTTTGCTTTAGATGGCGAACAACTGGAGAGGCCTATGTCCAGCAGTGGACTGCAATAGGCTGATGATGATGAAGATGATGGTTTTTTTTTCAAGAGTATGAAATCTAAAACTGTTGAGGCATTCACCGTTAAAGATTAATACTTAAAGAGTACATAATAATATAGTCTTACCTATTATATCGATCACTAATCACCCTCTGATTTCATGTAAAGAATTGATCTCTACAGATTTATTATAATTAAAGAAGATAAGTACTCACAAGAGGAGCTCGGCGCCGCGGTCTTGTACGTTTAACAATGATCGCAACGTTGTGCAACCATTGGCGCGGTCAATCCGATGATGGGTGACCAAAATTAGACACCGATTTCCGTGCTTCGGAAGGCACGTTAAGCATGGTAAAGATAGCACCCGGGACCAACAGGTCGGGACCTGTTGGTCCCGGGTGCTATCTTTACCAACTCGGATATCAGTCGTTACATCATATCAGAGATGATGATAACTCTGACTCCTAACTGGGAATGGGTATAGCTTACCCTAAGTGTTGCGGAAGTATGATGGCAGTCGCTCTGTGTAAAAAGCTTAGCCCTCGCCAAATCTCTCAGTTTGGGAAGCCGACCCTGAGACAATCGGGAAAAAGACTAGGATGATGAAGTACTTACAAGAGCCAAGAGTTCCTCGCCACCCAGAGCCTGGTGCGCTGCTCAAACAGGAACAGCGCGATGAAGCCCATCGTCACCAACAGCTGGCACATCAAGATGGAGTACACCTGCAACAAGCAAGCATTATTATATGCATAGCTGAAGAGTCTCGCCGGCTTAGTCTTTATCATCAGCCTATCGTAGTTCACTACTGGATATAGGCCTTTCCAGTTGCGTAGCTACTTTTGTCCAAGATCATAATGGCCACGCTGGGCAGGCGGGTTAGGTATCGCATGCCGTAGCTCGTCGCTCCGTGACGCTACTTTATTTTATTTATTTATTTGTTACACACAACAGAAATACAGTGAATACAATTATAATATGGTAATACAAGTTAAAGGAGGCCTACGTTGAGCAGTCCGGCGCCCGACATGGGGTCCACTGGGAGGGGGCGTGCTTTGTGACCGAGCATGCCCCCGGTGCGCGCTGACGCGCACAGAGGGCGAGCCGTTGTGCGGCACACCGTCTTACCGGGGGAGCCGTGGTAGTCTCTTCCTGAGGATCCAGACTCCCCTGGGCTTGGCGGCGATGGTGGGTCACCGTGGGGTTTAGCGGGATAACTTGGCACCGCACACCGGTGTCTGCATCCCCGTTGCAGAAACCGAAGGTCAGAAGGATTCCCCACGTAAAAAAAAAAGGCCTACGTTGAGCAGTGGACGGACCAAGGCTGTTGATTGATTGATTGAATACAAGTTATGCCACGAGTTTAGGCCGTATCTCCACAAGCATGTGTGAACAGCATGGTCTTCACTGTGTCAGCATTGGTATCAAGTAATAAGTGTAAAACTATAAATTCATGCAACTAAGCTGATCATTAGAAAGGAAAAATACTACTGCCCGTCATCGCCCTGTGGTAAGTGTGGCAACGGATAAAAAGTCTCCTAAACCAGTTTCTTGTCTGTTGCCACCGCCAGCCTACCAGTACGTTGGTCTTGTTTGAAGGATTTTTTTATAGTTCGCATACCTTTCGGATGAAGGACTTCCTGATCGCCTGCTCGGTGAAGTCGAATCCCTTGACCTCGCCATCTTCCCCCACGCTGCCGGCCGGCGCGTAGCCTGGAGGCTGTAACGTATAAAATAAATAAATATGAGGAATAAGGAATGTTAAAACTTAAGTCATAAGTTCCTAGAATTTTTTTTATACCACTAGGGTGGTGGTAAACAGCCGGGGGTAGGGGTATTTGCCTCCCCGGGCCAGGAGTGCTAGCCGCCTGTCATCTGCGGCTGGCCAGGGCATGCAGGGATGCGGCGGTATGCTTCGGCGTTGCCCGTGTCCCTGCAACTTGCTGCCCACTGGCGACACAGGGGGGTTTAGTGGGTATACCCTCCCATTTCAGGAGGTGTGAGTCCCACACACCATGTCACCTCCCCCCGGAGGTGGCATGACGGTGCGTAATGCATTCCCCTCTAAAAAAAAGGGTAGTGGTAAACAAGCTTAACGGCCCGCCTGATGTTAAGCGGTTACCTCAGCCTATGGACACCTGCAACACCAGGGGTATCACATACGCGTTGCCTCGTAGTTGTTAACCGACTACAAAAAAGGAGGAGGTTCTCAATCCGACAGATTTTTTGTTGTTGTATGATTGTTACCACATATCTCCTAGAATAGTGAACCGATTTGAAAAATTTTTTGTTCAAAAGGGTGTAACTTCCTTATCTATTTTTGCTAAAAATGCTGTTAATTATACAACACCCACACTGTACACTTAGCGAGCAAATAAGGAAATTGAAATTAATTATTTTTATTCATGTCCGTGTGGTTTCGGGATGGAGAAAAGGGACACACATCTAATTCCGTGGGTGTCGAAAAAGACGAGTAAGGGAATATCAGGAAACGGGCAGCAGCGTTTACCTGGGTACAAATAAAACCTACTGCGGTCACCAACTTGCCTGCCAAGCGTGGTTACTAAGGCAAATCCCCTCATCATCATCAGCCTATTGCGGGTCCACTATTGGACATAGGCCTCTCCAGTTGTTCCCCACTTAGAGCAAACGTCTGGTATAGCCACGAATATATCGAAGCGAATAGAAGGGTGTAGCTTCTCAAATCCCCTCAACTGACAAAATGTCATCGGGCGAGTTCTATGTCTAGCATTTGCTGGCCGATGATAATGATGCCAAATTCAAAACCCAGTCACGAAACAAACACAAATGTTCATCACACGAATGTTGTTGTTATACATGTTGCACATGCTTACACAATAAACAAACACATCGCTTTCGTTCATATGACAGGTAAACCATGGTAGCTTAAGTTCACCACACAACCCTTCAATTTGTAGATGAACTAACACTGAGATGACTAAGTTACTCTTAAGTTACCTGAGCGGACATGCTGGAGTGCCAACACACAAACTAAGCGTATTTACCGGGTGTGTGTGATTATACAACTGAAAATGTGTACATATATTTAACGCGATATCCCCGATAAGATAAACAATATTGATTAATGGGACTATACTGTACGATAGAAAATGGATAATCTATACTTATGATAAATCTGTAGAGAGGTCAATTCTGTACATAAAATATTTTTTCAAAATAACTATCAGGGGGTGATAAGTGATCGATACTGATACCAAAAATGCAATCAGTAAAATTTTTGTCTGTCTGTCTGTCTGTCTGTCTGTCTGTCTGTCTGTCTGTATGTTCGTTATAGAAAAAAAAACTACTGAACAGATTTTGACGAAACTTGGTACAATTATTCTTCATACTCCTGGGCAGGTTATAGGATACTTTTCATCACGCTACAATCAATAGGAGCGGAGCAGTGACGGGAAGTGTTGGGAAAACGCGAGAAATTTAAACCTGTATGTTTGAACGCGCATTACGCGAAAACTACTGCATAGAATTGAATGCGGTTTTCACCAATGTATTGCTAGAGGTCTAACTTAAAACTTAGGCACAAGGTATAGATGGGTATTATATGGAAGTCCGTTATTTTTGAAACCCGATATCCACGCGAGCGACGCCGCTGGCACAGCTAGTCCCAAATAAATATCTGACAACAACACATACATTGCTCCGACCCCAAAGGTAAGTAGCTTGATCATTTGTGTTATTATGACTGATAATATGGGTATCAGAACAATACGAACAATTAGACACGAAACAAACAATGTTGGGCACACGAATCTTTGTACCCTAAAAAAATCGAATCCACAATCCTTGGTTCAGAAGGCAAGGGTACTAAACACCAAATTTTATTCAATATTATAATCAAAGTATGCCAATCTCCAGTTGTTTTTTTTTACTAATGGTATCGGTTACAGTAGCCCAGGGATGCCTGCAACACCAGGGCGCAGGGGTGTCGCATACGCTTAGCCGACCCTAAAATCGGTACTGTCCCATAAGTAATATTAATAACGAATGATCATATTATCCCAGTTGGAACGTTCAAATGGTATTAGCACTGACTAAGGGCGATTATCAACGCGAACCTATTTGGATTTACGATAACACATCGATCAGGGGTCTCGATAATATATGGCAGTGGTGCTTGTTAAGTGAAGTTAGTATGATCGTCTAGCAACCGGTGCGGTGCGGCGGTATAACCACCACAATTGAAGGCGTAGTTCAGTACCACAGACCGATGACGGACAGCAGCGTCACCGAAGCGAGGAGCTACGCACAGATTTGTCGGGAACCGGAAACCTGTATCTTTATGTAAACACCCTCGGTATGCCTTGAAGCGGATCTCATGTCCCGTTGGTCTTTATATATAAACCGTTTGAGCGTCCGGCTCATAGAGGAGAGGATGGCCTTTTTTTTTCTTCGGAAAAAATGCATTAACGCATTCCCGCTACCCGGGGGAAGTAGCGGGGTATGTGGGACTCAAGCCGCCCTAAGGAACGGGTGGAGGGCACCCTGCCTCAGGATGGAGAGTAGGCAGGGAATACCCACTAAAAACCCCGGTCCCTTTGTCGAGCGTCTATGAGGTGGTGGCACGGGACCCAGAAACCAGTACTTCCGCGACACCATCAACGCTGCCCGCCTACGCAGGCCCAACAGGCCCCCCTCTAGGGGGAGCGACGGGAGTGGCCCGAAGGGTGGGCCCACTCCCATCAGACAGAGACGGGGTCTCGTTCAAG
The DNA here is from genome assembly GCA_031163375.1 of Conogethes punctiferalis. Taxonomy (NCBI): domain Eukaryota; kingdom Metazoa; phylum Arthropoda; class Insecta; order Lepidoptera; family Crambidae; genus Conogethes; species Conogethes punctiferalis. Next base: position 15,119,865 of record CM062089.1, on the reverse strand, counting down.
GCGGGTGGAGGTGCCCCCGCACCAACCACCCGCTGGGAGGAGAGGATGGCCTTAGCAACTAACCGAAGTTAAAGTCTTCATAACATCCATGACAATCGCTGCGTGCCGTGTTGTGATGACAGTATAAAATGCATTTCAGAGCTTACTAGATTTTAATTGTCATAATGGTATTGTGGGTGACATAATTGACATTTGATTTTACTAACAGAAAAACCCAGTTACGATTTTTGACTCGTCTCGAGATTTGAAACCTCCTGCGGGGGTATTCATTCACAGATCCTTAAGCGGGACTTGCTTCCACTAGACAAATTCGGAGGTTGGCATAAATAAATTATATTCTTAATGAGAAATAATAAAGTTCTTAAACCAGAAATAATAAATAACCCCCAAGACATGCCACGCTGGGCCAAACATCGCCATCTAGCCCCTAACTAAGCCGAAGCTTGTACTATGGGTACTAGACAACTGATAAACTTACTTAGATACTTTTTTGTTTGTAAATAAATACATATTATACATAGAAAACACCCAGACCAATACAAACAGACATGTTCATGACCAGAAATGTTTGTGCAGTGCGGGGATCGAACCCACGTCCCTCGCCTCAGAAGGAAGAGGTCACTACCAAATGAGCCACCAAGAAAGTCAAAATAATACCTACTTAAATGTCTGGAACGTATAGCGGGGATCCTTAGGATCCAGATCGCTCAGGACTGGTCCGTGGTCATTGGGGAATGTCCAGCAGTGGACGTCTCAGGCTGATGATGATGATATCTGTGGTACGTTCTTTGTTCCCCATAACACAAGTGGTCCAAACTACTTAATTTGACTCTTACTCTACTTTTTACTTACCTCCCCATAACCAGCTCCTCCGTACCCTGGCTGGTACCCTCCCGGCTGGAATCCTGGCTGCGGCGGCGCACCATACCCGCCCTGCGGATACCCACCCTGAGGGGGATACCCGCCGCCCTGGGGGTAACCGCCCGGCGGGGGATACCCACCCTGCGGGGGATACCCGCCCTGGGGGTAACCGCCTTGCGGGTACCCTCCTTGTTGCGGGTAACCGCCTTGATTTTGATCTGAATATCCAGAAAATATTAATTAATATGTGAACTGTCAGGATTAGGCTAAGCGTATGCTGGGACGTTGGCGGCGCAGATTCACGCAGCACAGCACAGGACAGAGCAGGGCAGTTTTGGGAATTGGGTATTTTGGGAATTGGACATTTTGGGAATTGGACATTTCGGGAATTGGTCATTTTGTAACCGTTGGACATTTTGGGAATTGGACATTCTGAACTTAAAGGCAGTTGAGGCCTAATTCCCCTTTACACGCTGCTACGTAAAGGCAGGGCAGTCGAGGCAGATATAGTTAGGAAAGCTAAGTCTAGTAGCGTCTTACAATCTCTTTTTTGAAATCATTGTATTGATGATTTGTGCCATACAAAATGGTTTTTTTTTTTACAAAATCTAACTTTGCTCTGCGCTGCGTGAAACTACGAACAGCGTCTCAGCATACGTTTAGCTCAAGTTTTATTAGAACCCGCACGATCGAATATATAGAAATGGTTCTGTTTTAGATAAAGACTTGGAAATGGTATTTACAATTACGCTAACTGACTGTGAAGTCATCGGAGGTAAATTTAAATAACACGGAATGGACTATTGATTCATACTTTCAAATAAACCACCTATAACAACACGAATGCTTCTTGAAGATACTAGAGATCTATATCAATACAAATGAATCACCGAAAGTTGGTTAATTAATTACTGTTTTTCTTCCTAAATGAGCTAAGGCGGCTTTGTCATCCCCATTGGACTACAGGGGAGCGAAAGGCTCTCACCCTTAGATCACTCATTTGTGTTTGTTATTGGAATACAAGTTTTTTTAATTATTTATTTATAGAATTCGGTAGGTGACGCACGCTGCTGTGGTCATCGGCCAGGAAGACTAAACTTTCTAAAAGTTTTATTTGAAAAAAAAAAAAAAACTTGTCTGCTAATAAAAATATATTCATTTGTATTTGATCGTACGGCTTCTAAGTTAACGAGCACATTTAAACAGGAACTTTACAGGCCCATTTACTGTCATACACTACAAGAAACCTTTACTATGAAGAGTCATCAATAGTTTAACAATTTCCATCACTTCTTACACGAAATGCCCATTTTTGATACATTTATGTGGTAGTGTGTATTTTTGATACATTTACAACCATTAGAAGTTGTAAAAGTCATCAAAATACATTTGGATCTGGATTAAAAGTACGTGTATGTTTTTATCACCATCAATATTTTTAGTACAAAAACGCGTGTAAAATAGAGTTAATTTTTTTATATTTTTGGTTAGGTTTCTGGTAGCGATGACAAAGGCAGGAGGGCAAAATGCAATTGGCCAACTGGACTGACACAACGTCGAAGCTGAATGAAGCGTTAACAGTGCCAGTGTCAGACGCAGTGGGTGCATAGACATAGAACAAGTCACATAATGCGCTTTAGCTTAAAGTCAAGATTGGTGTTTGGACATTGAGCCTTACGAGGTTAAATGTGGGGTCATTTCAGGTAACAGTAGCGGGGTCATGAGTATGTTAAAATTTAGGTGACCGTAAAATACTCGTAGATAAAGAAATAATTTCATTATAAATGGATTCCATGAGGTTAAGCGTATGCTGAGATGCTAGCAAAGCAGGACAGCACAGTCAAAATCTGGGTTGCCTTGCGCTTCATAAACTTGCGTCACCAGCGTCTCAAGATACGCTTAGCTTTAATGCTAGGTTTACACGCGTGCCACGCAGCCCGGCAAGCAGCCTGGCAAGCAGCTCGGCGAGCAGCCCTGCCCTACACACGCGCACGCACGTGCACATTCAAACAGACGAACAGCCCGTTCACATGCTTGTGCTTGTGTTCGTGCCCGTTGAATGTCGTATTGAACGCGAGCGTGTAAACGCGGCATAAGGAATTTGTAAGCGCGTGTCGCGGTATGAAGGCAAATATGCAGCTCCTTACGCCTTCTAACTTCGTCGTATGTTTGTTTATTCGGCAACCCGCTTTTAACAACACACGCGTCTCCTTAAACAATTCCTTTTAGATTGTTACAATTAGCTACGATCAGTTACCGGCAGCTGAATCTAAGTGAGCTTACTTTTGTTTCTCTTACAAAATGTAAATTGTTAGTAGCAATAAGTATCAATCTATACTTATAATAAATCTGTAGAGAAGTCAATTCTGTACAGACATATATTTTCAAAATAACTATCAGTATATTAATATAATAAAACCGACCACAGTTCGGTGGTTTCGGTGGACCACAGCAGGTAACATATTTTATTCTTTCCATTCGCATTCCGCTTATCAATCTTTCTGTTATTCTACGCTAACAATAAGTGTCACCGATAAAACTGACAACGGCTATCAAGAAAACAACTTGACTCTCCTTCCTGGTATAATTGAGTACCACCATCGTGCTCTCGCCAAGACATTATGCTAAATGACAGACTTTTGGAATGCATATTTATATATAGAGGACTATGTAATTGTAGCATTTAGTTAGATATTGTTGTTATTAATAATTAGGGTATGTTCCAAATAACATTTCATTTCACTCTTTTAAATATCTTTTTAGTGTTCGCATACCTAATTATTAATTTGCTAATGTAAAATACCGAAAAAGGTGACAGCGGTTATATGACCTTAACATGTTAGTGCTTTGACGTGTTCATTTGTACAATGGTATTCAACATTGTAGCTAAACGTTAAAACGAATAAATTGTAATATCATTATGTTATCTTTCATTTCTTAGGCACGGTGGGGGCATTCTGCCAGGATATTTATTAATTAAATAAATTGTATATTAACTCCTGGTAGGACATTTTATAATGAAAGTGATTAATTAAATTGTTATTAAACTTCCTTCTGTATGCAGTGTAGAACTATCGTTCACTATAATATGTCCTCGATCAATATGAATGTGCTAAATGACTCGGTGAACTGCGAATCATACCTATGTTTTATATTTTCTGGGCCAGAGGTAACTTCAATGGAGAAAAGTCAGTTTTATATCAAATCATTGACGAGTTTCCATAATTTTTTAAACATTTCAGTAGTATTTTCTTATTTTTTGTTTTAATATGTTTTAAGGCTAGTCAAGCGGCAAGCAACTCGCACTTATTTAGGTACAGAATAACAGTAAAAGCATAATATTAAATCATCTTTTAAAGCAACAGTGAACAGGTATTCTACTAACCCATTTTACTTTATCCTGACAAATACTTCCAAACGAACTAGTGCATAACTGGATGGGAAATGAGTATAAATAATAATAGTTAGTAAGATTAAATGTAGAACAGTGTTTATTGTAGCAAAAATGGCTCGGTGGCTCAATTGGTAGTGACCCCTGCCTTCTGAACCAAGGGTCGTTGGTTCGATTCCCACCCGGGACAAACATTCGTGTGAAGAACACTTGTGTTTGTTCCGTGTCTGGGTGTTTACATTTGTATTTAAGTATTTATTTGTGGTACCTTCGTTGTTCTAATACCCATAACACAAGTGCTTAAGCTACTTACTTTGGGATTGGAGCAATGTATGTGATGTTGTCTGAGTTCACAATATTTCGACAGTTTACAATCTCGCGAGATAGATCATAACCTAACGGTATTTACAATTTTACGGTGATATACCCGTCAAGAGCATCTTATCTTACTCCCAGTATGAAGTCAATAAATGATTATTCCATTTACACTTAAAGGTAAAATATTATCTCTACATTATTTAGAATCATCGTCACAGTTAATGACGTACAAGTGTAATGACTAATGAGATCTGTGCTAATGAGTAATCATGATTGACAATGGTACAGGGGTATTTACAAGATGTAAATGCTATTTCAGTATAGCATTTTGATATATGAATCCAAATTGTATTTATAAACTGTTTGTCCCATTGTTTCTACACTTTACAATACAATATGTAATGAGATCCGGCCTATCATAGTGCAAATTATGTTTATAACTACAATACCACCCTAATAACAAATGTTAGGTATTACATATTTGACAGTTAATAATATACGTACCATTATTTATTTAAAGCGTCTGATAGGCTAACACTGTGTGACGCGGTCACAAGTAAAAACCCACATTTATCAATGTAAACATTGAGCTTAAAAGGTTAACTGCAATAGTTTATTATCGGGGGAATACTGAATATAGCCAATCGTATCAGCATTATCAGCCTATTGCATTCCACTGCTGGACATAGGCCTCTCTAGGTGTTCTCCACTTAGGGCAAACATCTGGAGGATATACCCATAATCGCCACGCTGGGCAGGCGGGTTGGTGATCCCAGGGCGTAGCTTCTAGCAGGTGACGCTGCTGCCCGTCATCGGTCTGTGGTATTTAGCTACGCCTTCAATTGTGATGGTTATACCGCCGCCAGTCGAGCGCCTCGTTTGTTATTCGGCAAGATGTACCACGGGTAGGTGAGGTTGGCTTGGAGCGAAAAGATGATGGGTCGCTCCCTTACATCCAATCGTATACTGCCAGCTAAAACTAAGGTTTTTGAAGGGTCGGCAACGGACGTGTGATACTCGTGGTGTTGCAGTTGTCCATAGGCTGTGGTAACCGCTTATAATCAGGCAGGCCGTAAGCTTGTTTGCCACACTAGTGGTATAAAAAAAAAGAGCGACTGTATCCTAACTGCTTCAAGCGGTTGGGACCTAGATAATATGAGCTGTAGCTGATTCCACTTACATTCAGCCGTGTTCTATGTATAGCTGATTATGTCAAGGGGACACATACTCCAAAACCCATATGTCAAGTGAAAAAAAATCTGTATAAGAAAAATGAAAAGTCTGTGCTCTTAATCTGAATGCAATAAGATTCATATTTGTATACCTGTTTACGCTGATTGTAAAGTAAGTAGGTATTGTATGTTCGCAACAATATTAAGTCGTTAATTGGCTTTTGTTTGCATTGTCTGTGTACGCGAACATGCAAGCATCCCACGTTGTACTGTGGCATTGTATGTAACACAGTACGTCATACTTATTGACTGACACGAAATAATATTGTACGTGGTATAAATCTTCTTTTTGTAAGGAAGCGACCCATCATTTTTTCGCTTCAAGCTAACCTCACCTGACACATGCACGGGCAGGTGAGGTTAGCTTGAAGCTGATGCACCACGGGGTGCATCCTGCCGAATAACAAACGATGCGCTGGCAACCGACTGGTGGCAGTATAACCATCACGATTGAAGGCGTAGCTGCCGTCGCGTAGCACAGGTCGATGACGGGTAGCAGCGTCAATGGAGCGAGAAGCTGCGCCCTGCGAACGCCACCCCGCCTGCCCAGCGTGGCGATTATGGGTATATCTTCCAGAAGTTTGCCCTAGGTGGCGGACAACTGGGGAGGCCTATGTCCAGCAGTGGACTGCAATAGGCTGATGATGATGATCAGTTGTTTGGTAGGTACCAATAATACAAGCTTCGGCACAGTTTGGGACTAGATGGCTCTGGGCGCGGCGTGACTTGAACCACACGACTATGTTACTTTATCCTAGACGTAGTTTCCTATATATTAATGTACTAAATAACTATCTATAACAAGCAGATAATAACATTCATTATAGGTAATAGACCATGATAAGTAAGTTCATTCGTTAGTTTGCATCAGTGGGGTTTCATTGATCGATTGCTCGCGTAGTAAATAGTTAGTGCCTTTGAAATGAGTAAACATAGGTATCCAATATCTCTCTCAATACTCTTTTGACCGAATTTCGGCTATAGCAGCAAATTTGTAAGGAGACTGGCAACCTCTAATCGATATTTAGTATACGACCCAAGACATGCCAGCATGCCACGCTGGGCCATACAGCGACTTATGGTCTCAAGTTAAGCCGAAGCTTGTGCTATGGATACCTACTAGATAACTGTTAAACTTACTAAGATACTAATAAATATATATGATACACAGCAAACACCCAGACCAATACAAAAATGAAATGTTTATACACACAAATGTTTGGATGGAATGGAGAGTAAAGGCTACTTTTTGCCCGTTCCTAACCCCCCTCAGATAGGGGGTCCTGTTCATAATACGGTAGTAGTATGATTCCCACCCCTTTCACACTTAATTTCGCTTCCGAGTTGCGTTTGCGCAGGACGTAGATACGTGAGTGTGTGCAGTTTTAGCATTAGACAATGAGGCCAACCGGCCAATTTAGTATCGTTAGAGGTCATTACTGCGAATCTACCTGTCTCTAGTGTTGAAGTTACACAGTTATAGGTACACGCATTTAAAATGTTGGATCTTTTTAAGAATCAGTCATAATTAATAATAGACTATGTATCATCATCATCATCAGCCCACATCAGTCCACTGCTGGACATAGGCCTCTCCCATGACCATAGACTATGTATAATGGATTGATTTTTAGAAGATTTATTTCAATTTATCGCGTAACTATAAAAAATTGAGTTTCCTCTGATAACAAAAGTGTCCAAAAGGGATTCACCCGGACACTTAAAAAAACCTCTTCTGAACGGACGCCCTTCAAACTAGGACAAATCCGGGGAAAACCAGCCAGATGACAGCCTGTATGTATAGTATGTCATGTGATGTGTCATGTCCGTTAGTGTGTACCGTTCCGCTGTTATCAGGGGGCACGGCATCGACAGTGCCCGTAACTATAATAATAAAGAAGTGGCAGTAAGGAGCCTTAGACTTGGCACGATTTTGTCTAGATTTCATTACTTTTTAGAGCAGCTCCATCGAGACTTGGCTGTTTTTTTACAGAATGTTTTTGATGGGATCAATATTACTTTGGTCCTGATGTAAAATAAAACAGAGAGAGAGAAAGTATAAACATTAGATATCTAATCGTAAATTTCTATGTTTAGGTAGGAAGAAGAAAATTACAGAACGATTTTGAATTTTGGTTTGTTACCTTTTACAAGTAAATACAAGTTATACTATCCTAGCAATCCATATTTGTTGGGGTTTAATGAAAAATGAATGTGAACTAACTATTTTGCGGTTTAATCCTTTGCACGAATACAGAAATAATAGAAAATCGATCTTTAATCGACGTGTATAAGCTTCAACGTCGTTCAACAGGTAAGAAGAAGCTGTACCTTTTGTGTAAAGGTATTCAAGGAATACGAAATGTTTCACATACACACCATCAATGTTCTTGGAAAATTAAATTGTTATGTCGAGCCAGGCTACATTATCTTATCGGCGAAACATGATATATTAGTCGACAGTGTGCAACAATCGGGCGTGACACAGGTTTACAGCTAAATCTGACTTAGTTTAGTGTATATCTGTACTTTTAAGGTCAAAATCAGCTGCGCGAGCAAGCGACGAATCCTTCAAAAAAAGGTGGTAAAACCAAGTTAAGGAGGAAGAGTCATGATATGAAGTATGTACCTTTTTATTAAAAGAATGGCATAGTGTCTTCCCTTCCCCTTTTTCCCTTCTGTGTGACAACGGACAGGTGACTAAAGCAATAATTTGTCTCTATGCCAGACCATACCATCAGGCATCTTTTAAAGTATCCCATATCAAAGAAAGGAGGAAACGCATACACCGGCAATAAGTTCTACATGTTAATGACGCACCAAAGATAAGAGTTCATAGACTCATAGACTGCGGACCGCTTACCATCAGGCGAGCCGGCAGCCATTTTGTCACTTTAAAAAAGGACACAACATTTCCTCGCAATTACAGAGGTTTTAGTAACTTTTTCATAGACTATAATACGAATAAGTTTATGATCGATTAAGTGCATCATCAGCCTATCGATCTTATTAGACCCTGAAAGTGTGACGTCACAAGCCGAGTAGCAAGTGCTACTTATGAACCAATAATCCCGAGTCGGACCAAATATTCAACAGAAAGACAGGGGGAGCATAGGAAAATTAATAACTTCGTCAGATATGCATCTTAATCCATTAGTTTCATCAACTAGCCATTAATAGCGAGCGTTTCGTAATTAAACCAATGGTATTATGATCGATGCAAGTTGACCTTGGCCCCACCGCACACTTTACACATCGGAAGACTTTCGTTCATGTCCAATGATATTAACATTAGAAAATAGCGAAAGTCTATTGGGGATTTCTTCAGTGGTAATGACGTTTACCGGTTTAGAATAGGACCACCCCATCTCATTGTCTGGGTGTCCTAAAAGACGACTAAGGTAATATCAGGAACGGTCATCAGCGTTTACCTGGGTACAAATATTTGACTGACTCGGTGGCTCAATTGGGATGATGACTAAAAAATAATTTAATGTCCATCAGATAGATTAATGAAAAATATTGGATACGTATTTTTTATTTTGCCTCTTGTTCAAAAACTTACGAAGATACATTGATTTTAAATGTCACATGACGTCACGTTAGAGTACAAAATATACTCTAACGTGACGTAGTTAGCCCCCACTCCGTAACTTTAATGCGCTATATCTAAGTATTTTCTTGTTATTTCGACAAAACAAAAAATACGGGTCTTATATTTTTTTATTATCTAAGAGACGGACTAATTATTTTCTTCATTTTCATACCTTGTCATCATCCGTATTGGTAGTGACCCCTGCCTTCTGAACCAAGGGTCGTGGGTTCGATTCCCACCCGGGACAAACATTCGTGTGATGAACACTTGTATTTGTTCCGTGTCTGGGTGTTTATATTTTTATTTATTTTAAGTATTTATTTGTGGTACTTTCGTTGTTCTGATACCTATAACACAAGTACTTACTTTGGGATCGGAGCAATGTATGTGATGTTGTCTGATATTTAAAAAAAAAAATAATAATAATAAAACCTACTGCGGTCACCAACCCGCCTGCCAAGCGTGGTGACTAAAGTAAGTGATAATGATAGTGATAGCGAAAACTTTGCATGAAATACTTCAGTATGGATACTATGAACATTATCTTGGATGGATGACTATCAACAGTGATGACAAGGTCTCGTATATTTTTATACTAGCTGTGCTCGCGACTTCGTCCGCGTGGAATAGATATTTTTTCCCCGTTTCTTTTTTACATTTTCCATTATTTCTTCGCTCCTAATAGTGGCAGCGTGATGTTATATAGCCTAAAGCCTTCCTCGATAAATGGTCTATTCAACACAAAAATAATTTATCAATTCGGACCAGTAGTTCCTGAGTTTAGCGCGTTCAAACAAACAAACTCTTCAGCTTTATAATATTAAGTATAGATATGTATTGATGATAAAAATGGCAGTGAGAGTGAAGCCATTGTTTCCTATTTTTAACTCGGTGTAAAAGCGAGCCAAATTCGTAACACACGCGTTGCAGAACATTTTTAATTACAAAATACTATCTAAATAATTCCTTACCAACTTTATAAAAATTAGAAGTTCAGTGAGACCCTTTCTCCTCTTTGGTAGGGTTCAGGCCTTGGCTTAGGGTGATTCTGGGAACTACGGACGCTTTCTTGACGATTGTGGGCCAGTTTCACGGTCGGGACGCGGAATCTAAGGGGCTTACATAGATGGAACGACAGTGTTGGGTGTAGCGAGCTGCTCAGCCCCCAATATAACGAGCGTAATAGGATTATCATCGGCCTGGAGGACGCACTGAAGGCTCAGAATATAAAGGAAGACAACCCCATGTATAAATATACAGATCCCCACCAAAATTACCCATAGAAAACGCCCTTTCATTTATTTGTCTCTCACGATTGCTTACAATTTTTTTGTACATTATTCTGCAGAAGATAGAGGTAATTTTGCAGCATATAATTCTAATTAATCGCCGCCTTGACTTTGTACACACACTCTCTAATCAATAATGATAAAAGTGTCCAAAGATTGCAATATAACGCCAATATTAAGATAATCTGTTATTGGTCTTTAAAGATAGGCACTGTTATCGATTAGATGCCGACAGAGTTCTTTGCTTGTTCACGAGATCCGGCCAGTCATAGAGGAAATAGCAGGTGACCATAGATAATATAAAAATTGTAAGAGGTACCGATCGACGAGGATGTTTAGGCTAATCTTAACTAATATTATAATCTTAACTAATATTATAAAGCTGAAGAGTTTGTTTGTTTGTTTGTTTGAACGCGCTAATCTCAGGAACTACTGGTCCGAATTGAAAAATTCTTTTTGTGTTAAATAGACCATTTATCGAGGAAGGCTATAGGCTATATAACATCACGCTGCAATTATTAGGAGCGAAGGAATAATGGAAAATGTAAAAAAAAAACGGGGAAAAAATAACTATTCCACGCGGACGAAGTCGCGAGCACTGCTAGTACAGATATATATGGCTGTATGGAGAGATCCAAGGCCGTTAAAATATTATTAAAAAGGCACATGCTAAATGCATTCTTTTTTCTTTGTTATTCGTACACGTCATTTTTTTTTTCTTTTTACAGTAACGACCTCCTTTCTATGTCGCCCACGTTCCAAAACATCTTAACTAATATTATAAAGCTGAAGAGTTTGTTTGTTTGAACGCGCTAATCTCAGGAACTACTGGTCCGAATTGAAAAATTATTTTTGTGTTGAATAGACCATTTATCGAGGAAGGCTTTAGGCTATATAACATCACGTTGCAACTATTAGGAGCGAAGAAATAATGGAAAATGTAAAAAAACGGGGAGAAAATAACTATTCCACGCGGACGAAGTCGCGAGCACAGCTAGTCATGTATAATATGAAGAAGAGATGGGAGCATACATAGAACGTGAACTCTGATTTATTTATAGGTAGACCAGAAATAAATCGAAAGTAAATGTTCTTGCTCAAGACCCATACACTTATCAGATAATAAGGCAGCGGTTACACTCAGGTGGAGCGGAGACTGGGTTGCGATTCACCAATCACATAGCTTGAAATACACATCCGTATGAATTTCAAGCTATGTGATTGGTGAACCTAGCACAGCTCGTGTCCACTCTGCTTTGCTCCGCCCCAGTGGAACCGCAGCATAATGAAGCAACACTCCGAAAACTTATAGAAACAAAAATCTTGAGGCATGTAGGTATAAGAAGACGAGAAGGAATTTTTATGTCATAAAAAAGTTTCGTGCGTTCTTTAAGTAATATTATGTTAACATTGTCTAGGTGTTGGTGTAAATCATGGATAATTGCAGTGAATCGAGTGTAGAATGGAGTAGATACTCGTTAAGAGGGTTACCCCACAAGTATTCTTTTATTTCCTGCCAAATCTGGGACATATAATGTGCATGTGCTGTGTGCAATTCTGTTTCGATAATAAAAGACTAGGAAATGGCGATGGTGTCAGTATAATATACATACATACAAGTATATATTATTATCAAACATTTTGTCTTGATGCATTCCATAATTTAGATGTTATAGTTTTATTCATATACATATTTTATGTTCAAAGCACAACAGCCCATAATTTTGGAACATATTTTTATGTTCAAAGGACCATTGGTGTACAATTTTGATTAAAACGATCATAACTATAATATTAATATTGTTCTTGTATATTATGTATGTAATAGGTATACCACAAGAATTAAGATAAATTATTCAACCTCACCACAATAACCACAGACATTTTACTGAATTTAAGCAAGCTAGTTAAATTCCATAATATTGTATATAGTGAATAAGTAAAGTGAGTAATGGTGGTACTTAAGGTCAATAATAATAATAATTAGTTTCATAATTAAGGTAACAACCAATAATAACACCTTAACACATCAAGATAAGAATGCATTTTAAGTCACTATCTTCAACCAATAGGAAAGCTTCTGACTGCCTCCAAAGGTTATTAACAAAGTTAAGGTGTAACTTTAACTGATGTTTAAATAAAAGCTATTTGTATGAGTATACTTGTCTGTGTATGAATTGGTACAAGCCTGATATGTAAAAGTATTAGCTGTTAATTTAGATAACTTATGCTATTACACAGGCTCAGCTTTAATGGCAGACTCAGGAGATTGTCTACAGGTCTGACACGACACCATTTGTGCTATTCACAAATAAATTCAAATAGATTACTCTCAGAAACATTTATCAACATACATTCAAATTTCACATTAGTCTTTAGAATTAATGTCAAATTTAGCAGAGTCATCTAAATAGTAAGTATAAATGTCAACTTGACATTAGTTCTACTAGAAATCTAGACTGATGTCAAATCTGAATGACATTCATTCAAAATTTCCAAATCCAAGCAGAAATAGGCATTATGAATAGCTCTGCTGGTCAGCTTTCTTGATACCCCAATAAAAGTTGTATAGTCTTTACTGGACTAATGTCAAATTTGAATGACAGTCATTCAAAGTTTCCGAATCCGAGCAGAAACAGGCAATATGAATAGCTCTGCTGGTCAGTTTTCTACATACATCAATAAAAATTATAGTCTTTGATTATCCAACAAAATGTGAACCATACAGGACAGGTTACATAATATAATAACTGAATATAAAGACCTCCCGGGTACACTCCTGGGTTCTGCCACATCCTCTGTTAGTGACAACTGTACAAAGAAGACCCGTTATTAGTAAAGAATAAAATTATACATACACATTGTGTTGTAGTTTGTCTGCTCAGAGGTGGTAAGCTTTTCAGTAGCCGTGTTTACAGGTTAGAACTTACTCGCAGTCAATGCAATCTGGAACAAATGATACATAATGTTAAATGAAATGAAATAATTTTATTTGGAGCATAAAACAGGATAAAACTTATGAATAGGTAACTAAGGCTTATTATGTGTAATCTCTAGGATCCCAGTGGACTTTAAAGAACAGAGGTAGGGCATAGCGAATCTTCAGTGAGCTGCCTGTCCGGGGAAGGACCTCCATCAAGAATACTGCAGCCAAATGACCTCCGAAGGGTCGTGTTTATGCCGGTGAATAGGGTTTCCATAGCTTGTGGAGCCGGCATAGCCATGGCAACTGATGGGTTGGCTCGGTGGCTCAATTGGTAGTGGCCCCTGCCATCTGAACCAAGGGTTGTGGGTTCGATTCCCACCCGGGACAAAAATTAGTGTGATGAAGATTTGTGTTTTTTCCGTGTCGGGGTGTTTATATTTTGTATTTAAAGTATACATTTGTGGTACATTCATTGTTCTGATAGCCATAACACAAGTGCTTAACCCTACAAGGCTCAATTTTTTTTTCAGGTGTGACAAAAATATATATGATAAAGTTGGTGATTAGTAGTTGGGAAATAATAATAAAAATAATAAATATCCAATAATTTACAGATAAATCAAGTTTTTATTTTGGTTCCATATGTGGTACACTGAGCCTTAACTATGCTTTTTGGTAATAAAATAGAACAATTGTTTTGGAATCTTTTCTTGTTTGAATAATTTAATTTCAGGCTTTTAATTTGAAACAAAATAAAGAAATGTATTTTTCTCTTAAAATACCCCATCATCATCAACAGCCTATTGCATTTCACTGCTGGACATAGGCCTCTACAGTTGTTCGCCACTTTGGGCAAACACCTGGAGGATTTACCTGTAATCGCCATGCTAGGTAGGTGGGTTGGCGATCATTAAAAATACCTATTGATGAAAAGTCCTAAAACAATTATTATTTTTAATCACGCAAAGTTACACTCGGCATTTTTCTCAAGCTATGACGGTTTTTTTCCTTTACAACCGGGATATTTGCATCGAAGTCTTTTTGCGCCTCAAACAGGAAAATGTTTGAATCCATCACATTTGGCACGACGAGGCAGAACTGCTGTATTAGGTTTCTTTCTTCTTTTTTAAATTTCATCAGATAAACTTGGTCTACCTCTCTTTTTGTTTATAGATGGCCCAAACATGCATAACATTTTTCCTACTTCAAATTTGAAATCGTTCTGTTTTATTGGCGTTAGGGTATGCTGCTGCTCACCAACTCTTCTGTGCAATTTCCAGCTATTGATAAGAGTAACATCAAAAAGATGGTAACATAGTTTCAGGTACCATGTCATAGTCGATAATTGTCTAGGTGCCAGAGATTGTTTTATAGTACCTGTAGTTGTCCCTGCATTCCCTCCTGATGTAATAGGCTGAGGATCTGGTGCTTCCGGCTGAAGATTATCAATATCCATAACAATCTCATTGGCGGGAGACGAATAGTGATTTCACAGCGGCGATAATAAAGTTTCCACATCGCTAAGTGATTCAGACAAAAAATATTAGGTTGACTAAATGTTTCATCACTTTTAGCATCTGAAAAGTCTTCACTTTGTGAAGATAATTAAAAAGCCTTCAATTTATTCGTCACCCATACTTTTGGCGACATTATCTGCAATAAAACCAAAGTATTCATAGGACAAGTTGCTGTAAGTACGTACTTGTAAAAAGAGCGTCAAAGCTCAACGTACCGTAAGTGGAACACGATAAAATTATGATTTATTTATATGTTTTACGGCAATAATATAAAAACTCAACTTACCTCTGCAAAGTATACACTACGTTGCAACACACATTATTTTTTTCAACCTCAAAACTATTCAGTAAGTATTTTTTATAAATTTTTTAATTCACACGAACGACTAAAGTAGCACTTTGATTCAAATTTCACACAAAGTTTACAATAACAAGAACAGTCACGACATCTATACGTAATGGGTTATTTTCCTATGTTGCTACATATCTGAAGCTTCTATTAACATCACAAAATATGGCGGTATCAAAATCTTGTAGCTGTAGGAACGATAGAAATCGGTGTTCCACATATGGTACTGGGTGCCTTGTAGGGTTAAGCTACTTACTTTGGGATTGGAGCAATGTATGTGATGTTGTCTGATATTTATTATTATTTATTATAACTGACCCTTGATACCCTTTGGGTATTGCAAATGTGGGAAAGCATTTTTTAAATAAATTCATTAGAATTGATTAAACTTGTACAATGATTGAACACTATTCTTTATAGAGTATGTTGGCTTTATGGCACTATTTATTTTTTGGAGAATGATTAGATTACTACCAGTACTAATGATAATGTTATTTGAAGTACATACTTGTATAACACTTGGATTCTTCTGTCTAATATTGGCAGCATGCCATTTGCATTAAATTATACCCAAGCTAATATACATTTCTGACAAGTAATAAGCATAAGTAATATTCGGAAAATCAATAAAAACAACAATTGGCTTGAATAAGAAATTCCAAGGTCATTTGTATTCAATGACTCACTGTTTGCTTAAAAGAAAATACTTAAGTTATTAATAAACGCGACAATTTTTTTTTATTATATTAATGTACTTATCTTTAATTAAACAAATAATTAAAATCACTAGGATAAAACCACTAGGTACATTACATTTTAATTGTATTCACATCACAATGGAATAGATCATATTTCTACGAGTAAGTACATCTCAAAAGAACTACAATCTCAGCCAGTTTCCTTGATTGTAATTTGCAAGACGCCAAAATGCATGCTCTGGTATTCCCCAGTGGTTTATTATTACTCACCTGGCAGCTGTCGTCAACAGAAATTATGATGAAAATCTTATAGAAATAGGAATATACTACTTTTAAATATTAGAACTACAACGGAGCTGGTCCAATATTTATCGCTAAGTGTTTCTTAAACGAAATAATAAGAGTTGATATGGAAATTTCTAATAATTTCTATAGAAAGTGAAGATTCTAGATGTATGGCGCAACAAACAATCGATCTGTTTACAAATTAAAATTGTATTTGTCATGTTCCTTTTCTTACCTGCACTATGCGCAACAAACACAAATGCACAAAACATACACTAATTATAGCTTCGAATTAAAAATAACACAATGCACTCTCGATTTCCACAAAATTTCCTTTGAAAATGACACACATTCACAGTCGTATGTTTGGTTTTTTTAGGTGTGCTTTTAGTTACAATGTCAATGTCCAATAATATACTGGCTCAGTATTTGCCCACCAGTTCATAGTCGGCTTTTGATTGGTTTATATAGTGGTGTAATCGTCGAATATCCAATCGTATTATAGAACCTGCAACAGTGCGTTTTCTTCATTCACCAGACATTTCTTGTCTATGCTTGGTGTACAGACTATAAAAAAAATCTGTATGAACAAATGTTCGGCAGTCGGCTGAGGCAGAGATATCAAAATAAAAGCAAATGTCAGATTATTTTAGTCTATGTTTAGCAAAATACAAAAATAACCTAAAAATCTTGTTTCTTTTTTTTGATTTCTCAAATAGAAAGAAAGAAAGACTTCTCAAATCAAACTACGTATTTATCAACATGAATTTAATAAGAAACAGTGCTAATTTACAATTAAACTGTAAGTGTAGCTTTAGTTTTATATTGTTAGCAAAGAAATTTGGTCTAAAATGAAAACTAATCACAATGTAAATTATGATTTTCAGTATTTCACAGAGGATTTAGCTGTTCGGCAGTAGCGAACACGAAGGCCTGGCGCGAGTCTCGCGGGTTGGCTGAGAACCGTACTGCTGAAGGTATCCTCACCGACGGTCCAGACTACACATTCTTAGATGGAAGACCTACACCTTTACTGGTAACTTTTTTATTCATTCATTCAAAATTTAAGAGCCCCACTTTTGTCGGTGGTGCAATATCCATTTCAAGTAGAAGGCAGGAGAGGAAGAAGAAGGCCAAGACGGACATACACCCAACAGTTAAAGGAAAAAGTTGATGTCATGACATACAGGGTGTTGATGGTGCTTGAGTCCAGGGAAGAATGGTAACTTTTTACTACCTGAATTTACATTAGTTTTACAATTCTTGTATTGTTAATGCTGAAGCACTAGTGTAGGGTTGTGATGAGGATGTAGATTGGAGCATTAAAAAAAAATTGTTACAGTAAGTAACTTAAGGGTTAAATCTTTGCCTAAACACTAAATAACCTTTAACACAGCCATTAAATGCTAGTGGCCAGATTGTGTCAGGCTTTTGTGGATTGATATTAAAAAAGAGGGTTGGAGTCAGGGACTGAAAGCGGTTACGGTATACGGTTACGGTACCGGTATAAAATAAGTGTACCTTAATAAAATAAAGGTAAGGGTATACCGTTATTCAACCGGTATAAAATATCGGTACCGAAAAGCCGCGACGTTGCCAAACGGCTGCGGATTGTTGGCAACGTCGCGTGCGTTGCCCGGAGCGTATCGATCGACACCGGCAAAATATTCTTCCTGACAATTCTTATCTGTCCGTGCATAGCACGCGAACGACTGCCTGTGCATGGCACACGCGAAAATTCTGGTCAGTGATAGAATGAATGTCGTCTCACTTTTCAATACAAATAATATTTTTTGATGTTGTCTGATATTTAATTTTTTTTTTAAATAATTTTGTTTATTATGTTTAGATACTATTTATATGTATACCCATCACAATTTTAAGTAGTTATTTTGTTTGTAACTTTATTATGTATCTAAAATATATACATAAGTGGGTAACAAGGTATGTGCATTACTTCTTAGTAGTTAGTTTTTTAGTTTTTAAAATTAGTTGGTAAAATTATTGACTGGTATAGAATGCCACACGGCATCAAGTCCGTCATTTGTACTTTCATCATCATGATGATGATGATGATTGTATAGTTTTCTGACTAGCCCAATGGTTGACTGGTATAGAATGCCACACGGCATTAAGTCCGTCATTTGTACTTTCATCATCATGATGATGATGATGATTGTATAGTTTTCTGGCTCGCCCAATGGTTGACCCGTAGAGAATGCCACACGGCATTAAGTCCGCCATTTGTACTTTCATCATCATGATGATGATGATGATAGTATAGTTTTCTGACTCGCCCAATGGTTGACTGGTATAGAATGCCACACGGCATTAAGTCCGCCATTTGTACTTTAATCATCATGATGATGATGATGATGATGACGATGTTAGTGTTCTGGCTCGCCCAATGGTTGACTGGTTGAGAGTGCCACACGGCATTAAGTCCGCCATTTGTACTTTAATCATCATCATGATGATGATGATAATGACGATGTTATAGTGTTCTGGCTCGCCCAATGGTTGACTGGTATACTCGTAGAATGCCACACGGCATTAAGTCCGCCATTTGTACTTTCATCATTATGATGATGATGATTGTATAGTTTTCTGACTCGCCCAATGGTTGACTGGTAGAGAATGCCACACGGCATTAAGTCCGCCATTTGTACCTTCATCATCATGATGATGATGATGTTGTAGTTTTCTGACTCGCCCAATGGTTGACTGGTATAGAATGCCACACGGCATTAAGTCCGCCGTATGTACTTTCATCGTCATTATGATGATGATGATGTTATAGTGTTCTGGCTCGCATAATGGTTGACTGGTATAGAATGCCACACGGCATTAAGTCCACCATTTGTACTTTCATCATCATGATGATGATGATGATGTTATAGTTTTCTGACTGGCCCAATGGTTGACTGGTATACTCGTAGAATGCCACACGGCATTAAGTCCGCCATTTGTACTTTAATCATCATCATGATGATGATGATGTTATAGTGTTTTGGCTTGCCCAATGGTTGACTGGTAGAGAATGCCACACGGCATTAAGTCCGCCATTTGTACTTTCATCAATGATGATCATCATGAGTTGATGATGATGATTGTATAGTTTTCTGACTCGCCCAATGGTTGACTGGTATAGAATGCCACACGGCATTAAGTCCGCCATTTGTACTTTAATCGTCATCATGATGATGATGATGACGATGTTATGGTGTTCTGGCTCGCCCAATGGTTGACTGGTAGAGAATGCCAAATGGCATTAAGTCCGCCATTTGTACTTTCATCATCATGATGATGATGATGATTGTATAGTTTTCTGACTCGCCCAATGGTTGACTGGTATAGAATGCCACACGGCATTAAGTCCGACATTTGTACATGATGATGATGACGATGTTATAGTGTTCTGGCTCGCCCAATGGTTGACTGGTAGAGAATGCCACACGGCATTAAGCCCGCCATTTGTACTTTCTTTGAGCAATAAAGAATACCTACGACAACTGATAAAAAACGGACCCGACACCCGTCAAGTAGGAACGGGCTCTTATTGGTATCAGAACAACGTGGGTACCACAAATGCATGCTTAATTACAAATATAATTTGACACGGAAGAATCACAAATGTTCACATGAATGTTTGTCCCGGGTGGGGATCGAACCTACGACCCATGGTTCAAAAGGCAAGAGTCCACTACCACTTACAACACTACCAATTGCGCCACCGAGCCAGTCATTCTCAGAATAGTTTGTCTCCTCTCCCCGTCTCTTTCATACCGAAATTACCTTTATTTTACGGTACCTGAAAATTTCGGTACCGGTATAAATTTAGATATCGAAATATTCCGGTAACCGTTATATTTCGGTATGACGTCATACCGAAATATAAAGGTACCGTAATTTTTCGGTTATTCAGTCCCTGGTTGGAGTATTGCAAAGGGTGTGCAAGGTGATTGGAAATTAGATAAACAATAGGAACGATTTAGCTTGCTGAGGATATCATCTTACAATTTTGAACTAATAATACAGTTAGTTAGTTTAAATGGGTCAGTTTCTGCAACCAGGCGTCTGAGCGCCCATTTTGCTTGTGGGTGGGCCGTTTTGTGTTTTCATTCCCGCCACCCCAGCTCATCCAGGTAAATAATACTAATAATACAATTTTTATATGTTTCAGCACAAACAGAAGCTAAGAATGCTCAAGCAGAGAGATTATGCATCCAAAATCGTAGATTATTGCGCTGAATTGCAGTTCGCCAAGGATCGCCACCAGAAGATGTTGAAAGCCGAAGCGGACGAGAGACAACGGGTCATTGACAATCGGTTGAAACGGAAAGGAGTTTTGTTAAAGAAGTAGATTAAATCTTATTTGTATTAATGTAGTGTGTATTATAATGTAAATTTTAATGTGATTGTTTTTTTTGTATTTTCTGTTTATATGTTTAGTGTATTTCTATGTACATTGATTGTCCTCTTAATCCTTCTAAGAGGAGGACATTCTGGGAGACGCCCCAGTCATCATCATTTTCAAAAGAACTATCAGGGGATGATTAATGATCAATACTGGTGCCAAAAATACAATCAGTAAAATTTTTGTCTGTCTGTCTGTCTGTTCGTTATAGAAACAAAAAGTACTGAACGGATTTTAACAAAACTGGGTACAATAAAATTATTCTTCATATGTACTCCTTATAGTATACTTTTCATTACACTACGATCAATAAGAGTAGAGCAGTTAAGGGAAGTGTTGGGAAAACGGGAGATATTTTTATCTGTATGTTTGAACATGCAAAACTTAAAAAACTACTGCATGGAATTGAATGTGGTTTCACCAATGTATTGCTAGAGGTCTAACTTAAAATTTAGGCACCATTTTATGGAAGACTGTTATTTTCGAAACCCGATGTCCACGCGTGCGTCGCCGCTGGCACAGCTAGTTAGTAAATTACGTGGTTCACGTTTTATGTAGGAGCACCTACCTTTTAATGGTATGATTTTGAACAAAACACTGAACGTATCAGGTGAATAGTTTGTGGGTAGGTAGGTCACCGGAAGGGTTTCCGCGCGGCTGCGTTTTAATGGCGCCAACACTGGAGCGTGGAAAATGCGCTAACATGTGTGATTGAAGGCAAATTAAAGGCTTTTGAGGATGATGAGTCTTCAAAGGTTCCATACGTCGATGATTTCGGTAGCGCAATGTAAAATAAAAAAATATCTAACCTAAGATATACATAATTGAATGATATTATAAATACCGCGCTGGGCCACACACATCGCCACCTAGCCCCAAACTAAGCCGAAGCTTGTACTATGGGTACCTACTAGACAAGTAATAAACTTACGTATATTCCTTATTTTGATACCTAAATACATATTACTTATTAGTAAACGCCCAGACCAATTTATTTATTTATTTATTTCAATTGTTACAGACATGTTCACGAACACAAATGTTTTACTGTGCGGGAATCGAACCCACGGTTCAGAAGGCAGAGGTCACCATCAAATGAGCCATCGAGACAGTCAACGTGTGTGATTGGAGGCAAATTAAAGGCTATTGAGGCTGATAAATCTTCAAAGGTTTCTGACGTCGGTAGTGTAATGTGTTGATTCGCCTAAAATGAGT
This sequence comes from Conogethes punctiferalis, assembly GCA_031163375.1. Classification (NCBI taxonomy): domain Eukaryota; kingdom Metazoa; phylum Arthropoda; class Insecta; order Lepidoptera; family Crambidae; genus Conogethes; species Conogethes punctiferalis. The sequence continues at coordinate 15,097,772 of CM062089.1, read as the reverse complement.
TTCGTGTTCAGATCGCTTTTCGATTCAGCGACATCTGGAGCTTATTACTCGAGTCTCTACAACACATAATCCTACTAATTCTTTTAAAAGAGCAACTGCAGGAGTTTCTTGCCTTTACCTTCTTGAACTCTTTTGAACCGGACTGGTGGTGGAACTTTTGACGATTCATCATCAGCCTGCTGACGTCCATTGCTGTCATTGACGGTCACCGTTGTCATTTCGAGATGCTTGAGTCCATATCTTAGTCACCACACTTGGTAATCGGGTGGGTTACCGTAGCAGGATTTATTTGTACACCGGTCACACACAGTCTTTCCGAACAGCTACGACTTGGGAGCCTTCAAGAAACGAGCGTAGCTACTCATATTTACTCATATAAGAGAGGTAGGGCAAAGCGAATCTTCGCTCGAATTGAGCCGCCCGTCCGGCGAAGGACCTCCACCCTATAGAATACCGCAGTCAAATGACCTCTGAGTCGTGTTTCTGCCGGTGAGTAGGGTTTCCGGAGCTCGTGTGGGGTTGGGGTTGGGCCGGCATGGCGGTGGCAACTGACAGGTTACTGACCAGTTACTTGCCCGTTGTCACAGCGACTTGGGCTTCTCTTTCGCTTTCCATCAGGCGTAGGGAAGCCATTATGTCGAGCCACTATAAAAAAAAAATATTTAAAAGGCCGGCGGCGACCCCATAACTCGATATGAGTTGCCGTTGTCCATCCATGGGCGGTGTCGACTGCTTACCATCACACTTGCTCGTCTGCCGCCTCTTGCATAAAAAAAGTTAAACGCTGCTGTTCGTTTCCTGATATGGCTCGGTAGCTCAATTGGTAGTGACCTCTGCCTTCTGAGCCAAGGGTCGTGGGTTCGATCCCCACACATTACAAACATTTGTGTGCATGAACATGTCTGTTTGTATTGGTCTGGTGTTTTCTATGTATAATATATATTTACTTTAAAAAAAAAATTATCTAAGTAAGTTTATCAATTGCCTAGTACCCATAGTACAAGCTTCGGCTTAGTTTGGGGCTAGATGTCGCTGTGTGGCCAAGCGTGGCATGACTTGGGTTATTTATTATTTATTTATGATATTTTTTTTTTTTTTTTTTTTTTATAGTGGCTCGACATAATGGCTTCCCTACGCCTGATGGAAAGCGAAAGAGAAACCCAAGTCGCTGTGACAACGGGCAAGTAACTGGGCAGTTACCTGCCTTAGTCGTCTTTTACGACACCTACCGGATGAGATGGGTGGTCTTCTAAATCCGGAAACCACTAGAACTCACTCACTTTGGTTACCCCAAAGCTCTCCCGTAATCGTTTACTTAACAAATGTGTGTACTTAAGCATAATAAACGATTATACGTAGGTAAAACTTGTCTACTTTCGACGGGGCAGGCGGCCTGTCCAACCGAAACTTTAATGAATAAAGTTTTAACAAGCGACAGTGTCATTGCGGGGCCGAATTAGGGCGACAACACACGGTGACCTACCATATACTTAGTACCTACATAAGGCACACATTTCGGAAACCAAATAGAATTAGGTAATGTTAAATCACTGTTTGCTAGGTAGGTACCTACCTACCTTCTTTTTTTTTTATTCCACTATGGTGGCAAACAAGCTTACGGCCCGCCTGATGTTACCTACTCGTATTATCATAATCCAATAACAAACATCGGATTATTTATTTGTTAATTATTTAGAGTCGTCAAAGTGTTTTTTTAAGTACCTACCTATTATTGTTAGCTGACCTTTATGGGGTCCATTCAGGAGACACGGTTAGCTTTCAAGATACAGACAGCGGCACATTAAACTCAACTTTTTCAAAACTTCCCATTACTTAATTAGGTATAGTACCTAACTAAGTAATTGAAATAGGTAGTAAATAAATACATAGGTAGGTACTACATAAGTGTTCTAGATTCTATAATTTAAATTATTTTCTAGATTTTGTCCAACTCATTATACGGCCGTGTGTAAAGGAGCCTAATAATCTATTCTTAGTTCAAATAGTTTTATCCGACAAACGGTTCACGCACAACGGGTCGGAGACTTATTTTTGTCAAACAGAACTTTAAACAGTTCTGTAACCATTTCAGGTCATCATCATCATTCTCCTACCCTATTCCCTTATCACTTGGGGTGTCCCCAAAATGTTTTCTACTTCCATTTATCTCTATTAGCCGTCATAGTACCATTCACTGCTTAGTCAAATCATTCCTCACACAACAGGCTTGTTTGGGTAAAAATGTAATTAGTCCGTCTTTTAGCTTACCTATTCAAAAATAAAAGACACGTATTTTTTTATTTGTAAATTAGACTAAAAATTACAAAGCTATAACTAGCCCGTTGAAATTACATGTGACGTTATTTAGTGCAGCATTTTTACGTGACGGAGTGACGTCCAAAGACTCCCACTCCTAACGTTTGATGCCTTGTATCTTTGTTATTTTTTATTTGAACGAAAAATACGTGTCCAATACATTTTTATGATCTAAATTACGGACTAAATATAGGTAATGTAATTATTTTGACCCCCAAAACATCCCTAATCATGCATATTTTCTTCGGACGTAGGTAGGTACTAAATTCTACGGGCCGATGACGGTCAGCAGCGTCAACATAGCGAGCAAATAGCTACTCCTTGCGATTGCCAACCCGCCTGCTCAGGCGATTTTAGGCAAAGCCTCCAGATGTTCGACCAAGTGGCGAAAGCCTGGAGAGCCATGTCATACATGTCCAATGTGAAAAGGTAACCATTTCAGATGCTATCTTAAAAAGGCTATACCTACCTAAACACTCTTCTACGCCCTGCTCGTAGTGCATAATAATAATGCAGGGAATGGTAATTTTCGCCATTTACCGGCGCAACTTCATCAAAGCGGGGTACGGGCAGTAATTAAAATCACGGTGAGTTAACTGGTGTTGCTGCTTACTACGGAACCCTCGATAACATCTCGATTGTAGAGTTAGACGATTTCGTTCCCAGACCCACTTTTTATCAGATTTATGACTGACCCGATGGCTCAATCGGTAGCTACCTCTGCCTTTTGAGCCAAAGCTCGTGGGTTCGATTCTCGCTCAGTACAAACATTTGTGTTTGTGTTCATGTTTATTTACAAAAAAAGAGAAGTTAGGTACGCCCTGCATTACCCAACCCGCCTGCACAGCGTGACGATTATGGGTAGATATGTCCTCCAGATGTTTGCCCTAAGTAGCGAACGGCTGGGGAGGTCTTGTTCAGCAGTGTACTGCAATAGACCTGTTGCTGTTGTTAAAAATGTGATAAGTCGGTCTTTTAGATTGTTCAAAAATAAAAGACACGTACTTATTTTTTCATTTGTAAATTAGACCAAAGATGACAAAGATATAGCCCCTTAAAATTACGAGTGACGTCAAAGAGTGGGAGTGTTCTACATTTTGATGCCTTGTATTTTTGTTATTTTTTTGTTTTAATGAAAAACGGAAAAATACGTGTCCAATATATTTTTATTATCTAAAATAATTATTTTGACCCTGGAAACATCCCTAAAGGCAGATGATGATAAACTTTTTAATATTGGTATTTAATTTTCTTTAACAAAAACATAAGTAGTAAGGGCAAGACGAAGTTACTGCTCCAGGTTCGCAAAATCATTAACACGGCCTGAAAAAACATGCCTGGATGTTGCTGGCAGGTACTTAACTACTGCAAAAGTTTGTTCTAGCTTTCTTATCGACTATTTTCTCGCTAATACCTACCTAAGGTAGACGGTTTTTTTTATAACAGCACAACATAATGGCTTCCCTACGACTGATGGAAAGCGAAAGACAAGCCCAAGTGTCTGTGACAACGGGCAAATAACTGATCCTGTCAGTTGCCACCGCCATGCTGGCCCAATTCTAACCCTCCACGAGCTACGCAAACCCTACTCACCGGCAGAAATACGACCCGAAGGTTTTTTTTTTATAATAGCTCGACATAATGGCTTCCCTACGCCTGATGGAAAGCGAAAGAGAAGCCCAAATCGCTGTGACTGGTAACTGGTTAGCCTGTCAGTTGCCACTGCAATGCCGGCCCAACCCTACCCCCCACGAGCTCCGGAGACCCTACTCACCAGCAGAAACACGACCCGGAGGTCATTTGGCTGCGGTATTCAATAGGGTGGAGGTCCTTCTCCGGATGAGCGGATCAATTCGAGCGATTATACGCTATGCCCTAACTCTCCTAAAATGAAATGGCGTGATCCCAGCTTTGTTACCAATTCTTGTCCCATATCCCGACTCCTAAGTCCGGATGTGTGGAGGAAACTGGGGGAGGCCTTGGCTCAGCAGCTTCAAAAAAAGGCCCCGCAGAATAGCTTTATGGCCAACCCTTATTCCACATTTGACGAACACTGATTGGGTTTTTATCGAAACCGGTTGAAGCGCAGGACAGATCTGCTCGGCTCACATTAATTAATTTGCATTGATTGATGGCTCAGCATCGTGCGTATTAAACTATTAATTGGGTGCACGGTAGTGCAGTACGCCAAGTTCTGATGCATCATAATGTAATATCTAGGTAGGTATAACAGAGTGCGTATTAATCTATTGATTGGGTGCACGGTAGTGCAGTACGCCAAGTTCTAATGTATCATTAATTTATGTAATATCTAGGTAAGTACAACAGATATTTTGGTGCAAAATGGTTTGGTCCGATTCAATAGAAACTTCTTGCCACGCACACTGAGCCTATGAGGTCCCCGCCGAGCTCTCCCCCGAGACAACAGTTTAGGGTACTTGAAAAAGGTGGTGAAGGGGTTTTTAAAAGGACGGCAATGCTCATATAATAGGCGGGTCGGGCTTGTTTGCCACCTAAGTGGTATGAAAAAATAATAATAAAAATGTCCATAGGAATAAGTTAAATGATTTAATGCAAATCTATGTGACCTGGATACTTAACACTAAAATGTAACCCCACCTACCCTTGACAATTATAATTTTTTAAAGTTTAATGAAAACTTATGTACCTACCTATGTGAATTAGATACTATAAAATCACTTGATACTTGATGAAAAAATGTTTAGCATGAAAGAGATCAATTTTTAACGGTTACAACGTTTTGTTTCGTACGTCGACATAATGCGTAAAATAAATAAAATACGTGAACATAACAATTTAGAAAAACTATTTCTTGTACTTCGTTTGAGCATTTTTTATGAAACTAGCTGTAGCACAGTCTAGATTGGACAAGTTATCATCTTCATACGGCATATTTTTCTTATCCCCATAAGCATTTTTATAAAAATTGGAAAACAGGTATATGAACAAGAATCCGTTGAATAGAGTTAGGCCTATTATGTGGCCTGAAGGCGGACATTTGGAAGTAATGTATCTTAAAGCGATATAAATGAGGACCAACACGAATTGTACCTGTAAACAAAGTATACTTATTAGCTGTTGAATCTAAAATTGTAGAGTTCAGGAATAAGTGTTACTGTGATATACTACTACGACTACTCTTTACGACTAAAAAGTTTAGCAGCTCCTACCTATGCCACACCGTTAAAAAGTTAAAGTTCATGTGTTTCCTTCTCATTATAAAACGAAAATTAAATATATAAAATGAGTAAAACTTTGTTCATTAAAATCTGTACAGTGATTTTCGTGTTATTAATTTCATATATCAGAACATATTTTCGCATTTATACTCTTAAAAGGTTAGCAAAATACGAGAGAAACCATAGCAGAAAAGTAGGTTAATTTCAAGTTTAACCACATTCACAAACCAGGCTCATATAACTTTTAATGAAAGTAAAATAGACTTTTGCACAGTGGGCCCACTTGAATGCCGGATGCGTCGTACGGAAACTTTTAACAAGTGCCTAAGACTTCTGATTTCCCTCAAGAATTATTTTACATAGGTAACCTAAAAGTTATTATAATTGTGCAAAAGGCTCTTTGAAATTCCTATTACAACTCTACATATTCGTATTTGAGACAGGGTCCAAGGTTTTATGTACCCCCTTTATGCTGTGGTAAAAATATTTGTAGGAATGCACATTTTTTTGATGCGTTAGGTATTTAGAAGTTCTTGTACTTGCCTGATATAGGGAAGAAAAGGAAAATATATTATTATCTATAGATGCGTCCCAAGTATCTCTCTAAAGCTTATTTTAGTACCTATATAGATATTTATTCAAACACCACAATATCAATTAGTTTAAAACTGCTATACATATGGTTAAAATGTATGCCCCGTTTTGTTGTTGAAATTACCAATCATCACTATCATCAGCCTATCATACTTCTGATCATCTCTCATCTCTGCAGTCGTAAGCCACTTTGTCTACTATACCTTACGTATTTGTTTAGTAAAGTTTATAAGACGATCTTCTGATAAGTCGAAATAGCTACATACTTACCAACTGTAAAGACGTCAAGTACTTCTTCCACCACAGAAATTTGACAAGACCAGGATACCCCGACAGTCCGTAGTAGGCGTACATCCATATGTGAACGAAGGAGTTCACCGTCCATACGAAGACCAAATCGTCGCCCTTCCCATACTTGAGCAGGAACCAACTTATCACCACGGCGAAGGTGTGATGGTACACGTGGAGGAAGTTGACCTGCTTTTGTTTTTTTCGTAGCACGAAGAAGACTGTGTCCAGAAGCTCCGTCAATTTGGCGATCGCGTACCAGTAGGATTTGGTGAGGATCTAGAAATGGAATTGTTATGGGTTTATTTGTTAGATATTTTATAGTATGAATGACATTTATAGTGCGTACGGCTAAGCTAGGAAGCCCTTTGCCAGAGTTTGTGTTCTCCGATGGATATGTCACCGGAAAATAGTAAGAATCGTAAGTTGATCAATTTCCTAGGTAGTTGATCAATTTACGGTAGCCTGACAAGTCATTTAATAATTTACGATTTTGACACAAGTAAAATCGTCCTCAAATGGGCCAATCGTTGCTCAATGTACTATTTAACGGTGCACCATTACCCGTAACTTAATACACTGTTCCCTGATTGGTTGCCGGGATAACGCCACGTGAGCCATTGAACCAATCAACGTTCACCTCACCTTCGTAGGATGATTTTACGGCAAGGCCCCCATGCAAGGTAAAATGATCAATTTACTAAAATACATACGTTAAATAATACATTTCAACTGCCGTTTATTTTTTTTCCGGAAGTTAATCAACTACCTAGGAAATTGATCAACTTACGATTCTTGCTATTTTCCAGTGACAGATATAATCTTCAGATTTTCAAAGCGAGTGTGATTCGGTTTTTGTTGAGTGAGCGTGCTCCATCGTAGGCTCTTACGTTGTTTAACAGTCGGCGAGCTGAGGTCAAGCTACTAATCGAATTATAACGAAAATACAGAGAATAGTCTCTCGTCCTTGCCCCGTGCCATTAAATCATGGAATGGCCTTCCAGCTTGTGTTTCCTTTCTCTGACAATCCTGGGTCCTTTAATTCGAGGCGTGAAACGGCATCTCAGTGGGCCTGGGGTAAGGGCGACAGCGCTGTGGGTATGCCCTATTTTGCATGTCGACCTAACATTTGGGTCTCACGACCGATAACCATCAGGTGGAGTGAGGACATCCTGAACGCTCTTTTTTATAAATAAAAATAAAAACAATGTTTAAGCAACTGTGTAATGAAAAAAATCCGTCTTAAACTGCACGGTTTATCGGAGCCAAGTTATTGATCTTATTTTTAACTATAGCTGAAATGAGTTCATTTAGAACTAAACTTAAAATTTATTCTTACCTCTTTTCTTATTTCTTCTTGACTATACAAGCAGTTAGTTTGAAATATCCCATAACTAGATAGGTATTGTATGCCCTGTAAAACCATAATAATTTTGATTAGTAAATTTAATAGATAAGTATTTAGATAGATAGGAGATAAATATCTCCTGTCCCAGGCTCTAGACTGTCTGTGTACCAAATTTCATTAAAATCGATCCCTTAGTGTTGACGTAAAAGCGCAACAGACAGACACATATGTATTTACAATGTTTGAAGGAATGTAAGGATTTTGCCATCAAACACAATGTATGTAATTTAGATAACTTGATCCTATGATTACCGTGCCCCTACCGTGTTGCGTACGACTGATCACAGAACAAAAGGTTCAGTTCAATAAGTCTGATAGTCAACTTACCGCCATAATCAACCAACACCACCAACAGACTTAACCACTAGATTACTGACGAGTTAAAATTATTTCATCATCATCATCATCAGCCTATTGCCTGATGCTATATTTGACTGGCTCGGTGGCTCAATTGGTAGTGACCCCTGCCTTCTGAGCCAAGAGTCGTTGGTTCGATTCCCACCCGGGACAAATATTCGTGTGATGAACACTTGTGTTTGTTCCGTGTCTGGGTGTTTATATTTGTAGTTAAGTATTTATTTGTGGTACCTTCGTTGTTGTGATACCCATAACACAAGTGCTTAAGCTACTTACTTTGGGATTGGAGCAATGTATGTGATGTTGTCTGATATTTATTATATTTATATTTATTGCCACAGTCGGACATAGGCCTTCAGTTGTTTGCCACTTTGAGCAAACAACCGGAGGAGTTACCCATAATCGCCTCCCTGGGCGGGCGGGTTGGCTATCGCAGAGCGCTTCTCGCGTTCTCGCTCTGGTGACGCTGCTGCCCGTCATCAGCCTGTGGTATTTAGCTACGCCTTCAATCGTGATGGTACTACCGCCACCAGTCGGGTGCCCGAGCTTCATTTGTTATTCGGCAGGGTGCACTAAATTGACTTACCAGAGAAAAAAGGAATATGGAGATTAGAACTTGAACACCGTCGTATGCTAGGAGGATGTTCTGCAAGTGGAATGGGGGACGTCCCTTCATGTAGGCCGGGCCGATTCGGAGCACGAACAGGAGATACGTAGTGATGATGACGATAGGGAACCTCGGACTCCCCATGAGGAACCACTGGCCTACGTAGTCAGCTGATGAAGAGAAACAATAGGATAGATGTTATTTGATAGCTTCTAGAAACAACCATTAAAATCGGACTTATTTGAGAAATCACAACATAATTATTTTACAAAATGAGCGCGCGATAGGCATTCAAATATCACCGGGAAAGTCAATTTCAAAAGTGTGGAATTAATCAAAAAACATCAAGGTACATTATTCAATACATAAGCCTAAAAAGTTCTACCACCGATTAAGAAGCTGAAATCTTAACTTTGAAGTCCCGTAATCGATTCTACGGTACCCACACGAAGAAATGGGGTGATCTTTTTATAATTTTTCGTTACCAAACTTAAACAAACGCGCTTTCGTTTTATTTGAACCTATTTTAAGTTTTTAATCTCACCTTGCCCCTTAAAATCCCACGAGGCTGAAAGTTGATCCATTCCGTTTTCTAAATTTACAGCCATTTAAATTTAATAATTAATTAGCCGCTTGAAAGTTTAATACTTTGGAAGTTAAATTATTAAAAACTTGTAAGATTATCATGCAACTTGTAAGCGTTAAAGTCAGTAATATAAATTTTAAATAAGTATTTTTTTTGTTAGCGAGTGCATCTTGCAAAACACCAACAAACACTGATTTGATTATAAACTTAAAAGTGACTGAACTCACTTTTGCCCCGAATTGAATTGAAGGTTAATTTCTGTGTCAATATTTTCATATTTTAATTTGTAATTTTATTTTGTAGTAGTGCTTGAAATAATGAGTTTTATTAGCATGAATTATAATACTTACCGGTCTATAATATTTGACTCGTTGGTTAAGTGCCAAAAGGTGAAACATTGTTACTAGTGTAGAATTAGACATTATACATCGTAAAATACTAAGTCTTTTTACTCGACTGCACCAGAAGGAGGGCTATGTTATGCATGTACGTACGCTCTATAGCATGAACTCTATGGGTTTTAGCTTGAGATATGTCGTTAGATTCGTATCTACATATATATACATAGGTACGAATATCAAATTAAAGAAACTAAAACCGCTAAAAATCCCAACTGCGTTTCAAGTAAATTGAAAATGAATTAAAGTCTAGTAGTAACTAGGTACATTCGATTTTTAACTATACTGTAAAGATCTAATATCTTTACAGTATAGTAACTTACTACATATTAGTAAGTAGTACCTACTCTCAATTCACTAAGCCTCCTCTATCCACATTACTTTATTAATATTTTAATATATCCAAAACAAATAACATTCTACGTATTTATTTCACTGAAACATTTCCTCTTTTGAGTGAACCGGCAGACTGAAAGCAATCGGAGCGTTTTTAAATTTGCAAACGAAGTAAAACTGGCTTGGATGCATGGCCGCTCCCGATCAGCTAGTTGGGTTAGCCTGCTAATATACAGAGCAGCATACAGCAGTGAGGGAACTTCGCTATGTTGCTGAAAGGGTACGGTATAGAGCACGGGGTACAGACGACAGTGGTCGGCGTCTTGAACTAACGGGAGTGGTCTCACCTTTCGGGCCTCTCCCCTTGTTGGGCTTGCTTAGGCGGGTAGCGCTTGTGGTGTCATGGCAGTCACAGTTCTTAAGGCCATATGGCATTACCCCATAAGGTGCTTGACCGGGTGGCGGAAATTCGCAGTGCTACTTAACCTAAGGGTACTTTCCGACCCGAAGTAGTTTTGGCGTCCGACACGAGATTTCGGATTTCTGTTCTCAGCCATCTGACCGTTGAACGACCATACCAGAGAGATCCTTATCCTAATCATTTATTTAATTGCGATTTATATTGGTTTCGATAAATCTTAGATTATTGCTGTTCACTGCTGAATTTAAGCTTCCTTAGGGGAAATTGGAATGGTTGGCTTCCTCTGGCGAACGACTACCACCCCGGATTTTTCAATGCCCTTCTTATGAATATATTGGTTTTACTTGCTACTAAGGCTAGACCCAGTGTCTCCACTGCCCAGGGGCACCGCGATAGGTAGGGCCCCCATTGGATCAAATATAAAGTCCCTAGTTCCTGTCAGATCTTACAAAATAGTGTTCTGTCAAAGTCATACCCTTGAATCCTAATATCCCAATACCCCAGGGATCCCAATAGGTTAACCACGGCCCTGACTAAGTCTTAGCGTTTCAAAATGAAAAGATTTTTCCCTACGTAATAATTTATCAGAGGTATGTAACCAGTTTTTATACCTTTTTGCAACCCGAGTGGAGCTACTTACTTTCATTAGCGAGGTTCAAACCCGCAATTACCCACAAGTACTACTCAAATACCGTTACCAATGAAGTTCTGAAGCTTTAACGACGCCATCTTGTTAAAGCGAGCCGCTTTAAAAAGGTCTAGTCACAGAAATAAGTCTAGATAGAACGGCGATCAAATGTCATTTTCAAAGAATCACAGTTTTCTTGAAATGATCACTAGAAACGCATTTAGAACACGTATTGGATATGATGATATAGACATATACGCTGATTGAACTAATGCGTCATGCATAATGTTTCGTCTGAACCACGTCTGAACCGTCGCGACGTCGGTCGCCACTCTCCTCAAATCAACGTCCATTGGGAGGTCCCTATAAAGCTCCATGGCAACCGTTTTTAAAGTAGCATGGCATAATGGCTTCCCTGATGGCGTGATGTAAAACGAAAGGAGTCCATGTCACTGCGATGACGGGCAGGTAGCAACATATTAACGGTCCGCGCTTTGCATAGTAACGTTTGTGAATACGGTTGTAAGTAACGTTTTACGACCATACACCATAGAGCAACATTGAGCCAAAAAAGGTACTTAAGTTAAGTATTGAACTCGTGAGCGCGACACGGGCGGGTATTTTGAGAGCAGTGCCTTTCTCTTACCTTTCTCCGCTGCTGTGTTAGGTGTGCCCAGCCAAGACACTCTTCAATCTTCTTGTCGCTCTCAGTCCAATGTCTGCATAGCATAGGGTGGTGATTCTGCTGCTTCGCTCCAACAATGCCTCTTCTAGATTCTCCAATGGCACTAACACTACCAAGGGTTGACTGGCAGAGAATGCTCCTAGCGTTAAGTTCGCCTTTGTACCATTTTGTGCAAAAAAGTGTAAATAAATAAAATAAATAAATAACACTCCGCGGCAGCTTGTCTGCCGATATAAATCACGACACTTGACGGACGCGGAATGTCGAGTCTACAGCGCGTCCCAGGACAGCGCGTTTAGCGCACAAAGTGCTGTTCTATCCTTGATACATTTCTGTAGTTCCACTGGTAGAATAGGAAATATATTTCAGTGTTAATGGCTCTTGAAGAATATAATTCTTCTTTCTGAGAAACGGCTAGAGCACGATCGTATTCTCATGCTCCCATGATATGATACGAACGTAAAGCAATGATATTTGTGCCAAACAGTAACTGCGACAAGAGATAATGCTCCGTGTGGTTTTCGAATAGGCCTACCTATCTCTTAGAGGTATTTGCCCTCCCCGGACGAGGAGTTCCGGCTTCTCAACTACGACTGACCAGGGCAAGCAGGGATGCGGCAGTATGCTTCGGCATTACCCGTGTCCCTGCAACTTGCTGCCCACTGGCGACACAGGGTGGTTTAGTGGGTTTACCCTCCCATTTCGGGAGGTGTGAGTCCTACACACTATGTCGGGGAGGTGACCGGAGGTGGCATGACGGTGCCTAGTGCATTCCCCTCTCGAAAAAAAAAGAAAAAGGCGTACCCATCTCATCCCGTTGGTGCCATAGGAGACTACTATGGGAATTTAAGGAAAGCAGCATTTACCATGAAAAAATCAGCTAAATATTCTTATTCTATAGACATAGTGTTATTAACTTAACGCTTATTAACCTTTGACATAGGTAGGTATACGAAAATACGTTATAATTTGCAAGTTAAATTGTCAACGGGCAATTTGCATTGCTAATTAATCATGTTTAAAATTTAATATTGATTGGCGAGTTATTTTAGGACCAATACCTATTACCGTATATACCGTTACGGGTATATTTAAAAGGCATACGCTGCATTGTTTTAAGAAATTAAGATGATTCATTCGTTCAAAATTTAAGAGCCCCGCTCTTGTCTGTGAAGCAATTTCCATTCTTCCTTGAACTCCGCCAGCGCCTTCAACTCCCTGTATGTCATGACATCAACTTTCCTTCAACTGTTGGTTGGGTATATGTCAGTATTGGCCTTCCTCTTTCTCTCCTGCTTCCATTTTGCCTTAAAGTATTGTTTTTATTAGTTTGACGTTGACAAGGTCGAAGGTCTCCGACAATTATCCCCTAGGGCGTATCTCTGCGGAATCGAATCCGAAATGAGATGATCCGGCAGAGAACCAAGGTCACCGACATAGCTCACCGGATTAGTAAGCAGAAGTGGCAGTGGGCTGGCCACATTAGCCGCCGAACCGAAAACCGCTGGGGTAAACGAATTCTGGAGTGGAGACCGCCCTCAGGCCTCAGGAGGGCTGGCGAGTGCTGGATGCGAGAGGCCCAAAATCGATCAAGGTGGCGAACATTAGGAGAGGCCTATGGCTAGCAGTGGACTGACATGAGCTGATGATGATGATTTGGCAAGGTCTATGTTCAAAAGCGGACGTTTGTTTATTGAGGATGATTTCTTATACTCAAATGTTAATGAATTTGCCCGAAAGCTTTCTCGAAACTGGCATTTCCCGGCTGGCTGGATTTCGTTTTCAAAGCTTGAAACTAAACGGGTTGGCAATGATATGAATTTCAACTTAAATGTACATGTTAATAAAGATCATATCACAAAAATATTTCTCAAAGTTATCGCACTAAAGAGAATATGGTGAAACAAATAGACGGATGTTTGTTCACTTCTTGCGGGGGAAATTGCTGTTTCTATTGCATTTTAGGGATCTGCATCCTTCGTGAAAGTCTCTGTAGATAAGCGCTGTATTTATTACCTACTGAATGAATGTGATCGTTTTCGCGACCACAAATGCAAGGAACCCGCAGTATATGCTTTTTATTAAGCAATAGCTCTTACACTCAAGCTTGATTATGTAAAGTTTATTAGCAGTGTTTATTAGTAGGTAAATTTTTGCAAGAGCGATCTCTACATGATGGTTGTCGGGAAGAGATCGTTAGGACGGCCTAAATTGTACTATATATACTTTCCAGTACTATACTATTGTATAGTACTGGAAAGTTCCAGTATCGAAGCCCCTTAGTGGCCCCGTTGTCAGAACGACGCGACACCCATGAGAAGAAATTGGGCTGTGATATGTTTTATTATTTGACACTGCACGGATTTGCGGTAAATGTGTGTAGATGCATATATTTACTAGCATCTTAAATATTCAATTGGCAATATTCTCGTCAAAAGAAAAAGTCACGCGACCTTGAACTTTGTACCAAAACGTATATTAGGGTGAGGTCACCTTTTCCATTATAATGAAGGTCAAAACAATAGGAGTGCACGCAATAGCTGGCACGGAATCGAACCGGATACATTGCGCTACCGCCAAAGCCACCCGCTGCCAAATGTACGAAAATGTTATATGTACCTACACTTAATCTGTAACAGCATTTTCAGCAAAAAAAACCGACTTCATTAAGGTGATAATAATGAGACCTTTCGAATAAAAAAAGACCTTTACAAATCACTTAACAATTCTCGGAGATATGTGGAAACAAACTTACAATAAAAAAATCAGTCGTATTGAGAACTTCCTCCTCTTTTTTGAAGTCGGTTAAAAAGGAAGCTTTAACTTACTTATCAAAATTTTCAACTGCTAAGAGATTTAGTGAACGCTGCGAGATAGAATACCTGGAAGAACTGATGTCTATTAGGGCAATTACGCAAGAACAAACTAGTATTAAAAAAGAACACGTTTCATCATCAGCCTTTCACAGTCCACTGCAGAACATAGTCCTCTCCAGTTGTTCTCCACTTTGGTCAAACGTTTAAAGCCTTTGCTTATAATCGCCACATTGACGATCGCAGGTCGTAGGTACCTCCTCACTCCGGTGACGCTGCTGCCCGTCATCGACCTGTGGTATTTAACTATGCTTTCAATCGTGATGGTTATGTCGCAGTCATCTGGTTGAATCTCCTATTCAATTGAATGGCTAGCGCGTTCATTGAATGACGACATTCAATTGAATGCCTAAAGGACCACTCGTCAAGTTATTGATAGAAAGGTTCAACGTCTTGACTGAACGTCATTTTAGCATAGTCGTTGAATGGGTAAAAGCCGACTGTGTAATGTTTAGTTTATAATTTTTCTTTAAAAGTATCCGGCGGCGGCGTATTAATAGGTAAATCCATGCTGTCACACTATTTTCTAACGAATGAGTCAGTTTACAGTGAATCTAAGCAAAAAACCGGCCAAGTGCGAGTCGGACTCTCGCACGTAGGGTTCCGTACCACTATACAGCTAAATAAATGTTTTTCTTTACGTTTTATTATATTGGAGTTAATTAAATGAAAAAATTAGGTAATTTGATTTATGACGTTTAAAAAAAAACTACTGTCCAGATTTCATTCAAACCAAATTTCGTTAGTAGTTTTCATAGTGATACACATGATATATTTTTTTCAGTTTTATCATGCCCATATCTTAGAAGTTACGGGGGGGGGGACACTCATTTTACCACTTTGGAAGAGTCTCTCGCGCAAACTATTCAGTTTAGAAAAAAATGATGTTAGTAACCTCAACATCATTTTGAAATACCTATCCATACATACCCCACACGTATAGGTTCGATGAAAAAATTTTTTTTCAGTTTCAGTTCTATGTATGGGGAACCCCAAAAATTTTGGATTTTTTTCTGATTTTATTTGAAAAACTTAATGCGGTTCACAGAATACATCTACGTACCAAATTTCAATAATGTAGCTCTTATAGTTTCGGAATAAACTGGCTGTGACATACGGACGGACAGACAGACAGACAGACAGACAGACAGACATGACGAATCTATAAGGGTCCCGTTTTTGCCATTTTGGCTACGGAACCCTAAAAATATCAAAACTGTTCATATGTTTTTGACCATGTTTGACGCCATATTGGTTTTGGTGACTACTAACGCCGCGTGGGAAAAGAATGAACTAAATTACAATCACCTGACTGCTTTTACATCCGCTCTTTTCAAAGAGCTATGTTTCAATCCGCTACCTAGTTGGACGTTAAGTGACGCGTGTTTAGTCAACGTTCGGTCTAGTCATTCAATTGAATGTCGTCATTCAATGAACGCGCTAGCGATTCAATTGAATAGGAGATTCAACCAGATGACTGCGACAGTTATACCGCCACCAATCGGTTGCCAGAGCCTCATTTGTTATGTGACAGGATGTACCACGGGTGAGGGTGGCTTGGAGCGAAAACATGACAGGTCGCTCTCTAACATCCCAAGAAAAAGTTTATCCCAAAACAATTAACACTCTCACTACATTCTAATTAATTATCCAGCGTTCATTAGCATCATTAGTTAACCCTTTCTCCAAATAAAGTAAAATTGACCCAGCCAATTGAAATTTCTAACTGGCGGAAAACAAAGCTCAAGTTTGCTTGCTGAAAGCGTTCTTGTAACTTTGTTACGCCAACGTTTAAGTTGTTTTATCTTCAGATGTAGAACAAGGGGATAAGATCGATATTGCAACGGCTGAGTTGATTACAAGTATAAGGTAAGTGTCCCTATTACGGAGGTAGTCAAAATCGGTTCCTATTACGGTGGTATTTCTATTTTCGAGTTTTATTCCTATTTTATTCAGTATAAGTGCACCAAAATGTATACTATTTATTCCAAATCTATTCCTTCATCAGTTGACCGAATTTTGCAAGTATGGCACATTTACAACACAACAAAATCAATCAATTAGTGTAACGACATCGATGTGAGAGAGGTTTTCATACAAACGCGCAACATCAAATGAAAGTACATCAATATTTATAAACTAAGTTTTTCGTATTAATAACCCGTTCAAGTTCGTTTGTGTGTTATTTATTGCATTTTCCTACTATTACAGCAGCTATTTAAATAGCTTAATTCATATTTTAAACTAATTTTTACCCAAAAAAATAAGAAACAAAATACCACCGTAAAAGGATACAAATTTTATAGGTTGATCCTAATACGGTGGTATACCTCCGAATTAGGAAATATACTGGACATGTTTAATTGTTTATAACTTTTAATTTATTAACTTATTGAATTAGTTCCAAGTTTTATTGAAATAATCATTAATCTCTTAAATTAAGGACCATATTCTGCGGTATGCTATCTTTCTTAGAAATCTAGTTAAATATGAAAATTGTTAAGCATAAAATGTTGGTTTCTTAGAAGCGGTAAAATAAAAAGCTGTATTTTAATTGATCACAAATCGTTTATTTTGTACAACTGTTGACTAAAATTTAACACTCTGAGTCAAAAAACTGTTATCGTGTGATTATGCATTTACACTCTTTTGTTTATCGAAATTTTGATGGGTCAGAATTAGGATCATTATAACACGAGTAGTGTTCCTATTACGGTGGTAGTTATTTTCAGGTAACTCCGTATTAGGTTAAATGGGTTCCTATTATGGCGTTATTCATAAAATAAAAAAATTACAAGATTTAGGGTTCAGTAAATAAATAAAAAGTTTTCTATAATGTCTTATGGATTCTTATTTAATAAAACCAAAAACTTAACAATGTATGTAAATAATGTTATTTAAAGAGAAGAATGCCCATCATAGTATGGAGAATAGTACAGTTGTGTTAAGTGTTGCATCAAAACCAAAGTTGTATTAGGTATCTAGAAAAAATATTATTACTTTTGACCTTTGAACCGGGGTATAAAACCTATTTTCCAAAAATATAAAATATTCCATTTATACTTACTACGAGTAGTTTATTGTATATAGTAATAATAATTCGTTTCAACGAGATCTTTTATAATACGTTACTGTTAGAATTTAGAGGGTGCTAGGTTCTGGAGAATAAGGAAAATTCAAGCGATTCATACATCCCTGCTATATTTGCAAATTTTATTAATAGAGAATCAATTTTATCAAATCAATGAATGAAAACCTTACAATTTACTTTCATCACCATCATCAGCCTATTGCAGTCCACTGCTGGACATAGGTCTCTCCAGTTGTTCGCCATCTAAAGCAAACTTCTGGAGGACATACCCATAATCGCCACGCTGGGCAGGTGGGTTGGCGATCGCAGGGCGTAGCTTCTTGCTCCGGTGACGCTGCTGCCCGTCATCGGCCTGTGGTTTTTAGCTACGCCTTCTATCGTGATGGTTTAACCGCCATCAGTCGGTTTGCCAGAGCCTCGTTTGTTGATCGGCAGGATGCACCACGGGCAGGTGAGGATGGCTTGGAACGATAAGGTGATAGGTCGCTCCCTTACATCCCTTACATACAATTTACTTTACTAACACATATTTTATATTATTTAATGTACGTAACGTATTTGTTTCTGACCCTCCGAATTAGGAACCGTTTACCGCCGTAATAGGCACTGACCGAAATTATACCTCCGAATTAGGAACAATCGACTCGGCTATTTGAATATTTTTTAAAAAAAAAACTAACATAAAAAAAAACACAAAATCAATAGAAATACAAAATATAATAACCACTTTTGACGACGAAGTGGTTTTGCACATTTAGAAATACTTACAAATGCTTATTTTTGTCTCCTAGTTTCGAATGTTGCGAAATACCTCCGTAATAGGAGCGTTTACCTTAACTACCGGTATGAAAGTAGGTACAGGTTTAAAATTTGCAGAGGTACGATGTGAAATTAGGCAGGTTAATAAATAGTCGATACAGAGATGAAACCCCTTTCCAATATCGGAATGTCAAAAAACTTATTACTGAATAGTTCTAAATCTTGTTAATATGTATCCTTTTTCTTAAGAAAAATGACATCGAATTTGTCTAGGAGGATCCATCGTCATCATCATTAGCCTATCGCAGTCCACAGCTGGACATAGGCCTCTCCATAAATGTTCTATGATGAAGATACTATTATTTTTTTTAAAGCAGATAATCATGTTCATGCTCACAAATGTTTGTACCCTCAACCACTGTCAGTGTTCTGACACAGTGGTCATATGTGGTATCATCGAACCAAATGGTTAGTCATATGTGGAACAATTGAATCAAATGGTCGTCAATCCGTCATACGACACGGAACCTCGAAAGTACAGAATAAACTGCCATACACCAACAATGGTTAACGAATATAAAATCGAATCCTGCCCGCACAAAGTAGCGCAGCCAACCAAAAGTGCGGACAATCCAATCTGCCTTTGTGTGCCCAAATTAATTCGGCACCGCGAGCCTGGCTAATGCGTTTGACAGTCAGCCGGCCGGATGCGGCCGAGTGGGCACAGGCGCACAAATAATGGAGCCGCGTAAGAACTGAGTTATGGAAAGGAGTTACAGATTCGATGCCAAGTCTATTGAAATTCTCCTGATTTTCATCATCACCAGCAGACAGGCGTGTCCAAATTGTTTGCCACCTTACTCGATCTTGGATTTTTTGCATCCAGCACTTTTGACAGTCAGACACCTGGCTTGACGGCGTCCTAATCTACTTTTGCAGAGAAGATCTACATTTACACTTCGATTAGACTATGTACTTGAATTGGTACGAGATGAACGATGATGAAAAATAGCAGCTGGTGATAGATTCAATAATTCTTCCGAACACTCGCCATCATACAAACATGATATTCACTGTCATGCCTACGTATGCAAAATCCCCTAAACAGACTTATTAGCATCATTAAGTATTTATAAAATCCAAGCATTTATTAGGCCGATGAAAAATACGCTGAATTGTTCAATGTTTATAACATAAACACTGGAAATGGCGCCTCTTTAAACACTGGAAATATTCAAATCCAAACCAAATATTCAATAGAACTTGTCTGTTCAGGAAATGAAAACAAATCGTTGATTCGATAAAGATGAATGCAAATGGCTGACGATTATTCATGAGAATGCAAGGATCAATACCACAGGCCACTACCTACTTACAAGGAGTAGAATAATTCATTGCTCATGGACTGTGGTACATTTCCAGGTGAGTTTACTAAAGGATACCCCTATTTTTATGATTTTTTATACTAGAGCAACATGACTTGGCATACAATCTCATACCGGAGGATGCAGAACAGAAGCGTAGCGTGCTTTGGCGGGGCCCCATATTAAAATTGTTTGGGGCCCTTATGAAGGGAAAAAATTAGTCACAAAATTTGGGAAGTTTTTATTAGTTTTTGTGTACCTACGCACTTTAAAATTTTTATAATTGATACGGCAGATATGGCAGTAGCTACGCCCCTGATGCAGAAGATCAGGTAGTGTGCAAGAAAGCGGACCCTGATACTAGGTAGAGAAAATGCTACTTCTTCTTGAAGTGCCTACTGGAAGTCGGCTAGCATGAGAGCCCTTCTAACTTTCGATACAGCGCTTCGGAACAAGGATCTTGCTCAGATTAAACCATGTCCGGAGATTCTTGAGCCATGAGGTAAGTTTTCTTGGCGATCGTTTTCCATATGCAGATCGATCCGCGTCGCACTAACCAGGTGTGATGAGGATCGCTTACACTTTTTGACTTCGTCGTTTGCTTAACATCAGGCAAGACGCATTCAATTTGACGTGCTAATATAACAATAGGGAATATGCATGACTTTTTTTATGGATTTATTGAGATCTTTTATCTTCCAGATACATAAATATCTAAGAATTTTTAAACTATCTTTTCTATTAAGCGAGTTACAAAGCGTTAAAGTTATTGCTTAGACAGAGAGATCCGACGTGGCGGATGACGTCACGTACCGTGCGCGCCATACAAACTCCTTAAAAAAATCTGTTTCGCGTGAGAGAGACGGATATATTAACTTTCAACGACTGCCTCTCGCCATCTCGCCCATTTTTCAGCCAATTTTAATTTTGTTTTCACTGTTCGTAGTATATTTTCATCTATTTTACGATAAATTAGTAAATACACGAAACTATTTTTCATGCATATTCCCTATTTTCATCACTAGAGGATAAATACAGAGTCTCTAACACTAACACCTGCAGTCTGTAACCATACGTTAACAAACATTTTCACCTCTAGAGTATAATATAGAGTTTCACCAGCGATGTAGTACTAGCAGCGATGTACTTAAGCAAATAAACTTCCAACTTTATTAATCTCAAACCAACTCCCACAATTTTACCGGGAAAAAGTAAGTAACTCCTAAATATTTCGGTGTTTTGCAAGCTCGGACCAGACGGTGTATCGGCAGATGTTCTCACACTGATGTAATTGAAGTTAAGTCGTTAAACTAATTGGAGATGTTTTTCACGACCTCGTGAACCACAGGGAATTGAAGGTCAGTGAGACAACTGAATATTATTACGATCTCGCGCTGTACTACATAGGTACCTCCATCTATAATGATCTTTAAATTAAGTTACTTTTGTATGAACCGGAGACTGGCTCGATGGTTCATTTGGTAGTGACTTCTGCATTCTGAAGTGGAAGTTTACAGTCCAGCAAATTGCTAACAAGGCCACCTTGGTTAGATTTTTTTTACTCGAAATGTGTTGTAGTTAAGCGACAGCGATTCATCTCATGGTAAGCAATATCACAGTCTACGATGGAACGTGCTCACGCATGAAAGACCGGTTCACTCTCGTCTTGAACATCTGAAGATTATATCTCTCATGGAACAAGGAGTCGTAGAAAAATACATTCCTGTAACTGTTACTTTACCGTCACTACTGTTACACTGTGCCCCAAGTTCCGTCCCCTAACATAATTAGGTAAGGAACCCTTTTGACGGTTCCCGTTCGTTAGTCGCCTGCTCAGTTGGGGCTGTCACGAGACTTAGGACCTTTCCGTGTTTTGGAAACACGTAATTAAATTTAGAAGGTCAACGTAATTGAAATTCTAAGACGACCCTAGCTCGTTCAGTGGTAGTGAACCCTAATTCTGACACAATGGTCAGTTTTATATCTGAACTGTACATGTATTCATCATATCATAATCAGCCTATTGCAGTCCACTGCTGGACATAAGCCTTTCCAGTGTTTCACCATTTGACAGGCTCGGTGGCTCATTCGGTAGTGATCTCTGCCCTCTGAGCCAAGGGTCGTGGGTTCGATTTCCGCACAGTACAAACATTTGTGTTCATGAACATGTCTGTTTGTATTGGTCTGGGTGTTTTCTATGTATATTAGGTATTTTTTTACAAAAAAAAATGTATCTAAGTAAGTATATCAGTTGTCTAGTACCCATAGTACAAGCTTCGGCTTAGTTTGGGGCTAGGTGGCGCTGTGTGGCCCAGCGTGGCATATCTTGGGTTATTTATTATTTGGGCAAACATCTGGAGGATTATACCCATAATCGCCACGCCGGGCAGGCGTGTCGGCGATCGCAGGGCGTAGCTTTTCGGTCCGGTGACCTAGGAGTGAGAGCCTTCCGCTCCCCTAACAGTCCGGTGATGATGACAAGGCTGGCCTCGCCATCATCGTAGTCATTTAGAAAAAAAGCTCCGGTGACGCTGCTGCCCGTCTCCGGTCTGTGGTAATTAGCTACCCGCCTTTAATTGTGACGGTTATACCACCACCAGTCGGTTGCTAGTGCCTCGTTTGTTATTCGGCAGGATGCACCACGGGCAGGTGAGGTTGGCTTGAAGCGAAATGATGATAGGCCGCTCCCTTACATCCCTGTATATGCATTGGTGTGCATGAACGTGTCTGTTTGGTCTGGGTATTTACCTAGGAACAATGACAAAGCATGGAAGCCTAAGAGTAATAAGTATTCACGTACAAAAAAAGTATCTAAGTATGTTTATCAGTTGTTAGTACCTTGTTTGGGACTAGATGGCGCTGTGTGAGCTAGCGTGGCTTGTCGTCTTTTGGCCTGGCGTCTTTTCGGTTGCATTTAAAACTTTACTTATTCCCCATTTACGTCAGTGAACGAATTTCCATCGTAAAAATGAAACTCCTAAGTTATATTTTAACAAAGAATAAACTTTATAAACACAGAACTTAGGGGGGTTCTATACAGCGTGTGATCCTACTGCGGATTTCTCCCGCATACTATACACGCTAAGCTAATAATATTAAAATAAGCTAGAAATTTCGCACCAAACTTTTGCCTACTATATAATAAGTAGGTACTAAAATGATGACTTTTTTTATAGTACCTCGACACAATGGCTTCTTTACGCCTGATGGAAAGTGAAAGAGAAGCCCAAGTCGCTGTGAAAACGAGCAAGTAACTGGTCAGTTACCTCAGTTGCCACCGCACCATGGGCAGGTGAGGTTGGCTTGGAGCGAAAAGATAATAGGCCGCTCCCGTACTTCACACGTATACAAAACGCTAATCTAAACCTGCCCTAAAGGATTTATATAACTGAATTGGCTACTTTTCAAATATTTTTTGTACAAAACCGCAACTTTTATAAGTAAAAGCGTATTTTTGTGGAGAAAAGTTCAGCTGTGTTACGAGGGTCAATTTTAAACATTCACGCGCACAATACATAGATAAAGCAGTACCTTAAGTTGGTTTTCATTTGAAGAAGTTAATGCTGCAAATAATTAGAATAAATAAAATAATAAATAAATATCAATATTATAAATCAGAAACTGAAAACAATAATCAATAACTCTTGGTCTTGGGTGGTCTCAACATAGGTAACGCATTATTCAATTTATTTATATTTTATTCGAATTTGGTTGGCGTTTGACTGAGATTCAGCTGATACTTAGCACTTACGCAATCACCCAGCAAAACCAGTTCACTCTAGCCTTGAACAGCGTATTGTGTATCTAAGATACTGATTTTGCCATGTACTATGTCTTTGAACTTCTAAAGTTTGTTTAACTGATAGGTGATGTAATGTACCGCACGGACTGCGAGTTTACACGACCCGGTGTTATAAACTTACTGAAATTTTGATTTAGGATTTGTAAAACTAACTTTACCGAACCTTATTCGAAGTTATAATCTTAAGTGTTATTATATAATAACATAACTTTGCCAGTGACTTTATATTATGTGTACCTATGTCATATTTTGTCGGATTAATCTTCTTAAATATATAAAACTCAAAGGTGACTGACTGACTGACTGACATAGTGATCTATCAACGCACAGCCCAAACCACTGGACCGATCGGGCTGACCGAATTTGGTACGCAGGTAGATGTTATGACGTAGCATCCGCTAAGAAAGGATTTTGACCAATTCTACCTCCAACGGGATGAAACTCTATTCCACGCGGACGAAGTCGCGGGCACTGCTAGTGTAAACATAAGTATGGTAGGGTTCTTTTTGTACTGCTAAGATAGATCCGCCAGCTTAGGCAGTAACCCTGATCTCTAGCTCGACGGTCGTGGATAGGAGTTCAAATGATAAGGGCCTGCGTTTCGGTTGCGTTGCGTTTTAGCTACGCCTTCAATCCTATGGTTATTCCGCCACCAGTCGGTTGTCAGAGACTCGTCTGTTATTCGGCAGAATGCACCACGGGCAGGTGAGGGTGGCTTGGAGCGAAAAGATGAAATATAGCTCCCTTACATCCCGATCCAGGGCCCTATGCTTATAGGCATTCCCGACGAAAGAATCCCTAATCGTTCAAGTGTACAGGGTCGAGCCCCTTATTAGGGACAAGAGCTATTGATGATTAAATTATAAGTCCTACCAGAAGTCGTGACTCGTGAGGTCAAATTATAACATAACAATCCAAAACATATGAGAGCTTTATGTAATGAGGGCGAAGCGAGCGTGAGATGTAATTCTATTAGCGCACGAGGGCGAAATATAAAACCGTGGAACACCCTATTTTACTCGTAAATTCAACCCGCTTGCACACCTGCTACCAGGTGCGGTACTCTCGTCACTGATATTATATTAGATCTTTAACATTAACAAAGACAAGGAAAAATACCCTTGTTCTATAGCTATGTAGCATCCCACATCTGTTATAGATACTACTTCTTTAATTGATGAGGAATCCTATCTCATTCATACTTACAACTCATTGATAATACATCATCATCATTATCAGCCAACGTCCACCGCTGGGCTGGGCATAGGCCTCCCTCATGACAGTTGTCATTTGGGCGGATTTGTCTTACTCAACCACGCTTGGCAGGCGGGTTGGCGACTGCAGTAGGTTTTATTTTATACCCAGGTAAACGCAACTGCCCGTTTGCTGATATGCCCTTAGTCGTCTTGTACGATACCCACAGGATGAAATGACACGGACGAATGAATCCTAAATTTTTTTAAATAATAAATAAATATCAGACAACATCAAATACATTGCTCTAATTCCAAAGTAAGTAGCTTAAGCACTTGTGTTATGGGTATCAGAACAACGAAGGTACCACAAATAAATATTTAAATACAAATATAAACACTCAGACACGGAAGAAACACAAGTGTTATCTTTTCGCATCACACGAATGTTTGTCCCGGGTGGGAATCGAACCCTTGGTTCAGAAGGCAGGAATTGAGCCACCGAGGCAGTAAATTACATTATTATATTTTAGAACTATAATGAGAAATACAAACGACCAAAACTAAAAAGCGAGAAATAACGTAAGTAATTCTATCCTTAAAACATATTATATGTATAACTATAATTATTTAAATATTACAATTATCACTTATTTTTGGAGTCGGTGCCAATAGATTACGTAAAATATGATTACGTAACAAAAACACCATATGAGCATACAATTTTCGGTTGTTGCCATCAATTTCTCCAGGATCCCATCATCAGATCCTGACTTGGTGATAATGGGACCACCTCGGAAGTGTCCTTTGTCGAACTGTTGAAAAATTTTTGAAATCCATCCATAATTGACGGAAATATTGGTGAACAAACATAAAAAAAAAAAAAATTATACATACAGACGAATTGAGAACCTCCTCCTTTTTTCGAAGTCGGTTAAAAAGCTTACGATACGAGGGTATGTAGGATGGTTCTGGTATGGAGTTCCACAGTTTGACCTTTCATACTAAGAAAGTAAAGGTTAATTTTATTATGTGAGTCCTTCGAACTTGCATCATACTATAATTTATATGCTGCTTTACCGGACACTAGCTCGGCCAAAGACAAAAAGAAGCGGATGTATCATAGTACCAAATATGATTTCCTTTCAGCGAAGCAACGTGTTGCATGGATTCACAAGATGTCAGGGCGATGTTGACAGATAGGTTGTCGAGCTTGATTCGACTGGAGACGAAGACAAGAATCGAGGATTTGAAATGATGAGCGATGTCACTGTCAAAAACGAAAGTCAGGGACTTATACACACAGCCATGACACATGTTGAAATTACGATGGTTGTATTACAGAACATATACCTTCTGGTGTTGCGGTGTCTATGGACTGTAGTGATCACTTACCATCAGGTGACCTTCAGGCCCTCTGTCAGAAAAAAACATAGACTTCGTCTTTTTAGGCTTAGAAAGGACTTATTTTTTAATCATCCTTTGCTGTCTCACTTCTGGGCAAAGGTCCAAACTTTTCCACAGCTCTCTGTCAGTCAAGCCAGAGCCTGCCATTCCTTTGATTGATTGACCAGATCGTCAGATCTTCTTTTCTTGGGCTTTCCTCTTCGGCACCAGCCTAACACAGTCTACTGCTGAACAGGGGCTTGGAGCGAAAAGTTGATGGGGCGCTCTCTTAAATCCCATCCTGCCTCCACCTTGCTTTTTAGCTCAATGGCTCATTTGGTAGTGACCTCTGCCTTCTGAACCAAGGGTCGTGGGTTCAATCCCCGCACAGTACAAACATTTGTGTGCTTGAACATGTCTGTTGTGTCTGGGTGTATTCCATGTATAAAATATATTTATTTACAAAAAAAAAAGGATTTAAGTAAGTTTATCAGTTGTCTACTACCCATAGTACAAGCTTCGGCTTAGTTTGGGGCTAGAATGCGCTGTATGGCCCAGTGTGGTATGTCTTGTTATTATTTTTTTCAATAATTTAGTAAATATTGTATGCACGATGGTGAGAATGTCCGCCAAAATTAGCACGTGTCGCAAAATGGCTGTCCATGCACTAACGTACCGCTCGCGTTTCATCTCAAAGGGAATTAGCCAACACTTTCACGCTTACCAGCGGCCTAACTTGCTGCATATTTTATGAACAGGCAAGGTTTGGTACACACCTAGTGATTTAATCCATACTAATATTATAAATGCGAAAGTAACTCTGTCTGTCTGTCTGTCTGTCTGTCTGTCTGTTACGCTTTCACGCTTAAACCTCTCAACCGATTTTGATGAAATTTGGCACAGACAATCTTTAGACCATGAGGAAGGACATAGGCTACCTTTTTTTGCGAAAAAAGGGATGAAGGGGTAGAAATAGGGGTTGAAAGTTTGTATGGGGTTTTTTAATTTTAAAAGATAAAACCATCTATATTAATAATTTCGATCGAAACCTTATACGAATAATAAAACATAAAAAAATATTGATTTTGAGTCGACAACATATATCCGCAAAATTCGGATTGAAGAGAATTTTGTTAAATTCCGATGGCACTGACAAACAACAATCAAACAAACTGCTGTCGCCATCTTGACGTGAAGCAAGTTCCGTTTCATTCAATACATTGCGTGCGTGTCGCGGGCTTAAAAGTATTCATCACCAAGAACTGTGACTCATGTGACTATGTAAAACGAAACGTTTTGCCGCCAGAAACATGCGTCCACATTCGTCAATCGTTGACGTTTCTTCACGAAATTATTGTTTTTGACAATTTTTGACACGTGGTTTGGTTCTCTTTGTTCGAGACTTGATAAACCTGACGATAATTGAAAATTTGTATGGAAGTTAGTTACTTTTGGGGATAAAACCATGAAACTTGGTCCGTAGGTCTTTTAGGATGTGCAATTTTTCTACAAACGGAATTCCCGAAATTCGAACGGAACGGAACGGGAACTTCGAAGCCAAACTTTTGTACCTATATAAAATCTTAACCACTGAACCTAGGAACATGATATTTAGAAGGTTTGGGTGTATCAAGTTAAAAAAAATTGGCTTTTGAAGTTAAAGTTCCTTTTAACGAATAAGTACTCTGCATCGCCGCCGCTGTTGGTCGTCCGTCGTCGTCGCGCAACGGCGCTGTCGTGTGGTGGGGGAGCGCACAAATCTAACTAGCCTACCCGAACAGACAGACAGGTGAGAAAAGATTTTGATAAATTAAACTCCTAAGGGGATAAAATTTAGAATTTTAAAATTAACCCTTTACGTGATAAAATAGGGGAGCAAAAACGAACTTGAAAGGCCGAGAAATCAACTCAAAGCCTAAAACTACTGCTCCCTCTCAATATGTGGCGTTACTGGTCAAATTAAATCCATGCTCCATACTAATACAGTGTAAACTATTTATAACGAAACTCAAGGGACTGAACATTTTTTATCGTTATAGAGAGTTATCGTTATATGGAGTGAACAAAAAAAAAACAAATTAACAAAAATTTTTTATGTGTATGTCTTAGATAATAAATGTTTATACATATAAATTATTGTTTACACATATAGTCTGATAATACGATAGGCACCCAGTATGCTTGGTCGAAGACCATCACTTCCGAGAAAACAATGTGTCATACTGCACGTGTACAAGGCAATTAAGGATAACAAAAGCTAGACCGACCTCGGATGTTTCGGAGCTTCAAAGTCTTTTGTTACCTGATAACATAACATCCATACTAATATTATAAATGCGAAAGTAACTCTGTCTGTCTGTCTGTTACGCTTTCACGCTTAAATCTCTCAACCGATTTTGATGAAATTTGGCACAGACAATTTTTAGACCATGAGGAAGGACATAGGCTACATTTTTTTTGCGAAAAAGGGGATGAAGAGGTGGAAATAGGGGTTAAAAGTTTGTATGGGGTTTTTTAATTTTAAAAGATAAAACCATCTATATTAATAATTTCGAACGAAACCTTATACGAATAACAAAACTTAAAAAAATATTGATTTTGAGTCGACAACATATATCCGCAAAATTTGGATTGAAGAGAATTTTGTTAAATTCCGATGGCACTGACAAACAACAATCAAACAAAACGCTGTCGCCATCTTTGACGTGAAGCACGTTCCGTTTCATTCAACATTCAACATATTAATAATTTCGTCGAGGGGTACGGTAAACTCGATCGAAACCTTATACGAATAACAAAACATAAAAAAATATTGATTTTGAGTCGACAACATATACCCGCAAAATTCGGATTGAAGAGAATTTTGTTAAATTCCGATGGCACTGACAAACAACAATTAAACAAAACGCTTTCGCCATCTTTGACGTGAAGCACGTTCCGTTTCATTCAACATATTAATAATTTCGTCGAGGGGTACGGTAGACTCGATCGAAACCTTATAAGAATAACAAAACATAAAAAAATATTGATTTTGAGTCGACAACATATATCCGCAAAATTCGGATTGAAGAGAATTTTGTTAAATTCCGATGGCACTGACAAACAACAATTAAACAAAACGCTGTCGCCATCTTTGACGTGAAGCACGTTCCGTTTCATTCAACATATTAATAATTTCGTCGAGGGGTACGGTAGACTCGATCGAAACCTTATACGAATAACAAAACATAAAAAAATATTGATTTTGAGTCGACAACATATTATATCCGCAAAATTCGGATTAAAGAGAATTTCGTTAAATTCCGATGGCACTGACAAACAACAATCAAACAAACCGCTGTCGCCATCTTTGACGTGAAGCACGTTCCGTTTCATTCAATACATTGCGTGCGTGTCGCGCGAAAAAAAGTATTCATCACCAACAACTGTGACTCATGTGACTATGTAAAACGAAACGTTTTGCCGCCAGAAACATGCGTCCACATTCGTCAATCGTTGACGTTTCTTCACGAAATTATTGTTTTTGACAATTTTTGACACGTGAGAGGTTCTCTTTGTTCGAGACTTGATAAACCTGACGATAACCTTTTCACCACGAAGCAAATACAAAGCCTTTCACCGTCGTCAGTGGCAGAAGCACAAACCGTGCATACCCGAAAAACACAAAAAGGATAACCTTAGAGAATCCTTACTAATATTATAAATGCGAAAGCCAAATTGATGAAATTTGGCACAGACAATCTTTAGTTCCTGAGGAAGGACTTAAGCTCCCTTTTATTGCGAAAAAAGGGATGAAGGGGTTGAAATAAGGGTTGTAAGTTTGTATGGGATTTCTTAATTTTAAAAGATAAAACCATAAAACTGTATATTTAAGCACTTGATAATGTTAGAGGAGAATAATCAACCGTTGCGGCACAGCACTATTCGCCACGCTCAAGAGTCACCGCACTAACGTTGACAGTTGAAGTTTGACGTAACGGTGACACCGACAGCTGTCATCGAGTTCCCGCCGATTATTACTTTTTCTCTCTCTGGTTGAATGAGTGTTTGTAATTGGATTGTGTTAATAAATACTTTCAGATTATCAATTAGTGTGTCATAATAATAATAAATAATCAAACATTTTCTAGCGTTTTTCAAATTTCGACCAGTAAGGGGGTGAAATAAATGTTGAAAGTTTGTATGGAAGTTAGTTACTTTTGGGCGAAGAGATCGAGTCACGGAGCAGGATGGAATAGGAACACGCATAATAAACACTTCTGTGACACACCTACATGAACGCGAGCGAAGCCGCGGGCACAGCTAGTTAAGAAATAAATATTGACTGGCTCGGTGGCTCAATTGGTAGTGACCCCTGCCTTCTGAGCCAAGGGCCGTGGGTTCGATTCCCACCCGGGACAAACATTCGTATGATGAATACTTGTGTATGTTCCGTGTCTGGGTGTTTATAATTTGTATTTAAGTATTTATTTGTGGTACCTTCGTTGTTCTGATACCCATAACACAAGTGCTTAAGCTACTTACTTTGGGATTAGAGCAATGTATGTGATGTTGTCTGATATTTATTTATTTATAAAATAAGCATGGGTATTGTGTTATGGGTAACAGAAATAGAAGGGCCAGGTACAAATATATTTTCCATAAATATGTATGCATGCGCCCGCTAAGAAGGGAAATTTCTAAATTCTCTCAATAATTTTCGAAATTCACCCGCTAAAGGGGTAAAATAGGGGTTAAACGTGGGCGAAGCCGCAGGGGCACAGCTAGTATTTTAATACAAATACGTCATCATCATCAGCCTACAGACGTCCACTGCTGGACATAGGCCACCTCCAATAATAATTATCACTTGGGGTATGCCATAGTTTCACCACGCTTGGCATGCGAGTTGATGACCGCTGTAGTTTTGTTTGTTTCTGTGTACTATCTTTGTTTTGTGCAATGAAAAGTATCTATCTATGTATTTCTTACTAAACCTTAACTTTTGCCATCCATCATATTGTTATTTTTTTTTTACCTAAAAATCGGAACCCAGTGTGCCGCTGGTTTAAGCCGGTAACGAGTACCCAAGCTTTTTAATTAAACAACTGCTCCACCTAGGATTAGGCGCGGCTAAACAACGCTACAGAGGTGAAGTTACGGGACGGATCGGGGATTGCTACCCCCATAGACTAGATAGATGCGATGTAAGAGACCTGTCATCTTTTTGCTCCAAGCCACGCTCACCTGCCCGTGGTGCATCCTGCCGAATAACAAACGAGGCTCTAGCAACCGAATGGTGGCGGTATAACCATCACGATTGAAGGTGTAGCTAAATACCACAGGCCGATGACGGGCAAAAGCGTCACCGGAGCGAGGAGCTAAGCTCTGCGATCGCCAATCCGCCTGCCTAGCGTGGTGATTAAGGGTAAAACCTCCAGATGTTTGTCCAAAGTAGCTAACAATTGAAGAAGCCTATGTGCAGCCCTGCTGTGAACATGTCTAGTGTATAGGTGTTTGCTATTTATACCCAGAAAGAAATTGGATAGTGATAAAAAAATTGGCAGCTGGGATGAATTTTGTCAAGGAGAGCAGGCCAGATGAAGTGACGATGTGCGCAAGATGGCTGGCAAGTAGGGACGTTTCTACCAGGGGGCCCCTGCCGGGCGCTGCCGGGCGACGCGACGCGGCGCAGGGGCCCTACTACAGAAAACGAAAACGATCGTTCGTTGAACGGATCGCGTATTTTTGCCACATTTATCCCTTTCATTTGTCCCTCCCGTGTTCTAATATATCAATTAAATTATTGAAAATCGACGTTGACGAATTTTAGCTAGTATATTAGAACACGGGAGGGACAAATGAGAGGGATTTATGGGGCAAAAATACGCGATCCGTTCAACGAACGATCGTTTTCGTTTTCTGTAGTAGGGCCTCAGGTCCCCGCGAGGGCGGTGCAGGTTGAGTCCGGCGCTGAATATACTTAAGACGGCCCTGCTGGCAAGTGCTGGACGCGAGAAGCCCAGGATTGAGCAAAGTGGTGAACAACTGGAGAGGCCTATGTCCAGCAGTGGACTGCGAGAGGCTAATGATGATGACTATAAAGCTATCTTAGCTAAGCAGCTAGCAAGCTTAAGCGGGCAGTATCCTTTTTATACTACATCATCATCATCATAATTATCAGCCGTAGGGGGTCCACTGCAGGACATAGGCCTCCCCCAACTTATATTACTTTATACTACGGTGCGGGAGAAAAAAATTCACTATGTAAAATCCCTGTTGATGCGTAGCACCGGTTTTACACAGGGACAAAATTTTATAATTAAATTATCCTTGTTAAAAAGGGTGAAAAATATAAATTATTCATGCTTGTGAAATTTGAGTTGTGCTAAAATTATGACTAACGAAGTAATAAGCAAGTTCACACATTCGCTTTTCATATGCCAGATAAAATCTGTTAAGAGAATACTGTTTTGAGATTTCTCATAACTAACGGATGAGATGTGATGTAAACGGTAAGTAAATTTAACGATAAAGTTTTGTTCAGTGGTACTAAACGCTGCCTATAATACAGTGGTCACAGTT
The DNA here is from genome assembly GCA_031163375.1 of Conogethes punctiferalis. Taxonomy (NCBI): domain Eukaryota; kingdom Metazoa; phylum Arthropoda; class Insecta; order Lepidoptera; family Crambidae; genus Conogethes; species Conogethes punctiferalis. The sequence continues at coordinate 15,064,916 of CM062089.1, read as the reverse complement.
CCGATACCCAACCGGTACAAACATTTGTGTTGTTTACTAATAATATGTACTACTATAACAGTAGGTATTTTGTTTTTGTTAAGTTAATTGACAACAGCTGTTGGTCAGGCACCACCTAATGTCCCGCATATTCGTGAAGCGCAAACAAAGTTACAGTATATAAGTAGAACAGTGACGATTTTAATAATTATACCGCAAAGCTTCCCCTTCCTGTTGAACAGTGAAAAATAAACTCAAATCGTCTGCGGCAACAGACAAGGAACCAATGGAGTAACTACAGGGTGGCTTGTCGGTGTCACTGTAAAATTGTAAATACCGTTAGAATATAATCTATCTCGCGAAATTGTAAACTATCGAAAGATTGTGAATCTTAACTTCTTAACTAATAATATTATAAAGCTGAAGAGTCTGTTCGTTTATTTGTATGAAGGCGCTAATCTCAGGAACTACTGCTCCGAATTATAAAAATATTTTTGTGTTGAATAGACCATTTATCGAGGAAGGCTTTAGGCTATATAACATCACGCTGCAACTATTAGGAGCGAAGAAATAATGGAAAATGTAAAAAAACGGGGAAAAAATAACTATTCCACGCTGACGAAGTCGCGAGCACAGCTAGTTGTTTTATATTTAGAAGTGTTTTTTAAAGCGGACCCTGGGCCTAGAGGCACAAACCGGGACAACGGTAAGAGGAGGATGATGAAGTTGCTATGGTTTTGATTGTTTATTGTTGTGAAGTTACGGCTGTGCCATTAAAAGTGTTTTGTGGTTTCCCAGTTGTATTTGATTGATTCCACACCCCAAAAAAAAGCTTAGGACTACCACTACTACCTAACTTTAGTCTAGAACTAACTTTTGGAAGTTAATTTCTACATCATCATCAGCGGCAGCCTGCGGCAGTCCACTGCTGGACGTAGGCCTCTCCCAAAACGCGCCATTCTGCTCGATCGGCAGCAACACTCATTCAGTTTCTACACTGTAGTTTATTTCGTTGTACCCCAGTGAGCACGGAAGCTGATATGCCAGCGCAAACAGACGTTGGCTCAAATTATTTGCCCTTCTGGCGCCACATTGAATAAATGTTAGGAAGATTCATTATTAAGTGCCTACCGACATGTTGGCTAACATTAGGAACGATGTACTTAGGTACTAAAGTCATTTATTTAGCTACAAGCCTTACTGAAGTGATTTCGTCAGTTACAGCTAGCCTGTTCTTGGCCAAGGTTACGTTTGAAGAATTTAAAGTATGAGCTTTGCTTAACCGTCAATAGCTAATTTTTATATTTGTCTTGCAAGGAATCCATGACATGATAAGTATTTATTGGCAACCGGCTTTACGAGGTCCGTTGACCAGTGATTAAGTTGTGTTGGTGAAGTGAAACACCTGACACCACCTGACATTACCTATAATCTTAAGAGAAGTAGGGCATAGCGAATCTTCGCTCAAATTGAGCCGCCCGTCCGGAGAAGGACCTCCAACCTTTAGAATACCGCATCGAAATGACCTCCGGGTCGTGTTTCTGCCGGTGAGTAGGGTTTCTGCCTCGTGGGGGTTAGGGTTGGGCCGGCATGGCGGTGGCAACTGACAGGCAGCTGACCAGTTACGAGCCTGTTGTCACAGCGATTTGGGCTTCTTCTTCGCTTTCTATCAGGCGTAGAGAAGCCATTATGACGTAGGTACGTCACAGCGATTTGGGCTTCTTCTTCGCTTTCCATCAGGCGTAGGGAATCCATTATGTCGTGTTACTTACTATAAAAAATCTGCCTATAAACAAAAATATAAAGCTGTCTCGTCACCAAAATTCTAAATACGATATTCATTTTCGATCCATGGATATTAACCGATGGCGCGTCGAAAGCTTTCACCAGTATTTAGGTCAACCTGTGGATTCGCTCCGCATCGCGAATTAATCATGCATGTTGACATGCGATATGCGATATAATGATGTTAAGTTTGAATTTGCGGGTTAACTCTAGCGGAATTTGTGTGGTTTAAGAGAGGTAGGGCATAGCGATTCTTCGCTCGAATTGAGCCGCCCGTCCGGGGAAGGACCTCCACCCTATAGAATACCGCAGTCAAATGACCTCTGGGTCGTGTTTCTGCCGGTGAGTAGGGTTTCCGGACCTCGTGGGGGGTTAGGGTTGGGCCGGCATGGCGGTGGCAACTGACAAGTAACTGACCAGTTACTTGCCCGTTGTCACAGCGACTTGGGCTTCTCTTTCGCTTTCCATCAGGCGTAGGGAAGCCATTATGTCGAGCCACTATAAAAAAAAAATTTGCTTTTTACTTTACATTGTTTAAGAATAATAGGTACTACTTAAAAATGCCTACTCACCTGTACAAACGCCGCTGTTATATTTCGTAGTCCTGTGTACAGATTATGATTGCCACGAGACAGGCATTGCCTAGTGTGGCTATCATAAGCATTATTGTAATTTGTACTGTGTTTTTCTTGGTAATAAACAATTTTTATTTTACTTTTTTTACTTTTACTTTTAATCCTGCTGAATAACAACAAGGCTCTGGCTACCGACTGGTGGCGGTACCATCACGATTGAAGCCGTAGCTAAATGCCACAGGCCGATGACGGGTAGTTTTTTTTTGTTTTATAGTAGCTCGACATAATGGCTTCCCTACGCATGATGGAAAGCGAAAGAGAAGCCCAAGTCGCTGTGACAACGGGCAAGAAACTGGTCAGTTACCTGACAGTTGCCACCGCCATGCCGGCCCAGCCCCAACCCCCCACAAGCTCCGGAAACCCTACTCACCGGCAGGAATAAGACCCGGAGGTCATTTGGCTGCGGTATTCTATAGGGTGGAGGTCCTTACCCGAACGGGAGCTAAATTCGAGCGAAGATTCGCTATGCCCTACCTACCTCTCTTCTCTCTTGTAGGGACTTGGCTTTTTTTTCGCTTACCATCCAGACTTCGAAGGAGTAGCCTAGATTTTTAGTTAACTTCCATTCCTTTGTGTTTCAATTACTTATTTCGAAACTTGTTTAAAACTACGGCGTTGATCTAATTTGAACAAGAAAATCCTGGGTTCTTTAGGATTGGGTGACTGGCTCGGTGGCTCAATTGGTAGTGACCTCTGCCTTCTGAACCAAGGGTCGTGGGTTCGATTCCCACCTGGGACAAACATTCGTATGATGAACACTTGTGTTTGTTCCGTGTCTGGGTGTTTATATTTGTATTTAAATATTTATTTGTAGTACCTTCGTTGTTCTGATACCCATAACACAAGTGCTTAAGCTACTTACTTTGGGATCGCAGCAATGTATGTGATGTTGTCTGATATTTATTTATTTATTTATTTAGGCGGGGCGTGAATCGGCATCTCAGTGGGCCTTCAGGGTGAGGGCGACAGGCGCAATAGGTTTGTTCTATTGTGACCTCACGACCGCTTAACATCAGGTGGAGTGAGGTCATCCTGAAAGCACTTATAAAAAAGGGTGATAAAAGAAATTATATTTAACCACATAAAGTAATCAAATTTATTGTCAATCAATATATTTACAGTAAATACTAGTACATTATGATACATAGTGATAGTAGACTTAACAGGCCTTAGACTATGCGATGGTATCAGTGGCTAGTTTACTTTTTTTTTATGACAGAGAGAAAGCAAACGGGTCTGAGAGTCACCTGATGGTAAGTGATAACTTCAGCCCATAGACACCTCAACACCAGGGCATATAGTATAGCCTACTAATTTCTTAAGGGCTGGCTAAACACTTGCCACTCACTTTTTGAAGATCCCCGAGATAGAAAGCTAAAAGGTCAGGTTAAAAATCTCTAAGTATGCAGTCAGTTAGCGTCTATCAATTTTCTATAGATATTTCAGTTTTTATTGTGAAAATCCGACTGTTTTTCGATACGCGTCCGTGCATCTATTACTTAAGTAAATCATAATATTTAAGCGTGATTATATCGTTTCAAAGCTCCCATTTGCTTTAATTATGTACATATTGAGATACATTCGCAAACGTGGAGCACTTTTCGTTTATTTGTAGAGTTAATAGAACATCTAGCTTTATGTTGGAAAAGCTAGCGATTCGCAAATTAGTTTAGGACAGGGTTGTCAACTGAGTTTTTATATTATTTTTTAATCTATGCCCAAAAATACTAATACAAAATATACATATATATAGTGGCTCGACATAATGGCTTCCCTACGCCTGATGGGAAGCGAAAGAGAAGCCCTAGTCGCTGTGACAAAGGGCAAGTAACTGGTCAGTTACCTGTCAGTTGCCACCGCTATACCGGCCCAAACCTAACCCCCCACGAGCTCCGGAAACTCTACTCTCCGGCAGAAACACGACCTAGAGGTCATTTGGCTGCGGTATTCTGTAGGGTGAGGTCCTTCCCCGGACGGGCGGCTTAATTCGAGCGAAGATTCGCTGTGCCCCACCTCTCTTAAACCTAACTCTTTCCAACCTTAACTCTCTCTTCTGTTTTTTATTGTGCCAACCCTGCCCACTGAAGGGGCGAGCGAGACAACCGTTTACGATTCAAATTAAATCAGCGAATGAATGCTCTAGTTATTAGTTGTTTATGTCGTCGCGGGCCCAGAATCATTTGCTTTTCAGATTGCTAGCGGCCTGCGGTTGGCTATCTCTGGAATATTAAACAGCTTTCCACTACGGGCTGTTACGCAAGGATTTTTTGCTTTGTTTTCTATACCTATTGTACAACTTAATTTGTACAATGCGTGCCACAAAAGATGAGACTTGAGAGACCGCGTGATTCGACCACCACTACCTACTTTCATATGATAGACTCTATACCAATACGAATATTACCGTATAGGTACTTCTTGAATTTAAGTAAAAATTAAGGATAACATTTTGAACGACGGTACCTGCCAGTCGCCGCCCCACTACTGACGCTCGGCAAGTCTCACGCACTATACAATATAGAAGACAAAAAATTTAAATTAGATAGTGACTTGTACTTATTGACTTGATACACGCAATAAATCAGATCACTTTTCTCAGAACTTTTATTTTTTAGCAAAATCCTCTACAAAATGTCCCTCTATATATACAGACATCATTTTAAGAGACAAAAAGTGAGTTCTCCAGAACAATATCAACGTTAAACTGATATTATCAATGCAGCGTTTACATCAAAAGGGAATCGCTGTTCACTCAGTCGAAAAACGTCCAGATAATAATAACCCACAATAGCTGTTAAAGGGAAAACACAAACAGCAGAATATTGTATCTCAGTTGCTATAACGGAGAAACCATCAAACGTAAATTGAACTCTTCCGCCCAATAAAGTTCTATGTGAGCACGGCGCTATCTTTATTGGTCATCGCACTGATACCATCGCTTAGCTTCTAAAGGCCGCAATTGCCACGCAAGCTCGTAAAGACTCTTTATAGTAATGTCGACATAACAAAAACTATCTAAAAACTATCTACAAACATAAAACACTTGAGTTAGAAGCGTAAGCGTTTAGTAAGCCTCGTACTAAAGGCCACTCAAATTTTCGGTAGCCAACGATTTTAGTGTATAAGCGACTACCACCATACTAACTTAAATGACGGCGACTTGTGCCTGTGTATGAACCTCTGGCAAACGAACGACGAACAATTTATACGTTCGTTATTATGGTAGTCGCTTTAAGACTAATATCAAAGATTAAGCCTTATTTAGATAGAGTACATTAGAGTAGCCTAGTGTATGAACGGACTTTGTGTATGAACGAGTGCGTAAAACCTTGGAACTTGGCTATAACACTACCGTGTGTCTAGATTTTGTTCAAGCGTATTATTTCGACAATCGTAAAGTGCTTCAATGTACGTAACGAAAATATGATTTCCTTTCAACACCAAGTTGTAAGAGTAAAATCCAATCTCCTGAGAAAATCGGTTTTACAAAGTAATGTATTAAAAATGTTGGGCTTTAGGGGCAGCGCAGACGACAGACGACAGACTATCCGTGACGAACTTTTTCGCAATTATACCTATGCAGTAACAGTAAAGATATTTCACAGACTCAACACACACGATGCACATCTTTGAATAAGTATTCTGTCGGCAGACCTAGACGCTCTTTTTAAATGTCTCAGACGCAGACTCTATCGCACAAAAAGTGTGCCGTCTGCGCTGCACCTTAAGTTGACAACGATCTCTGGTAAAATATTTTTCCATTTTTCGCAAAGTTAATACAACAAGTATACCTAGTCGATTTCATTGGAAAACACAGTGATGAAACACATTCGTTACAAATGTTATGTTACATTAAAACACTGTAACGAAACAGGTACGCCACGCATGTTATGTTACGGTAAAGTTACGTTACGCTATGGATCCGTTAGGGGGATGTTGCGTTACGTGAAGCTTACTTAAGATCTAACTTGCCCAATCGCTACCCATATAGCCGCCAGTAATATCATCCAACCAATTAATTTTCTTCTTTAAAGAAGCTAATGTGAGACTGAATCACGACTATATTATTTGACATTTCTGTAACCTTATGCTACACTGGCGCCTCTAGCGGCGATTTTACTCGTAGCCGTCATTACAATACAAGTCCGTTAAAGTCTTAAATACCGCAGCCCGATGAAGGGCAGTAGCGTCACCTGCGCGGCGCGAGAAGCTACCCTGCGATCGCCAACCTGCCTGCCCATGTTGGCGATTATGGGTACCTATATCCTTCAGATGTTTGACAGACAACTGGAGAGGCCTATGTCCAGCAGTGAATTGTAATAAACTGATGATGGTGATGAAAGTCTTAACGCTTTGAAACTGTTTGAAGCAGAAATACACCATCAGTTTTAAATGCATAGTAGTTAAACTTACGCTTCTAATTCACGTGAACAGTTACTTAATATTTATTCAACTTATGCACTAATACCTATAATAGCTTTGCTCATTAAATGAGGAGTAAACACGAGGGCAATCACCTTACAAATAATTGGGATCAAAGTGCAGTTAGCCGACGAAAACTTGATTATTCTGCAATCACATTCATTAATAAGGCAAGTGTTTTGGTGTTTGATGTTCAAAATGTTGGAGAACTTATTAATAAGTAGTAAATCTATTAGATCCAGTCTTTTGACGATAAGAAAGTTAATGTAAAACATAGAGAATGTAATGGTGATGTATTAAAAAGTACTTTTGATTACCTTATCTTTCGATTTAGGGCAGATTTTTCAATCTCCGGATAAAGTTAGACAGAATGAGAAAAGATAAACGACTGTTAAAAATAGCCATGATTAATTCAATAAGAAGTAATACTAAATGACTGTCATAGGCTTCCTTGCCTTTTATCAGACAGTTATATATCAAGCCATTAAAAATCAGACCCTAATCTTAGAGAAATAAAAACAAAAGATAGGTAAGTAGATGAAGGCAAGTACAAAATAGTTTTCAAAATTCGAGGCTAAGATATGGGTTTAATTCTCGTCAAGTAACTGCACATTATAATGTATACAAATCTAAGAATTTCTCATAAATGACTAACCGAAATACACATTGGTATATAATACAATATTAACAATAAAAAGGCACTGACATTAATCGTAATCCAAAGGGTTAATTAACAATTTTATAGGAAGAAGTGGATTAAATTATGTTATCAAATAGAAAGAGGTTGCTCCAAATATGTACATACTAAAAGGTCCGTGTAGATTTGGTTTTAAATGTTTAAATGTTTGGATGACGATTTGTGCTAGATCCAAAATGTACTTTTCTGACCAATATCATTTTTATATGGCTTTCGGTGTCAGACGAACAAACGGCCTGTCTGATGTTTAACAGTAACTGACTAACAGTAAAAGACTGGTTTTTAAAAATAAGAACAAAACAAAGGTGATCATAATTATTATTTGAACAAATGTCCCGAATTCCATAGTCCTTCCATGCAATAATGGAAAAGATCTGTGGAAAAGTTTGGGGGAGACCTTTGCCCAGTATTGGGACAGTAAAGGTTAAAAAAATGGAAGAGATACAAATCGTTGCCCCCTTTCTTCTGCGGGTGTCTTAATTGTCGACAAAGAGACTTCTTGATAATATTTCAGTTATCAAATTGTATGATCTACTCGTATAGCAGTAAAAAGTACAGGACCTTCTAGTATAAATTTTGTGATAAAGGCTTACAATTATGATAATGTTTATAGGTAGCGAATATAATTTCATATATCTTTGGTCTTTATTATTTTTGGTATTAGTTAGCTATACAGGTTGGTTCTTAAATCTAACAAGCTTTTAATATTAACATTAAAAACTGATATTGATAAATGACTTAAATTAATAGAAAGACGAGAGGCGTTTGCTTTTTTATATATTTGTCTTGGTTTTGTCGTAGGGTTGCCATCTTTAAGATGAAAATTTCATGAAATGGTCGAATTTCATGATGCATGCTATTTTTGACTAGAACATTAAATCGTGAAAGTTTAACGATTTACTCATCCATGTTAGGATGTACTTCCATCGACAATAAATGTCATCATGATCAATCATGAAAAATGATCATTTCATGATGTGAGCTGTTCCTCGAAAAACCAAGACATATCAATTGGAGAGAATGTTTAAACACAATCACTTTGGTTTGTTCATTATTTCCCAATTGATAGAATTAATCTCGCAGTTGACTTTGATTATAATTACAAATATCTAACCATAAATAATAATAAATACACATAGGACCGTATACATTTTTTAATAAATATAATTATATCTGTGCTATCTCTGTATATGAATGTTATTGCATACTTTAGCGCTGATATTTTGCAGAAACCGTAATAAATAGATACAAATTTGAATGTGTTAACCCTAAATACAGTTATACTTACAACTATTAAATACAAGTATGTATAGAACATCAAATCCTTAGGTGCATTCGCATCAATCAATTATTATATACAGGTTCTTTACATCTTTTCTTACACCAAAGAAGATTATACAAAAGGACAGGACTTTTTACAGGACGTTAGTAGACGTTGAATTATTTTGAGTAAAAAAAGCTTTGGTCTTTACATAAATGTAGTACCTATCTTATTACATAATTGGCCAATGTTGTAATGGTAGTAAAAAAAAACTGAAGGAAATTGGAGGATGAGAACAGGAAAGTTATATGCAGCAGTGGTTAGACTTAATATACATATAAAGAATGATGAAAGACTAAATATGTTTCCTTTTAATATTACTTTTGTATTATGGAAGAAACTGCTTACCATCAGGCTCCACATTTGCTCGTCTGCCGCCTCTTGCATAAAAAAAAGATAAGAAGTACCCAATACTGTATTCCCCAAAGAAAACCTATCTTTATTAATTTTCACTATTATAAAAGAGAGTCGCGACGACCTTTATCTACAGAATTAGCCCAGTGACGCTTTAATTAATTATTTTTGAATGTACTAATTGATGTGCGTGTGAATAATTAATCTCCGAGTTTCCACTCTACGCTCTGTTTGAAGTTTTCTCTGCCTTATCTCCATATATACGGGATTCAGGTGTAAATTTTCTCTTTACTAATTTTGTGAATACGAAATTTTGTTCGTCGGTATGCCGTTCTATTTGTGGAGCAAAGGATGTATTTAATAAGCATAACAGATGTTGAAGAGTGTATCGTACAACTCGGTAATAGAAAGTACTTTTCGTGATAAATTGCATTCTCCGAGGGTGTAGTTGGAATATAACCTTATAACAAACTCATGTTATAAAATTATATTTTAAAGGTTAATTTGAAGAAAGTTTCAGCATTAAACTGTCGATCATGTGCTTGCCACATGCGAGCCTTTAATTTTATACAGCAATACGCTATTATTGTAATTAGTCCGTCTTTTAACTTATTCAAAAATAAAAGACACGTATATTTTTATTTGTAAATTAGACAAAAAATTACAAAGTTACAGCCCGTTGAAATTACGCGTGACGTCACTCGGTGAGGCATTTTTACGGGAGCGAGTGACGTCAAAGACTCCCACTGCTAACTTTTGATGCCTTGTATCTTTGCTATTGTATATTTGAATGAAAAAAGGAAAAATACGTGCCTTTTACTTTTGAACAAGCTAAAAGACGGACTAATTACAATTTTTATCCATAATAGCCTATTTCGTACAAAGTGGACATACGCCCACACCATCAACGTACCGAAACTAAAAAAAATCCAAATATCTATAACGAATCATTGAAAAGAGTAACTATCGAATCCGGTGGTAGTTAATTCCTTTTAAATTCCTCTATGGGCGGTTTATAAATGCTTGTCTCAAGCCTTTATGAAGAAAGAGATGTTCGATTCGATTTGATTTTAATGAAAATACAATATCAGTATTAAGGTTTTCGTATACACGAAAGAAACAAAGCTGTATATTGTTTATTAAGTTTAAATAGCTACGTATATCACAAGGGTGTGTTTATGGTAATTTGGAAGGAGTGCTGTGGCCCCAAATGTAGGTATTAAACTAAATACTGGTAGACGGGTATAACATTATATGTATAAGAAATATAGTTGTTAACATTATGTAGTATCTATCTAATACGTTAGTGAGTTAAAAATGTAGGAAAGTAATAGCTTCCATTATAAATTGGTTATATAATTGTGCAGAGCGTATATGTTAATATAAATAGCATTATATTCTATAGCTTTAGCATTAAGTCACTAAATGATTATGAACATCCGTAGTTTATAATCTATCTAAGGAAATCGATCAAATTGGAAGCTAATTTTATACTTGCATAATTATGCCCATTTCCAGCTTACTACGAGTAGATAGTATAAAATGACAGGCTAGCGAAAGAAAACTTATTATCAAGACAAATTCTTAATTTTTCCATGGATTATAATCAGATAGTTTATAAAATAACGGCGTTCACAATAATTTGGTGACAAACATACAGATAACACAATGATCGTCATACTATATGTATCTATATTATACAAATGGTCCAATAAAACATACATTACGTCAGTATAGGTACTCATAGTTCAATAAATCTAAGATAACTTGCCTTATCTATAACATATTGCTGATACGTCGATTTCATTGATAATATTGTTGTTTAGGGAAAAATACTGCTTTACTTATTAACTATGATAATATTACATTATGACTTAACTATACTATATGCTTACGTACGTATGTTAAATTCTCTCAAAATTGGCACAAAACGATGTAACATTGATAAATACCAAGTTATTATTTGGCTTTTATTATATATTTCTATAATAAATATAGTTAGCACAGTGATAGGTACCCTAATTTTGCCTTAATTAATATAGCTACCTACTCACTTCATTGGATCTTATTATGTGGTATCTAGCAGTTTCAGACATTGTATGAATTGCAATGTTGTAATAAAAGATTTACTGCATAGCTCAAAATGACATTAACCATTCCCTGTACAAGTGCAGTCATCATCAAAAGCAGCTAAACACTTCAGTTCTACGTTTTTTTATAACCCAAGACATGTTTAGCTGGGCCACACAGCGAAGTCTAGCCCCAAACTAAGCCAAAGCTTGTACTGTAGGTACTAGACAACTGATAAACTTACTTAGATACTCTTTTTTGTAAATAAATACATATTATACATAGAACATACCCAGACCAATACAAACAGACATGTTTATGAACACAAATGTTTGTACCGTGCGGGGATCGAACCCACGACCCTTGGCTCAGAAGGCAGAGCTCACTACCAAATGAGCCGTCGAGCCAGTCAAAGTAAAGTTAAGTTTATTATGCTTTGAAATCATTTGAAAACAGACAAATCTGTAATTTTAACATACTAAAGTGTTTAGCAACTTTTGATGAGGACTATGTATATTTTTGAAAAAAGCCAAAATTGATGAGTATCTTGCGGCACTTCTTCTCATCAGGCCTCATCCTTATCACGTCGAAGTGCTAGTAGGGAAAAAAAACTTTGACGTGCAAAAAAAAAATTACAAAGAATTTACTTGTAAATCTATTTGCAGAAATAAATTATTTTATTTTTGAGTTACTAATACTACAGAAACCACACAACATCACCCGCTCACACCGATCGAACACTTCACTGGATTCAGTCACCGTTTAGACGAACACCGGTCCGTCCGTCTCTACTCACAGTACGTGAAGGTTTTCGCAGTTCTTGAACTTGGAATCCTCTTTACCGAAGATCCATGTCAGCATCTGTCTCGCTTTCATACTAGCCCTGACTACTCCTCTTGATTTGTACCAGTGGGCCGGTGAGGACTCTCGGCCTCCCTCCGCGGAGTACTGCTGCTTCTTCAGCCGGATCTGGTTGAGGATGCCGACTAGGAGTTCGTCGACGTTGTGATTGATGCCCACAGACACTTCTATGAACTTCGCCTTGTATGTGCAGGCGAGGCATTTGCCGTCTGCGGGAGGGAGAAAACAATATTAATAAATAGCATTTTTAGCAAGAAATAAACGACTTCAATTGGTGACAGTCGCACCAACTCGGAAGTACACACTTTCGAACAAAAACATATGTTTTCAAATCGGTTTAAATTCTCGGAGATATGAGGTGATAATCATGCAACAACAAAAATACAGTCAAATTGAGAGTTTCGTTCTTTTTTGAAGTCTGTTAATTGATCAAGTTTTTTTTCTCCGTGCTGTGACAGATGATCCATGAGGTGATGGTAAAGAACACTAATTACCGTCTGTTCTCACCTCTTCCCATTGGATATAGTAGGGCAGTTGTACCCGTAGGTCAGCACGACTGTGACGACTGACCAGAAACGAATGCCACTCTGATGTTTCTGTCTATATCATTTGCGATTTCGTAATATTAAGGGTATTACGAAATCGCAAATGGTCAAAACCAGTGACAGGTATTTATTTTATTTCAGGCTCTCTCGGAAAAGAAATCTTGATAAAAATATACAAGATGGACAAATAACGTTAGGAATTCAAGAAATGCAACAATAAAATGCAAGTACTAGCAAAATGCAACAGATTCCTCTTGGAAACTATTTCGAATTTATGCGTTAGGAATGTTGTGCATTGAAGTCGGAACTACAGGGCTATCAGCTATCATGTAGGGTACTCATAGAAGCCGGATACTCGTAAGAAATGTGAGACAATTCAAACTAAGCCAATATGGCTCAGTTCGAATTGCAAATTGATACCTACTTAGTTAATTTTTGTAAACGAACCCTAACTTATGGTACGGCACAAGCGTGCGCGAAAACCTCTCTCCTACTTAGGAGGTACCAAACTTTATTGATAATAGACGTAATAAGTAATAGCTTATCTGGTAGATAAGTACAAGTATCGAATAACCGAATCATTTTTCCACGCGACCCCAATATCGAGTGTTTAATTGGCATTATTTAGTCAGTAATATCATTTGCAGGAAGTTCAATTATGTCTGGAAACTGACTGGTAACAAATCCCTGATTACCTCGTGTAATCCGAGATGCGACGCGACTGAGGTTGCCATGAATTCCGATACAAAAAGGACGTGTCTACATACAGTATTAAATTTTAAGTATACTCCTTTTTTAACATTCATGTTTTTGTAAGGAAAGGAGGAGGAGCTCGGTGGCGCAGCGGTCTTATACGCTTAACAATGATCGCAACGTTGTGCAACCATTGGCGCGGTCAATCCGATGATGGGTGACCAAAATTTGACACCGATTTCCTCCGTGCTTCGGAAGACACGTTAAGCTGTTAGTCCCGGGTGCTATCTTTACCAACTCAGATAGCAGTCGTCACATCATATCAGAGATGATGATAACTCTGACGCCTAAACTGGGAACGGGTATAGTTTACCCTAAGTGTTGCGGAGGTCTGATGGCAGTCGCTCTGTGTAAAAGCTTAGCCCTCGCCAAATCTCTCAGTTTGGGAAGCCGACCCTGAGACAATCGAGAAAAAGGCTAGGATGATGATAATGATGTTTTTGTAACGAAAAAAGCAGTGGTATGTAATAAAGATTTAAGGTCATCACACAAGTACATAGGTGTACAACAGATTACAAAAGAGAGAGTTTAAGTTGTTAAGCCAAGTGTCAAACTAATAATCTTTCCGTTTCTTTAGGTATTTTATAGTAACTCCGACAATTGTCATTTTGGGAGATTTCACTTAGTTCTCACACTTGGAAGGTGAGTTGGTGACCGCAGTATGTTTTATTTGTACCCAAGTAAAAGCTGCTGCCCGTTTCCTGATATTCCCTTAGTATTATTCTAAGTTATATAAACTAAAGCCTTCCTCGATGAATTGGTCTATTCAACACAAAAATAATTTTTCAAATTCGGACCAGTAGTTCCTGAGATTAGCGCGTACAAACAAACAAACTCTTCAGCTTTATTATTGTCTAATTCTCGTATAAATAAATACATAAACTACATAAATAAATATATAACATATAAAATCATACATAAAACATGAATATGTAACGAAGTAAAACTAAAGGTTATTGTTTGTTAAAATTAGTTACAACTGCATAACACTAGATGGCGCTGTGCCTTATTAACACGCGCAAGCATTGTGATTTTTCAAATGTATAGGTGTCCGTCTAGTAAAAATAAAGTCGTCTTATCTTGTATCGATATCGCCTGAAGAAGTTGGTGTTTTATTTATTGGACCTTCGAGGCCGGATGTAAAGCGGTGAAAAGGATTTCACACAGTGGCGCCACCTAGCGGTTTGAGGATTTTTACGGATTTGGATATTGGAATTGCGGATTTACTAAGGAGCTGAGAGCAAGTTTGTATGGGCGTAGTAAGGCGCGTAAACTGTGAGTACACTTTTATTATCTTAGTCAGGAAGTAGAAGTCAGGCAAAATTGAACCTTATGATCAAGAAAAATTTAACTTTAACAAATTGACTAGTAGTGCCTGGACTTAGAATAATTTAAGTAAAAGTGTTGAGACGGGGAATCCATGCCCGATTTTACCTAAGTGTTTACCGAACCAAAACACTTAGAAAATTTGCGCCCATACTGGACTTAGAAAATTTTGCTTACTCTCTCCTCTACCACGGGACTTGTATATTTTTGCGAAATTTTTATCCATAACATAACAAGTACCTATCTACAATGGAATCGAAAATAAGAGCTCAATTGGACGTGTACAGTCGAATGGAAAAAGCTAAGATTAATTTCAAGAAATCTCCAAAAGACAGATTAACTACTAGCTACATTGAAACAAGAATTGATAATTTGGATGGTTTATGGCAGACTTTTAATAAACTACATGAGAAGATATTTTGTGATGTCACTGAAGTTGAATATGCTAAATTTGATTATTTTACGGAAGATTTTTATACCAAAACGGAGGAGTTATATACATATTACAAGGCAGAGTTGAAGGAAAGTTTGAGAAGATGTACTATCACCGAGACCAAGGCCCAGGAAACGTGTGGCGATGCAGACCAAGTTAACGTCCATCTTCCCAAGATAGCAATACCCAGTTTCTCAGGGAAGTACTCCGAGTGGATTACATTTCGTGATCTTTTTCTTTCTTTAATTCACAACAATAATAAATTACAAAATGTGCAAAAACTCCACTATTTAAAAAGTTACTTAACCGGTGAAGCGGAACAGTTATTACGTCATTTACCTATAACCAGTGATAATTATTCAACTTGTTGGGAACTTTTAGAAAATAGATTCAATAATAAAAAATATTTAACTAATTGCATTCTTAAAAGGTTTTTCGGACAAAAGAACATGAATAACGAAAGCTCAAGCGCGCTTAAAGAACTTTTTGATACAACCAATGAGTGCTTAAATGCTTTGAAAAATGTAGGAATTAAAACTGATAACTGGGATGTAGTAATAATTTATATTTTGTCCGCAAAACTAGATAACGAATCTCGTCGGCAATGGGAGGCAAAGATTTGTGACTCAAATAACGACTTACCAACTTTGAAGCTTTTTATGGAATTTGTAGAACACAGATTTAGGTCACTTGAATTTTTGAATCCCAGAACCACGATAAGTAAACAATCTCATCATGTAGTAGCTAACAATAACAATGATAAAGTATCTGTTCCATGTTCTTACTGTACTGATATTAATCATAAGCTTGGAAATTGTAAAAAATTCGCAAACGAAACCCTCTCAACACGCCGTAATTTTGTCCAAACGTCTAACTTGTGCTACAATTGTTTAGGCGCGAACCATTCCGTCGTAGCATGCCGTTTGCCCACTAGATGTAAAATTTGCAGGAAAAAGCACCATTCACTGCTGCATTCTAACAATACCAGTGCACCAACCCATGCTCACATTCCAGAGAGATAGCCACCAGAAGATTTTTAGCTCAAGAAAGGCATTTCGCGAAGTCTCCGCAGCTAAAGGATCTGTATGCTGATGTCATTGCCGAGTATCTGAAGCTTGGTCACATGGAGAAGGTACCTAGTGATGAGGTGAATAAGTCTGATAGTGTGTACCTACCTCATCATGCCGTAATCAACCTTAAGAAAATTACGTCTCAGCTGCGAGTGGTTTTCGATGCTTCTTGTCGCGACGCAAACGGTGTTTCTCTTAACAGCGAGTTGATGGTGGGTCTAACCCTCCAATCAGACCTGCGTCACTTGGTGATGAGATGGAGACAACACCCCATATGTTTGGTGGCCGACATAGTGAAGATGTATCGCCAAATATTAATAGCTTGTGAAGACGTAGACTACCAACGCCTGATTTGGCGTTCCGCACCTGAAAAACCATTTGAGCATCTTCGTTTGTTAAGAGTTACTTTTAGTACCGCTTCAGCTCCGTATCTTGCGGTCAAAACACTACACCAGATCGCACTCGATGAGGGTGAGCAGTTTCCAATGACCTCTGAAAGAATCTTTAAAGATTTCTATATGGACGATTTACTTACCGGCTGTGAAACTGTAATAGAAGGAAAGCAGATTTTTAAAGAAATGAATGAACTATTAGGAAAGGGTGGGGTTGAACTTCAGAAATGGTCGAGCAATAATGAAAAACTACTAAAGGAAATAAGCAAGAATGAGAATGAAGTAACAGAAAGCAATTTGGAACTTAAAACCGATGAAATCATTAAAATACTGGGACTTACCTGGAACCGACGAACCGATGACTTCCAATACTCCGTACAGCTACCTCCCATCAGTGAACCTGTAACAAAAAGAAAAGTTATATCAGATATCGCGAAATTGTACGATCCTATGGGATGGATTGCTCCAGCCATAGTAAAAGCAAAGATATTCATCCAAAAGCTATGGCCAGCAGGAATTGGTTGGGATGAACAACTACCAGCAAATCTTTTAAATGATTGGATTACTTACCGGAATGAACTCGTAGCACTTACCAGATTACGTTGGACTCCTTTCCTGAATTATGAAGGCATCTTAAGAGTTGGTGGTCGTCTTGAGAAAGCTGACATCGGTGATGATAGAAAACATCCCTTAATGCTTGTACCTGAATGCAGTTACGAGACCTCATCGATGTCCTCTCTTAAACGTTGGCAGCTGACACAGAGGATGTTGCAGACGTTTTGGCGCAGATGGTCAAGTGAATACTTTGAGTCAATTTTTACATCGCTACAAGTGGGCAAACAAAACACCAGAGCCTAATATTGGGGACGTAGTTTTAGTAAAAGAAGACGATCTTCCTCCAGCCAAGTGGCTGATGGGTGTTACTACTGAAAAGCACAAGGGTTCGGATAATATTACGCGCGTGGTGAGCCTAAAATGTAAAGACACTATTATCAAAAGACCTATTGTAAAGATTTGTGTCCTACCTGTAACTGAATAATACAAAAATATTTTTATTTAAGCTGCCAATATCTGGCACCCGTAGATATAGTTTATCTTTTGTTGAATGTTATTTTTAAATTTTGAATATATTGCTTAACCTAATCTACTTACGGTTATAATAGTAATTTGTTCAATAGTTGTTAAGTTAATTGGTTGACTTAATGTTTATTTATGTTTAACTTTGATCTAGCAGTTCCTAGCCATTATGTAATCAATGTTAATCTTTAATTACTCTTAGAACCACCTTAACCATTTACAGTCCACTCTCTTTGTATTTTCGATTCATAGTGGACAGGAATAATGACCACTCCGGTCATGGTGGGCGGGATGTCTAATTCTCGTATAAATAAATACATAAACTACATAAATAAATATATAACATATAAAATCATACATAAAACATGAATATGTAACGAAGTAAAACTAAAGGTTATTGTTTGTTAAAATTAGTTACAACTGCATAACACTAGATGGCGCTGTGCCTTATTAACACGCGCAAGCATTGTGATTTTTCAAATGTATAGGTGTCCGTCTAGTAAAAATAAAGTCGTCTTATCTTGTATCGATATCGCCTGAAGAAGTTGGTGTTTTATTTAATTATATTAGTATAGATTATTATTATTTAAGACAAAAGAACTGTCTGGTCTATCAAACAAAGGATTCACATACTCTGGTTTTGGACAGAGATCTGTGGAAAAGTTTGGGGGAGACCTTTGCCCAGCATTGGGACAGTATTTATACTTATAAGTTGATAAAGAAAGAAGACAAAAGAACAAAATCTTTACTGTACCATTAACATCAAAACGCCTGGCCACCCTACACCCGAATTGCGTCATATTATCCTAAAGCAATTTGGCGATAAAATTAGGAGCCGCGGTCTACGTCATTGGTCCCGCGTCACGGGGGAAATCAGACGGTTCCGTACAATAGCCGTAATGAACAGAAACTCGGCGACACTTGTCGCGATCGCGGCCAATTGGGAGGAAAAATGCTCGCTTTGTAGGCTCTATTTTAGGCATTGTCGCTTTAATTATGCCACTCTTATTATTGGAAAGCTGGATCTGATTGGGACCAGTTGTATTCGCGCTGATACAGAATCTATAATGTTACTAGCAAACCCGGCGAACTCCGTTTCGCCACCAGATGGCTGTAAAAATTTTTTTCCTTAATTTTCTTTGCTATAAACCTCACGGAGCCCGAGACCTTTCTAACGAATGCAAAACCGTGGAAATCGGTTCGTGCCTTCTGGAGTTATAGCGTCAGGGAGGAAAACCCGACTTATTTTTATATAGTAGATTGCGAATGGTCTGCCGGGGGCTTTCTTGAAGGTCCAAATTGGGCCGTAAATGTGTGGTGGGTACAGCCACACCGTTGCACGAGATCTGTCTAGCCGCTTCGGCGCTACCTGAGCCTGCAAGTTGCTGCCCACTGGCGATAGATATGGGAAGGTTTAGTGGGTATGACTTCATAGATTGGGAGCATCTGCCACATCTCGTGCGGCAGATGACGGCGTCGAATGGGACCTGGCGAGCGATGCTCGTATTCGATGCGAATGCGAAGAGGAGGTGGAGGCTCGTGGGGGGTTAGGGTTGGGCTGGCATGGCGGTGGCAACTGACAGGTAACTGACCAGTTACTTGCCCGTTGTCACAGCGACTTGGGCTTCTCTTTCGCTTTCCATCAGGCGTAGGGAAGCCATTATGTCGAGCCACTATAAAAAAAAATAACAAAAAAGGAGGCGGCAGAGCGTGAGGCTACGGTAGAAGCGCGTCCTATTCTGTCCTGCTATGGCGTAACGGGTGGTGGGTGCAGCTATACCGTTGCACTATCCTCCCGGAGAGCCTGGTCTGGGAAGACCCAGACATCCGGGCTGCTTGTCATCTGCGGTTGGCCAAGGCAGGTAGAGACGTGGATGTGCCTCAGGCGTTCGTGACGAAATGATGTGGCTACGGTAGAAGCGCGTCCATTCTGTCCTGCTATGGCGTAACGGGGTGTGGGTGCAGCTATACCGTTGCACTATCCTCCGGAGAGCCTGGTCTGGGAAGACCCAGACCATCCGGCTGCTTGTCATCTGCGGTTGGCTAAGGCAGATAGGGACGAGGATGTGCCTCAGGCATTTGTGACGAAATGATGTGATACACTTGCCTTGCGTGGAGACAGCGCGACTCCTCGCCAGGTCTATCTTGTTGGCGACTAGCAGCGCCGGCCTTGCACGCAACATGTCGCAGTCCAGCAGCCTCGCCAGCTCCTGGCTCCGCCTTCTGGAACGACGCCTTGTCCACCACCGAGTAGATGACCACGAACGCGTCGGGCGGCTCGTGCCGTTCGATCTCCTCCTGTTTGAGTAACAGTTAGATTAGGATCCCTGATTGATGATTAGGAGCCCTCCACGCCGCCAAAGACAGAAGCTGGTGGAAAAAGACCGTCCACAGAAAATTGTTTCGCAGGGGGAGGTCACGACCCTCATTATTGAAGACTCCGACGCACAGAGAGAGAGAGAGAGATTAGGATCTCGGCTCCGCTAAGCGCCGGGGTGCGAATTACTCAATGGGGCGTGACGGTGTGGTGAGTGCAGCCAGACCGTTGCACGAGGTCCGCCCGGGGAACACTCTATTATAGGTAGGTAGGGGTATTTGGCATTTGCCCTCCTCGGACCAGGAGTGCCAGCCGCTTGTTATCTTATGATAAGAGAGGTAGGGCATAGCGAATCTTCGCTCGAATTGAGCCGCTCGTCCGGGGAAGGACCTCCACCCTATAGAATACCGCAGTCAAATGACCTCTGGGTCGTGTTTCTGCCGGTGAATAGGGTTTACGGAGCTCGTGGGGGGTTAGGGTTGGGCCGGCATGGCGGTGGCAACTGACAGGGACCAGTTACTTGCCCGTTGTCACAGCGACTTGGGCTTCTCTTTCGCTTTCCATCAGGCGTAGGGAAGCCATTATGTCGAGCCACTATAAAAAAAAATAATCTGCGGCTGGCCAGTGATGTGGCCGTATGCTTCGGCGCTACCCGTGACCCCCAAAATTTTACTGATTGCACCCCCCCGATACTAATTTTCAAAATATATTTCAAGTACTAAATTGACCTCTCTACAGATTTATTATAAGTAGGTATAGATAACGTATATTCTGGGTACTTGGCTAAGTTTCCTACAGATTAGCCGGTCGAAATTCGGTCAAGAGGGTATTACATATAGTAGTAATATAGTATATTACATTACAGATTTACCTTAGGGCATCTACGGCAGGGCTAGCACTAGATTGGACTTAAATTAGCATATTGTCTACACGACCTAGATGCAGATAGTGAGGTAGCTAGCCTACCCTCCTCATGTATAATCATGAATACAAGCCAACAAGATTTCGATAGAATATGGAATGTGTTTGCAAGATGGATGTTTGGTATGTAATCTCGTCAGGCTTAATATATTCAGAGGTATTGCATCTAATATCGTTAAATGACATACAAACACATATGTAGTGGGCAAAGGTACATACTCTACTACATGAGAGTGAAGAAACAGTGATTGTATCTGTGTTTGCGCACACATTTGCTTTTTTTTATAGTAGCTCAACATAATAATATCAGACAACATCACATACATTGCTCTAATCCCAAAGTAAGTAGCTTAAGCACTTGTGTTATGGGCATCAGAACAACGAAGGTACCACAAATAAATACTTAAATACAAATATAAACACCCAGACACGGAACAAACACAAGTGTTCATCACACGAATGTTTGTCCCGGGTGGGAATCGAACCCACGACCCTTGTTCAGAAGGCCGGGGTCACTACCAATTGAGCCACCGAGCCATGGCTGGCTCGGTGGCTCAATTGGTAATGGCTTCGCTGCGCCTGATGGAAAGCGAAAAGAGAAGCCCTACAGAACGACAACGGGTTGACAATGACAACAGTTGCCACCGCCATGGCCGGCCCAAACCCTAACCCCCCACGAGCTCCGGAAACCCTACTCACCCGGCAGAAACACGACCCGGAGGTTATTTGGCTATTCTATACGGTATTCTATAGGGTGGAGATCCTTCCCTTGGCCGGGCGGCTCTATTACGAAATAGAGCAAAGATACGGCCTTTACACTAGTGACAGTTTAATATCTCCTACGATGGCTAGTCGCTTTGGAGATTAGCCAATGTAACTGAAATTGGTCAAGAAATATGGCAAAAGGCACGCTTCTTTGTTCAAGTTTCAAGAAATTGTTCAGTGCGTTTCATTTCCACTTTTATGTAAAAAAGGCCCGAGCTATGGCAGAGTTCCTTTTTCTCTAGAATTATAATCTTCCCGTATTCAAGGCGAGAGTGGACCGGTTTTTATAGGTCGAGCACGCTCCATCTTATACCTCAATATCGTTTAACCGGCGAGTTACGGTGAAGCGTGAACTTTATTTACCTACTAGCTGTGCTCGCGACTTAGTCCGCGTGGAGTAGTTATTTTTTCCCGGTTTTTTTTTTTAAATTTTCCATTATTTCTTCGCTCCTAATAGTTGCAGCGTGATGTTATATAGCCTAAAGCTTTCCTCGATAAAATGGTCTATTCAACACAAAAAGAATTTTTTCAATTCGGACCTGTAGTTCCTGAGATTAGCGCGTTCAAACAAACAAACAAACTCTTCAGCTTTATAATATTACTTTAGATTTACGGCTAAAAATAAAAAAAATATATACGAACCTTTGAACTTGTGCAGTTGACAAAATATAATTCAGATTCTTCACCATTGAGCATTATCGACACTTTTTCTTCACTACTGTCAACATCTGTGAACAAAAGAATACTTGTTTGAGCAAGTGTATACTTAATAACGACAAGCTTTGTTATTGAATATGGCAGACGAGTAAGCGGCCGTATGATGTTTGACAGCTAAGCCGCTGTTTAGCTAGTATATACTACTTCATTTGTATGGATCTTATGTTCTAGATGCTAAACAGACGGAACATTCTTGCTACATCATTCCTATTCCCATTTTGACTGGCTCGGTGGCTCAATTGGTAGTGACCCCTGCCTTCTGAACCAAGGGTCGTGGGTTCGATTCCCACCCGGGACAAACATTCGTGTGATTAACACTTGTGTTTGTTTCGTGTCTGGGTGTTTATATTTGTATTTAAGTATTTATTTGGGGTACCTTCGTTCAACGTAAGATGTTTCAGATCTTCAATCTCTATAAGTCGATAGAAATTTCTCATCGGACTGAACAATTTTTACAAGACGTCCTATATGTATATGTTACAGTATTTAGTTGGTCCATTACAGTTACCTACCTCATACATCTAATGTCCGATTTTCGAAAAAAAAATCGAATTTCGATAATTCTTTATAAATACTTATCAAACTGAATATTTATTGCCAAAGAACCATTTTCATATCTCTTGTGCTTAGTTGAAAAACACAATAGTTTCTGTATCATACATAGGATGCCGCGTTTGAAAAGCCTTACATTTTTGTTCACATATTTTTACGTTTTTTTTGCTCTTTCCTTTGTTAAATTCCACAATTTCTTTAGAAAATTGTTATGGTCCGCTGATATCCTACCGACTACGTCCATTTTCAAGAGGGCTTGCGCAATTTCGACGCAAATCCCTGGTATCAGAGGCTCAGCGTCTGAGTGCGGATGAAAACATCTCTTGTTGAGTTTACCAGGTAAAAATACTACTAGTTAACCCAAATTCGGCGTTTATTAAACTTGTACTAAACTTCATTCGAGATAGCATTAGAAATAAGTTAAAAAGGTTAGAAGCTGCATATTTTCATCCCATTAAAAAAAGAAACTAAAAGGAATCGAATCTATCGAATTAGAAAAGGACCACTCCATCGAGGGTCTCGTACAAGCCGACTCTCGGCGCGAAGTTGACAAAATTTATAGAAATTTGAAGAGAGTAGGGTAGAGTAGTAGAGGTTGGTAGGGTACTGCGAATCATCGCTCGAATAAAGCTGCCCGTCCGGGGAAGTACCTCCACCCTATAGAACACCGCAGTCAAATGACCTCCGGGTCGTATTTCTGCCCGTGAGTAGGGTTTCCGGAGCTTGTGGGGTGAAGGCTGCAACGGCAGCCGAGTGTTAGGGTTGGGCCGGCATGGCGGTGGCAACTGACAATTTACCTCACCGGTTACTTGCCCGTTGTCGCAGCGACTTGGGCTTCTCTTTCGCTTTCCATCAGGCGTAGGAAAGCCACTATGTCGTGCTACTATAAAACAAATTCGTGATACTTTCCGCGTTTGATACGGTACATGTTTGACACATGAGTGTGCTAGCTCATGTAATAAAACGGTGGAGTCGACAGAGACCTTTAAATGCCTCAAGACATTTGCCCCATAATGTATACAGACGTTACACACACGATCGATCACGTGCCCCAAATGAGGGACACGATGTGTCACGCATTACCATTGCGGTCACGAAAGTGGAGGAAAAGGTTAAAAAGTCGCATACCTAGATAATGTTTTTACTTGGCAAGATGTGACGCGTGTGTTCCGACCGTACCGTATACAGCTTGCTTGAATGCCTCTTCATGCTTCAAGTGAAATAGTTTTCCTTAGAGCAGGTTATTTTTTTTGGTGAGGAATTCCTTCGGTCCTTTTGTCTGCAACGCGGCGCTGGTGTGCCGTGCCGAGTTAACCCGTTAAAGTCCACGGTGACCCAACATTGCAGCCAAGCCCAGGCTAGTAAGTTTATCAGTTGTCTAGTACCCATAGTACAAGCTTCGGCTTAGTTTAGGGCTAGATGGCCCAGCGTGCCATGTCTTGGGTTATTTATTTTATTTATTTACTAGCTGTGCCAGCGGCGTCGCACGCGTGGATATCGGGTTTGAAAAATAACGGACTTCCATAAAATACCTATCTATACATAGTGCCTAAGTTTTAAGTTAAACCTCTTGCAATACATTGGTGAAAACAGTATTCAATTTCATGCAGTAGTTTATGAGTGATGCGCGTTCCAAAAAATTCTCCCGTTTTCCTAACATTTCCCTTCACTGCTCTGCTCCTATTGATAGTAGCGTGATGAAAAGTACCCTATAACCTGCCCAGGAGTATGAAGAATAATTGTACCAAGTTTCGTTAAAATCCGTTGAGTAGTTTTTGTTTCTATAACGAACATACAGACAGACAGACAGACAGACAGACAGACAGACAAAAATTTTACTGATTGCATTTTTGGCATCAGTATCGATCACTAATCATCCCCTGATAGTTAATTTGAAAATATATACAATGTACAGAATTGACTTCTCTACAGATTTATTATAAGTATAGATTTATAGTAAACACACAGACCAAAACAAAGAGACATGTTCATGAACACAAATATGTTACTGGGCGGGATTCGAACCCACGACCCTGGGCTCAGAAGGCAGGGATCACGAGTCAACTATTACTCAATCACGACCTCTACATCTAATGTTCTAGATCTTTGACTTTTTAAGTGAACTTTTTGTGTAACCAAACGATAATAAGAGAAATCATTATTATTGCAATAATTTTAATAAGCTCGGCACAGTACGATTTCAAAACCATTTTTTTACCAGATTCTTTACCATTGGAAAGGTAAATTCACCACAAAAATAAAGGCTATATTAACCGGTAGAAAATATGAGAGATGCTTTCAAACGTATGAAATTTTATCTGAAATATTTGATTTATCCAAAGCGAAACGAGGGACGATTTTTTTAGATTTTTGCTCTATTACTGCTTCTTGAACCCCCTAAATTCTTTTTGATAAAATATCCAATGTTTTTAACATTCTTTTTTACTGTTTATAAATTGCACTTTAATAAAATTGAAATTTTTGTGGTTTATGCAAAAAATAATATCTATCAAAAGTTGTTTAGTCGTAAAACCGCTGCTTTCATAGCTTCCCTTACCGCGTGAATGATAAGTAATTTGATGAGCAACGGATCGTATGAGGAGGCGATGCCACAACTCGCGAGGTGTGACGTAATATTGTCAACAGTGTTCTGTCCTAATCAGTATTGATTAGCACAATATATGCGGCACATCGTAAACTGAGGTTATAAATACTTAATACAATGTAACAGGTAGTAAACCCTAGCTTGCTTTGTGTAGATGTAATCAGAGGGTTAATTTGTGGGATGGTCTTAACTGCTAATAATGTTCGATAGTGTTTATTACCTAATAACACTTATGAATGTGGTGGGATGTAGCGTCCAATCTGTTATGTGATCTCTATCATGTTGTTTTATGGAAACTTTGGAGTTTGACCGAAACTTTGGGCCCTCTAAATAGATTAAGAGGTAATCATGTTTTAATTAATCATCATCATCAGCTTATTGCGCATAACGTAATAGGGAGTATGCATGACTTTTTTTATGGATCTATTGAGATTCTTTATCTTCCAGATACATAAATATCGAAGAATTTTTAAACTATCTGTTCTATTAACTGAGTTATGAAGCGTTAAAAATATTGCTTAGACAGAGAGATCCGACGTGGTGGATGACGTCACGTACCGTGCGCGCCATACAAACTTCATAGAAAAATCTGTTTCGCGTGAGAGAGACGGATATAATTTACTATCAAAGACTGTATCTCGCCCATTTTTCAGCCAATTTTGATTTTGTTTTCACTGTTCGTATTATATTTGTATCTTTTTTACGATAAATTAGTAAGTAGGTACATGAAACTATTTTTCATGCATATTTCCTATTATATAGATTGCCCAAAGAGGTGTACAACTGGTGAGGTCTATGCCTAGTAGTGGACTGCAATAGACCGATGATGATGATGATGATGAGCTACGTATGTTTCGTAAACCACCATAATATTGATCCAATATAACATGGTGCCATAACAATGTTAACAAGTTACATAAAATTTAACAACTTTCATAATTCGCGAACGTGCCACCGGGAGCCGTAACTGCCTCCAGAAGTCAATTAACAAACAATTTATCTTAACTGTCGGCAAATGAAGTGTTCGCCAATCACAGCCATTATGAACACGGTGCACTTGGGCTAGGCACATGGCAAAACTACGAATCGCCACCAAATGTCCAGTAGCTTTCATACATTTTATAGGAAGTAGAAATCTCGATATATAGATATCCTAGCTTTTGCCCGCGACTTTGTCAGCGTGTTTAGATTTTTACACACACAAGTTTTTTCCCAATAACTCCCGTTCCCGTGGGAATTTTGATACAAACTTTCATCCCCATTTTATCTTTTTACCTTTGGGGGTAGAATTGATCAAAATCCTTTTTAAGCGGATGGCTACGTCATAACATCTACCTGCATGCCAAATTTCAGCCCGATCGGTCCAGTGGTTTGGGCTGTGCGTTGATAGATCACTATGTCAGTCAGTCAGTCAGTAGATGATCATCATCATCATCACCCTATCGCAGTCCAATGCTGGATTTAGGCCTCTATACTAGTAAATATTACAGGCCGGACAGCAGCGTCACCGGAGTGAGGCACTGCGCTCGCCAAAGCGTCTGCCCAGCGTGGCGATTACGGGTATATCATCCAGATGTTTGCCCTGTGGTGAACAACTGGTGGAAAGGCATATGTGCAGCAGTGGACTGCGATTGGCTGATGATGATTTTAATCGAGTGATGATCCATTTTGGGTAAGGGAGCGACCTATCCATACCTTTTTGCTCCAAGCCATCCTCACCTTCCCGTGGTGCATCCTGCCGAACAACAAACGAGGCTCTGGCAAACCGACTGGTGGCGGTAAAACCATCACGATAGAAGGCGTAGCTAAATACCGCAGGCCGATGACGGGCAGCAGCGTCACCGGAGCAAGAAGCTACGCCCTGCGATCGCCAACCCGCCTGCCCAGCGTGGCGATTATGGGTATATCCTCCAGAAGTGTGCCCTAGGTGGCGAACAACTGGAGAGGCCTATGTCCAGCAGTGGACTGCAATGGGCTGATGATGATGATCCATTTACGATCTTAATTGTTGCTGTTCCAAGTAGGATAAACACAGCACAAATCTTTGCAACGTAATTCGAGAGTAGGCTTCCATTCTCTCGGCTAGCGGTGCCCCGCCGGTTTTATTACGCTTGTAATTAATAAAGAGGCTTTGTTGGAACAATTCACTTGTCTACGGTTATGATAAATTGTTTGTTGATTGACTTTTGGAGACGCGCTTGTGATCACAGACTTATTAATGTAATTATATTTACGTATAAATTATATTTACGTAACGGAAAATGGGATGTAAGGGAGCGACCTATCTTTTCGCTCCAAGCCAACCTTACCTGCCAGTGGTGCATCCTACCCGTGATCCTACCGAACAACAAACGAGGCGGTGGCAACCGACTGGTGGCATCACAATTAAAGGCGTAGCTAAATACCACAGACCAATGACGGGCAAGAGCGTCACCGGAGCGAGAAGCTACGCCCTGCCATCGCCAACCCGCTTGTCCAGCGTGGCGACTATGGGTATATCCTCCAGATGTTTGCCCTAAGTGGCAAACAATTAGAGAAGCCAATATCCAGTAGTTTGTAGACTGTGATAGGCTGATGATGAACGGAAAAATCGTCTAACAAAGTTTTGTTTCTTGAGAAGTGTACGTGAGTATACTTGAGTCAGTTTTTCCGACATGTGCAGTGGTCGATTGATTACCATATAAAGTGCATATGTGTCAAAAGAATTTTGACATTCATCTCCTAGGCTTATAAAATAGGAAATGATAATAATTTGTATGGAAAATGTAATAACGGACTAATTGAAAAGGTTAAAACATTTACTAATTGTACTAAGCATCATTTTGGGGTGGCCGTAACAGTACGCACTGTCAGTAAACCATTAGATAAGCAGATCTCATATTCCCCAAGCGGTTATCTATACTTAAAACTACTCAACGGATTTTAACGAAACTTGGTACAATTATTTTTCATACTCCTGGGCAGGTTATAGGGTACTTTTCATCACGCTACTATTAATAGGAGCAGAGCAGTGAAGGGAAATGTTAGGAAAACGGGAGAAATTTTTTGAACGCGCATCTCTCAAAAACTACTGCATGAAATTGAATACGATTTTCACTAATGTATTACTAGAGGTCTAACTTAAAACTTAGGTATAGGTATAAGTATTTTACGGAAGTCCGTTATTTTGAAACCCGATATCCAAGCGTGCGACGCCGCTGGCACAGCTAGTTTTACATAAAAAGCTTATTTAATCCTTCGTCCAATGTCATAATAAATAACAATTTAACTTAACTCCGTCGAGTCCGAATGAATATTTAAATCAACGTTCGTTTTAATTTGGGCTACATATTCTTAATTGCGTTTTAAATAAAAGGCAAAGTTATCATCGTGTGCGGAAGGATAAAATGGTGTCATCGGAATGTCCGGTTTTCATATGGAAACGGGATATGTCGCAGAGGGCAATTACTACCGAGCAGAGGAAAAAGGAGGAATTGTCGATTCGATTTCGATTGCAGATGCGGATGTGATGGCGAGTACTTATGTTGGAATGTGGAATTGAAGTCAGATCTTTCTGTATAATGGTACATGTATAGTTTGTAATATTTGTAATGCTTACTGATATTGACAACAACTTTTGGAGGCACATTGTCTCACATTGTAGCTTAGGTTAAATTAGCGCAAACACATCTTCTACATATACTTATAATAAATCTGTAGAGAAGTCAATTCTGTACATGAAATATATTTTCAAAATAACTATCAGGGGGTGATTAGTGATCGATACTGATGCCAAAAATGCAATAAGTAAAATTTTTGTCTGTCTGTCTGTATGTTCGCAATAGAAAAAAACTACTGAACGGGTTTTGACGAAACTTGGTACAATTATTCTTCATACTCCTGGGCAGGTTATAGTATACTTTTCATTATGCTACAATCAATAGGAGCAGAGCAGTGATGGGAAGTGTTTGGAAAACGGGAGAAGTTTTTATCTGTATGTTTGATCGCGCATCACGCGAAAACTACTGTATGGAATTAAATGCGGTTTTCACCAATGTATTGCTAGAAGTCTAACTTAAAATTTAGGTATCATTTTATGGAAGTCCATTATGTTTGAACCCTATATACACGCGTGCGACGCCACCGGCACAGCTAGTTATTAAATAAAATGTATTGTCCAATGTTTAAAAGAAACATATTTAAAATAATATAATAGTAAATGTTCCAATTCCATTTTAATTAAAAATCACTTGAGAAGCTTCTTCGGTTTTATTCGCCGGTTTAAAAGTAGCTTTAGGTAGGTACCTATTTTTTACGAAATAAGCTTTAGAGAAATTTTACGAGGTCCCTTAGTAAATTTCGTTCAATTGAAATATCGTTCCTGTGGGCGCTGATATTCGCCCTCTTTTAGAGTTATAGAGCGAGGTGTCATTGAGATCTGTCATGATATAAAATATCGATTTGTATTGCATTTATGTATTACTTATTAAATAACTATCCACACATATATTTGTTGCCATTATCCTGTCCCCAAATGTGGTGACCCCGACGTGAGTTTTATAAGGACTGGGGACCGTTGCAACCTGATAAAGACGGACTCACAATGTATCGGTGAGCTTTACCAAACTCCGTTCCATGAAGAGATCGAAGCTTACGAATTACGGCAGTTATTTTCGATTATGAAACTATAATTTCTCAATAAACCAACGGCTGAGCAAGTTGGGTTATAAGTTAGAAGCTGGAACTGGACAGTGGTTGCACTGTGCGATCACATTATTGTGGCTACGATCGTTCGAGAAGATCAAGATGTTCGATATCGTCCGTCGCTTCGCACAACGTTTTTATTTATTTTTTAGTGTGTGATGAGTGTTTTGATAAGTTTTTATTTTTATTAGGTATTAGACTCCTACCATTTGTTATAAGGAACATAAGATTGTATCTGTAAATGTGCATTGAGATTTATGTATAGGCTGTAAGTCGGACCTATGTAGAGTTTATTCTTATGTTTACTTTTTTACCATTATTCCCCAATTTACGTGCTTTATAGACAGAGTGGTAACGGAACATAATTATTTCACAGTTTAGGTTATAATGGCCGAGCAAGAATCGTTGCAAGCTCATCTTGAGCGTCTGCTTGTTCAGAACAATTTTCTCTTGGAGCAGAATGCCGCATTGTCGAAGCAGCTTTCGGAATCTAACGTATTCATGTCGACTGAACAAGATACTACGTCTGTTGTTTCTTCTGTACGACCTAAGTTAGCGCCTTTTTGGTTTGACCGACCTGCGGGGTGGTTTGCTCATGTCGAGGCTCAATTTGCTTTGAGTAATATCACAGCTGATGAAACCAAATATAACTACGTTGTGGCTCAAGTAGATGCTAGGTTATCAGGGGAAATCGAAGACCTTGTTACCAATCCAGCTCCCAAAGGCCAGAGATATGCCGCCATTAAGGCGGAGATGATCCGAAGATTTTCGGTATCTGAAACTCAGAAAATAAAATTACTTCTTTCTGGAGAAGAAAAAGGTGATCGCAAGCCCACGCAGTTCTTGCGGCATTTGCGTTCTTTGGCAGGGCGCTTATCCGTCGAGAAAATCTTACGCGAGCTGTGGTTACAGAGATTACCTCTTAATGTGCAAGCAATCCTTACTGCACAGGCGGAACTAGATCTAGACAAGGTTGCGGAACTGGCAGATAAGATTTTGGAAGTCACTCCGGTTACTGTAAACGAAATTCAGTCATCATCATCGTTCGACTTGAGTAACATACAGCTGCAGTTGGAAGGTTTATCTCAGGAGGTAGCTGCGCTTTCGACTCAACAAAGGCAGTCCAGGTCTCGATCATCGTCCGTTCCTCGACGCAGGTCGCTTTCGCGCTCGCGCCGTTTTTGTTGGTTCCATGCTCGTTTTGGTGTACGTGCTTTTAAATGCAATCAGCCTTGCAATTGGGAATCTCCTGTTCCAAAAAAACCGGAAAACAATCGAAGCGGTCAGTAACGGCGACATCTGACTGCAGTATTTTTCAGGGTCGCCGTTTATTTGTCACAGACCGTGATACTAAGTGGAATTTCTTATTAGACACTGGTTCAGATTTATGCTGTTTTCCCCGAAAGCTATTGCGTCCTCCGCCAAAAGTTGCCATTATCCTGTCCCCAAAGTTCCCATTAACAGAAACTTTGTAAAGAGTTCGAATTTGTCACTCCCACAAAATTACCCAAATTTCCTTCAATCTTTTCTAACTCTCTTCGTAAAGTTTTCAGTGGTTCTAAGCAATTAATTGGTTCCATTGAAATCATTTATACCGATTTTCATTTATTTTTGTGGATAATGTATAAGCAAGCATTTAGTGATCAAACCAATACTATATTTTATTAACGGAGTTTGTGTTTGTTTGCCGAAGCTTCTGGACAGGTAGGGGTACTCGACACCTAATAACACCTTTATATACTGTTATATAATACATAATAAACACGCAGACCAATATAAAAGACATGTTCATGCACATAAATGTTTGTACGGTGCGGGAATCCAACCTGCGACCATTGTATGTTTGTGTGCATGAACTGAACATGTCTGTTCGTATAGGTCTGGGTGTTCTCTATGTATAATATGTATTTAATTACAAAAAAAGTGTATCTTAGTAAGTTAATCAGTTGTCTAGTACCCATAGTACAAGCTTCAGCATAGTTTGGGGCTAGATGTGTGGCCCAGCGTGGCATGTCTTGGTTATTATATTTGTATCTAGTAAGTAGTTCATTTACATTTTGTACTCAAGCTCTACAAATGTGCTCCACTGTTTTACGAGTGTATTCACAAACTTATAATTTAAACCGTTAAAGTTGCGGTACACAATGGTACATTTTACGAGGTTTCATTTAATTCGGATTCCGGGGAAGATGGCGCCATAAAGAGTTGGAATTGAAAAAGTTGCGCCGTAATGGCGGCGCATCTAAAAGTAATATGATACACAAGATGTGTGGGTACGAAATTAATTTTGACAACATGGATGGCTGCCGTGTGCCGTATTATAATACATTAAATATTTCCGTGCATTAATAGAAAATAATAAATAATAATATATTTAATATAAAAAATTAGATCACCGCATTTCTTCCGGTAAGTGCGATTTTTTTTACCACTAAACCCGGTCTTATACGGACTGCTTGAAGCAAAAGCAGTTGAGATCGACTGCTTGAAGCTACGACCGCGCGGTAAATTATAGAACCGGTCGCGGCTGCTCGAGCGGTCACCGGCAGAAACACGACCCAAAGGTAATTTAGCTGCGGTATTCTTTAGGGTGAAGATACTCTTTTAATGCGAACGAGTCGATTTAGGGACTTTTTGAGATTTCGATTGATGTCGTTGACCTACAATCGATTAATTAGCCTGGTAAGATCCTTAAAACGCTTGTGTATACCTCTGTATGTAAATAAATGCTCGCAATCCATTGAAATTCAATTAACAAAATCACTCAACAATACAGTAAAAAGGGCTTCCCTTTAGAACATTACCCATACTGACTGACCCATTTAAATAAATCCCCCAATAAATTTAAGCCCGCATGTTACGTTATTGGGCGAATCTGTCGCGGCGTGATAGATTGCTCGCGTGACAACTAGTGTTGCCACTCGTACCGGTTTTGACGGGACATTTTCTGTCCTATCAAATACTAAAGCCTGTCCTGAGACAGGCGCTGCCTAGTGTGGGAGACAGTGAAAACCTTTTTTGTAAAACAATTTTCATGGTTAATAAACGTTATTTTTTATTTATTTTTTTATTAAAATTATGTATTAACCTTTTATTTATCCGTGCTGTGTTAACTTATTAACCTTTTTTATCCATACTGTGTTCATCATCATCATCAGCCTATTGCAGTCCACTGCTGGACATATGACTCTCCAGTTGTACGCCACAATAATTAAAGGCGTAGCTAGATAGATACCACAGACCTTTGACCCGCCAACCCGCCTGAACAGCGTGGCGATTATGGGTATAACCTCCAGATGTTTGTAGGCATCAGCCATCATCATCGGATGATAAAGTCCACCCGAATGATGCAGGCTTCAGCTAGTTATGAATCATCATCGTCAGTCTATCGCATTCCACGGCTGGACATAGGCCTCTCCAGTAGTTCGCCAATTTGGGTAAACATCTGGAGATTTTGCCTACAATCGCCACGCTGGGCAGGTGGATTGGCGATCGCAGAGCGTAGCGTCAGGCTTTAGTATTTAGTTACGACTTTAATCGTGATGGTTATACCGCCACTTCTCGGTTGCCAGGGCCTCTTTTGTTGTTCGGCAGGATACACCGGCAGTCTGCGTGGCAGACTGCGCTGGTGGTAGCGTGGCGTGATGGTATTCCAGATCCCGCGTAGCCATCACCCGAGGCGGATTGACGGTGTAGACCGTGGTTTTTTAGTGGCTATTCTCTGTCTCGTTTCCATCTAGAGGCGGGGCGAGTCCCACATAACCTGCTGCGTCCCGAGTAGCAGGTATGCGTAAAGTGCATTTTCCCCCGGTGCAACAAAAAAAAAAGGCTTGGAGCGAAAAGACCTGACGTCTTTATCTCTGCACACCGTAATGGCATCACTGTGGCATTCACCATTGTTGCCAGTACCATTCCGGCCAATCGCTCAGAGCCGCCTTTGATTGTCGCCCCGTGAGCAACCAGCCTTTTTGACGTGACATATCACGCACGAATGAAAAGTGAATTTTTCGCAAAGTTAATTTAATGCAATTTGATCGATAAAAGTTGAAACAGTTGATTGGAAAACGTGAAATTGGAAACGGGTGTGTGAAATAACAACGTTTTACGTAGGTTTAATTAATCGATGTTTGGGATGTTACTAAACGCCGGAAACGTTATTTTTCTTAAATCAGCTCGTTATTTAATGAGTTTTGATTAAAATTTGATTAATGTCGATAAGTTCAAAAAGAAATATCAAAACAGCATGAAAAAATATTAATTACATTACCCAATTAAATGTCAATAAAAAATGTAATCTGAAGTCGTATGACAGCTTGCAAAGATGCCGTTTCACGTCCTGTTTAAAGACTCGGTATGGTAGGTAGGTGGAAACACATCTATTTTACGTACCTATATGACTGGCTCGGTGGCTCAATTGGTGGCTCAGTGACCCCTGCCTTTTGAACCAAGGGTCGTGGGTTCGATTCCCACCCGGAACAAACATTCGTGTGATGAACACTTGTGTTTGTTCCGTGTCTGGGTGTTTATATTTGTATTTAAGTAGGTATTTATTTGTGGTACCTTCGTTGTTCTGATACCCATAAAACAAGTGCTTAAGCTACTTACTTTGGGATTAGAGCAATGTATGTGATGTTGTCTGATATTTATTTATTTATGACAGTGGCGAAACTATACCTACCATTCGAGGTCATTGACTAAGTCATCGCCACTCTGTACGTACGTAACTGTGAGTTGATTGACAGGCTCGGTGGCTCATTTGGTAGTTTTTTTTTTTTTTTTTTTTTTATAGTGGCTCGACATAATGGCTTCCCTACGCCTGATGGAAAGCGAAAGAGAAGCCCAAGTCGCTGTGACAACGGGCAAGTAACTGGTCAGTTACTTGTCAGTTGCCACCGCCATGCCGGCCCAACCCTAACCCCCCACGAGCTCCGGAAACCCTACTCAGCGGCAGAAACACGACCCAGAGGTCATTTGACTGCGGTATTCTATAGGGTGGAGGTCCTTCCCCGGACGGGCGGCTCAATTCGAGCGAAGATTCGCTATGCCCTACCTCTCTTATGTGTGACCTCTGCCCTCTGAGCCAAGGGTCGTGGGTTCGATTCCCGCACAGTACAAACATTTGTGTTCATGAACATGTCTGTTTGTATTGGTCTGGGTGTTTTCTATGTATAATATGTATTTATTTACAAAAAAAAAATGTATCTAAGTAAGTTTATCAGTTGTCTAGTATGACTAGTATCAGTTGTCTAGGATAAATGTATCTAAGTAGTCTAGTACCCATAGTACAAGCTTCGGCTTAGTTTGGGGCTAGATGGCGCTGTGTGGCCCAGCGTGGCATGTCTTGGGTTATTTATTTAATATCATATCTGAAACGGAATGGTGTGGAAAAATATGTAGTGTGATTAACAGGAAATACTGTTTGTCTTACTGGTGTGACAATCTGGTGTAACTATGAGTCGGGCATGGATATCTGGAGTACCTACTAACAAAATATTTCTAAAATGTAGTTTTTACGGGCCGAATCACTTGTGAAATGACTTCGACTAGCCCACCTTAACGGCCGGCATGGCGGTGGCAACAGCACATTATTGATTTGGTTGCTTGTCCGTTGGTATGCTCTTTCGCTTGCCATCAAGCAAGGGGAAGACTCTGTATAAAAAAAAACTATTTTAACAAGGTGAGGTAAGACAAACTTTCAGTCAATGCCTACCTTCTATTATTGAGTTGTAAGCAGCTATTATGTATATTGCTACAAAGACCTCGATTTTATTGCCATTTGCGGCAATAAAAAATAATTGAACCGAAAAATGGGGGCACGTTTCAGTTGACAATAAATCTTGCCAAACAGTGTCCATGACGTATTTATTGAACTTTTTATAACTGCGTAACGTAGCGGGAAGCTAAACAGGTAGCCCAAGTTGTACATACAAATACAATACAATACAAATACAAAATTTTATTTTCAACAAGAAGCTTTACAGTTCTTTTGCTTACACTATTTCTAATAAACATAACTTACATCTATCTTGTTGTGTGCCTCGTCTTTTAAGAAGGTTCCGTGGTGCCTACACTGGAAAATATCCGTATTGTGGGAGCCTATACGATTTACAATATAGTTAAGCAGCCTCGGTTTTAGCACTGTTTCATGTCCCTTCAGTAGCCCTAGCCTCCTACAGGAGACGTCATATCCATCACGTTTTCCTCTTTTTCTAGAGGGAACTGCATTAGACAACTTCACGCCTCCTATTATCATCATCATCATCATCGGCTTGCAAAACTCCACTGCTGGATATAGGCTTCTTCTAATGACAATTAAAATAAAAAGAGAGGGATGTAAGGGAGAAGCCTATCATCTTTTCGCTCCAAGCCAACCTCACCTGCCCGCCTTACATCCCAGAAGATCCATCCCAGGGACCCAGAAGGTAACTACAAGTAACTTTCTAGATTAGAATACCCACATTGTACATGTACTGAGAAAATAAAGAGAGGTTAAATAAATATTTAAGAGAGGTAGGGCATAGCGAATCTTCGCTCGTATTGAGCTGCCCGTCCGGGGAAGGACCTCCACCCTATAGAATACCGCAGCCAAATGACCTCCGGGTCGTGTTTCTGCTGGTGAGTAGGGTCTCCGGAGCTCGTGGGGGGTTAGGGTTGGGCCGGCATGGCAGTGGCAACTGACAGGTAACTAACCAGCTACTTGCCAGTTGTCACAACGACTTGGGCTTCTCCTTAGCTTTCCATCAGGCGTAGGGAAGCCATTATGTCGAGCTACTATAAAAAAAACAAAAAATAAAGATTTCAATTTACCTAATTCCTTTAATTTTGGGCGGTCTAATCGCTTTAGCGATAACCCAACGTTGTCATTGAACAACGTGCTATAATCGAAAGTTTTAATCTTTAGTAGGACGTGGCGCCATTTTGATGGTAATCTTGTAGAAAACCGTTAGCGTTGTGGGGGCGGGGTGTTGATTGAATTTCCCTCTGTCGGGGACATGGGCGTTTCAAAGGGGCCACGAAATTAGCAGTAAGGGAATGAGGGCTACCGTTTTCGTAATCACCAGAGGGCGCCACTGTATAGTGAGGTCTTCGGGCATAGCTGTTAAGGTTTGTTTTATGCATGTGGTGACTGTTTGTTCGTTAAAAGAAGGATGACATAAGTTTCCGAAAGGCAAAACTGTTTGTTAACGGTTAATAAACAAACCAGTGAACTAGCTTTTCTTTCAGACCGCTAATTTTAATACCTCATTTTCTCGGCTCCGCTTTTAAAGCGCAGATAATCACTGAGCCGTTTCTCATATTTTCCAAAATTAATGCCAGCTATGCCAAATTTGCACAAAATTATTTAATTTTTTCGAAATAAATTTGTTTAACCCACAGAACCAATGTAATTTGACATACCTCACGCTACACTAGCACCTCTGGTGGCGATTTCACACGCGATGGCCCTCATTTAAATTTCCTTCTTCACACGGCTTAGTGTGTTTATAGATAGCGGAAACGTAGCCCAAGGGGTATTGGTTAACTGGCAGGGAATGCCTATGAGATATTAAGTCCGCATTTTTCACTCTTTGCCTTTTACACTGTTCCTATTGTACAACAAATATAAAATAAATAAATAAATCATCTTTTCCCTCCAAGCCAACCTCACCTGCTCGTTGTGCATCCCATGTTACCAAATCCGTATCCTAAAACCGTTCTACAATGTTGACTTATTGCATTGTATAACTTCTAAATCTTACTTTGTGTTATACAATTTTAATGAAATATGAATGACGTAATATGATAAAACATTGTAAGAAAACCGGCCAAGTGCGAGTCGGACTCTCGCACGTAGGGTTCCGTACCACTATACAGCTAAATAAATGTTTTTCTTTACGTTTTATTATATTGGAGTTAATTAAATGAAAAAATTAGGTAATTTGATTTATGACGTTTAAAAAAAAACTACTGGCTAGATTTCATTCAAACCAAATTTCGTTAGTAGTTTTTATAGTGATACACATGATATATGTTTTTCAGTTTTATCATGCCCATATTTTAGAAGTTACGGGGGGGGGGGGACACTCATTTTACCACTTTGGAAGAGTCTCTCGCGCAAACTATTCAGTTTAGAAAAAAATGATGTTAGTAACCTCAACATCATTTTCAAATACCTATCCATAGATACCCCACACGTATAGTTTCGATGAAAAAAAATTTTTTCAGTTTCAGTTCTATGCATACATAGGTTGGGATCCCCAAAAATTTTGGATTTTTTTCTGATTTTATTTTAAAATCTTAATGCGGTTCACAGAATAGATCTACGTACCAAATTTCAATAATGTAGCTCTTATAGTTTCGGAATAAACTGGCTGTGACATACGGACGGACAGACAGACAGACAGACAGACAGACATGACGAATCTATAAGGGTCCCGTTTTTGCCATTTTGGCTACGGAACCCTAAAAAACTGGCATTGAAAAGAATAACTGTCAGAGTTTCTTGCCGGTTCTTCTCGATTGAAGCTACATTTCGAATCCGGTGGTAGGGTAATTTATTTTAATTTACTGTTTTGAGGATATGTAAGTAGTTGTCATAAGTTTACATAAATAAAGATATATGTGACTTTGGCTGTTGTCTTTGTATACAGTATCTTCAAAGACAAAAATCTTGCGCAAAACTGAAGTGCACACAATTCCCGCTCATTTCGCGGCCTCGCTCCCCGTGGAATCATCCAGTATTGCCTGTCAGGATCACTGGAAACTTCCTATTAGTTCGCAAACGTGACACACTCGTACGAAACACTCCTACGGCAGCTTTCTGCAATCTTTTTGTTTTAAACTTTATGAAACTTTGTCCGGTACTCTTTAGAATCGAGTTATTTTAGATAGTCATAAAATAAATAAATAATTCAAGACATGCTATTAATCTAGTCCGCGACTAAGCCGAATTCTTATACTGTGGGTACTAGACAAATGTTCTTTTTTATAATAGCTCAACATAATGGCTTCCCTACGCCTGATGGAAAGCGAAAGAGAAGCCCAAGTTGTTGTGACAACGGGGAAGTATCTGGTCAGTTACCTGTCAGTTGCCACCGCCATGCTTTTTTTTTTTTTTTTTTAAGAGGGGAATGCATTAGGCACCTTCATGCCGTCTCCGGGGGGAGGCGGCATGGTGTGTGGGACTCACACCTTCCAAAAGGAAGGGCATACCCACTAAACCCCCCTGTGTCGCCAGTGGGCAGCAAGTTGCAGGGACACGGGTAGCGCCGAAGCATACGGCCATATCCCTGCCTGCCCTGGCCAGCCGCAGATGATAAGCGGCCGGCACTCCTGGTCCGGGGAGGGCAAATACCCCTGCCCCCGGATCCGGGGAGCAATAGAGTGCTCCCCGGGCGGACCTCGTGCAACGGTGTGGCTGCACCCACCACACCGTTACGCCCCTATGAGTGGATCGCGCCCCCGCACTCACCACTCGGGGCACGAAGGAGAGGCTCAGAGGGCATACG
Source organism: Conogethes punctiferalis (assembly GCA_031163375.1). NCBI lineage: Eukaryota > Metazoa > Arthropoda > Insecta > Lepidoptera > Crambidae > Conogethes > Conogethes punctiferalis. Next base: position 15,025,148 of record CM062089.1, on the reverse strand, counting down.
ATGCGTTGTATGCCCTCCGGCGGCGCCCGGGCCGGGGGCGGCGTAGAGCGGGCGCGTCTACCGCGGCCTCACGCTCTCTTTCCGCCGCCTCCTTCTGCGAGATCACTGTCTCGCAGAATACGAGCATCGCTCGCCAGGTCTCCTTCGACGCCGTCATCTGCCGCAAGAGTTGCGGCAGGTCGAGGTCCTGTGCGACAGTGACGAGGACGGAGCGCTCATTGGCCCAGGCAGGGCAATGCTGAAGCGTATGCTCTGCCGTGTCCTCCGAGCCACTGTCGCAGTGACGGCATAGAGGATCAGGCTCTCGCCTGATCCTCCATAAGTACCGGCCGAAACATCCATGTCCCGTGAGGACCTGGGTCAGCCGGTACGTCACCACCCCGTGGGGGCGCCGCATCCACTCTTCCAAGATGGGGCCAATGGCCTGAGTGGTGCGGCGCCCCCACGGGGCAGCCTCGAGGCGCTCACGCCATACTGTGAGCGCCTCCGCCTCAACGGCCTCTTTCTGCGCTCCGACTTCGGCGGGCGCTGGCCGGAGGCCCCGCGACCGCTGCTCGGCTCGCCACAGGTAGACTGCGGCGAGTACGGCAGCGTCCAGGTCCCACGGAAGGGACCCGGCAATCGCAGTGGCGGCATCCGCGGATATAGTTCTATATCCGCGGATGGCCTGCCACCGCCATGCTGGCCCAACCCTTACCCTCAGGAGCTTCGGAAACAAGATCCGGAGGTCATTTGGCTGGGGTATTTTATAGGGTGGAGGTCCTTCCTCGGACAGGCGGCTCAATTCGAGCGAAGATTCGCTATGCCCTACCTCTCTTAAAATAAACTATTTTGCCGATATAATTAATGTTTAGGTTTCATATATCATCTAATGATACTATTATGCTCGTACTGGTCTCGTCCGAAGATGATAATAGATTACTAATGTAGTTCCCGAGATGGCGCTGGCGTCACACTATTTAAAAGCTGAAAAAAAAAATTAGCACAACCCTATGACAGGTCTCTCCCATCCCTATGTGTCATTCCGAATTTTGTGTGTAATGGCGTCGCGTGTCTCATTTTTATTTTGAGACAAGTTTTTTGTGTTTAAATATGGATTCCAGTAGAAAAATACGAAAAAGAAGCGCGGAAGTGGAGAAATACCATATACTAAAAAAGATCGAACGATCGGAGCGACGAATAATAGAATTACCAAACACTTTTAATGACCCAGGTAGGTTATGAAAAAGTGTTTGTTTACATCCGATAGAAGATAATACTTCGTTAAGGATAACTATTTAAGGTGTTGAAGCCTGGCCTAGGGATATTCTGCGGGAATATACGTGGCCAAATCATGTTGCATACCTCTGGGGCGTTTCGCGGGGACGCACGCGGTATGGCAAAATAAGCCTAGGGGTATTCTTTAGGGATACACATGGCTTATTGAACATATTTTCTATAAATATTCACACCTATTAAAGGCCTATACCTTAATAATTCGTATTATGGCTTTTTAGACGATCGATATCGCCAAGAGGGCGAGATTCAAAGCGATTTTAATATCGAATCGCCCCAAGATGACATACGATTTAGTCCAGAGGACAACATACATGACCTTCTAGAAGAAAACGTACGACATTGTCTAGACGACTCGATTCAAGAACAGGAGGTTCTCGACATCCTGGGCAACGCCCCAGTTCCAACTTCGAAAAAAGGTCTATTACAAAAAGAAATAGCCAAAAGGTGGCCGGCAATCCTTGATTGGACTAGAGACGGAGGAGAAAGAGACTATCCCCAAGGACAATCCTTCATTCGAAAATGTTGCCCCAAAACTGAACAGAGAAGTTACTGTGGCCCTCAATGAAATGGCTAAGAAGAGGGACCAGGTCATAAAATACCGACAGAAGCAAATATCTACATCTTTGGCTTGCATAGGCCAAGTGTTACAGATGTGCTTCGGTAACAACATTAAAGATTAAAATTAAAAATCTCATCATTGCCGTTGATCACTGTCGGTGACAGTGCTGATCTGAAAGATGAATGAAGCAGGAAGACTTCTGTGTGATGTCCACTTCATGGAATCCAGAGCACGAAGAAAATTGGCCCTAACAAGTATTAACAAGGATGTTAGAGATTCCCTGTTGGAAACGGACACTGTTGAGTGTTGATTACCTATTTGGTGACAATCTCACAGAAAAAATTAAGACTGCTAAAGCTGTACAAAAATATGGTAAAGATTTAAAATTAGAAGAGAAGAAAAGACCTTTTAATAGAAGACCAGAACATGCAAATAAGAAACAAAGCAATAGAGCTTTAAACTGGCGGGGCCCTCCTTGAGGAGCGATCCAGCAGAGGCAGCCGAGACATGCGGAACCAGCACCCAGCCGATTCCAGAACATAGTGAAACCTGAGAACCAAGTGGTCTTGAGAAGGGGAAGGAAATGAATGTTCAGGTAGGTCAAATTAGTGTTCATCTTAACAACTGGAGGCAGATCACTAGTGATCCTGTTGTTTTAAATTGGGTAGAGGGATATATGATTCCATATAAGAATACACCTCACCAGGGTTCAATCCCCTTGAATAACAACCATCAAAAGTCAGAATTGATACAATTAAGAAAGGAAGTTTAAAAAATTATTAGATATCAAAGCTATAGAAATATGTAGCAGCCATTGCAGATCAATTCTGTTCACCTATATTTATTGTTAAAAAACCCAATGGTTCATTTTGTTTCATTCTGAACCTTAAGAGGCTTAACATTTTTATTAAAGCAGATCATTTTAAGCTAGAAGACTATCATACAGCTTGTAAGCTCAGAAAGCATAACAATTTTTTAGTATTATTAGGTCTCAAAGATCTACATGGTAAAAATCCATGATGATAGCAAAAGATATTTAAGATTTTATTTTGAAGAAAACTACAGTTTAATGTACTTCCTTTTTGGTCTGTGTACAAACTTTACTTTTACGATTTTAAAACCGGTGACAGCTAAAAGTAAAGGCTTTGTTTCAATAGTCTACCTAGATGATTTTATTTGTATCTGTAATAGGTATAATGAGTGTCACAACAATAGGAAAAAACACATTAGAATTGCTATCAAAATTAGGTTTCATTTTAAACAGAAAAATGTGACCTGATACCTAAACAAACATGCAACCTTTTGGGGTTTATTTTTAACACTGTAGAAATGTCACTAAGTATCTCTTGATTAATATTACAACGGATGTCAAAAAAGTGCACTCAAATAAGATATTTAACTCATGTTGTTGGCAAACTAGTATCGGTCTGCCCTGCTATTAAATGGAATTGTTATATACAGAAATAGAATATACAGAAGAGTAACAACAATTTTAATTTCAAAATATCCTTAAATGTGCTTAGAAGATTTGAACTGGTGGTCCGATAACATAATGATTTCAAATAACAATATGAGGTAAAATAATTTTCAATTAGAAATATTTAGTGACGCTTTTAAGACTAGTTGGGGAGCAGCATGTGACACACAAAGGACCGGAGGTACTTGGACAAAACAGGAATCAGATCTTCACATAAACTCACTTGAACATAACTCGCATAGCATCTTTCTTCACCCTAAAGTGTTTTGCATCTAATGTGCTAAACTGTGATATTCTTAGAATAGACAATGTAAATGCTATAGCATACAAAATAGGTTTGGGGCATTCAATACCCTCATTTACATAATATAGCCAATCAAATATGGCAGTGGTGTCAGGATAGAGATATATACATATTTGCCACATACATAAATACTAAGGATAATATAATAGCAGACTTTGAGTCCCAAAAGCAATTAGGTAACACAGAATGGGAACTCAATGATAGACCTATATTTTTAACAAATTACATCTGTTTTTTGGAGAACCAATGGTAGACTTGTTTGCATCTAGAACAACACAAAATGTCAATGTTTTTTGTTTCTTGGCACCCTGATCCTGAAGCTTTTACAGTGGATGTGTTCACTCTTTGCTGGTCCAAATTCTATTTCTATGCTTTTCCCCCATTCTCAATATTCTTAAAAAACGTTAGAGAAAATTGTCACCGATGAAGCAAAGGGTAGCAATAGTACCATATTAGAACAATCAACCCTGGTTTCCTTTATTCAAGAAGTTGTTAATTTCTAAACCCATCTAAACATTTGTTATTTCTACATAATTCTAGAGAATCCCATCCTCTTGCACAAGAACTTAAGAATGATGGCAGGAGTATTATTAGGCAGGTCTTCATAAGTTCAGATATCGGGGATGACACAGCAGAAATCATGCTGTCTTCCATCTCATCCAACACACTAAATCAGTTTAAACATTGTATAGTGGCATGGGCCAGGTATTCTAACGAAAAAGGTATATCTTTAACTAATCCTAGTACTACTGAGATTATATCATTTCTCACCAAAAAGTTCCATGAAGGTTTATAATATGGCAGTTTAAACTCTCTCAGATTGGTGTTGTCACTGATAGTGGGATCCCATTTGGGTAATGATGAAAGAATAAAAAGACAGTTTAAGGGATTTTTTTTTCAGGTTAAGACCTACCACTCCTAAATATAACAATAATACATGGTATGTGTCTTATGTAGTTAACACATTGAGGAAAAATATGTTAACATAAAATACTTAGAAATGATTTCAACAAAGACTGCCACATTACTACTTTTTTGCAACTGGTCAAAGAGTACAAACGGTCTCTTCTATAAAATTTAAATAATAATATATCTATTAAAGACAATGTTATAACAATTAAAATAGATAAATTGATTAAAACCTCTGCACCAAATAAAGGTCAACCATTCATTACCTTACTTTTTGTCATAACTAAATAAGCAGTATGTCCTGCTAAAGCATTATGTAATTATTTAGATGTTACTAAGGACTTAAGAAACACTAAAACATTATTTATTTCCTACAGAAAACCATACAAGAGTGTATCCACCAGCACAATCAGCCGTTAGATTAAGAAATGCATGGAAGAAAGTGGTATAGACATTTCAACATTTACAGCTCATAGCACAAGACATGCTACAACATTAGCAGCATTTAAAGGAGGTTTTTTACTATAGATGAGATTAGGAGAACGGCTGGTTGGTCTGGTGAGTCCTCAGTATTGGTAGTTTTTTATAACAGGCCTATCTTAAGCAATTCTCAATTGGCCAAAACTATTTTTAGCATTATTGAACAATAAGATTATTGCACCAATAACTTATGTTTATGATAACTTAATAATAATAAGCCTATTTGCGACAACTTAAATAGTTCTCAATTCAGCTTAAATATTTTTAGTATTAGTGAGCAATAACATTATTTGCACCATAATGAGATGTTTATGGTAAGACAATGAGACTGATTGATTATGTAATTTATCGTATAAGAAGGAAAGGACAATAAATAAGATTGTTACTTGATTTATTATCCGTCTTTTAATTTTTACAACATAACTTTAAACATCTACATTAGTAATCTATTATCATCTTCGGACGAGACCAGTACGAGCATAATTAGTAGTCAAACGAACTTACCTGTACGTGAAGTTCGACTATAATTATGTGAAGTTACTGGTCTCGTCCGAAGATGATGTTTCCCACCCATCCCAATCATCCTTACCATTAGGTACCTGATATTTGATGGTAAATGCAAATGGTAAGAATCCCTTGTTGTAAAATTAAAAATAAGGCTTTACTTTAAACTCGAATGACACATAGGGATGGGAGAGACCTGTCATAGGGTTGTGCTAATTTTTTTTTTTCAGCTTTTAAATAGTGTGACGCCAGCGCCATCTCGGGAACTACATTAGTAATCTATTATCATCTTCGGACGAGACCAGTAACTTCACATAATTATAGTCGAACTTCACGTACAGGTAAGTTCGTTTGACTACTAATTAGCGTGCATACGATAGTAGAGTGGTTACCCCTGTCCGACAAAAAGCGTAAGAATGGCACAAGTCACCGCGGCAACAGACAAATACATAATTAATTCAATCATTTGTTACTTGCCACCACCATGGCTGGCCTGAAAGATTATTCTGGCTATACACCCGAAACGCGAGCGAAGTCACGTACGGTGGTCGCTAGCCAGGCGAGTAAACCCTGCCACCGGCTGAGAAACTCATTAAGTCCCTTAATCGATTGTTAGGGTCACGGAATGATCTCATTTCATTCCGTGACCCTAACAATCGATTGATTGCGCGGTGATTTCTATTCTTTTCCTTTACGGAACCTGCGGCTATTTGAAGAGAGATCCCTAAAATAATGGGGCTATTTAAGTAATAATTAGGCGTTTAATTTATTTTTCATTCGTTCGTCTTTGATGTGAATAACAATTTTCCGTGTAAAAGAAAATGCGACAGAAATAAATTAAAAAGTCGAGGGCGGCAATATTTTTTTGCGCTTTAACGCAATTCGGCTTATATGCTGAGTGAAAGCCATTTACATTGGATTTCACAGCAACGCTGTGTGCGGTCTTCTCATCAGCAAATAGCAGTCCACTGCTGGACACAGGCCATATAAGAGCTTAATCTTCTTAAGTCACAGGTTTTTCAAATTGTTTTTAATAATGTTAAGTTCTTGGTATTAAGCATGGTTTGGGCACATTATGAGGAGGGATGAAAGACATGTAACAAGACGAGTATTGAGTATGAATGTGGAAGGATAAAGAGGAAGAGGAAGACCGAAAAAGGAATAACCCAAGACATGCCACGCTGGGCCACACAGCGCCACCTAGCCCCAAACTAAGCCGAAGCTTGTACTATGGGTACTAGACAACTGATAAACTTACTTAAATACATTTTTTGTTGTAAATAAATACATAATATACATAGAAAGCACCCAGACCAATACAAACAGACATGTTCATGAACACAAATGTTTGTACTGTGCGGGAATCGAACCCACGACCCTTGGCTCAGAGGGCAGAGGTCACTACCAAATGAGCCACCGAGCTTGTCGAGAATTTAATGAGAACGAGAACTTATCGAGAACTAAAGAGAATGGGTGGACTGTGTAAGAAATGATATGATATGCGTGTCAAAGGTGTCAGTGCGGAGATGACGGCTGATAGAGAAGAGTGGAAGATGTTTTGCCGACCCCACTTAGAGCGGGATAAGGGTATGGGAATGATGATGAATATTAAGTTCTTAGAGCATAGGAACAGAAGATAACACCAAAGAAATATGTAAAAGAAAGTTATTATTTTTGTTGGTAAGACAATAACTTTCCAGACTGTCTATTCAGGAAAAGTTTCATTCCGCTTCTGGAATTCGGGATAAGGCAAGTGCCATCAGGGATTTGTGATATTTTTTTTATTAAAATTCCCCGAAACTGTCTTGAAATTCATCAAGTTTCTGCGATGACGTCAGTGCTACGGAATAATTTTTTGGCTGTGGCAACACAACGAGTGACAGCTGATTGAAGTTGTCCCGGTCTCAATTTTACAATTTAATATGTTTTTTCCATAAATGGCCAACTAATTTATCACTAAACAAAGTATTATTGTATTATTTATGTGCGTGAATATAAGTTTTGTGTATTTTTACGTAATTGCAAAGTGTTAGTGAGCCTATAAATTTGACAGTGGGTGACAGTTCAAATTTGAATTTCGTATGTATTTCAATCATCGTTTTCTCTCTAAATAAGGTAAAATACAATCTTCTTTTATTATTTGTAAATTCATCTGCAATATTCCGTAATAAATTTTCCTATATACGCGCTGAGGTAACATTTATAACCTCACAATTGTGTAAACAACTGCTCGGTAATTCTTAGTGCTACCGACCTACTAGTTTATTTCGTTTTAAAATCAAAATTATTTAAATATGTTGACGCGTAGCAAGGCCTTAGCTCGTCAAAGGGGGTCTGGGGTTTCCTCAAATCGTCAGGCAGACCCTAGACTTGACTTGGCGCTCAAAGAATTAAAGGCCGCCAAGGAGGAAATTGCACAATTGGTTAGGGAGAGAGAGGACAACGAAAAGGAACTGTTGGATGTACTGGAGAAGAGCCGTAGGTTAAAGATAGATATGGCTGAATTGCATTCTCAGCACATTAATGTAACTGAGGAACGGGACAAACTACAATCCATAGTAGACGGGTTTGATGAGTGCGGCGAGGAGTACGTCCACAATCTGAGGCGCGTCACCTTATTGGAGCACGAGCTCCAAGAGGCTCAACACCATATAAGCGACCTCGAGACGGAGAAGGAAGAGTTCGCTGCAGCCCAAACCCAATCTTTATTCAATGAACTAATAGGTAGTACGCCCAGCCTTGTTCCTGATGCATGTGACACGGGTCCCTCTGTGATAATAGACCTAACTAGTGATGACACTTTGGGTGGTCATTCTACAGGGGGGATTGCTACATGCAGCAGGAATAAATTTAAAAAATATATTCGTATAAATAGGTACATTAGAAAGACCCAAAAGTTAATTAAACAAAAAAAGAACTTGTATAATCAGGTTAAATGCATCAAGGATAGACAGAGATTAGGTGATGAATTAGATTTGTATACACATACTTTAGACAAAAACATGACATCCTATGAAAATAGTATAAAACAATTCGGATCTGAAATATTTGCATTAAAAAAATCCTTAGAAATTATGACTAATAGGTACCTAAGTTCCAAGAAAGAGAATGAGGAACACATACTGGCTTTGAAGAGCCTTTTGGATAGTTCATCAACAGGGTGTAATACCCACAATAGTGATTGTAATTATGATGGTTCTCGGTCAGTGTGTGACTTGTCACTCTCAGTTTGTAATGACCGAACGCCTCCATCCAGTGCAACTACAAACAACGGTTCCTTGCCCACCCACCAAAATGTAAATAAAATTGTCATGTTTAGTGATGAATTTGGTAAAAACATGGGCCTCTTATTGAGTACATACATGGGACAACCGGTTTTGAATCACTGTTTCCCAAACCTATCGTTGAGTTCAATTGTGAAACAAATAAGTGTGTATAATTTTGTTCAAAACACCACACTTATAATTATGACATCCAATAGGGAAAATTTAAAAAAAATGGAGTTTATAAAGTGTTTTGAATCTTTAAATTCATTAAACATTCAAAATATTATTATGTTTACACTGCCTTACAGTGAGTGTTTGCCACAGACAGAAAATGAATATCGATATAAAATTAATTTATTAATGAATAAATTGACATATAATAATAATAAATTCCATGTAATTGACTGTAACTCGATGACATTTAACATATCAAAAAAATTGTATTTAACAAAAGATACATTTTATTTATCAAATTCTTATAAAAGACAAATAGCAATATCGCTATCTTATTGTATTAAATGTTCAGCCAAGAATTTGGCTCTTGGACTTGCTTTTATTGAGCAGAAAAATGACATGCAAAATTTGAAAATTACTCCAAGTAATTTAAATTTTACCATAAGACAATAGAGGATAACTCTAGCAATGTTAATATGTCAACAAAGGCAAAGTCTAACCAGCTAAATATTATTCATCAAAATATACAAGGCTTTCCTGGCAAAGAACTTGAATTAGAATTATACTTAAATGAAAAAAATATACATGTTGTATGTATGACAGAACATTGGTTAAGACAATTTGAGTTATTAATTAGTACTGTTAATTATAAGGTCATTAGTTCGTTCACTAGGAGTGCTGCAATTAGGGGTGGGTCACTGATATTAGTTGAAAATAGTTTAAAGTCAAAAGACCGTAAAGATGTATCATCACTCTCCATTGAGCGAACCATTGAGCTATCCTGTGCAGAGCTTGAGCAGTACATCATTGTCTGTGTGTATAGGCCCCCTTCTGGCGATTACAATTTATTTGAATCTACTATGGAGGAGGTCTTAAATAAAGTATGTAAAGGTTATAAAAAAGTAGTTGTATGTGGGGATTTTAATATAAATATTTTAGATAATTCACAGACTTCAGTCAGGTTCCTAAATTTATTTAAATCTTTTGATCTTTTTCAGCTCTTTGATGAACCTACTCGAGTAACACCCACATCAGCTACTTGTCTTGATAATATTTTTTGTAACTCTAAACCTATCAATAAATCAATAATAAACTTCATAAATTCGGACCACAGTGGCCAAATGGCAGTATTTGAGCGCCATCATGACCGTAAATCAGTTAATTTCGTATATCGACCTATCACTGTAAATCGCATTGAGAGATATAAAAAAAACATAGATTATAAAATCTCTCAAATATCTTACACTGAAAATAATAGGGATATTGATCAAATGTATGCAAAGCTATTTGACACAATTAAAAATGAATTTAATACAGTATTTACTAAGAAACAGGTTAAGGTAGACAACACTAAAACAAAATTTAGTGATTGGGCTACTCCAGGTATTTATAACAGTAGAAGAAAGTTATACGAACTCTATGAACTTAAAGCCACTACAAAGGATGAGAATATAATAGAATATGTTAGAAAATATTCGAAACTTTTTAAGAAAGTTTGTATAATGGCGAAGACAAATTATCTTAAAGAAAAAATTAAGAATTCAAAGGATAAAGTTAAAGCCACCTGGAAAATAATCAATAAAGAGACTTGTAAAACTCGATCACATAATCACAAGATCTCTCTTAAAATAGGTGACAATCGTCTTAGTTCTGACGCTGAGGTAGCCGCTGCATTTGAAACTTATTTTTCCAATATACCTTTAATAACAACAAGTAAAATAAATTGTTGTCCGCTTGCAGCTGAATCTCTTCTAAAAGCAAATGTGGATAAATGTTTTAACAATTTTAAATTTAGTCATATTGATTATATAACAATTTTAGAAACTTTTAATGAACTTAACTTAAAAAAGACAGAGGATTTGTGGGGAATTTCAGTAGTGGTATTAAGAACCATTATACCCACCATTGCCTCACATTTAGCAATCATATTTAATGAGTGTGTAGACATAGGTCAGTTTCCAAATTTAATGAAATACAGTAAGATTGTTCCTTTATTTAAATCTGGAGAAAGAAGTGACCCATCCAATTTTAGACCTATTTCTGTTTTACCAGCACTTAGTAAAATCTTTGAAAAAATTATTTTTAACCAATTATTACTTCACTTTAAGGAAAATGAATTATTGCATGAAAAGCAATTTGGTTTTACAAAAGGTAAGTCCACTACTGATGCAGGAGTGGCTCTGATGAAACATATATTTGGTGCTTGGGAAAATAAGCAGGATGCAGTAGGTGTTTTCTGTGATTTATCTAAGGCATTTGATTGCGTTAATCATGAAATTTTACTTCTGAAGTTGCGGCATTATGGTGTCTCAAATGTTGCTTTAAGTTTGTTAGAGTCCTATCTAACTGACAGAATTCAAAAAGTTGTTATTAACGGAATTGATTCTTCGGGCGCCCTACTACGTATGGGAGTGCCCCAGGGCTCTATATTAGGACCATTGTTGTTTTTAATATATATAAATGACCTTCCATATTTTGCCGAAGGCTTATGTGAGACAGTATTGTTTGCGGATGACACTTCTCTAATTTTTAAAGCTGACAGACATAAGCAAGTATCTGACGAAGTAAATAATGCTCTCTCGCAGGTATTACATTGGTTTAACACAAATAATTTACTTTTAAATTCTAATAAAACAAAATGTATTAAATTCACGATGCCTAATGTGAGGCAAGTAAATACTAATATAATTATGAATGGGGAACACATTGAGCTTGTTGACTCTACGACCTTTTTAGGGATTACTGTGGACTCCAAGTTACAATGGGCTCCTCATATAGGAGCCCTGGCAGGAAGACTTAGTTCAGCTGCATATGCAGTTAAAAAAATTAGGCAACTCACTGATATTGAAACAGCGAGACTTGTTTATTTTAGTTACTTCCATAGTGTTATGTCATATGGTTTACTCCTATGGGGATCAGCTTCTGACATACAAACTATTTTTGTATTACAGAAGAGGGCGATCCGTTCTATATATGGACTTAAATCTCGCGAATCACTTAGAGAATTATTCAAAGAAATTAACATCCTAACTGTGGCATCACAGTACATATTTGACTGCATTATGGTTGTACGTAAGAATATACATTTATATAGTAAAAACTCAGATCTTCATCAGTTCAATACTAGAAATAAGAGCAAACTTGCTGTTTCCAATCTCAGACTTCGTAAAACTGGTAACTCATTCATAGGACAAAGTGTAAAAATGTTTAACAAAATACCGCAAAATATTGTTGATCTACCTATACATAGATTTAAATCTCGCATTAAGTCCATTTTAATGTCAAAAGGTTATTATAAAGTACAAGACTATATGGATGACAATATTACATGGACATGATAGTCTGCTCGCTTGCGCTTTTTTAAAACGATATTATTATTGTATTATATATTTTAAAAAAGGCTAACTGTCGAGTTTGTTGCGGCACTTCTTCTCGGCAGGCTACACGTCGAAGTGCTGGTAGGAAAAAAGTTTGACGTGCAAAAGTATTACTAGTGAATCTACACTCGGCGTCAAAAAAATCGCACCTTCGCGAAAATAACTTTCAAAATGGTATTAACCTTTGATACGCATATGTACCCCTACCAATATTGGTATCATTTGAAAGCTCAATAAATAAGCTTTAAGAAAATCATCACTTCATTTCATGAAAATAAAAATTGACGCCACAGTTGCGATTTTTAAAAAATATGGTCATTTTGTTATTTTTGAGGTCCGCCAATTGCGCTAACTTTAATGTGTACAACAAGGTCGATACCGATTCAATTGGGGGTTTTTGCTAACAAACAAGTTAAGAAGGACAAAATGAAAGAATTGTCACAAAAAACACAGCTTGAATATGGATACCACACTTGAAGAAGCTGGTCAAATGATTGTACTGCTTCAATCAGGTATGCGGTAGGGTGAAGTCGGTTGGCAACTGAACTTGAACCGTTTTTGGTTTCGAAAAGTATACCATCGGTTCCTGGAGACCGGTGGCTACATCCATAGCCAAGGGTTTGGTAGATTTCACTGCATTTCGGAGAGAGCCAACCGCTTTCTTGTTTCAATGTGTTTACGAAATCGGTTCTCAAATGCCTTTGAGTTACAACAGGCAGCTTCAAACAGCACGCAGAAGAACCGTAAGTGTGTGTAGACACAGACGAAGACTGAGGGAGGAGAAGGAAATGGCGCACAGAGCTGCTAGGGGTCCAAAATTAACGGCAGCCCATCGACAAGTCGCTTGAAATTTGCTCGCGACCATGTTGATTGGACTCTTGACCAATGAAGGGCTGTAGTCTTCTCAGACGAGATGAATGTGTGCCTCTGTTGCTACGATAGACGCAAGAGAGTATATCGAAAACATGGAGGACGTTTTACCCAAGTTTGGGTATCCAGGACTGTTGAATACGGCGTCGTGTCCTGTATGTTCTGGGGCAACATGTCGGCTGACGGCAAAACCGAACTTCTTTGCGTCTCTCGGACTCAAATTACTCGCGGGTGAGGGTCGCTGACTGCGTTCCGGTACATTACAACGATCCTGGAAGAACATGTGGTCCCATACGCCGGTTTTGGAGGCGAAGAGTTTCAGCTAAGGCACGATAACGCCCGCGTTCACACTGCAGTGATTGTGCGTGAATACCTTCAAGAGGTTGGGATCTCTGTCACGCAGTGGCCAGCCCAAAATTCAGAGCTAAACCCCATAGAGCACCTCTTAGGCCATTCAAAGAGTAGGGTTCGATCTCGTGATTCCGTTTCCACCACACTCCAGGAACTCGAAGGTGCCGTGATGGAAGAATGGGTGTTAAAATTGGTTAGATCCATGAGGAAGTGCATGGAAGCTGCTATCAGAGCAAAGGGGGGTAACACTACATTTTAGGTCACTTTTATCCCTGTTTTGTAATTTTTTAAAAATTATTTACTTGTTTTTTTTAATCAATTTTAGTTGAAAATTTTTATGGTTTTGGAAAAGTATTTTTTCACATGTATTCCAGTAATAAAAATAAATAAATTTTATTGTTTTTGTATACCCCTTTTCATTACCTTTCCAACGATACCAAAAACCAACCAAATAATTGGGTCTTAATGAGCTTAAAAGTTGTTTGAAGTATTTTTTTCAAAAGGTGCGATTTTTTTGACGCTGAGTGTATTTGCAGAAATAAACTATTTTATTTTATTTTATTTTATTTTAATTGAATAGGCTTTCTTTGAGCATTTTTTAAGATTGAAAAATTTGAGGCATTAATCTGAGAATTTATTAACTCGTAGATGCTTACACAAATTTTAAAATAGGCTCATTTTTCATTTCTACGAGATATTTAATTATTGACTATGCCGATGTGTGTTATCCTGATCTCAATCAAGGGTTTCTTAACAAGTTGGATCGTTTGCAGAACAACTGTATACGTTTTATCTTTGGCCTTCGTAAATTCGATCATGTCTCCTCCTTCCGTATACAGCTTCACTGGCTCCCTATTGCCTTACGACGAGAAATCCATGTTTTATGTATGCTTTATTCGATTCTCCACAATCCCAAATTTCCCATTTATCTCAAATCCATTTTCCAGTTTCTTAGCTCGACTCACACTCGGCAGCTTCGCTCCTCTAGCAATTCACTCTTAGCCATTCCTCTGCACCACTCTAATTTCGTCTCCAACTCCTTCTGCGTGCAATCCATCAGACTCTGGAATAAGTTACCCGAAAGCATCCGTAGTGCTCCAAGCAGGGCATCTTTTAAGGTGAGAGTCCAAAAGTATTATCGGCTCCAATTTTCCGCTCAATAGTGTTCCTTTGTTTTTTTTATTTTTTTTTATTTATTTTTTTTCCTTTTTTACATCTAGTCGTCGTCCTATTATATATTATATATATATATATATACCTATTTATCTATATTTATATGCATTTATTGATTTATATTGTATTTATTAGTATATTATTAATTACTATATATTATGGTTTTATGCATTGTCCCAATAATTAAGTATGTTTATTATTTTTAATTTTTTATTTCGGGGCATGTTAATATTAATATATCATATCAAATGTTTCCACGTAAATTGAGCAGCACACTACCCACTTAATTGTTTCTGTTTTGCCTAAAGGTTGACTGGTAGAGAATGCCTACGCGGCATTAAGTTCGCCTTTTGTACTTTATTTTTTATATTGTGCAATAAAGATTAAATAAATAAATAAATAAATAAATTTATCTAGTGGAACCGTGATTAATAAATAATGAATGCGGTTACCTCACACTTAAAACTTATAAATCAATAAAACGAGTTATACGTGTAAATCTGTATGTCTGTGTGTTTATGTTTGTGTATTGATAATAGTTTACTGTATATGTCGTGCTATCCAAACATAAACGTCTCTTACTTCGTAAATAGTGTTGTTATGAAAACTCACCATAACTGAAATTCCCATTTCAAACAAAAATACAATTAAGAGTATAGTGTTTGCTATAAAATAGGTAGGAATTGAATTAATGGCTGCCGGTTTTTATAAAACCTTCTACAAGATATTTATCCAGCGGAACCGTGATTAATAAATAATGAATACGGTTACCTCACACTTAAAATTTATAAATCTATAAAACGAGTTATTCGTGTAAATCTGTATGTCTGTGTGTTTATGTTTGTGTATTGACACAATAGTTTACTGTATATGTCGTGCTATCCAAACATAAACGTCTCTTACTTCATAAATAGTTTTGTTATGAAAACTCACCATAACCGAAATTCCCATTTAAAAAAAAAATACAATTAAAAGTATAGTGTTTGCCATGAAATAGGTAGGAATTGAATTAATGGCTGCCGGTTTTATAAAGAAGAAACAAGGGTGGGAAGCGGTAAAATTCCAATTTAAAAAAATAACAACGTTCGTTTACAAAGTGAAGGACTGGACAAAGTCGTTTACATTTAATTAAAGCCAGTCTAATAATCTAGTTAGGTTTCTTTTGGTTTTTGATGAGAAGAACGTGTCCGTGACAATGCTTCAAATATTTCTAACTCGCTTATTATATTCCCAATAGGCTATTTTGGTTAAAAATTGTAATTAGTCCGTATTTTAGCTTATTCATAAATAAAAGACACGTATTTTTCCTTTTTTCAAATAAACAATAGTAAAGATACAAGGCATGAAAAGTTAGGAGTGGGAGTCTTTGACGTCACTCGCTCCCGTAAAAACGCCTCACCGAGTGACGTCACGCGTAATTTTAATGGGCTATAACTTTGTAATTTTTAGTCTGATTTACAAACGAAAAAATACTTTCTTTTATTTTTTAATACGCTACAAGACGGACTAATTACAATTTTTAGCCATAATAGCCTATTACAATATGAAATGTGGCTCGATGGCTCATTTGGTCTCTCTCACACAGTCTGTCTTGTGAGCCAAGGGTCGTGGGTTCGATCTCCGCACAGTATAAATATTTGTGTGCCTGAATATGTCTGTTTGTATTGGTCTGGGTGGTTACTATGTATAATATGTATATATTTAAAAAATATATATGTTATGTGAATTTATTAATGCTCTAATACCCATAGTACAAGCTGCGATATAGTTTGGGGCTAGATGGCGCCGTGTGGCCCCGCATCATTTTTCATTTTTTGTTATGTTACTCTAGTTATATCGCCCACACCCATTTTTGTTAATTTTATCAAATGTACAGACAGACACGCGGTTTCTACTGATTTTAGATATTTTTATTATTATTTTAGAATCATAAATATATAAAAGTATTAATTTATAGGTCTTTTCGTTTGACACCCTAACCCATCTTTTAATTAATTATTCTCTATCCAGGTTATCTGGAAGAGATCGCTTATAATCGCCTAACTGTACCTATGTTCTTAGATTGTTTTAATTTAAGGTTTTGTCTGCCATGAAAAATATATTTATCTATAAATTACAAAATCCAAAAAAAATTGTGTCCCTTTTTCCAATAAATTGCAATTCCACAAACACAGAAAGCCGAAGAACCCTTTATTTGGAATTCATATCAAAGAATCAAACCCTTTCCCGGGGTTCCTGTACAAATATTCGCCGTTTTATCTATAAACAGATCTTGAAGTCACGTTCGGGACGGGGGTATCGTTACATCACATCACTGGGTACTGTACATGTTAGCACGAGGGTAAGAAAAATAGTACGGACTAAGTACAAAATGGCCGCTAGATAAAAAAACCGGCCAAGTGCGAGTCGGGCTTGCGCAGGCAGATTCCGTACATTGAATAGATTTCAAGAGTTGAATTATATATTATGTTTTGTTTTCAGTATTTGTTGTTATAACGGTAACAGAAATACATGATTTGTAGATGTTCCAACTTCTTTTTTTTTGCGTTTCGATGGCAAATCGAAATTAAACACACTGTGCCCAGTGCCCCGCCACCCCCGACCGCACCCCCAGTCACAGACATTAGCTCAGTGAGTTAGCAGGTCCCACGAGTGGGGACCACACTCGCAGGCAAGGTCTGGTCAGTTGCCACCGCCATGCCAGCCCAACCCCAACCCCTCACGAGTTCCGGAAACCGGTAGAAACACGACCCGGAGGTCATCTGGCTGCTGTATTCTATAGGCTGGAAAAGTCCTTCCCCGGATGGGCAGCTAAATTCGAGCGAAGATTCGCTAAGCCCTACCTCTCTTTTAAAGATGTTCGTTTAAAGACTCCCAGGTCAGCCATGGCAACTCATGTCCATGACGGGTCAACTGTCCAGTTATCGCAGTTCTTGAGATACAGACTGGTAACAGACATGGATATAAGGAAGCGACCCATCATCTTTTCGCTCCAAGCCAACCTCACCTACCCGTGGTGCATCCTGCCGAATAACAAACGAGGCGCTGGCAACCGACTGGTGGCGGTATAACCATCACGATTGAAGGCGTAGTTAGCTATGGTATTTAGATAACACAGGCTGATGACGGGCAACAGCGTCACCGGAGCAAGAAGCTAAGCTCTACGATCGCCAACCCGCCTGTCCAGCGTGGCGATTATGAGTATATATATCCTCCTGATGTTTGCCCTGGGCGGTGAACATCTGGAGCGGCCTATGTCCAGCAGTGGACTGCAACAGGCTGATGGTGATGATGTTGATGATGACAGACATGACAGAAACGGGCGGACGAAGAGACACCGAAGTCTTGGAACCCTATTACCGTTTTTACCCTTTGGTACGGAACCCAAAAAAAGATGGATGACCCAAGGAGGGTTAGAGCCATGATTACCCTTTAATCTATGGGTCAGCAATGGCGATGTGAGCTTTTCATGGTTGGCGAATACACGCGAGCAGCGTCACATGGCCATTTACTTTTTTTTCTGAAAAATGGCACGGCTAAGTGGTTTCCTTTCTAATGGAAAGCCCAAGTCTCTGCAGCAACGGACAAGTAACCAAATTAATCACTTGTCAGTTGCAGTTGACGTGTAGGTCAGTAAGATAGTACTAGCTATAGGCTTGATTTTCTATATGTCACCGGAAAATAGCAAGAATCGTAAGTTGATCAATTTCCTAGGTAGTTGATTAACTTTCGGAATATAACAAACGGTAGTTGAAATGTATTATTTAACGCAATGGATTTCAGTTAGTTGATCAATTTACGGTAGCCTGACAGTCATTTAATAATTTACGATTTTGACACAAGTAAAATCGTCCTCAAATGGGCCAATCGTTGCTCAATGTACTATTTAACGGTGCATTATTACCCGTAACTTAATACACTGTTCCCTGATTGGTTGCCGGGATAACGCCACCTGAGCCATTGAACCAATCAACGTTCACCTCACCTTCGTCGGATGATTTTACGGCAAGACCTCGTAAAATGATCAATTTACTAAAATACATACGTTAAATAATACATTTCAACTGCCGTTTATTATTTTCCGGAAGTTAATCAACTACCTAGGAAATTGATCAACTTACGATTCTTGCTATTTTCCGGTGACATATATATATATATAGCTTGATTTGTTTCTACGCAGA
This sequence comes from Conogethes punctiferalis, assembly GCA_031163375.1. Taxonomy (NCBI): domain Eukaryota; kingdom Metazoa; phylum Arthropoda; class Insecta; order Lepidoptera; family Crambidae; genus Conogethes; species Conogethes punctiferalis. The sequence continues at coordinate 15,006,245 of CM062089.1, read as the reverse complement.
CGTCGGTCAAACGCACCAATTGTATAATTATGTCAACGTGAAATTGTAAATACCCTTAGATTATAATCTGTCTGGCGATATTGTAAACTGTCGAAACATTGTGAACTGTTTTGTAATTTTTGTAATTGTTCTATAGACTGTAATCGATCGAAATTTAAATGCTAATAAAAAACCGTTAAATTATCACCAGTTTTACTTTGACCGATCACAATCTACCGAAAAATTATACGTTAAATTGAAAGCAGTTAAGAGAGGTGGGGCATAGTGAATCTTAGCTCGAATTGAGCCGCCTGTCAGGGGAAGGACCTCCACCCTATAGAATACCGCAGCCAAATGACCTCCAGGTCGTGTTTCTGCCGGTGAGTAGGAACAGGTAACTGGCCAGTTACTTGTCCGTTGTCACAGCGACTTCTCTTTCGCTTTCTATCAGGCGTAGGAAAGCCATTATGTCGAGCTACTATAAAAAAATAATATCTATAGGTACTGTGCTTGAACCGAACACCCGACCACTGTTTCATAGGCAGCGTTCCAACAAACCAAACCAATCGTCTATTTCGTACAACGCTAAACCGTTCGCTATTTTCGACACGATAAGCGATATATTACTTTTCTCCCGAAAAATTCCGAGCGCGGTTTTACTCATCTGCCCGCTAAAATGCAAATAAAGGTTGTCTCGGGGAAAATCGATCGATGTACCTACTAGCGGTTTACGAGTGGCAGGGGTCGAAAACGTTTTTTCTTTTTCTTGTATATACCTCTAATTCGAATTGTATTCCGAGATCCCGATGCAAAAAGTGGAGGTTGCTTTTCAATGAAACATTGATCGACTGAAAGTTTTTTTTTTGAGAGAGGTAGGGCATAGCGATTCTTCGCTCGAATTGAGCCGCCCGTCCGGGGAAGGACCTCCACCCTATAGAATACCGCAGTCAAATGACCTCTGGGTCGTATTTCTGCCGGTGAGTAGGGTTTCCGGAGCTCGTGGGGGGTTAGGGTTGGGCCGGCATGGCAATGGCAACTGTCAGGTAACTGACTAGTTACTTGCCCGTTGTCACAGCGATTTGGGCTTCTCTTTCGCTTTCCATCAGGCGTAGGGAAGCCATTATGTCGAGCCACTATAAAAAAAAAAGTTTTAAAATCATTAATTAAATCCGAATGAATAATATTGTCAGAGCTGGTCTCGCTTCGCTTCTGGTAATTAAAAACCACATGACCTTTAAAAAATTATCAACGTTTTTCTACTATATAGTTACTATGATTATAAACCTTCATCTTGAAACACTATCTATTTAAAAACCCGCATCAAATGTTACTGTAGCATAGTTTTAAAGAGCTAAGCATACACAGGGCACAGACAGACAGATAGACGAAAACGACTGTATAAGATGTACTTATTTCTTTTTTTTTATAGTAGCACGACATAATGGCTAACATTAAATGTTATTTTCAACTAAGTAGTTTTAGTTCTGCAAAGTTTCATGAACAGAGAAGTTCCATTAAAACACATACCTACACATTTTTTCGGTTGGATCTCAGGCTATCGTTTTATCTGCTAACATATTTATACGTTTAAGAAGGGTTATCATTATTTATTCGTACTGTTATCTCACATATTGACAATGGAAGGGATCTGAAATAGGCTTTCATTGGAAAACATTACTAGTAACTTAGGCCTTGTTAAATATCGTAAATATTTTTCTTTAAGGTAATCGTAATTATTTATCTTTTTTCTTGTACAAACAAACAATTGCCTTATAGAGTAGGTACTCAACTTCGGAGATATTCCCCAAAACATGCCACGCTGGGCCACACAGCGCTACCTAGCCCCACTGATAAACTTACTTAGATATTTTTTTTTTAAATAAATACATATTGTACATAGAAAACACCCAGACCAATACAAACAGACATATTCATGAACACAAATGTTTGTACTGTGCAGGAATCGAACCCACGACCCTTGACTCAGAGGGCAGAGGTCACTACTAAATGAGCCACCGAGCCTGTCAGTGTCTGTATTCACGCTATAAGGGATTTCAACCAGACGATCTTTGGGCAGAGACCATAAACTGAATAGACTTAGATTTTGTTACTGGTGATGTCATTAAATCGAATACTAATAAATAAAAAATGTTCGATTATACTCGTATAATAAAACAGTTAAAATAATACTTTTGATACTTATTTTTACTATTGTTATGATTTAGTTACTTGTTCGATGCCCGAGCGACTTAGGCTTCTCATTTGCTTACCATCAGATGACGGAAGCCACTATGTTGTTCTCGTCATCTCGTCAAACAATTCTGTTCTGTTATGAAAAAAATCGCAGAATAAAATCAACTGATTTACAAATAGGAGACTCTGTGCCTAGAAGCTTGCATTTTGAAACTTAATATAAACATTTTCCAAGCACAGCCGAGTGACTAAGGCACTTTCTTAATCTTATAAACCAATTTATGTGCAAGTTTCTTTGTGGGTCTTATAGTCCAATGAGGCGTTTATGTAGATCGAGTACTTCGTGTGATATTACGGCTAAGAGAGGCCGCCACATCCGGGCGAAGCGAAGCTTTTCCACTAGAAATAGGTAACGCACGATACCACCCTGGGCTACATAGCGCCATCTAGTCCCATAGACAACAAGTTGCTCATCTATAAATCCATATTGAAGCCCATCTGGATGTACGGCATACAGCTGTGGGGTAGTGCCAGCAAATCAAACCTGTCTATGATCCAAAGACTACAAAATGCTATTCTGCGAACCCTGTCGAATGGTCCTTGGTTTGAAACTAATGCGGAAATCCATGAGGCACTTAAGATGAACACAGTGGTAGAGGAAGTAAGAGAAGCAGCTGAAAAGTACAGGAAAGGCTGAGAAATCAGTTAACATAAAGATATTTTTTGTCTAGTCTCTATTATCCCACAGTTGGGGAAATGCCTCCCTCGGTTCTGTCCTTCCTCCGAAAAAAAATATTATAAAAAAGCTCCGATATCTATATCTATGCAGTAAGTGACTTCTCTGAGAGGCTTCAGTAAAAGGTGTTGTGTTTTATCTCTACGGCACTTTGAGAAACCGCATAAAGGCAAGTTTTATACGAGCGCTTGATAAAAACGGACGAAATTTTGTGGCCAATACACCAACAGAAATAGCTGCGAAACTCGCCTCCGATATAATATTATGTCGTAGGATTTTTGCAAAGATCCTGAAAGGCACAGATGATCGAGAAATGTATACTAACTTAGACATTCTAGGATTTTCACGATGATTCGATTTTGTCAATAAATCCTGCGACATTATACAAAATATTGACTGAAAGTTTCCCATTGGCATTTCGTCGTGGGCGAAAGTCGAAAGCCCTTTTAATTAAAACGACAACAGGCTACAGAGACTTTGGAAATAATTACTCACCTCGACGGTTTTGCACAAATTAACATTTTATTTAATCAAAAGGCTGAAAGTCTATCAGAATTCTCGGCTAAATTAAAACTGTCACCGACAAAATGTTGGGCGGCCCTTCTTACGGAGCAGGGATCACGAACATTGGGCAGTTTCTGTCACCATAGATATTTTATTTTTCTGCGCCTTCAGTAGCAGGCCAGCTATAATAAGATTGCTTCCAATTAAAGATAGTAGCCACCCTTACCTGCCCGTGGTGCATCATGCCGATTAACAATCGAGGCTCTGGATACAGACTGGAGGCGGTATAATTCATTATAATTAAAGGTGTCTAGCAACACCTTCACAGGGCCGATGACGGGTAGCAGGGTCATCGGGAGAAAAGAGTTGCGTCCTGCAATCGCCAACCAGCCTCCCAAGCGGCGACTTCATTGTCGCACCTACAGCCTCTAGATGTTTGCACAAAGTGGCGAACAACTGGAGAGGCCTATGTCCAGCAATAGGACTGTAATAGGCTGATGATGATGGTGATGCCTGAATTTCTCAACATCTTCGTTAGCCGTTGTGTCTTGCAGATACTCATATAATATACCATAGATTTAAATATAGCGAGAAAATGTTGAGCGGCCCTTCTTACGGAGCAGGGATCACGAACCATTGGCACTTTCGGGCTTTTATTGAATGTGTTACGGAGAAAATGCGATACAAGCGAATTGAGTGGATCGCGTTAACCGTATTTTGGCCTAATTCGTCATCTGGTAAAGTGGTTTCCTTATGATAGGAAATCGGGAATAGAAATTTGAGTTTTTACAGTGTAATAAAACTCGGGATGTAAGGGAGCGACCATCATCTTTTCGCTCCAAGCCAAACCTCACCTGCCCGTGGTGCATCCTGCAGAATAACGAACGAGGCGCTGGCAACCGACTGGTGGCGATATGACCATCACAATTGTTCATGTACAAACAAACAATCGCCTTAAAGAGAAGGTACTCAACTTCGGAGATATTTAAGAGAGGTAGGGCATAGCGAATCTTCGCTCGAATTGAGCTGCCCTTCCGGGGAAGGACCTCCACTCTATACAATACCGCAGCCAAATGACCTCCGGGTCGTGTTTCTGCTGGTGAGTAGGGTTTCCGGAGCTCGTGAGGGGTTAGGGTTGGGCCGGCATGGCAGTGGCAACTGACAGGTAACTGACCAGTTACTTGCCAGTTGTCACAGCGACTTGGGCTTCTCTTTCGTTTTGTCAAGTCATTATGTTGAGTTACCATTAAAAAATCCTTGGCAGGCGGGTTGGCAACCGCATTAGTTTTTATCATTACCCAGGTAAACGCTGCTGCCCTTTTCTGATATCCCCTTAATTGTCTCCGATACCCACGTGATAAGATGATTATTCTAAACTCGGAACCACACGGCAAGCAAAAAATTCGTATGTACTCAAAACGCCACGGAAAATGTTTACACCACAACGGAACGGGTAATCGGCGTTGCCAGCAAAAAAACAGTTATTATTCCAGCAAACAAAATGCGAAATAGCAAAAACGGTGCAAAAACGTCGCAAAATACGAACACAAAGGGAATTCCGGTTCGGTGTTCGAGCGTGCCGACTAATTAACTGGTTTCTGAACAAACTACACTACCTCTATATCGGACGCTTAAGTAATTACTTCTTTTTGTACAGTGTGTTAAAAGTACGAGCCAAGTTCAAGGGGAAGGCAAAGTAGTTCAAAGTAGAGTCCAGATGAAAGAAAAAATATAAAAAATCAGTCGAAATGAGAACCACGTCGATTTTTTTTAATTCGGTTAAGAAAAGTTTTGTCGCAAATTATGTTTCATTATCAGCATTTTGCAGTCCACAGTTGGATATAGGCCTCTCCAGTTGTTCGTCACTTTGGGCGAACACCTGGAGGCTTAGCCCATAATCGCCACGCTTGGCAGGCGTGTTGGAAATCGAAGGATGAGAAGCTCACTCCGGTGACGCTGCTCCCCGTCATCATCATCATCATCATCAGCCTATTGCAGTCAACTGCTGGACATAGGCCTCCCCAGTTCTTTGCCACTTCAGGCAAACATCTGGAGGATATGTTGGGGGTTGGAGCTTCTCGTTCCGGTGACGCTGCTGCCCGCCATTGGCCTGCGGTATTTAGCTATGTCTTCAATCGTGTTGTTTATTCCGCTACCAGTCGGTTGTCAGAGCCTCGTATGTTATTTAGGCAGGACAAATTATAAACACCCAGACACGGAACAAACACAAGTATTCATCACACGAATGTTTGTCTAGGGTGGGAATCGAACCCACGACCCTTGGTTCAGGAGGCAGGGGTCACTACCAATTGAGCCACCGAGCCAGTCAAACATTCAGACCAATACAAACCTACATACACACAAATGTTGCCAGGGGCTGCATTCACTAGCGCTAAACCAAACTGGTTTCAACAACACCTTTATTCCTATCGTACGGTAAAGTTACCGTAGACTTGTGAATCGCCTGTCTCAAACTTTTGCTACGTCGTAGCCTGTTCGTAGCACTGTCTACGAGTATTCGTAGCAGGCGGTACTACTTACTACAACGTCGTATAAAAATAATATTAACATCATCATCATACTCCGCAGTATATCGTAGTCCACTGCTGCACATAAGCCTATCCAGTTGTTCGCTACTTTGGTATTCTATGGTATTTAGCTACGCCTTTTATAGACTGCTACCAGTCGGTTGCCAGAGCTTCCTTTGTTGTTCAGCAGGATGTCCCACGGGCATGTGAGGGTGGCTTGTAGCGAAAAGATGATGGGTCGCTTCCATACAACCCTAATAAAATTCCTGATGTTAAGCGTTTGACTGGCCTGATGGCTTAGTTGTGTTTTCTGAGCCAAGGGTCTTGGGTTCGATCCCTATTCAAACATTTGTGTGCGTGAACATGTTGATTAATTCCATAAACTTCAAATGAAAGTTTATTTATTTAATATTTATTGCACATAAAGCTGTATAAAAGGCGGAGTTAATGCCGATTAGGTATTCTCTACCAGTCAACCATTGAAGAAGGTAATGTGCTACAAACAAAGTCCTTTAAAAATAACATCAAATCGTTTCATATCTCGATTCAGCAAAAGCGGCAAGAGAAAATCAATATAACCTGTTGTTTTCCTACAGTCTTGGCGGAAATATTCTTTGTTCTCAAGTGTTTTCATTGGCAGACGAGTGTCAACAAGAAATAAGTGGAGCGAGCGCGAACAACGTGAGGGGCGCGGGTAAAATGCAATTTTCATATGAATACTCGTATATGTTACGTATATCTTCTATTTCCTATACTTATAATAAATCTGTAGAGAGGACAATTCTGTACATCTTAACTAATCTTAACTAATATTATAAAGCTGAAGAGTTTGTTTGTTTGAACGCGCTAATCTCAGGAACTAAGTACTGGTCCGAATTGAAAAATTCTTTTTGTGTTGAACAGACCATTTATCGAGGAAGGGTTTAGGCTACATAACATCACGCTGCAACTATTAGGAGCGAAGAAATAATAGAAAATGTAAAAAAAGCGGGGAAAAAATAACTATTCCACGCGGACGAAGTCGCGAGCACAGCTAGTTAAATATATTTTCAAAACTAGCTGTGCCGGCGGCGTCGCACGCGTTGATATCGGGGTTTCAAAAATAAGGGACTTCCAAAAAATGGTGTCTAAATTTTAAGTTAGACCTCTAGCAATACATTCATGACACCGCATTTAATTCCATGCAGTAGTTTTCTCGTGATGCGCAATCAAACATACAGGTAAACATTTCTCCCGTTTTCCCAACACTTCCCATCAGTGCTTATCTCCTATAGATTGTAGCGTGATGAAAAGTATCCTATAGCCTGCCCCCAGGAGTATGAAGAATAATTGTACCAAGTTTCGTTAAAATCCGTCCAGTAGTTTTTTTTACTATAACGTACATACAGACAGACAAAAATTTTACTGATTGCATTTTTGGCATCAGTATCGATCACTAATCACCCCCTGATAGTTATTTTGAAAATATATTTCATGTACAGAATCGACTTCTCTACAGATTTGATATCAAGATTCACGAGGTGTACTCTGTTATCAGTTTATTGTAATTCTGTGATATTCTTATTTGAAATGTTATGAATCAAGTATTTAGTCTCACTATACATTAGTGTCGGTGCAACAGTCCCCTGTGAACCGCCATTTGGAGACCTTCTGGCTGTTCACAAAGGTATTTTTGCTTAAAAATAATCTGTTTTCGCTAAACATAAAAGTCTACTCATATCATACCTAGATTGTACCACATGTCTGTATCACCTTTACTGTATTTACTCTGTGTTTTTGTGCAATAAAGAATATCTATCTATCTATCTACTCACCACTAGGTCTGTCATAAGCGTTAATGCACTCGCTGGTCTGAAACTGGTTGATGAGGGCGGTCTTGCCCACTCCCGGGGCGCCGACCATGGCTACCCGGTGGCAGGCGACGGGGCGCCGCTCCTGGGGCTCCGGGGCGGACTGTGCGGGGGAGGAGGGGGCGAGGCTCCCGGACCGGGAGCGGCGCCGTCTGAACGAGTCCCCTCTGTTGACTATGCCTGGAAAAGAGGAGTAAGTTTGAGTGTTTTTGTGTAGGTAGGTACTTAATTTTGATCAGTGTGCCTAGCACGAACACTTTCGAAAAAGTATGCGTAACGTAACTGTAAACGGGCGATAATTTTCACTACGTTAACGTACGTGAACGTAGTACCTCTAACGCACGATAGGGGCGCTGTACCAAGTTTCGTACAAATGTTTACGGAAACGTTACGCATACTTTTTCGAAAATGTTCGTGCTAGGCACACAGAACATTACTACTAAATTGTCTCAGGTTTACCCAGACCACATGTACTGGCCTCCTTTGTCACAGTTTCACCGTCGAAAACATTCTTTCGCGTACAAAAAAGTTCGGTAATTCCTATCTTTGCTGCATTGTGTAAGAGAGGTAGGGCATAGCGAATCTTCGCTCGAATTGAGCCGCCCGTCCGGGGAAGGACCTCCACTTTATAGAATACCGCAGCCAAATGACCTCCGGGTCGTGTTTCTGCCGGTGAGTAGGGTTTCCGGAGCTCGTGAGGGGGTTAGGGTTGGGACGGCATGGCGGTAGCAACTGACATGTAACTGACCAGTTACTTGCCCGTTGTCACAGCGACTTGGGCTTCTCTTTCGCTTTCCATCAGGCGTAGGGAAGCCATTATGTCGAGCCAATATAAAAAAAAATATAATGCAAAAATGTGGAGTTCATTGCCAGTACATGTGTTTCCTCCTTCTTTCGATATTGGATCCTTTGAACGGGGCGTGAAGACAATATTTACTAATGAAACTTTCATAAACGTTACATTAATAAGCAAAAATATTAATTATTATTAAACCATTTCTTCGCGCCGCTTATGCCACGACCTTCCAAAGGCCATAACAGCAAAATATTATTCCAATATCGAGCACGGAACGGCTAAACATACCAAATGATCGCGCAACGTCAACACGTTCGCAAACATATGCGCCGGCGCACGCGACCGCGCTGACGTCACGACGCGAAGTGCCGTGGTCAATTGCTAAACAAACTCCGCTGAATTAGACCGGGTACAGTCAATGGAAAGAATTGGTTTCAATAAGAATATCTCAATGCAATGAGCTGGCTACGTTTGCCGCAGAACTGATATACCGCCACCAGTCGGTTGCCAGCGCCTCGTCGTTATTCAGCAGGATGCACCACAGGTAGATGCATTGGTCCGAGAATCCCTTACAAGGCTCCCTTACATCTCATCTTGCTTACCTAATTGCTAATGTTAAAAATAGACTATGGTCTATCAGTTATGCATGCATAGATAACGTTGCGTTGCAATACAAAGCTCTACTTTACCTTTTAACAATGATGAGCAACATTTTGTGCAACATGTCGCACACCTAACATTTGAACCTCACAACCGCTTACCATCAGGTGGAGTGAGGTCATCCTGGACGCTCTTTTTATTAAAAAAAAAAAGAAAAGATTGTTGCCTAGTGGATACGAGGCTTTAGTCTACGCACGTGATCAGACTCAGTGCAGACGTCATGCGCAAGCGAAGCGCATTTCCAGACACGCCCTTTGTATTACTCATAATGTATGTCTATTCTATTTGAGACCTGAACGACAATTTGGTGCATTTTGTTTACAGCATGTGGCCAGCAAGTGTCAAAGTAGATTTCGCGTTTTATAAAGTACTAGCAGCCCGTCCCGGCTTCGCACGGGGTAGACAATTATATGTTAAAATTTTACCAAAGATCCCTAATTTTTTTCACAATGAATTGTAGCCTATGTCAAATTGGAAGAATGTAGCATTCTATTGGTGAAAGAATTTTGCAAATCGGCCTAGTACTTTTTGAGCCTATTCATTACAAACATACAAACATAGGTACAAATCTTTCCTCTTTATAATATTAGTGTAGACTTAGCGTGTTTATTACGATTGATCATCATCATCAGCCTGCTAACGTATACTGCTGGACATAGGCATACCCCAATAATAATAGGGATGGTTCCAGGTTCAAAATAATTACATTATATTTAGTCCGTATTTTAGAATATAAAAATAATATTGGACTCGTATTTTTCCTTTTTTCATTTAAACAAAAATTGACAAAGATACAAGGCATCAATATTTAGGAGTGGGGGTCTTTGACGTCACTCAGTGGCAAAAAAACTCACACTCTTTGGCGTCACGCGTAATTTTAACGGGCTATATCTTTGCCATTTTTGGTCTAATTTACAAATGAAAAAATACGTGTCTTTTATTTTTGAACAATCTAAAAGACGGACTATAACATTAATTTTTTACCATAAATCCCATCAAAAGACCATTGTCATCGGGGGAAGCCTATGTCCAGCAGTAGATATCCACAAACTGATAATGATGAGATTATTTGGTCCGACTTATAACTTCTCGATTTTTCGTAGCTTGGCCTTCAAACCCTAATCAAAACACACTTCGAAATCACCAATAAATAGGTATATTCTGCCACAAGTTTACAAACTGTGCCACGTTAGCCATCGTAGTTGTTTGCCTTCTAAATCCGGCAACCATTTTTGAGCACGAAGCACTCAAGGCGAGATTTGTTGTTCAGGCAACGGTTATTTGAGTAGCCGCTAAATTAGGTACGTGTAATAAGTAATAAGCGACTTTGTAATTTGGTAGGTATGCGTCGGACCAGTATATGTACAGAACTATGTAAATTACTGGCTGCATCCCGCGGCTTTACATGCAAAATAAAATAATTTACCAAAAATATGTCACGCTGGGCCACACATCGCCATCTAGTCCTAAACTAGGTCGAATAATTTACTATGGGTTCGCAGGTTTTTTGTGTATGAAGAGCAATTTTTTTTTATATAGTGGCTCGACATAATGGCTTCTCTACGCCTGACGGAAAGCGAAAGAGAAGCCCAAGTCGCTGTGACAACGGGCAAGTAACTGGTCAGTTACTTGTAGTTGCCACCGCCATGCCGGCCCAACCCTAACCCCCCACGAGCTCCGGAAACCCTACTCACCGGCAGGAACACGACCCAGAGGTCATTTGACTGCGGTATTCTATAGGGTGGAGGTCCTTCCTCGGACGGGCGGCTCAATTCGAGCGAAGATTCGCTATGACCTACCTCTCTTACATTCAGGATGACCTTACTCCGTATGCGGTCGTGAGGTCCAAAAGTTAGGTCAACAGGTATCGAACTAACCCATTGCGTCTGTTGCAATTTACTTGTATCGCTCTGGGTGTTTGCTATGCATAATATGTATTCACTTACAAATTAAAACTATCTAAGTAAATTTATCAGTTGTCTAGTACCCGTAGTACAAGTTTCGATTTATGCAGCATGTACTATTTATTTGTATTCCTGCGATTTCGTATAGAGTTCGTATAATTATAGAGAACTAATTATGCCTTCAGCTACCCTAATTCTGGACGCACTAAATGTTTAATTGTTGTTACTTATCGGCAATTACCGTTAGAAGTTAAAGTAAATAGGCAAAAACTTTTTACTATCCGTTAAATTCTTCCAAATGGGATCTAATAAGAAATTCGGAAGTCAGAGGTCAAAGTAAAGACCCTAAGTCCCGTGTGTGAAGTTCTGTGCAGTCTTAGGGCGGTCGTAAACCGGACCCTTCGTCTTATTGGCAGGGGTCCGCGGATTAAGTATCGGCTGCGCGCTAACGCTTCGGATGGTGAGTTAAGGGATGTTTTCGGTAATAGAATGTAGGGAGGGATGTTGTTTGATGTAAGTTTTTAAGAAAACATTGACGTGGTATGTACAGTGTACATCATAAATGACTATATGCTGAGTCATCATCAGCTTATTGCAGTCTACTCCTGGACATAGGGCTCTCCAGTTGCCGGACTCTTAAATGAGAGTACGCTGGTGAATTACTGCTTCCCAGTGAACACTTAAATTTTTCACAAAAATTTTGCGAAACTAACAAGAAAAAAGTATACACTCGATTCTTCTTAGAGTTCGTTGGTAGAGTTAATATTATCTGTACCTGACGAGTTACAAGTGCTTGTCATAACATAAGTCTATATGAATAAAGATACCTACAACATTTTCATTTTCATTATGAATTTGTGATTAACACGAAACAAAGTGTTGATTTCTACAACCACAAACACAAGAGTAGCTACTATACTATATTCTCATTAACTGTGCTTTGTTGCCCGTAACATACTCGTATGTCGCATGCAATTAGACACACCGACCGAATATGCGATCAAACAACAATGGGCGTGCTGCAGGCGAGACACAAAGGCTGTGCGCTGGGATGCACACGTTTGCGAATACTAATGAAGGTGTATGTGCATGACGTTGATCATCTTACTTGTTGTGGGTTTAATTAAAAGCGGTTAATGTATAGGTAAGGGACCGACCTATCATCTCGGTTTGCTCGTTGTCAATCAACTCGGTGTCAACGGGGATGCAGACACCGGTGTGCGGGGCCAAGTTATCCCGCTAAACCCCATGGTGACCCACCATCGCCGCCGAGCCCAGGGGACTCTGGATCCTCAGGAAGAGACTCTACCGCGGCTCCCCCGGTTAGACGATGTGCCGCACAACGGCTCGCACGGCAGGAGCGTCACCTAAGCCAACCTCACCTGTTCGTATCCTGCTGAGTAAACAAACGAGGTTTTGGCAACCGACTGATGGCAGTATAACCATCCCAATTGGAGGCGTTGCTATGTACTACAGGCTGATGACGGGTAGCAGCGTCACCTAAGCAAGGAGCTAGGCCCTGCGATCGTTAACGCGCCTGCCCAGTATGGCGATAATGGGTAGGTAGGTAAACATGGGATGTAAGGGAGCGACCCATCATCTTTTCGCTCCAAGCCAACCTCACCTGCCCGTGGTGCATCCTGCCGAATAACGAACGAGGCGCTGGCAAACGACTGGTGGCGGCATAACCATCACAATTGAAGGCGTAGCTAAATACCACAGACCGGTGACGGGCAGCAGCGTCCCGGAGCGAGAAGCTACGCCCTGCGATCGCCAACCCGCCTGCCCAGCGTGGCGATTATGGGTGTTCGCCCTAAATGGCGAACAACTGGAGAGGCCTATGTCCAGCAGTGGACTGCAATAGGCTGATGATGATGGTGATGATGACGACTGTAATAAAAAGTTTCTCAAACAAGCACTATGGTGCTGTTTGAAATTCAAACTGACGTATATTGACCTCTCTAAGATTTACACTTGACGTGGGTGAAGATTCTTGAAAGAACTTTTGAAAGCAACTCTCCTTTTCATTCCAGCAATAAATCGGCAACATCAAAGCGCCCGTAAAGGTTTTATTGTTCCCGTCTGCATTGGCACGTAAACGACGAATTTAAATCCCTTGTGATTCATTGGGCAAATCAAAATGTTTGGTTGACCGAAGTAAAACGGATTTGCAGTTCGGAAGAATAATGGAACAATGATGTTTGTTCTATGTTGATTGGTAGGGGGGGTTTGCTTATCTATTGGGGGAACCTGCAAAATAATAATGAAAATAACAGAAATGAGATCTTGGGTAGGATCCAAATATAGGTACTAATTTGTAGGTTTCCGTACAAAAGAAAAATATAAAGTGGAACCCTTATAGAGTCACTAGTGCGTCCGTCTGTGTCTGTCCGTCCGTTTATTACTTTCCGACTATCACTATAATAGCCCGGTGGCTCAATAGTTAGTGACCTCAGCCTTCTAAACCAAGGGTCGTGGTTCGATCCTCACGCGGGACAAACAATTATGTTTATTCCGTGTCTGGTTCTTTATATAATATTTGTATTTAAGTAGGTAAATATTTTTGGTACTTTTGTTGTTCTGATACCCATAACACAAGTGCTTAAGCTACTTACTTTGGGATACGCGCAATGTATGTGATGTTAGGGTGTGTAATGTTTCATATTCTTCTGAACCAAGGGTCGTGGGTTCGATTCCCACCCGGGACAAACATTCGTGTGATGAACACTTGTGTTTGTTCCGTGTCTGGGTGTTTATATTTGTATTTTTAAGTATATATTTGTGGTACATTCATTGTTCTGATACCCATAACACAAGTGCTTAAGCTACTTACTTTGGGATTGGAGCAATGTATGTGATGTTGTCTGATATTTATTTATTATTTATTATTATATCGGTAACGGCCGCTTGCTCGTCTGCTATCCTCGGTAATAAAAAAAGAATAATTTAATATGACAAATAATTGACCTATAAATAAATATGACATTTATTTATTTACATAACATCATCACCAGACCCTCGTTATCTGTACGGGCGCTTCTAAGGCTGAATTAATAAAGAGTTTCCGAATTAACCCTGCCACGTGTACCGGCGCAGTTACGCCTCGATTAACATCGGGAACATACTGCTAGTGATGGGGGAAAGTGGGATACGGTCTGACTGGTAGAATGTCTGGTAACTCAATCCTTTTTTGACAGGCTCAACGGCTCGTTTCGTAGTAACCTCTGCCCTTTCTCAAGGGTCGTGGGTGGGTGCGATTCCCGCACAGTACAAACATTTGTGTTCATGAACATGTCTGTTTGTATTGGTCTGGGTGTTTACTGTGTATAATATGTCATCATCATCAGCCTACAGCAGTCTACTGCTGAACACAGGCCTCTCCAGTTGTTTGCCGCTCAGGGCAAACATCTGGAAGATATACCTATAATCGCCACACTGGGCAGGCGGGTTGGCGATCACAGGCCGTAGTTGCTTTTCGCTCCGGTGACGTTGCTGCCTGTCTCCGGTCTGTGGTATTTAGCTACGCCTTCAATTGTGATGGTTATACCGCCACCAGTCGGTTGCCAGCGCTAGTTGTATACGGCTATTGTATGTATTTATTTCCAAACAAAAAGTAGGTATCTAATTAAGTTTATCACTTGTCTAGTACCCCAAGCTTCGGCTTAGTTTGGGGCTATATGGCGATGTGTGGCCCAGCGTCGCACGTCTTGGGTTATTTTTTAGGTAAATGCGTAAAGTTTCCCGTGAATCCCTTGCTGGACATAGGACTAACTAAGGGAAATCCCCCAATGACAATTGTCGGTTAGGGGATTTCCCTTAGTCGCTTATGTTTGGCAGGTGGGTTGGTGACCGCACTAGGTTTTAATTGTATATTAATTTCAATTATATAAAATTAATAACATATCCAACAAAGATTGCGAGCTAATTTCATATTCCCAATCAAAAGCCTCTTACAATCTCAGAACATAATAACACTCATATTTCTCGACCGCTACCTACAGGATTTATTGCAATATTCCCACAAACGCCGCATTTTGTGGACGTTTCGAGTCTTCCCGACTTTCATTATTATCTCTCCTTTTGTTATTTCAGTTAATAAACGATAAGTGGAATAAAAGGAATAAAAATCGTCCCTACTTTTAATGGAAATGCAGGAGTGGCTATCGTAAAATCAAACTGTTCATTTTAATGTTTTAATTAATTAAAAATAATGTTAAGGGGATTTAAGGGAGTGACCTTATCACCTTTTAGCTCCAAACCACTCTCACCTGCACGTGGTGCGTCCAACCGAATAACAAACGAGGCTCTAGCAACCGACTGGTGGTAGTATAACCACGGTTGAAGGCGTAGCTAGATACCACAGGCCGATGACGGAGAGTAGGGTCACCGGAGCGAGAAGTTACGCCTTGCGATCGCCAACCCGCTTGCACACCGTGGCAATTATGAGCAAAGCACACGTTTCACCAAAGTAGAGGTCTATATCAAAGCAGTAGACTGCGATAGGCTGATGATGATGACGCCCATTAGGTGGGAGAGATGAACCACCTTTCAAAAATCAACTTAAATTTTGCTCTAACGATATTATGGTCTATAACGATAGGACTACATGTAACTCTGTGTCTAAGAGAGGTAGGGCATAGCGAATCTTTCCCTCGAAATGAGCTGCCCGTCCGGGGAATGACCTCCGGGTCGTGTTTCTGCTGGTGAGTAGGGTTTCCGGAGCTCGTGGGGGGTTAGGCTTGGGCCGGCATGGCAGTGGCAACTGACAGGTAAGTTACTTGCCAATTGTCACAGTGACTTAGGCTTCTCTTTCGCTTTCTATCAGACGCAGGGAAGCGAATACTATAAAAAGCTACTATAAAAAAAATAACCGCGGTCTACCAATGAAATTTTAATAGATTTTTGAAAGGTGGTTCGATCTTCTCTCCCACCTGGTCAAGTCTCCCGGACTCCCCCTTCTAGAAGACTCTTGTAGGTTATAATGCAATCTTTTGTCTCGTTCAGCACTTCACTAGTTCAAAGGCGTCGAGCAAGCGATGCGTTCACCGCACCTGCTGTGGTTTTACTTAAACTCGTTCCTATCTGCCTCTACTTAATGAAAGTAGGTATCGATTTTGTGTACTGTATATAAGGACATATTTAATGTATGTTTAAATAGGTAACATAGAAAGATAGATTCTTTACTGCACACTAGACTGTATAGTGTGCAGTAAAGAATCTATCTTACTTAAAAAGTAGGTAAGTAGACATCTGTTATAAAAGTAGTAAGTATTACAATAGTATGATAGAGAAGAAAAGTTTACTTTCGTTATAATAAGCCTGCAAATTTCCACTGCTAGACATAGGCCTCTCTCAACGAAATTTTGTCATTTAGGGGATTTTCCTTAGCTATGACGCTTGGTAGACGGGTTGATGACTGCATTAGGTTTTATTAGTTTGCATGTAAACGCTGCTGCCCGTTTCCTGATATTCCCCCTGTCGTCTTCTATGACACCCACGGGATGAGATGTGATCGATTCTAAATTCGGAAACTGTGTAGGACACCGTTTTTTTATGCGAGAGGCGGCAGACGAGCAAGTGTGAGCAGTCGACACCGCCCATAGACACACGCAACTAAAACCCGACATATCAGAGTAAAAAAGGGTGTGCCCAAACACGCATTCCCATTTTACTGAGAAACTTACAAGCTGGTTGTGTATTTTAAACTGTTACCCCATTTCCTTAAAAAAGAACAAAACCATCCTTCATTCCTTTTAAATCATACCACAGACACTGCACAATCAAACACGAGAAACCTTATCGGAATATTTCCCTTTTCCTGGGCGGGAATCGTCTCGGCGTCTGTCTCGGAAGCGGCCATCTTGGATTCTACGTCATTTGCAGTAGTGTTGTGGATTTGCCTTTTAAAGGTTCCGTGAAGATGCTAATTTGATTTAACGGTTCAATGGGGCAGTTCATTGCGAAGTCGACTTTAGAATGAGGGTCTTTTCCAATTATTTAGAACAATTTAGCGGCCGTGTTTTGTTTGTGTTATACTAGGAACAATAAGATCTATATTGTTATAAAAATGTGCTTGAATGTTGAATACAAACGGCATATAATTAAGGTGACACTAAGCTGTAAATTCGTATTTTCTTTATAGTTTATTATATAATGGTGTTAATCTTGTTGGTTGTCATAATAAATATCTATATAAAATACATATCTTGCCTTCACATAGCAAAGAATTTTTTCACTGGTGTACAAGTTTCCTCACGGTGTTTTCCTTCACCGTAAGAGCGTCAAGTGAATACATTAGAGTAAGTATTTTATTGAATTCAAATACAAATGACCTGATTTCGAAAAGAGATCGAATAAAAGTCTGCGTAGGTACAGCAGATATTTCACGGAAAATCAATGTATGATTTCGGCTTATTAAACAGAAAACAACATTGCTTTCATTTCTCTAGAAGTTTTAGAATGTAATTCTATTTTTCGAAACTACCGGACATTTCCTGTAGCACGGAAAACCAACAAAGTGCAAAGCGCATTGTATTAACGCTAAAATGGGTTTTTTCCCGGAACTCGACCTATAACTAATTCTAGCCATGACGTGCCCTTTTGAGAACGCTAACTTACAATTGCGGGAATTCATTCTGGAAGAAAGTAGACAAGTTAGACTTTTTAGAGCTTCAAGAATTACAGACAACGCTATTTTCTGCCAGTGTTCTCTCTGAGCGCTCGAAGTATTGTAAAAACAATAACAACAGTTAATTTAAGTATAGAATTTCCGTTTCTTGTTGTGTTTGCCTTTCTCCGGCTTCCAAAGTGAAATATAATAAACATAAGATAGATATTCTTTATTGCACACGAAACAGTTGATTTAAAACTAGATGGCTGCAATTTTCCCAAATGGATACGACCTAGGGACCTTCAAGAAGCGAGCCTACAGTTTTCTCAAGGGCCGGCCACGCAATTGTGACTGGTCCCCTGGTATTGCGGTGTCTACGGGCTGAAGTGATCACTTACCATCAGGTGACCTTCAAGCCCGTTTGCCCCCTCTGTCATAAAAAAAAATGCAAAGTAAAAATGTACTACAAATTAGGCGAACGATAAGGCTTAAAGCCTAAGCCTTTTCCTACACAACTTTTGTGTAGGAGAGGATAATTACTTACTTAAAAGAAGTTCTTGTGAGGTCTGTTATGTAAGTACATCAGACATCACATGAACTCACATAACGTCACATCACGTACCTACATTTGATGGCCTCATTGGCGTTTATCAATATCGAAGAAAAAGCGAACATAAACCTTGAATATTGCGACTGAATTCTATAATTTGATTCTCCCAGCTCCGTTTTACTACCACGTGTAGATACGACATGAAGACATCGTCTTTGTCAAAAAATGTCCTAAGGATTTACACCATAGGCATTTGCGTATAGCCAAACTATGTCTTTTATTCCTTCTTCTTCTAAAGTGCTTCTCCAATCTGAAGGTTGGCAGTCTTCTCTGAATAGCTGGCCCTTTCCTGCACGAGTCGGAACTGTTGGGCATCATTATCATCAACAGCCTATCGCAGTCCACTGCTGGACATAGGCTTCTCGAGTTGTTTGCCGCCATGGGCAAACACCTGGAGGATTTGCCCATAATCACCTCGCTGTGCAGGTGTGTTGGCGATCGCAGGGCGTATCTTCTCGCACCGGTGACGCTGCTGCCCGTAATCGGCCTGTACTTTTTAGCTACATCTTTAATCGTGATGGTTATACCGCCAATAGGCGGTTGCCAGAGCCTCGTTTGTTATTCAGGATGCACCACGAGCAGGAGAAGGTGGCTTGGAGTATAAAGATAATGGATCGCTCCCTTATATTTATCGTAGCGTAAAACATGAATCCCTTACCGGACTCTTTGTTCTCCACCGACCTGATACAGTGCAAAGCTATAATTAACAACAAAAATAATTACAGTGCCACGAAAACGACGAACAATTTTCAAAACAGTACGTTTCCGAAATCCGTGGTTAGCTTACCGACTAAAGCGTTTTACGTGTAACTTGATAGTTACTTAACAATCCAATCGATGACAGTGTAGAAACTCACAAGACATCACTGTATCAAATATGGCACTACCTACGAGTAGGTATTATGACAATGACATGACGATGAAGAGGATCTGGTGCACTATGCCCAAGTTATTCCATTAGACGGATTATTTACGTATCGACATTCTTTTTTATGCAAGAGGAAGCAGATGAGCTAATGTGATGCCTGTCAACACCGCCCATGGACACCCGCAACTCAAATCGAATTCTGGGGTCGCTGCTAGCCTTTTAAATCGGAGTGCGCTCGTTTCTTGACGGCTCCCAAGTCGTTGCTGTTCTGAAAGACTGTCGCAGAGAGTTGGTTCCACAAAACCGACATTTTTGTTATTCTCTTCTATCCGAACGCATTTTTAAATAGCCGCTTAATTCATAGCAATAAAAATAGTAAAAAAGTAACTTAATTAACTGGTGGTATAACTAACTTAATTAAAGGCGCTGCCAATGTCCAAATTACTTAACAAATTTCTTCAAATAAGTTCTTTTGTTTTCTATCAGGCGCGTAGGCAGCCATTATGTCGAGCTACTATAAAAAAAAAACATTTTCAGCTATTTAAAGTTCAATGACAATTGTTATTTAGGGGATTTGCCTTAATTACAACGCTTGGCAGGCGGGTTCTTGACCGTAGTGGGTTTTATTTGAACCCAGCTAACCAATTATCTGATATTCCCTAATCATCTTCTACTAAATCGTAGTCATTTCTGAGGGCTAGCACGATAAAACGAAACGTACCTATCCTACTGTTCTTCATTACAATTGGTACCAATAGTCCTGTTGAAGGCTGTCCCGACCGGCACGCAATCCCCCTGTTAGGAGTGACAAATCACCACGCGATGTTTCCAACCAACTTTCTTAGCTCAGTAATCGAGTTTTGTGTTAGATCGCCCCGATTAGATAACAAGTTAATAGGACAATTCTGTCACACCATTATTACGAGAGGCGTTTGCGCGTTCTCGTGAAATCCGGTCAATTTATTCACAGATGTTTATTAAAATTAAAAACGATTTTGCGTGTTATTTTCAAAATTGCGTAAAAAGTAGTTTGTTCGAATGTTAAATATAACTTATAACAGTTACATATAACTTTTAAAATTTAGACGTAGGTTTTGTCGTTATTTGTTTTCTTTTACTGCCAGGCGAGAGAGGTGAAATAGGTTCATTAAAATGCAAATCATTCATTATAGACCGTGTTTTATAGAGTCCACATAACTCCGGGGCTTCGATGAGACCACTTAAAATATATTTCGATATAACAGATCACTGTTTTATCGAAATTTATTTGAAGTATATCCAGCTGTGGTTGTTTGCAGGCTACGCCACATTTCCCTATCCCGGGCTTCCAGCAGCAGTTTTTCTAAGGTCATCAGCTCAACAGGTTCCGGGGCGTCCTACACCACCCACTTTGTTAGTTTACTAAGATAGAAACAATAAAATACTGTTCGCTATCAATTCATATTGATGGTCCTTCGAGCCGTATCAGAATTTTGCCGTAGATTGAACGTTACATCATTGAAACGTAGTATTCCATATCTTCTTGTAAGTATTTGCGTTCGCCCTGAAATATTGCGGTCCTACTATCGCATCTACTAGGATTTCCCCAGGAACTTGTTTCGGGCATATTGGACGTTACGCTCGAGTAAATCTTGGCTGTAATACAAAACATTGGGACTGTATTAACGTTTGTTTAGGTTACGTAGGAGATTGTTGATCCTTAGGTACAGTAATTGTTATCTTTGCCAATGAAGACGTTATTGGTGTGTTGACCTCAGTTTAATGTTGAGACTACACTCGTTAAATTAAGACGCGGAAATCATTTACATAATCTAAGAAAAATGTATATAAGGAAGAGTATGTATGGTTTTGTAAAAATGTAACGATTTAAAATGTGTCTGGGAAATATTTTCATACCTAACTCTTAACGAATAAATTAAATTTAAACAAACTCGGTTTGCGGTTGCCGGTTTTTCTCCATAGAACTACATACCAATTAAAGAGATTGAGTGATTCTTAAATGAAGGTATTTGACGGTTCATAAGTGCTTGTCTCAATAATCATCAAACTTTCGCGTTGATTTACTAGTAAATAACGAGCACGTAACATGGTCGAAACGTTTTTTTTTTATACCACTGGGGGGCAAACAAGCCTACGGCCCGCCTGATGTTAAGCGGTTACCGCAGCCTATGGACACCTGCGACACCAGGGGCTAAAAGGGTACCTATCATTAGCTTTACGCAGTCCACAGCTGGACATGGTTCAACAAAGGTTTGTGTCCGTTAAATTTTGGGATTTCAATAAGTTTGTCTTATGTCTATATCCCACTAATATTATAAACGCGAAAGTTTGTTTGGATGGATAGATAGATGGATGGATAGATGGATGGATGTTTGTTCCCTTTTCACGCAAAAACTACTGAACAGATCTTAGTGAAACTTTATACGAATATTGTTTATGCATCAGATTAACATATAGGCTATAAATTACAACGATTTATCAATTTTTTCATTTAGAATTTCGGGAAAATATGTTACGGAGTGATTAAGAACTTTTTGAATACACCATAGACTGTCATTTCTTGACTTTGTCAGCGAAATCATCAATTTGACATGACAGGTAATGATATCGAGGTAAATATGGAAATTCGATAAGAATTAAAATTGTGCGGCTTATTTTCGAATAAAATTCTTCGGAAAATACTATATGCAAAAACTGCTATAACTGAAAAGACGACCAACGTAAAGGGATAACCACCGGCGTTGTCTACTAGAATATTGCTCAGTTTCAGAGGCACCTCATTCAGCAACAAATTGGAACAAACTTTGGGAATTGTGTACAGTCGAAACAGATCTACTAAACAAGGCGACCTGCATCTGATAATGAATCACAGTCAAGATCCAAGAACCAAAAACCTTACTGCATTCTCAGAAGGCTCACAACGGGCCACATGTCTAGCTCCGATGCGATGAAACTGCGATATATTGCTTAGTTTCAGAGGCACCTCATTCAGCAACAAATTGGAACAAACTTTGGGAATTGTGTACAGTCGAAACAGATCTACTAAACAAGGCGACCTGCATCTGATAATGAATCACAGTCAAGATCCAAGAACCAAAAACCTTACTGCATTCTCAGAAGGCTCACAACGGGCCACATGTCTAGCTCCGATGCGATGAAACTGCGATCAGTGTATGCTTAATAAATGTTTTTCTTATCTAAATTGTAATTTCTGTCCTCAATACTAATATTATAACATTTCAGCCTAAAATCGTTTTATAATTACGCATGTCGGAAGAAAATAACGCTTTGAAGTAAGGTAAGATTCATACACCGGCCAAGTGGTCGCTTTTTGGTTGGCATGATAATTAAAATGTAGTAGGTACTAAGTAACATGTACATAGTTAGGTACCACCTATAAGCAAAAAATCTTTTTTAATCGGTAAATAATTTTCACAGCATAATCTTAGGGACGCTCAGTATGAAATAAAGAAAAATAAAAATAAAAGATACTTAGTATTTTTAGCGTGGCTTCTCAAAATAGATATAAGATTATTAAACGCACTTATTTTCCAAAAAGTACAAAATAAGTATCCGTATTTCTATATTAAGCTATTTTAAACGTAACGCGCCGGCGCCAGCCCTCTCCTGGCCGAAAATCGGCCACAATGACCATTCTCCGAGCAGACCAGGCAAGTACGCACGAGATATTGAAGTGTACATGTTTATGCCCATACACAAGTGCATTACGTGCGGTTGCTCTGTTTGAAATAATGAGAATTCATAGTAGTAACTAGGTAGATACGTAGGTAAGCACCATTTTTGATACCGTAAAAAGACTAATTGACTCAAAAATAGTGCGGACGCGACATAACAATCTGATGACTGCTGACCCCAGTGGCGCATTATATCGGTTCCCGGTAGGACCAATGTAGAAAACGAACTTTTTTAGATAACTCGAATAATTCAGGGCGACGTCGCTCTAGATACGTCATCACCAGAACCTACAGTTAAGTGAACCATCGCTTAAGACCAAATGATTCCTGAACAATGGGCCGCGGCTTCCAATGGCCAACCAGAGGCCAACGAGATGTACCTACATTGTGTTTGTCCTGTGGCAACCTATGTTCAGATTTCTCAGCACTCGAATCGAATACCTATATCTTCATCATCCTTTGAGCATCCAATCGTAAGCGCGTGTAATAAATTAAGAGACAAAGACGCGTACATGATATAATTACAGAGTAAGCTCTTCATGACAAACCGATGTTCACGCAGGCAAAGCCGCGGGCAGCTGCTAGTGATATATAAAGAAATTTGAGTTTAACCTTAATAACGGTAGGTATAAAAATCGTACTTGTAGACCGTTGTATACCGGACGAATGTTTATTCTCTGTCATAGTTACACAGTTTGAAAGTATTCCCATGTACTATACGCCACCAGAGAGGAGATAGGCCCATTCTGAGTAATGTGTTTACACGCGGACGGCGCTTGATTTATGACCGTCCCTGCCGCAGCCAAACGTACTCTTTATCATTTGGGATAGGATATGATAGGCGCTATGAATATATTTTGAAGCCTATTTCGGATCCCTTATATGGAAAGCCAGAAACTTTATAAGGTCACTTTCTCCCATCAGAAAGCAAGGCGTCTGACTTCATGTCGCTTCCGGGGAAGTTAGAGTGGTATGTGAGACTTCACATTCAAGAACATCATACCCGCTAAACCCCTCTGTTGCCAGTGGGTAGCTAATTGCAGAGACTCGGGTAACGCCGAAGTACCCGGCATCCCTGCTTGCCCTGTCCAGCCTCAGATGACAAGCGGCCGGCACTCCTTGTCCGGGGAGGGCAAATACCTCTACCCTCGACTCCGGGGAGCAATAGTGTTCCCAGGGCGGACCTCGTGCAACTCAATTAGTGGATCGCGCTCCCGCGCTTACCGCTCGGGGCACGAATCTGTTGGTCATCTGTTGGTCAAAATTTCATATAATCTTAGTGTTCGTGTTCATATTTATGTGGAATGCTGTGCTTCCCAATGGTCTGAAGGTGGGCGTTAATAGCTGTAACACAGCTTCCTTAACTAATACATCTGTTATCGTACGTCTTTTTATTTGTAACAATTTGTATTGGTTCCAATAAAATATTTTTCATTTTCATTTTCCCTGCCAAATCCTTTATATGATCACTTTTTACTCACTATAGTTATTATATTTCCGCCATAATTGTTTTCATATTAGTCATAGATTTGCGCGCCGCTTTCTTGGATGTCTTCCAAGTTAATTAAGGGTTCTTGTACACAATAAATGTGCTGTATTGTACCTATTGAGGTATACACATGATGTGCTTTATAACTTATAACCGATCGATCTGGGTACCTACTAATCCATGGTCGATTCAAACTATGTGTGCCGGGTTTTTGAACTGAAAGGTAATTTGGGAGAAGTCAAAGCCTAGGAACAGGAGACTACCGCCAGAGTTGTTATTTCATAACTAACTAAAAGAACTCAGAGAATGAGAATTATTGAGGAGTTGAGTGTACATGCTGTACCTCAGGGTAGTATCCTTGGCTCAATGCTCTTTATAAGCTATATGATCAGCCTATTGCAGTCCACAGCTGGACATAGGCCTCTCCAGTAGTTCGCTACTTAGGGCAAACATCTGGAGGATATACCCATAATCGTCACGCTGGGCAGGCGGGTTGGCGGTCGGCATGATCAACATAGACGACCAGTTAGACAGCAACACAGATTGAATTATTCTCGTTTGAGCGTATACAAATACCTAGCCTACACCATTAATACCTCCATGCTCACAGTACAAGTACCTACTCAGAATTATTACATACCGGGCGATGTGTTTCTAAATATATTCGTGACCGATTCAGTGAGACGGATATTATAATATTAATACTGCAACGACACCGTAGCTCAATCTTTTTAATTTCAAAGTGACTTTGGAATTCGTTCAGTAGTCTTCGCGTTTGTTTTTTTTATACCATTAAGGTATTAAACAAGCCTACGGCCCGCCTGATGTAAACTACCGCAGCTTATATAATTCAGAGAATGCCTCAGTGCCTATAGAATACCGCAGTCAAATGACCTCTGGGTCGTGTTTCTGCCGGTGAGTAGGGTTTCCGAAGCTCGTGGAGGGTTAGGTTTGGGCCGGCATGGCGGTGGCAACTGACAGGTAACTGACCAGTTATTTCGCTTTCCATCAGGCGTAGGGAAGCCATTATGAAAGCCACTATAAAAAAAAAGTTCATTCACACTGAAGCACCTAAGTTTCATTAAAACCACACAAGACGTAAAAACAATATTTTCTTCGAACGCAATACCGCGAAGTTTCTTGAAAATAAAGTTGCGAACTTAATGCCAACTTAGAACTTACCCCACTATAAGAGATAAAGAAGTTGCCGTTCAATATGAGCTGAGATTGTGTCTGTATAACTTAGACACTTAAAACATTCTCGTACCTATAAAATAGATACTAGAACTCAGTACAAATCTCATTTCAAACTAGAGGTATTACTTTTTTATTAAACAATCTGCATTTTTTAAGACAGGTGGAAGGATGTTTTGGGCAGGATGACTGGCAAGTGCTAGACGCGTGAAGCGTAGGATCAAGAGGCTTATTACCAGCAGCGAGCTGTGAAAGGCGGATGATAACGATGATTAGATTTAAGAGAGGTAGGGCATAGGTACGAATCTTCGCTCGAATTGAGCCCCCCGTCCGGGGAAGAACCTCCACTCTACAGAATACCGCAGCCAAATGACCTCTGGGTCGTGTTTCTGCCGGTGAGTAGGGTTTCCGGAGCACGTGGGGGGTCAGGGTTGGGCCGGCATGGCGGTGGCAACTGACAGGTAACTAACCAGTTACTTGCCTGTTGTCACAGCGACTTGGACTTCTCTTTCGCTTTCTATCAGGCGGAAGCCACTATGTCGAGCTATTATAAAAAACATTCTAAATCCGGAAACCACACAAAATATAAATCTACCAACTTTTATTCTTTTCAATGCTTAATAGCCAATACAAAAAGTATGCAAACTATTGCCTAACCGTTTTTCACAGGTTTTTCCACCACCTATTTTCCCGAAAAACATTTGAGAATCAATACTCCACATGTTTCCTGTCTGTTCGTCCGCCGTTATCTCAATCAGCATAACTCTTAAACAACCATTAAAGTCGACCTTGGAATAAGCTAATAGTCGAGAGATATTTATAATAACGCGGCTATCACCGTCTATATTTACAAAAGATTCTTTAAACGGTTTCAGTTGGTTGATATAAAAAAATAGAAATAAATTCGGTTGAAAAGAATGATCTTGTTATAAACAATTTGAACGATTTGTTTGAAGCTTCTTTCTGGAATTGAGAGTTGAAACGTTTTGTTTGAACGATACACTTAGATGGAAAGAGTAGCTACGATTGTTGAATAAGTCCATTGTGTTGTGATGGATCAAAACTAAATATTATTGATGCGATAAATACTGTACACAGGTAGGGCAAAGCGATTCTTCGCTCGAATTGAGCCGCCCGTCCGGGAAAGAACCTCCACCCTAAAGAAAACCGCAGCCAAATGACCTCCGGGTCGTGTTTCTACCGGTTAGTAGGGTTTCCGGAGCTCGTGGGGGGCTAGGGTTGGGCCGGCATGGCGGTGGCAACTGACAAGTAATTGACCAGCTACTTGCCCGTTGTCACACCGACTTGGACTTTTCTTTGGCTTCGGTGTAGATCGGAAGATAATGAATGAAATAGTTTTTCTATGTACAGGAGTGTATAATTAAACAATAAAATATTTACAATAAAATATAAAAACAGAAAAACTAAAAATCAACATATTGTGCAGAAAATTCGTAATGTTGTTATATCTGTTGCCATAGCAACCGTCTCTACAAATTTACTTTTCACATATTTACAAAGAACCTGCAAGGAGGTTCTGCTACACACTTTTTCAACACAGAATTTTCTAACAAATCTCTAGTAAGTAAGTATTAGAGTGTTGAACTCAAAGAGGACTAAGTTTTAACGGCTAGTCTGTTTTACTGAAAAGTTTAAATTGAGGCGACGCGACGTGTCCTCCCATTTTGCCTTGACAACTGCTGTTGTAACTGGATTTAGGGGTACTGAACCATTTATTAGTGAAGTTCAACGAATATTCTTAGTTTCAAATAGGTTTCAGCCAAACAAATAAATGTATTTTGTCGTGTGGATTTCCCGGCCGCGCGCGTCATACAACAACAGTCTACGTTAGGTACCTACCTAGAGGCTGGCACCGACTCCAAAAATAAGTGATAATTGTAATATTTAAATAATATAGTTATAGATATACTTATACATATAATAATATATTAAGGAGATAATTATTTACGTTATTTATTCCTTTTTAGTTTTGGTCATTTGTCTTTTTTTTGAAGTCTGTTTAATTTTTTTTTTAAATCATTTTTCATACCATCATATTTGATTTTAGTAAAACTAAAATAGACTAAGAAATTCGAGTGTTTAATTTTTAATTTCATGAACTTTTGCCTGGCGCGTAATAATGATGGTGAAAACTACAAGTTCTTTGTCAATCCCCGCATAGTACAAACATTTGTGTGCATTAACATGTCTGTCTAGTATTGGTCTGGGAGTTTTCTAAGTATAATACGTACCTATTCTCCCTATTCTGCCTGTACGATTGCGTAATATATGCCTATGTACCTACTGTATATGACAGAACTGTAAAGACAATAAATAAATTCTTATTCTTATTCTATTTATTTACAAAAAAAAGTATCCAAGTAAGTTTCTCAGCTTTTTTTTAAATAAGAAAAGCTTTTAGGATGACTTCACTCCACCTGATAGTAAGCGGTCGTGAGGTCCAAAAGTTAGGTCGACAGGCACAATAGAACAAACCCATTGCGCCTTTCGCCCTTACTCTGAAGCCCCCCTGAGATGCCGTTTCACGCCCCTCCTAAAGAAGCCAGGATTGTAAGAGGAAGGAAACGCATGAACTGGAAGGGCATTCCATGACTTAATGGCACGGGGCAAGAATGAGGAACTTAAACCTCTTGGTGCGCGCCACCATCGTCTGGATGGTATGCGGATGACAACGTTCTTCTACTTCACTTAGCAACACTTTGATTTGTTTGTATATTGTACATAATTTAATCAAGGTCGTAAAACACCTTAAAACCTAATACAAACGATACTATCAAGAGATCTCGCTTCGTCCCCATTCCTTTCAATTTATTCCGAACCCTATTTCTCGTTATTTTGTTCCCTCACGATAATCTTCCTCTGGCTGTTTTACGGGCCATAAAACTGTTGTGAATATATGTTTATTGTTTAATGTCATTTTTATGCCTTAATTCACAAAGGAATGTGACATAGAACGATGATGAGGTTTTGCTTCATACATACACATTATGTAAATGAAAGATTGCTGTAAGTAATACAAACTATAATTTACTACTATTCATATCTTGATGTATGTCGGGTAATCTGTGATCTAGAAAGATTTAGTAACTTCAGACATGATAAATAAATAAATTAATTAATAATCCAAGGCATGCCACGCTGGGCCACACATCGCTATCTAGCCCCAAACTAAGCCGAAGCTTGTAGGTACTATGGGTAATAGACAACTGATAAACTTACTTAGATACATTTTTTTTGTAAATAAATACATAATATTGTACATAGAAAACACCCAGACAAATACAAATAGACATGCTCATGAACACAAATGTTTGTACTGTGCGGGAATCGAACCCACGACCCTTGACTCAGAGGACAGAGGTCACTATCAAATGAGCCATCAAGCCAGCCAATCATAGGAATATTACCATGATTCGGTTAAAATATTACGATTAGAAGCAGTTTTAACTGTTTTTTTTTTTCATCATTTATAATAATAAACCTGGTAACTACCAATTTCCATTTCTTCAGACTCTTGAGAAAGGTAATTTTATTCGCTAATATTGAACTTTTAAGTACTGCTCCTCATAAATCTGAAGAGATCTAATCAAAGTCGTTATTGCTTCATTATTCTTAGAGAAACTTCAGAGCGGAGGACTAATTTAAGGGTTCTTGAAACAAAATTAAAAAATAGATGGGGTTATGTTCTAAGCCTTAATGTTTTAGACCAACCACCGACCACGTAAATCTTTTGGGGGACACATTTTACAACTTTAGAAGTCTCTCGCGCAAAAAGTTCGCGCTAAAACTTTTAAGTTTCAGTTCTATGTATGGGGAACCCCAAAAATTATTTTATTTCTTGATTTTATTTAAAAATCTTAATGCGGTTTACAGAATACATCTACGCACCAAATTTCAATAATGTAGCTCTTATAGTTTCGTAATAAACTGGCTGTGACATACGGATGGACAGACAGACATGACGAATCTTTGACGTTTTTGCCATTTGGCTACGGAACCCTAAAAATAAGCTCCATCAGACTATCGCAGTCCACTTCTAAACATAGGCCTTCTAATTGTTCGCCACTGAGCCTTCCGCTGGGGTGAGAGCCTTCCGCTCCCCCAACAGTCCGGTGATGATGACAAGGCCGGCCTGGCCATCATCGTAGTCATTTAGAAAAAAAAAAGGCAAGGCCTTGCCCATAATTGCCACGCTAGGCAGGCGGGTTGGCGATCACAGGCCGTAGCTACTCGCACCTTTACGCTGCTGCCAGTCTGTTGCATTTTGCTACACCGTCCATCGTGATGGTTATAACGCCACGAGTCAGTGCCAGAGACTCGTTTGTTATTCCGCAGGATGCACCACGGGCAGGTGAGGGTGGCTTGGAGTAGATACAAAGATGTTGATATGTCGCTCCCTTACATCCCATAAAATAATAAAACCATGTTTTAAGAGATTAAACCAGTACTTAGAAGATGTTATAGAACAAAGTGCGTGCGCAGACAAAGGTCCAGTCAAATTAAGTTCGAAATTCTTTGGAACTGGGTTCATTCAGGTTTGTTGTTAAACGATTCCATTTATTATAACAAGGAGGAAACATTTTTTTTGTTTTGGATAAACTCTGAGAATATTTCATATTGAAAACCACATTTTTCAGGTGTAACATAGCTTATAAACATTGCAATGACTGATGGGAAGATCCAATGAACACTGATAAAATATCCTGTGTTTATGAATTTCGTTTCAAGGAAAGGAATACATAAAATATTTCTCCGTTAATCTATTTAAACGTCATTATAATCAACCTCTTTATAAACAGTTTCTGTTTACTCAAGATGGCAACTGAGCGGGACTCGAGACACAATTTATATTTTATAATAAAATGCATCTGGCACAGAACTGGTGTGAGCATTTTATATTGGATCTCTTTGGATTCAATGAAACTGCACATAAATACAGATGAATTTATTATTTCCTCAATGGAAATCGATGCTAGCTTATTTTAAATTTTATTTTATTGAACAGGTTATATGATTTAACTACGAAGACTGGCTCGGTGGCTCAATTGGTCGAACCTCTGCCTTCTGAGCCAAGGGTCATGGGTTTGATCCCCACACATTACAAACATTTGTGTGCATGAACATGTCTGTTTGTATTGGTCTGGGTAATTTATGTATTTATTTACAAAAAAAAATTATCTAAGTAAGTAATCAGTAGTCTAGTACCCATAGTACAAGCTTCGGCTTAGTTTGGGGCTAGGTGGCGCTGTGTGGCCCAGCGTGGCATGTCTTGGGTTATTTATTTATTTACATGTAGGTAGGTACATAATATACTTACGCATTCAGTGTTAGCATTATTTTCATCACTATTTCGTTTAATCTTACACCTCATATCTAACGCAAACTCTCACTTACACTGACAGAAAGCAAACATTCCCTTAACGCTCTAAATTTTACATAAGGCTCTCAATGATATATCGCAAAGTATGTACGGTAGGAGACCGCGAGACGGGTCCCATTTCCATCCAATCTAAATAATAGAAAACGTCGTTCTAACATGTCTGGTCCGCAAGGTTTGCCTGGGACGGGCCGACGGACGAACGGACAGGACGGGACGCCCACGAAGCAATGCTTCGTGGGGACGCCACCACATTTAATTAAGCTGTTCCGCTGTGTAGAGGGTCGGCTTACCATGATCGTCATCCTTTTTAACCGACTTTAAAAGAAAGGAGGTCTCAATTCGACGGATGCTTTTTTTCTTACCACATAGACATCTCCAAGAATTATGAACCGATTTGCAGAATCCTTTTTTTTTTTGTTCGAAAGGGTGTACCTACTTCTTAGTTGATCCCATTGTCATATTGAAGTCGTTTTTTTTTTGCTAAAAACTCTTATAAGCTTATATTTTACAAGTACTTATACTAGCAGGTTTGATTACTAGGTGTTTCACGCCCGTTTTCAACTATATCAAGAAATTCGACTATTTTTTTAAGTGAATCCTATAAAGAAAACATGTTGATATTGTCTAATGCCAAAATAGCTGGTATTATCAAATGTCACCGTAAAATTGTTAGTGTTAGATTATAATCTACCTCGCGAAATTGTAAACTGTCGAAAGATTGTGAACTGCTATGTAAGACTTAAAGTTGAACTATTATTTTTCGGTTCCATTATAAGTTAACTACGCCTCATACTATTTACTATTTAACCAATCAAGTTCTAAATTATCCCTTATTCGCCCTAATGGCTTTGGTCATTATTGGTAGTAATGAAAGGGGTAGCTACCCCTACGACGGAAGCTGACCATTGCAATATTAGCGGTCGAGAGTAATTCGGAACTCCAGTGGTCCCGAGCACAACACTAGGCACGTACCGTCTCAGGTACTAAATAGAACCGTTCAGAACTAGTACAAACTGATAAAGTTCAATTCTCCGTTCCAATATTAGCGATCAAAAGTAATTTGACGAAAGATTTTAGAATACTTTAAGCACAAAACTAGGTACCTCTACACTAAACGGAAAGGGGCAGAACTAGTATAGATGTTCACTTTAAGTTCTTATTAGTGTTCGTTAGTAATTGGGAGGCACAGGAGCTTCCAATTACTAGCTACTAAGACTGCCTCAAGCACAACACTAGTGTTTGTTTTGTGTACAAACCTACTCAGACAATAAGGCATCATTCGCACGGAAGCTTTTTTAAAAAAAAGTCCAAATTGAGCAAATACATTTTCAAGATTGAAAGTTTTAGTCAGCGCTTTTAAAACGCGAAAATGCATTGTTATATTTAAACGCTTTTTTAACGGGCGTTAAAAAAGCTCCCGTGCGAATGAGGCCTCTATAGGAAACTAATCAGAATTAGTTTAAAAGGTTAATGATCAAGTCTTAGTCCAAAGTACGAGTATATAAGTAGATTAATGTTATACGTAACGATAACATACAGAGAACAAACACAAATATAAATTCATCGCATAAAATATTTGCCCTAGTATAGACCGACACATCGGCCTGGCTCCAAACTGTACGTAAAACATGAAATTCTACCATAACGATTGCGCCCACCGAGATCCACAATAGTACACTCTAAAGGAACGGTTCCGAATAGTTCACCGTTCATCTACATCACAACCTTAAAGTTCCACTCACTTTAGTATTGGAATTTCGATGCCCAGCCGATTCCTACCTCGTTGATACTACGAACTTACCTCCCGTGGTATTTCACAATGATTATAATTCCGATGCGCCCCATCGCATCGATAACGAACACGGCACCATACAGATCACTAGACGACTAACTGTAAAGCGTTTTCAAAAATGGACCTTGTTACGTTGAGTTAAGGAAGGTTTTAGTTTTTGGTCTGCTGGCGTTATGTGGAATACAAATATGGATGTAGTGGTCTCGCTATGGTTTGGCGTTTCGTAATAGAGTTGAGATCGCTCGCTTGTGGGTTACAAATGTGCAGTTCATACGATTCCTAACTATTTGTAGCATGAACGATGTATGAAGAGTTTGGTTGAGGCTGTAGATGTCTATAGTAAAATATCCTTGTAGAAAAATCTTTTATTATGGTAAGTGATTGGTTTTCACATGAACCACTTCGACTCAAAGGAAGGTTTGACATTTGATGGTATTTTGTCAGTTACTGCAGAAACTTGGGTTTCTTTTTCGCTTTTCTTCAGACAAGGGGAAGCTACTACACTGTGCTTATAAAAATGATGACTGTATACTTAAAGCGATCTTGCAGAAAACACAGAAGAGTTTAGAAGAAAGTTTAAGAAACTTCAAATTCTATATTTTTATGTAAGTATGTACCTTCATTCCAGTGGGGCTATTCATAATGTGATGTGAAACCACCATGGTAAACCAAAAAGTTAAGATTTGCTTGCACATTTTGTCATAACAAATAAAAATATTTTTAAAGTAATTCATAATAAAAACCATAAACTGAAAATACTACTTTAACATAGTAAATAATAACCCTTTTGAAACGTGATAAAACGAGTCGAAGTCACTCTGAAAAAGGGGAAGACTCCATAATATCTTCCTGATATTCATCAATCAAGTTACCAGCCGCTGTTGAATGTAAGCCTTTGACTGGCTCGGTGGCTCAATTGGTCGTGACCCCTGCTTTCTGAACCAAGGTTCGATTCTTCGATGAATACTTGTGTTTGTTCCGTGTCTGGGTGTTTATAATTTGTATTTAAGTATTTATATGTGGTACCTTCGTTGTTCTGAAACCCATAACACAAGTGCTTAAGTTACTTACTTTGGGATTAGAGCAATGTATGTGATGTTGTCTGATATTTATTTATTTAAGTCTCTTCCAAAGTACGCCGACCATCCATTTTTACTTACGTTGCATTGGGACTAATACAATACACTAATTCATATTTAGTTCAGTCTAAAGTTCGGCTAACACAAAATCCCCGGGCTTGGAGGGTTGCACACATGGGTTCCCTTTTAGAGCCCTAGCCCTTCAAGTGCCCTCGGGGCCTGCCAAAAACTTATAAACTAGTCTCCACCATAATAAAGTAGGTAACAGTGAGTTATCTCCTACTTAAATTAAAAACACCACTTTCATGTTTACAAAGAAATGGAAGTTTACAGAAGCGGGGATGAGCGAAGCTTTAAAAAAATGGACCAAATGTTGATATAGATTATAATTTAACACTATTTACAATTTTACGGTGACATTTGATAATACCAGCTATTTTGCCATTAGACAATAAATAAAATGAATTTATTTCAGACTATGGTCCATAAATTGTTAGTATACAAGCGACTTATAACAACAATACCAACATTTTTTCTTTATAGGATTCACTTAAAAGAATGCTCGCATTTATTGATGTAGTTAAAAACGGACGAAAAACACCTATTAATCAAACCTGCTATTATAAAGTAGGTACTTGTAAATGTTAAACATATGACCTCTGGGTCGTCTGCCGGTGAGTAGGGTTTCCGGAGCTCGTGCGGGGTTAGGGTTGGGCCGGCATGGCGGTGGCAACTGACAGGTAACTGACCAGCTACTTGCCCGTTGTTACAGCTACTTGGGCTTCCCTTTCGGTTTCCATCAGGCGTAGGGAAGCCATTATGTCGAGCCACTACAAAAAAAGCAACACCAATGTCCTTTTTGGTGGCATATTTTACGTGTTTCTGTTTATTATAATTTCGTCTTTAGATAAGCGTAACATATGTTATGTTACCAAATAAACCATTTTCATACTTCCTTTCTGAAGTGTTCCTTTTCTTATTTAACACGTTGACCGCCATGCCGGTCACCGGTGACCGGCAAACAATAGTTATTCTATTGTGTCTAGTTTCTCGGCATGCAGTCAAAGACTTAAATTGCCTTTCTCACTCCTATCGCTATACTGTGACCCTGTACCCTTTCGAACCTTAATCCGGAGTGTGTATTTGTATTATGAATGGGGAATCTTGGCTGTTTATTTCCAACGATGTTAAATAGTTCATATTGATTAATGATGCGTGAGGGATGTGGACACGTTAAAGGCGGATTGAGCTCGTAATTATAGATTTGCGTGGGCTCCGACGACATGTTTAATGTAAATCAATTTGAAAGATAGAAAAGTTTAAAATGATAATAAATAATCCAAAACATGCAGCAGCGTCACCGGAGCAAGAAGCTCCGCTTGCGATCGCCAACCCGCCTGCCCAGTATGCCGATTATGGGTAGATATATCCTCCAGTTGTTTGCTCTAAGTGCCCTAAGAGAGGTCTATGTCCAGCAGTGGACTGCAATAGGCTGATGATGACTATGCTACGCTGGGCCACAGAACGTCATCTAGCCCAAAACTAAGACAAAGTTTGTACTATGGGTGCTAGGCAACTGATTTAATAAACTTGTTTGCATATATATATATATATATATATATATATAATAAAATATAATATATAAAACACCCAATTTATACACAAAAACTGGCACACACTATCATTATCATCGTCAGTTTAACGCAGTCTACTGCCGGACATAGGCAGGTTTCTCCAGTTGTTCGTCTCTTTGGGCAAATATCTGGAGGGTTTACCCGTAATTGCCAAACTGGGCAGGCTGGTTGGCGATCGCAGGGCGGTTTTATTTTACCATCTCGAAAGTAGGTACCTTAAACAATTTGGACAAGATCTTCTACACTTATATGGCAGGGCTTTAAATATATATGAAAAAAAATCTCACACAACAAGATTTTCTACGCTACGCCAACGCTATAAAATCGCATCCCCTTCGCTTGGTTAAAATACACAGAAAAACTCGTATAAAATGTCTACAAACAGACATAATGACGCGCTAACTTGAGCTTGAAGCACTCATGTACGTGTATTACCTGCCTGCTATATGACTGCTAACTGTAGCTCATCCGCTTAATGATTCCTTTCATAGCTCAGCGAGGTGTTTTCTGGAATTCTGTTTCATTTTTTCCATTCCCTTTGGATATTTTTGTCCAGAAATAGCTAAACATGAACTACAGGCAAAAAAAATATATCTGAGACTGGTACATATATGTTATAGCTTTATATAGCAGTGGCAAGCATTCTAACTCACATGCTTCTCGACTTTAGGGCTAGTGTTTGAACTATTGCGTGAAATTTTGAAGAAGAGAAGGTCAATCAATTGATATTGTCAATCGTCATTTGCCGCTTCCGCTTTAGTTTTGGCCCAGAATTGGAACATAAATAACCCAAAACATGCCACGCTGAGTGAGCCACACAGCGCCACCTAGCCCCAAACTAAACCGAAGCTTGTACTATGGGTAATAGACAACTGATAAACTTACTTAGATTTTTTCTTTTTGTAAATAAATACATTATACATAGAAAACACCCAGACTAATACAAACAGACATGTTCATAAACACAAATGTTTGTACTGTGCGGGAATCGCACCCACGACCCTTAGCTCAGAGGGCAGAGGTCACTACCAAATGAGCCACCGAGCCTGTCAATAGGACATAGGACTTAAAATTTAATGTAGATCATTTACGAGTGTTAAAAATGAGGTAACTACTGATCGTAGTTAAAGTACGCAGATATTTATAGAATAGGATTGTCCCATCTCATCCTGTGGGTCTCGTTGAAGACGATTACGGGATTATAAGGAAACGGGCATCAACATTTACCTGGGTAATAATACCAGCTGCAATCTACTCTACTGCCCGTCTGCCAAGCGTGGTGACTAAGGCAATGCCCCAAATCACATTTTTTTTTATAGTAGCTCGACATAATGGCTTCCCTACACCTGATGGAAAGCGAAAGCGAAGCCCAAGTCACTGTGACAACAGGCAAGTAACTGGTTAGTTACCTGTCAGTTGCCACTGCCATGCCGGCCCAACCCTAACCCCCCACGAGCTCCGGAGAAACACCAGCAGAAACACGACCCGGAGGTCATTTGGCTGCGGTATTCTATAGGGTGGCGGTCCTTCCCCGGACGGGCAGCTCAATACGAGCGAAGATTCGCTATGCCCTACCTCTCTTAAACGAAAGTGGACAATTGTCATTGGGAGAGTCTTATGTCCAGCAGTGGACGTACGTAGGCTGATTTTACTATAAAGACTTTTTCACACACGCTTCTACGTTCCAAATCTGTCACATACAATTACGTTTATACTTTACTCATATAAACAGGGTGGTATAATATATACGGAATTTCCATACGATTTCAGTAACATTTTACTGTCGGCAGTAAAACGGGAAAAACAGGTGTTAAAAGTGAATATCAGGTGTTCACTCGGGCGCACAGTAAAACGGACGGTTTAACGGCCGATAATACTGTTAATAGTGCACTGAAGTGTTAATTAGCATAAATAAAACCTGGGTTTTATTATTGTGAATGTGGTTTTATTTAAACCCAACTTTCATTTGAGACGAGATACGCTAGTTTCTAAGGCTGAAATAGAATTGATACCTACTGAACTACAAAAATAAGATGCAATGCGTTGTCATATGGGGATGCAAGAGTGCTCTAGTCCTATAAGTTCTCAAAGCGACCCTCACCTGCTCGTGGTGCATCCTACGGAACAGCAAACAAGGCTCTAGCAACCGATTGGTGGCGGTCTAACCATCACGATAGAAGGCGCAGCTAAATACCACAGGCCATTGTCGGGCAGTAGCAGTGTCACCAGAGCTATTAAGTACGTCCTGCGATTGTCAACCCGCAAGCCCAGCGGGGCGATTATGGGTATAGCCTGCACGTGGCTTCCAAAATGGCGAACAACTGTAGAGGTCTATGTCCAGCAGTGGTTTATAAGAGGCTAATGAAATTCACAGGGCGATTGCAGGACGTAGCTCCTCGCTCCGGTGACGTTGCTACCCGTCATTGGCCTGTAGTACCTGCCTACTTAGCTACGTCTTTCGTGATGGGTATACCGCCACCAGTCGGTTGCCAGGGCCTCGTTTGTTATTCGGCAGGATACACCACTGGTAGAGGCAGCCTGGCTTGAAGTGAAAAGATCATGGGTTGCTCCCTTGCATATCTGGCAGGTGAAAATTTGCGTTACCATCGTCATATTTTTATGAAATGAACCGTGTCAGCATAACGTCCGCGTGATTTGCAGTATTTCGCGACGCGTGCTCCAGCCGTAATGCGCTTTTCATCTCCATTGACGTTTCACGAGCCTGCTGTAACCATCGTTTGCTGTTAACGAGGACATGTATTTTGTTGTGTAAACAGTTTTCTTGGTCGATGAGGGTGGTGTGAGCCTTGTTTTTAGGGTTGTAAGGACGCGGCCTATCATCTTTTCGCTCCAAGCCAACCTCACCTGCCCGTGGTACATCCTGCCGAATAGCAAACGAGGCGATGGCAACCGACTGGTGGCGGTATAACCATCACAATTAATTAAAGGCTTAGCTAAATACCACAGACCGATGACGGGCAGCGGCGTCATCGGTGCGAGAAGCTACGCCCTGCGATCGCCAACCCGCCTGCCCAGCGTGGCGATTATGGGTATATCCTCCAGATGTTTGCCCTAAGTGGCGAACAACTGGAGAGGCCTATGTCCAGCAGTGGACTGCAAGAGGCTGAAGATGAGCCTTGTTTTTAGAGTTTCGTACCCAAATGCGTGGGATGTAAGGGAGTGGCCGGCCATTTAAATAGCTGTACGCTCGTTTCTTGAAGGCTCCTAAGTCGTAGCTGTTCGGAAAGACTGTCGCAGGAAGTTGGTTCCACAAAACCGATGCGCAAGGCAAGAAGTTTCTCATAAACTGTACAGTGGAGGATCGCCAACCATCGAGATGATGAGGATGGAATTGCAATCGGTTTTGTATTTAGAAGGTTTTTATAATCTATTTCGTTACTTTGGTTTTTGATTATTTATATAGTTTTTTTGTCAATAGAGCAAGTGTGTTTACAGTCCACCGCGGTTGAATGGAAAAATAGTTTTAGTGGATTCCCGTTGTGTTCGGTTTTGCTTCCACACCTCTAGACGCCCCCACAATAAACCTCCACACGTATCTACAGACTACCTAGCATGATAACGCTAAAGTAATAAATTAACGAAGCCATTTGATGTCACCGCTGCTTTCCTTCTACCTGCTAGCCCACTCATTCGTTCACTGACGTAGATTGATGAATAGTCTAAGTCAGATTATTAGTCCATTTCTAATACAATAATGCGACGCGTTGAAAGGTAGATTAACGATGGAGCAACGATGGGTAGAGTGAGGAATTAACTTGCATAAAATATTTTTTAATGGTGACTGATGAAATTTAAAACGGCAAGGTGACATTGAATAAATATATGACAAAAAAATAGGAATATCTATTCAGCGCACATTATAAAATACTCTATACTCATCATCATCATCCTCAGCCTATTGCAGTCCACTGCTGGCCATAGGCCTCTCCAGTTGTTCGCCACTTAGGGCAAACATCTGGAGGATATACCCATCGCCACGCTGGGCAGGCGTGTTGGCGATCGCAGGGTGTAGGTTCTCGCTCCGGTGACGCTGCTGCCCGTCGTCGGTCTGTGGTTTTTAGCTACGCCTTCAATTGTGATGGTTATACTGCCACCAATCGGTTGCCAGCGCCTCGTTTGTTATTTGGCAGGATGCACCACGGGCAGGTGAGGTTGGCTTGGAGAGAAAAGATGATAGGCCACTTCGTCACATTCCACCTATTACTCGTATATCTAAAACATACTCGTATATCTATAACATATGTTGCAATGTGCAGCCTAAATGGTATACACTCAGTTAATGTCATGGCATGACACATCAACAGCCAAGACGCTGATGAGTGGAACCGACATGAAGGAATAAATTATTACTGATGATGTTCCTTTCTAAAAAGCCAAAAGATATTGTCTTTGCCTTCTTTTAAATGTATTTAATTTAAGAGAGGTAGGGCATAGCGAATCTTCGCTCGAATTGAGCCGCCCGTCCGGGGAAGGACCTCCACCCTATAGAATACCGCAGTCAAATGACCTCTGGGTCGTGTTTCTGCCGGTGAGTAGGGTTTCCGGAGCTCGAGGGGGGTTAGGGTTGGGCCGGCATGGCGGTGGCAACTGACAGGTAACTGACCAGTTACTTGCCCGTTGTCACAGCGACTTGGGCTTCTCTTTCGCTTTCCATCAGGTGTAGGGAAGCCATTATGTCGAGCCACTATAAAAAAAAAATCACCTGTAAGTGTTTGTTACACTTAGCTTAATTCTCTATAAATACTTAGTTATAATTATACCTACAATGTAATAGTGTAAACAAATGTTGGTGAATCAAATATAAATAAATATTTATGTAACCATAAGCCCTCTTCGTTCACAACGTTAGAGGAGAATAATATAATAATACATTTATGTTAAGATTTTATAAAGAAGCTCTGATATTCTATTTTCCTGTAATTAAACAAAGGTTCCTTGTTAACAATATTACTTGTAATTACTGTCGTGTCTAATAACACAGGCTAATTAGTATCGCAAAATCGAATATACACAAAAAATAAGCAATTGTTTATCTTTATATTATTATCTTAATAATAATATTCAGACATATGAGTATGGAAATGTGTGTATTATCAAAAAGATGCTTATATAGGTACGTATACTACTTGAATTAGTAATCCCTGCTGAGATACCATTGGCCCGGTGGCTCAATTGATAGTGACCCCTGCTTTCTGAACTTAGGATCGTGGGTTCGATTCCCGACCGGAAGATCCATTCGTGAGATGAACATAACAAAGGATTTATATATATGTATGTATTTAAGTATATTTGTGGTACCTTCGTTGTTCTGATAACCATAACACAAGTTTTTTTTATATTGGCGCAGCATAGAGGATTCCTTTTGTCTGATGGAAAGCTAAAAGGAAGCCCAGAGCAGTCTGATAACGGGCGGGAGACCTCGGTTTCGAGTCAGTTACCACAGCCATGCTGGCCCAAGAGATGCTTCAGTTACTTAAGAAGTGCTTAAGCTACTTACTTTGGGATCGGAGCAATGCATGTGATGTTGTCTGATATTTATATCAACAATTAATATCAAGAATAATTAATCCAAAAATATCACAAACAGTAAATCTTTTCACTTTTGAAGTTAAGGGTAAGATGAGCCTAATTCCAAAATTTCATGCTAATCGGATCACAGTAAAAAAATTCTGCACTATTTCGTTTAGTGAACAAGTTTGATAGGATAGGCCGTATACAAACGTCAAGCTTCGGACACGAAACCTGAACTAATATTGTTAAGAACGGAGGGAAAAGGAAAAGGGAGGCTCAAAGAAAATTAAATTAAATATAATATAAAAGTAAAAAAATACAGAAAATAAAAATAACAACACCACGCACGACAGATTGGAAAGCACACACAGGAGAATTTTCATAACAAGAAAAGCAAATCGGAAATATAAAAAAGTATAACCTCGTAGGAGGTTGGCCGCCATGCGGCCAGTCCGTAACAAATATTGTGTAATGATAATTGAATTATTGTATCGTCCTTTGTTTTAAACGTATTACAAAATTAACAGATTGCATTCTACAAATAACACGCGTGTCCTTCACAATCGGCAACATATGGTCGACGCACAATCTAACTTTAGAACTTAAGACATTTTTGAAATAGGGTCAAGAATTGCGTCTGCTGCCGCGTGCGTTCGTTTATTTTCGGCCCAGTTCGTCCGCGTTCGTCTATTTTCGGCACGCTTCGGCCGGCTTCGGCTATTTACGGCGTCATTCGGGCGCGTTCGGTTATATCCGGCGTTCGGTTTGGCCGTTTTAAAATTGGAAAGCTTTCGTTCCGCACTGACTGATACCGACCGGTCGTAGACTGGTACTCGCGCGTACGTGCCACAAATCTCTTCTTTCCGGTCGTCCCCGCGGCAGCAGGACAGTGTAGTGAGTGTGATCGCGAGCTCCGCAGAACGCGTTGAGCCGCTCACCACACCGCGGAACCGCCGCCCTGCGAGGAGCGAAGAAGAAGAGGCGCCTGTCGACGCCGAACAAGGTGCGGTTCACCCTCACTTATTTTGTTAAATAAGTTGAGGGTGAACGAAGAAAAATTTTAAAACAAGGTACCCCCCCCCCACGACAACAGCGCGCTCCAACCGGACCACGATGGGCGGACGCCGTCCGCCCGACTATCACCTCAGGGCCGCGCAGGCGGCCCTGAGAGAGGCAGGAGAAGCCGATTCGCCCGCATCTCCGTCGACATCACCCTCAGCAGTAACACCGCAGCCGTCACCCCGCTCCCCGACCTCGTCGGAATATTTCGATAGGTTCGGGGAGCCCGTCCCGTCGCCGTCCGGAGCCGGGCCGGCCCCGATGCCATCTGATGATGCACCAGGGGCCGCCACCAGGCGCCGTTGCACCGCGTCGGAGCGGAGCCCGGACGCCAGCACCAACGCCGAAAAGAGGACTCGGGTGCTCTCCCCCTTCAGGGTCGAGACCTCCCGTTCCCCCACCCCACCTATTAACCCGCCCGTAGTGGCGACGGAGTCGGACGAGGAGGACTTCGCCGCATACTACAGGGACATCCTGCCCGCGACAGGACAGACTGCCCCCAAACCCCCCCCAACCTACGCAGCCCTAGCTGCGTCCCCGCCGCCGCTCACACGGCCGCCGACCCCACCAGGACCAGCTGCGACGACTTCCGCTGCTGGATCCCCGCCTCACAACACACCAACGCAGCCCCCAGTCGGACCCCCACCGAAGGCGTACCCGCCTATCGTAGTGGAGCAATTGCCCGACTGGGTCACACACTTTGGGGCCCTTCGTGGTCTCCTCGGCAGTGCCCCGAACGCACGGCCCTTCAAGAAGGGCGTGCGGTTCATTCCGAGGTCGGCCAACGAATACCGCGTCGTTCAGCGGTACTTGGTGGACCTGTCCAGCCGGGATAGCAGTGTCCAATGGCACTGCTACAGTCCAGCGGAGGAGAGGCCCACCAAGGTAGCCGTTATCGGGCTGCCCTCGGAGACGGCCCCCGAGGACATCATGAAGGCCCTATTGGATCTGGGCTTCCCGGCGCAGCACGTGCGCCACATCCCGCCGCGTCGCGAGAGGGCCGGGTGTGTCCATCACGTGGCACTGGGACGTATGGACGCAGAGCAGCTGTCGAAGCTGTACGCTGTCGATGAGCTGCTGTGCATGCCAGGCGTCCGCATCGCCGCGTGGAGGGGACGCCAAGGCCCGGCTCAATGCCACCGCTGCCAGGCATTTGGGCACTCTTCGGCCAATTGCCATAGGGTGCCCAAATGTGTGCGTTGCGGAGGCGCCCATGTGGTCGCGGACTGCGCCCGCCCCAGGGAGGCCGCTCCTACCTGCGCTAACTGCGGGGGGCCGCACCCGGCGAGCAATCGTTCGTGCGCGGTCTTCCGCAGGGAGGCACGCAGGAGGGGTCTCGCTGTTCACCCGCCCATCCCCAACAAACCACAGCCGGCATCATCATCATCTTTGCTATCCAGGCCGGCACCCGCTCCCAGACCGCCGACGGTAGATATGCCGGAACCGGCATTAGGTCAATCCCTCGCCCCGCCAGCTAATAATCCCGGGGAAAAGCGTGTTGGCCGCCGGCGACGCGGTCGCGGGGGGAAGAAGCGTCAAGAGGCGCAACCCCCCCCCGCACCCGCGGCGCCCCCCGCCCCAGCCCCCGCCCAGAACACTCCGAGCGTGACTCCGGGTATACCCCCCACCCCCTCTTTGGGCGATTGCCCCCCACTGCCTCAAAGGCAGCCGCGCAAGTTAGCGCAGGACCCCCAGCAGCGGCGCATTCCGGCCACCGTACCTCAACAGGTCCCCTCAACCGACCTCACTACCCCATCCCACGGACACGTAGTTCGATCGGGGCCAGTTCAGCCATCGCCATACTCGCAGACGATGGAGGAACTACAGGACACATTCAGCGCTGTCCTGCAGGAGGTGCTGTTTATGCTCCAGGAAGGCCATGATCCTTCCAACTACATTTACGCAACGCTAGGCCGTTTGGTAGCCGCCCGGGCGGCACGTTCCTTTTTACGGGCCTAAGGGTAATTTACTGGAACCCCGGAGGGATCCAGCAGAGAACCCAGGATCTGAGGGTGCTCGCCCAGACGTATGATCCCCATATCATACTGCTGGGCGAGACACTATTAAGACCTGCTCAAGCATTTCGGCTGCCCAACTACTTCGTGTACAGACGGGATGAATTGACCGGGCACGGACGCGCATTTCGAGGCGTAGCCGTGCTCGTGCGTCGGAACGTGGTACACGATGCGGTTGAGGAGCCGAATTACGTGAGTCTCAGATCCTTAGGCGTGCGCATAAATGTGGGTGGACTGGAATTACGAGTTTTCGCCGCCTACCGTCCTCCGACGCATATCTTTGACGCCGGCGACCTGGACGCTATCTTTGACGGTTCGCCG
This sequence comes from Conogethes punctiferalis, assembly GCA_031163375.1. Lineage (NCBI taxonomy): Eukaryota > Metazoa > Arthropoda > Insecta > Lepidoptera > Crambidae > Conogethes > Conogethes punctiferalis. Next base: position 14,961,796 of record CM062089.1, on the reverse strand, counting down.
ACACTGCTCGCCGGAGATTTGAATGCGAAGCACCCCAATTGGGGATCGCATTCAATGTCTCCGATTGGCAGGAGATTACTCCAGGCCGCCGACGACAAAGACATTTCAATACTAGGCCCAGACTCACCCACCCACATCCCGACCAACTGCAGCCACAGGGCTGACGTGTTGGATATCGTGTTGTTGCAGAACGTGCGGTGCCCTACTACGGTAGAAGTGCTGTACGATACCGATACCCAGCACTTGCCGATTTTGGCAACAGTAGGTATCCACGCTCTTCTCTCCTCCCCTCGCCCTCCGCTTCCCCGTATCAACTGGGACAAATTCACAGCAGCGCTTTGCGATGTACAATTGGGCGGCCCACTATCCTCCCCGGAGGACGTGGAGACCGCCACGGGGTACATAACCAAGCGCCTGTCCCAGGCGAGAACGGAATCCTTGACAAAGGCCGCCTCTCGGCCCCACCCCGGCAGTAAAAGCGAACTGCCAGCGAAGTTGCGAGAATCGCTGGCTAAGAAACGCAAGCTCCGCAAGCTATGGGCTAGTACCCGATGCCCGGTACTGAAGCGCGAGCTCAACAAACTGTCCGGGGAACTGTCTGCAGCAGTGAAAACATGGCGAGGCGACTCGTGGGAGGCCCGGATTGACCGGGCCACCGACGAGATACCCGAGGTGTTTTCACTGTGCAAACAGCTATCCAATACTCCGTCCCCGGTGTGCCCACTTTTCAACGCCGCGGGCGAGCGTAAATACGCCGCCCAAGACAGGGCCGAGATCCTGGCAGACCATCTCGCCGGATCATTCGCCCCCCACCCCGTCCCCCCTGACGCCCCCTCTCACATCACCGACCACCACTCTCAAGTCCAATCTCTCGTTGCCGGATACCTGTCGAACCCGACTCCGCCGCTCCCAGGGGATGTTTTCATTTCCCCCTCGGAGATGAGGCAAGCCATACGGCGTCTGCCTAAGCGGAAAGCCCCCGGGCCAGACAAAGTAACGACAGCGATGCTTCAGCACATGCCCAGGAAGTGCATGGTTGCGTTGGTTAGGCTGTTTAACGCCATCCTGCGCACCATGCACTTCCCGGAGTCATGGAAAACCGGTAGTGTCATCGTCCTTCCAAAACCTGGGAAGGACCGAAGGCACCCGGCCAGCTACCGTCCTATCACTCTTCTCTCTCACCTGGCGAAACTGTTTGAGCGACTGTTGCTGCGGAGACTAAGACCATTTATTCGTCTTCGCGACGAACAGTTCGGTTTCCGCAGTGGACACTCAACCACGCTCCAGCTAGCCAGGGTTCTTCACTTTCTGGCCGATGCAGTAAACAGGGGACACTACGCTGCCGCAGTCTTTCTCGATATCGAGAAGGCCTTCGACAGAGTTTGGCACCCCGGTTTACTGCATAAGCTAATAAAGCTGGACCCTCCCCCTCCCCCCGCTCTTATTCTTCTTCTTCACTCTTTTCTTTCAGACCGCAAATTTTACGTCTCTGTAGAAGATGCGGTCTCTCCCGTCCACCCCATTCACGCCGGAGTTCCCCAAGGCAGCTGCCTCAGTCCATCCCTATACGCGGCCTATACAGACGACATTCCGACTCTGAGAGGGCAGCTGAAGGAGGGAGAGCGAGACGTCACGCTCGCACTCTTCGCTGATGACAGCGCCTTCTTCGCGTCCTCGCGGAATACGAAATTGTTGCTGAAAAAGCTCCAAGGGGTAATGGACCTGCTTCCAGACTGGCTGGACAGATGGCGCATGGCCGTCAACGTGACGAAGACTCATGCGCTACTGGTCGGCAAGTGGAAGTTAGAACCACTCAAGCTCCGGGGGCAGGAGATTGAGTGGAGGACCACCATTACCTACTTGGGGTGTCGCATAGACCGCTCGCTGCGCATGGTGCCGCAGGCGACGCACGCCATCAATATGGCGAAGGCGTCGCGTGCGGCACTACGCCCAGTGCTCACATCCAGACTCCCGCTCCGCACAAAGACAGGCATTTACAAGACCTACATAAGGAGCCGCCTCACGTACGCCATGCCCGCGTGGTACAGCCTGTGCAGCCGCTCCTTACGTAGGAAACTACAGGCCCAACAAAACATTACCCTCCGCGTCCTATCAGGGGCAGGGCGTTACGTCCGCAATGACGTAATCGCCCGGGATCTGAGGGTGCAGTCGGTAGAGGACTTTGTGATCCGCTCCGCCCGTCGGATGTACGACGCGGCGGAAAACGGGCCACACAGCCACCTACACGGCATAGCGCCCCTGCACGCCCGACCGCCTGACCCGGTGGGACGGGCTCTCCCGCGGGAGCTCGTCCTCGCCGGTGACACCGAGGATAACCTACACCAATCACCACACCGTCACCCCACGCAACACTCATCACACACCACACCTCCCACAGTGACACGCGTCCCAGACCCGCCTATCCCCCGCCCCCGCTTTCGGGTGGTGGCGGACGACCCCCCGGACCGGCCCGCTGCGATCGGCGGTAGATCCGTCACCGCTGCTGGCCGCCCGGCTCCCGACGGACAGACACGCCCCTCAGGCTGACTGACTGACCGACATACCACTAGAAAAGATGGGCATATAAAAAAAAAAAAAAAAAAAAAAAAAAAAAAAAAAAAAAAAAAGTTATATTTATATCTATGTACATATGCCCCAAACCGACAACACGACACCATCCTCCCCCCTCCCGCGCCGCATACCTTGTAAGCCGCAGACGTGCCAGGTTGCGCGGGAGGGTTTCCTGAATAAGGAGTTATAACACCCGGGGCAGAAGAGCCCCGGAGACGAAGCCCGGGCAGAGATGGAAAAACATCGAGGCCCGTAGCCCGAGCCCGTAAGAAACTACGAAAGGCTCGAAGAACCAGAGACGTTCCGCCTTTGATGTGAAACAAATGTTGTTTATGTGAAGCGGTGCATTACCACGAGACCTATATTTGTACACGCGTGTGACGTCATAGGGAAGCGAGTGCGGAACTCGCCTTGATACGAGTGTACAGTGGGAATATAGCATTTTGGTAGCTTGTCGGTAGCATTTTGTGTGATGTTTACAAAAACATAAATTTTTAAGTTACATGATTGTGGTTTTAGTCTTTTTTGTGTTCTGTCTTGCCGGGTGGAATTTCCTGCTACTAGACTTTTGAAGACCACACGCAATGGGCTACCGAGGTCCATGCAAGCATCGCCTAAAGCGCGGCTAAAACTCGAAATCTAACCGCAAATTACCTAATAGTTTGCGGTTCGATTTCGAGTTTATCCCGCCATTCTAGGAAACCGAACTTTTCTAAATAATGCTCATTGGACTGCGACCTGTTAGTCCTTTTGACAGATTCAGATAAAATTGTTATTTGTCTTTTTGTCATATTTTTCCAAATAATTTTCAAGTAATTATCTAATACATAGAGTCTATAAATTCATCCTGATGTTTTTAGACAATTTAACGGTTATGGATTGATTTGTATCTCGTTCGTATCTGTACATCGCTTCATCACTGAAAAAAGTGATAAAAACACTATAGGTACTGGTTTATTGTATACGTATATACGTTATTATTAAATGGCTTTATATTTCTCTCAGCCCGTATCTTGACGTTGCACGAGAAAATAAAAATAAAGCCAAGGTTCCACTGCTGCCCCATAAAGGTCAGGCGCTTATAAAAACGTTCGTGCCCCGCTAATTTAGCACCTTATTGTGAACTCCACAGTGTATATTTAATAGACAGCAAAGTAATCATAATTATCACTACATAATATGAGGGATGTAAGGGAGCGGCCTGTCATCATTTCGCTCCAAGCAAACCTCACCTGCCGTAGCGCCTGACTGGCTCGATGGCTCATTTGGTAGTGACCTCTGCCTTCTGAGCCAAGGGTCGTGGGTTCGATTCCCACACAGTACAAACATTTGTGTTCATTAACATGTCTTTTTGTATTGGTCTGGGTGTTTCCTGTGTGTATAATATATTATATTTATTATAAGTTGTCTAATACCCATAGTACAAGCTTCGGCTTAGTTTGGGGCTAGATGGCGATGTGTGGCCCACCATGGCATGTCAGTGGTTATTTATTTAGTGCATTCTGCCGTATAATAAACGAGGCGTTGGGAACCGACTGGTGGCGGTATAACCATCATAATTGAAGGCGTAGCTAAATATCACAGACATCGCTACCGAAGAATCACTGCTACTTACTACTAAACGAACGATGCAGTCAAAAATACTACTGTAGGTACCAGTCCTTAATTTATTTGAAACTAGCGACCCGCCCCAGCTTCGCACTAGTACGATAGGTACTATACACATAGACCGTTCTCTTGAATGCCTCTATCTATTAAAAAAACGCATCAAAATCCGTTGCGTAGTTTTATAGATATGTCACCGGAAAATAGCAAGAATCGTAAGTTGATCAATTTCCTAGATAGTTGATTAACTTCCGGAAAATAATAAACGGCAGTCGAAATGTTTTATTTAACGTATGTATATTAGTAAATTGATCATTTTACGGAGTATTGCCGTAAAATCATCCGACGAAGGTGAGGTGAACGTTGATTGGTTCAATGGCTCACGTGGCGTTATCCCAGCAACCAATCAGGGAACAGTGTATTAAGTTACTAGTTAGGTATTGCACCGTTAAATAGTACATTGAGCAACGATTGGCCCATTTGAGGACGATTTTACTTGTGTCAAAATCGTAAAATATCAAATGACTGCCAGGTTACCGTAAATTGATCAACTAACTGAAATCCATTGCGTTAAATAATACATTTCAACTACCGTTTGTTATTTTCCGAAAGTTAATCAACTACCTAGGAAATTGATCAACTTACGATTCTTGCTATTTTCCGGTGACAGATACAATCATTCATAGGGACAGACAGATAAAAAAGCGACTTTGTTTTAGACTATGTAGTGAATTTACTTTTAGATACGCCCTATTTTATAATGTGCCCTGAATAAATATTTTCTTTTTAAATGATACAATTTTGAAATGACAAGATTTTGTGATCTGACATCTCACTGCCTTTCTTTTTACTGTTCTACAACCGTGCGTACTTCTAATTAGGCAGCGGGCACTTTGGGAATTCCGTAACACGCATTAGATATTTACATTAAAACCGGATTTACATTTTTAATTACTACTTAATCATGACACTTTTTACACTACGTATACTTAATATTGCGCTTGAAACATAGGCTATTATCTTATAGCTTATTCAAAAATAAAAGACACATATTTTTCCTTTTTTCATTCAAATAAAGAATAGCAAAGATACAAGGCATCAAAAGTTAGGAGTGGGAGTCTTTGGCGTCACTCGCTCCCGTAAAAATGCCTCACCGAGTGATGTTACGCGTAATTTCAACGGGCTATAACTTTGTAATTTTTAGTCTGATTTACAAATAAAAAAATACGTGTCTTTTATTTTTGAATAAGCTAAAATACGGACTAATTACAATTTTTAGCCATAATAGCCTATTACTTTAATAAACTAATGATCGCTTAAAGATAAAAAGATATCGTCGTCATTATAATTGTTTTCCGTAGTCTCAGCAACTATGTATATTCTGGCTCGATGGCTCATTTGGTAGTGACATCTGCCTTGTGAGCCAAGGGTCGTGGGTTCGATTCCCACACGATACAAACAGTTGTGATTTTTAAAAAATAATAAATGAAATAAAACGAACGAGCAAATACAAATCAGAAGTAGACAATATTTTAAACCCAACCGAACAGAAAGTGCGGTGTGTACACATACCCGAATAACTTTCATAATTATCGCCGCGTTGGCGCGAACTATTGCGAACTAGCGAGTAGCGAAGCGACAGGAATTTATACGGGGTGCTGAAATACAAGTTAACACTGTCAGGGAATGCTTGCTCCCGGGAATACTAGCTAGATACTTGGTATGATCGTTTGAATGCCTTGTTTGTCTAGTGGCGGCGAGTGCCTGAGAACCAAGCGGACTCGGGTTCAAATTCCGGATCGGGCCAGTAAAATTGTTACTGAGTTTTTTTGTCGCAAAATTACTTAATAGCAGATAAAATTATTTTAAAAAAAAATTAAAAGTCGGTGCCAGCCTCTAGGTACCTAACGTAGGCTGTTGTTGTATGACGCGCGCGGCCGGCAAATCCACACGACAATATACATTTATTTGTTTGGCTGGCACCGACTTCAAAAATAAGTGATAATTGTAATATTTAAATAATTATGTATTAAAGATAGAATTACTTACGTTATTTATCGCTATTTTAGTTTTGGTCGTTTATATTTTTTTTTTTTGAAGTCGGTTTAATTTTTTTTTAAAAATAATTTTATTTCTCTATTTTTAGTTGCGTTAATGTGCTGTGACCTTGAATAAAGGCTAATTAATGTCCTTAAGAGTTTTACTTAGGAATGAAAAATTTTGCTTTAAGTCAAGTGAAGACTTTGCGATCTAGAATCAAGCATATCATTTACCAAATCACCTGCCCTATTAGCCCTGCATAAGTACATACTACTACCTAGTTTAATATCGACCAATGTCAGTACTGTCCCCTAACTCCTAACCGTTAAGGAGTTCTGTGGCTTCATCATCAGCACCAGATGTTGACGCCCGAAAGCATATACCTGATTAAAATATGATTACGTAACAAAAACACCATATGAGCATACAATTTTCGGTTGTTGCCCTCAATTTCTCCAGGATCCCATCATCAGATCCTGACTTGGTGATAATGGGACCATCTCGGAAGTGTCCTCTGTCGAACTGTCGAAAAATTTTTGAAATCCATCCATAATTGACGGAAATATCGGTGAACATACATAAAAAAAAAAAAAATATTATACATACAGACGAATTGAGAACCTCCTCCTTTTTTCGAAGTCGGTTAAAAATGCTCTCTGCTGGGATTAATAGCTAAATACACGGAAGAAACATTTGTGTCATTTGTGTCACACAGTCTAGTGGTTGCAAGTAGCCTAAGTACCAAGGGTTCAAACCTCGGGTCGAAAACTTACTTAGTAGCTGGAAATATTGGCTAGCGCGATGGTGGGATTACTAGGGATAACTATGGACCAAGCCAACTAGGGTTCAAATTGGGATGTTTCGGATACACGACGATACAAGGGACCTAATTTTGTTGACGTCAATCTTAGTTTAATAATCATTAATTACGCGCTACAAAAACTGACTGTCCAGATTGAAAAACTCAAGTATTTATTACGATTTTGCATGCTTCGTATCTGTGTCACGTGAAATTGAAGGTGGTCGGCGCATCCGCTCTAACGATCCCCCAGAGCATATCGGAACTGGGCGGGCTTTCAAAATGTGTAGCCATCTTGTTCGGCGCGGTTCACACTCCATTTGGCGCGGCCCGGCGCGGTGGGCCGGAAACATTGGACTCGGCCACCGTACGGTGTGCTCCTAGCTTTACAATTGCTCTATAAGCCTATAGGCAACTAATTATAACTGATAACCTTTCTTTTTTATAGGTAACTAGTGACCTACCCCGCTTCGTTTCCCTTCGCATACTTAAAAAAAACATATTAGAAAACTATAAAATTTACAGTGTTTGGGATGTAAGGGCGCGCATCGTCTTTTTATGTGGTGCATCCTGCTGAATGACCCTGCTTAAATCGGTACAGAAGTTTTTGAGTTTATTTATTGCAAAAATACGAATCCTTCCTCTTTATCATACATTTCATTTTACAATTTAATATGTTTATTATCATTTTGTGGCATACTAGTATCATCATATATGTATGTTTCCACATGAATTTTGCAGCACACTACTTACTTCATTGTTTCTGCTTAGCCTAAAAGGTTGAATGGTAGAGAATGCCTACGCGGCATTAAGTTTGCCTTTTGTACACTTATTTTTCATTGTGTAATAAAGATTAAATAAATAAATCATATTAATGTAGATATGTAAGTGTAGATATCACATGATATTGACGAGAGCAAAGCAGTGGATTGCAGCTCATTTCTACATAATACGTAATAATTTATCTGCATAATCGTACATAATTTATCAAAGAATAGAATGTAAGTATATATTTTGTGACCTTACCAAGGGATACAGTTTCGTATCTTGGATGATGAATCTTATACTTTAATTACCTGTAACAGAAAAAAAATAATTAAACCAACTTCAAAATATCCACAAGCGACCAAAACTTTAATCTGACAAAAACTGTACCTGCATACATCATCATCATCATCAGCCCATTGCAGTCCACTGCAGGACATAGGCCACTCCAGTTGTTCGCCACCTAGGGCAAACTTTTGGAGGATATACCCATAATCGCCACGCTGGGCAGGCGGGTTGGCGATCGCAGGGCGTAGCTTCTTGCTCCGGTGACGCTGCTGCCCGTCATCGGCCTGTGGTATTTAGCTACGCCTTCTATCGTAATGGTTTTACCGCCACTAGTCGGTTTGCCAGAGCCTCGTTTGTTGTTCGGCAGGATGCACCACGGGCAGGTGAGGATGGCTTGGAGCGAAAAGGTGATAGGTCGCTCCCTTACATCCCTGCATACATAGCATTAGCTAAATAAATAACATTAACTAAATCTCCCACTGCGAACGCTTACTGGCATTACATTCGCATCTAGATACAGTCGGAACCAGATACTAAGATATATGTAAACATATATGATGGCATTCTGCGGGTGTTAGGTCTGTGGTTTTGCTTGTAATATCTACAAGGTATGTACGTATATAATGTATGGCCAGTGGGCAGATTATATCATCAGCAGAAGTGACACACTATGGGATAAACAAATCTGTTCTCGGCTCGCCCTATGTGGCAATTAGACGATTTGATTCGAGAGGTTCTTCGTAAGTTATAAATAACCCAAGACAAGCCACCCTGGGCCACACAGCGCCACCTAGCCCCAAACTAAGCCGAAGCTTGTACTATGGGTACTAGACAACTGTTAAACTTACTTAGATACACTTTTTTTTGTAACAAATACATATTATACATAGAAAACATCCAGACCAATACAAACAGACATGTTCATGAACACAAATGTTTGTACTGTGCGGGAATCGAACCCACGACCCTTGGTTCAGAGGGCAGAGGTCACTACCAAATGAGCCACCGAGCCTGTCAGTTCTTGAGCCTGTCAGAGCTTGTCAGTTCTTCGTGCGGTGACAGAGAAGAATACAAATCTCCTCCCTTTTTTCCCGGTGTCGTCAGAGTCGACTAAGGGTTCGTGTAGGGTTAGGGTCGGGCCGGCATGGCGGTAGCAACTGACAGGTAACTGACCAGTTACTTGGCCGTTGTCACAGCTACTTGGACTTCTCTTTCGCTTTCCATCAAGCGTAGGGAAGCCATTATGTCGGGCTACAATAAAAAAAAGTTTGAATGTGCGTTACTGTATATAGTACATAATGTTGTGTAACGTAACATAGGTATATGTGGTGATATCCAAAAATAATAAACGTTTCTTATGTCTTACTAGCTGTGCCCGCGACTTCGCCCGCGGTGAATAGAGTTTCGTCCCCCATTTTATCCCCTTGGGGGTAGAATTGATCGAAATCCTTTCTTAGCGGATGCCTACGTCAAAACAACTACCTGCATGCCAAATTTCAGCCCGATCCGTCCAGTGGTTTGGGCTATGCGTTGATTTTTTTTTTATAATAGCTCGACATAATGGCTTCCCTACGCCTGATGGAAAGCGAAAGAGAAGCCCAAATCGCTGTGACAACTGGCAAGTAACTGGTTAGTAACCTGTCAGTTGCCACTGCCATGCCGGCCCAACCCTACCTCCCACGAGCTCCGGAGACCCTACTCACCAGCAGAAACACGACCCGGAGGTCATTTGGCTGCGGTATTCTATAGGGTGGAGGTCCTTCCCCGGACGGGCGGCTCAATTCGATAGATCACTATGTCAGTCAGTCACATTTGAGTTTTACATATTATTATTTAGGTTAGAGCTGTGAAATCAATGAGTGATCTCGATCCTCAGTAATAAGGGAACGACTGAACAGAGTACCTAGAACTAAAGTGATTCTAGTAACTCAGCGGTAGTAATTAATTCCGAAGGATTATACAACAGGATTATTGGCCATGATTCGGCCCACAGCCAACCAATTGGTTTACGGTAATAAGCCCCTTATCTCCTCGGCTTATGACCACATTATTAATATTGGAAATTGTATTGATATCTTAATTGTAGTAGGAAAATTATGGAATTTAATATCATCATCATCAGGATATTAAATATATTAAGGATTCAATATAATATATGATATTAAGTCTTTGACTGCCGAGAAACTAGACACAATAGAAAAACTATTGTTTGCCGGTCACCGATGACCGGCATGGCGGTCAACGTGTTAAATATTCGGATGTTGGGGCCTGTCATGACCAGGCCGCGACGGTGATGTCTTGGTGTACGTACTCATGGGACCTTCGACACCACCTTTAAGGCGCATGACGAAGGGGCCGGGGTTTTTAGTGGGTATTTCCTGCCTCACTTCCATCTTCGAGGCGGGGTGAGTCCCATTTATACCCCGCTGCTCCCCCAAGCAGCGGGAATGCCTAAATGCATTTTCCCCGGTAACACAAAAAAAAAGCGATCGCAGGGCGTACCTTCTTTGCTCCGGTGACGCTGCTACCCGTCAATAGCCTGTTTTATTTAGCTACTCTTTCACGTCAGTTGCCAGAGCCAAAACATATAAGTAAAAATTAAACTAACTTAGATATTTCCATATCCAAATCTATCTGAAGCTACTACGAGCGTTAACTAATTTCTGCTCTAAGATTAACGTGATCCTTGCATTTTAAAGCATTACTTGAGTCATTTAACCTCATCACAGAAAATTGAATCTTATTCCTTATACGGTAAGGTTCATTAGCAAAGTGGAGCACATCCACTCACCCTGTGAATTTCATTATCACCACCTGCATTCAATTTCAGCTGATATTAACGCTGGCGCACAATATGTTAATAATAACGGTAGCAGTTATTAGATTATAATCTAATAACTATGTTCAAATTTTAGGCTAATATACTGCTAATACGAGTAGTATGTGAACGTCATTATTTTGGCGCATGATTTTAATAGTAGACAACGATATGTCTTGTTTGTCCGATTGTTCAAAGATAAAAGACGTATGTTTTTCATTTTATTCTGTAAATTAGACCAAAAATGACAAAGATATAGCCCGTTAAAACTACGCGTGACGTCAAAGACCGCCACTCCTACATTTTGATGCCTTGTATCTTTGTTATTTTTTGTTCAAATGAAAAAAGGAAAAATACGTGTCCAATATTTTTTTTATAATTTAAATACGGACTAAATATAATGTAATTATTTTGACACGGGAAACATCCCTATTGAAGAGGATCAGCAGTTGACGGCGAAAAGCGGATGGTGAAAACTGAAACTGCCTAAAAGAGATCCAGACTCCGTTTAAAGGATCCCATATCAAAGGAAGCAAACACATACACTGGTAATGAGTCCCATATTTTAACGACGCGGCAAAGATAATAATTGGGATGATGACTAAAAAATAATTTAATGTCCATCAGATAGATTAATGAAAAATATTGGATACGTATTTTTTATTTTGCCTCTTGTTCAAAAACTTACGAAGATACATTGATTTTAAATGTCACATGACGTCACGTTAGAATTCAAAATATACTCTAACGTGACGTAGTTAACCCCCACTCCGTAACTTTAATGCGCTATATCTAAGTATTTTCTTGTTATTTCGACAAAACAAAAAATACGGGTCTTATATTTTTTTATTATCTAAGAGACGGACTAATTATTTTCTTCATTTTCATACCTTGTCATCATCCGTATTGCCGAACTTTTTTATACGCGAAGAAATGTTTTCTAAGGTGAAACTGTGACAAATGAGTGTTATTTTGCATTAAATCTCTCCATGCTTGCAATCTGTCCTCCGTAATGTAGATACCGCTGATGCTATCACTTTATCAAGATGTCAAGTGAGACATTACAGGCACAGATTTGCTTGTTAATCACATTTTGTTTACGTCTTTCCTTTGCCTGTGTTTTTTCACTGTCGTTTCTTATTAGGTATTTTCTTTCAGTTAGGTACCTACGAACTTATAGAGTTAATTGGATTAATGTGTTGAAATAACATTCTTCTCATATATAAGTATACCTAACGAAACAAGCCAAGTTTTTCACAAGATTATTTTTTTAAAGAATTATTAGAATTATTTATTTAAAGTCACAAAATGCGAATTTTATTACAATAAAAAGAAATATATGTTAAAATCAAGATATTGGTAGGTCATATTATGAAATTTTACTTAGTAAGTTTGTACAAAGATAGATTTCCGTGTTCACGAAACTCCGAAACAAGATGATTTAAATTCCACCCAAACTACAAATTAATTCATTTAAGCCTAATCGTAAACTCAATAGTTTCCATCAAATTCCAAATATTGATACTTAATAAATAATAACGGCTTGAAACTTGTTAATTGGGAGATGAAAGAGACATCCGAGGTTTCCCACGGTAAGATATTCAAAGTAATGGAATGAACGGGGAACAAATATTTTTGGAAACAAATAGATCCTCCCAAAACATTTTCAAGTAAAATGTAGCCAAGACGAGAAGTGTAAAAAAGTTATAAGATGTTAAATGTAGAGCCAAGAATATTGTAACTCTACAAGGATCTTACTTCACAATCACAAAGCCAACATCTTTGCCAAAATATATGGATTGCCGTTTCTCATACATGAGCATATTATTTTCCTCTTACGCAGTAGTTCTTCCTATAGCTCAAGACAAAAGCCCCCAGAGATAGTGCCCTTATAACAATAACAATTCATTTATTTACACAAAAAGGTAACAAACTAACAACTTGCAATATCCTTGCGCTTCGCTTGGCTCGCCTTAGCGGGGACACTGCCGTGTCCTCAGATCTTAAGATTTTAAAAGAGAGGTAGGCCATAGCGAATCTTCGTTCGAATTGAGCCGCCCGTCCGGGGAAGGACCTCCACCCTATAGAATACCGCAGCCAAATGACCTCCGGGTCGTGTTTCTGCTGGTGAGTAGGGTCTTCGGAGCTCGTGGGCGGTAGGGTTGGGCCGGCATGGCAACTGACAGGTTACTAACCAGTTACTTGCCAGTTGTCACTGCGATTTGGGCTTCTCTTTCGCTTTCCATCAGGCGTAGGGAAGCCATTATGTCGAGCTATTATAAAAAAAATCTGTGTTTTGTATTCCGTACGGTGACGAAAAAGAATAGAATTCACTGACCCATCTTTTCCCGTGAATGTCGTATGAGATGAATGTCGCTTTCAAACCGCTTGCAATACGTAATAATGTGCTTGAAGGCCCTTTTCTGTCAAGAGGAAAAGATTCCCTACCACAAGTTCATAATAAGTTTCATTTATTTTAAATTTGTTTATTTTGAGAAGAAAGATTATTGAGTTTGTAATAACAAAAAGTTTTTGTGATTTCTAAATATTAAATTGTTATATTTAATTACATAACTGATTCACAGAAGAAACTTCGTCATTTTTGTTGGAAAGTTTATGTCAGGTAGGTAAATAGATGCGGCTGCAAAACTGTTTTTATTTAATAACTAGCTGTGCCAGCGGCGTCGCACGCTTGGATATCGGGTTTCAAAAACAACGGAATTCCATAAAATGGTAATGGATAAATATTTCTCCCGTTTCCCAACATTTCCCTTCACTGCTCTGCTCCTATTGATACTAGCCTGATGAAAAGTATACAACAACCTAACCAGGAGTATGAAGAATAATGATTGAATGTAGTTTTTGTTTCTATAACGAACATACAGACAGACAGACAAAAATTTTACTGATTGCATTTTTGGTATCAGTATCGATCACTAATCATCCCCTCATAGTTATTTTGAAAATATATTTAATGTACAAAGTTGACCTCTCTACAGATTTATTATAAGTATAGATAGATAGATTACAGTTTCACTAAAGCTACCTCCGATATAAAATAACAACTGCGGTTTCCCACGACAATCGGACGCCCATCGATATGGAATAAATTGTTCTGCCCATAAACACGATTTGCACTCTTGAACCAAATAAATTTCGCAACGGCCGATTTTAATTATTGATGCGTTAAATTGCTTTTGTCGAATAGTTATCGGCCTGTTGACATCAAATGGCGCTGCCAAAAGAGGTGTTTAAAAAGGGGATCTAATATTGGCTAGCGGTTTATCTAAAAGGCTTAGGTAATAACATTTTTAAAAGGGTTTTACTGCTCTGGACAGATACACATTCCCTAGTGAAAAACCTAGCCTTTTTAAGCTAGTATTAAGTATTTAAGAAGGTTTCGCACTTATGCTTTAGTTTTTATGAGATTTTGGTGAGTTGTTTGTCTATGTTGTGTAGTTATGTCTCAACGAGATGGACAAGAGATTTTAAAAAGGCCAAGTTCCGTACCGTCGCTGAATTTCAAGAGTTCAAATAAAAGTATAAATATGTTTGTAATCACCTGCTCTATATTTGTATTCATATATTAGTAAATAATTATATTATTTAATTAAGTATAATTAGTATAAGAATTGCTGTCCTCGCACCTATTTGCAATACCCAAAAGGTGACTAACTCATAAGTTCCTATATTGTATAACACCCACACTGTATCTACACTTAGTAAGCAAATAAAGAAATTCAAATCGAAATTTACCTGGTGCTGAATTAATAACAAAAAAAAATGTTTTCTTGTATGAGTACCCCTAAAGGGCTTGACTCGGTATATAGTCCAGACCCCTGCGATTCGCCTGATGGTAAGAGATATCGTAGTCTACGATGATAGGCGCTCACCTAGCAAAAACCAGTTCATCCTCGCCTTGAACATCGAAAGATTAAATCTCTCGGGGAACAAGGAGTCCGGCAAAGAGTTCCAGACTTTGCAGTCTCGCGTCGTACGTATGCACGAATGTCTATACGTTCGTAGGTGTCTACCAATAACCTACCTACGTTTGCTTACGTATACCGAGAATACGGTGACAAATGATTGAAACACAAATAGTTTCGTTGTCGGCTAACGCTTAACCACCGGTACAAACTATTTGGCCCCAAACACAACCCCATGGGGCAAATAGATTAATTAATAACCGGTTCGCGTGTCCGGTTGTACACAAGCGGCGGAAACCACAGCGCTGTATTAATTCAAAAGCTTTTACAAACAATTTTGTTGATATAGTCAAGCTATCAAATACTTATTAACAGATTTCAATATGAATACGGATGATGACAAGGTATGAAAATGAAGAAAATAATTAGTCCGTCTTTTAGATAATAAAAAAAGACCCGTATTTTTTGTTTTGTCGAAATAATAAGAAAATACTTAGATATAGCGCATTAAAGTTACGGAGTGGGGGCTAACTACGTCACGTTAGAGTATATTTTGTACTCTAACGTGACGTCATGTGACATTTTAAATCAATGTATCTTCGTAAGTTTTTGAACAAGAGGCAAAATAAAAAATACGTATCCAATATTTTTCATTAATCTATCTGATGGACATTAAATTATTTTTTAGTCATCATCCCAATTGGTGTCCATTAGCATCTATTTTGGTCTAGATAAGAACTATCTAGGTCTGTCCGACCAACCTACCAACGGGAGCTTTCCGTACGGGGTTCAGGCAAGTCCTTTTTGACTTCATCTGCATAGCGATTCCTGTGTACACTCTACGTACCGTCGCTTCATTACACGATACTCGCCATCCTCTTTAGATGTCCGAGCCAGCAGTCTATGGGATTTAGTTGCGCCAATGGTATTCGGCTCAAAAACCTCATGGGGTGAATAGATTAATTAATATCCGGTTAGCATGTTCGGTTGTACACAGCGCGGCGGCGGAAACAGCTGTATTAATTCAAACGCTATTGCAACCAATTTTGTTGATATAGACCAGCTTTCAAAGGTTTATTAGCTGTTTTCAATATGAATGTGAAATGTGAATTGATGTTCGTTAGTCCCGCTGAAAGTTGAAAGGAAGTAACTCAATAAATTAATTCATTGCAAAACGGCTTTAGTTTTTTTTATTGCGGAGATCGAACCGCGAACGTTGTCAGATACACGTTCACTCCAGTTGTTCGCCACTGTGGGCAAATACTTAGAGGTTTTACCCATAATTGCCACGCTGCTGGGCAGGGGGGTTGGCGATCACCTCCACCTGCATTGCACGGGTCCCCGTCTCCGTCGGACGGGAGTGGGTTGTCCTTTCGGACCCCTCCCGTCGCTCCCCCCTAGAGGGGTGAGCTCGTCGGGGTCTGCCGTTTAGAGGCAGACAGCGCTGGCGGTGTCAAGGTTGTATGAGTCATCCTCAGGACCCTTGGCACCGTCCCCATAGGCGCATGACGAAAGGGCCGGGGTTTTTAGTGGGTATTCCCTGCCTCCCTACCATCTTGAGGCAGGGCGAGTCCCACATAACCCGCCCCTCCCCCGAGCGGCGGGTATGCCTAAAAGCATTTTCCCCGGCTTAAAAAAAAAAAAAAAAAAAGGGGGGTTGGCGATCGCAGGGTGTAGCTCCTTGACGCTGCCCGTCATCGGCCTGTGGTTTTAGGCTACACCTTCAATCGTGATGGCTATACCGCCACCAGTCGGTTGCCAGAGCCTCGTTTGTTATTCAGCAGGATGCACCACTGGCGGGCGAGGGTGTCCCGTACATTGTCACTACAACTTGGTTTTATGGCTAGAGTGAATAGGCTTTATAAGTAAGTAAGCATGGGCTGGCAGTGGGCTGGCCACATTAGCCGCAGAACCGACAACTGTTGGGGTAAACGAGTTCTGGAGCCGAGACGCGCGGCAAACGTAGTGTAGGACGCCCTCAGACTAGGTGGAGTGACGATTTGCGCAGGCCGGCTGGCAAGAGCTGGATGCGAGAGGCCCGGGACCGATCGAAGTGGCAAGTATTGGGAGAGGCCTATGTCCAGCAGTGGACTGATGTGGGCTGATGATGATAAGTAAGCATGCTCCATCCTAGACCACATCATCACTTAACATCAGGTGTGATTATGATGAAATGCTTTCCATCCAACCGAAACCGAACCAAACTGATCGTCATTATTCACCCGTTTTACATGGAAAGCTTCCATTAGCACAAATCCATCAATATCCAATTATGATGAGCGATTTAAATCAATGCTGAATGCAACTGGCTAATGAACGAACGAACGACAAGCAATTTAATCAAAATCACTTTGGGGATTCATCATGTAAAGGATGGGTATTCATACAGTGGGCCTTTAATTCCCATTTCTGTATTGTTCAGAGTCAAGGGAGAGGGATGATTCTGTAGATTGAGATACCCTTTTGTTCGTTTTGTTTTGATCTGCTCGTGGTCCATATTTGGCAGTTGTAGATAGAACACACCTCCCTAAACTTAAAACCTCTCTCTGTCTGTTAATATTTTTCCTGTCATCATCATCATCATCAGCCTATTACAGTCCACTGCTGGACATAGGCCTCTCCAGTTGTTCACCACTTAGAGCAAACATCTGGAGGATATACCCATAATCGCCACGCGGGGCAGGCGGGTTGGCGATCACAGGGCGTAGCTTCTTGCTCCGGTGACGCTGCTGCTCGTCACCGGTCTTTAGTATTTAGCTAGGCCTTCAATTGTGATGGTTACACCGCCACCAGTCGGTTGCCAGCGCCTCGTTTGTTATTCGGCAGGATGCACCACGGGCAGGTGAGGTTGGCTTGGAGCGAAAAGATGATAGGCCGCTCCCTTACATCCCATTTTTCCTTTAAATGTTTGTATTTTGTGCAATAAAGAATCTGTCTATCTAACGAGCAAACCATATAACATTTTGAGTGTATCTCTTGCCAAATTCACTATCAGTCGTAACGGTCACATAATACTCTCATCAACAAAAGATAGGCACAATCAGTTCCCTGGCATAAGCCGAGCCGCCTACAACCCTGGCATTTCAGCCCGTCTCCGGACAATTCGTCGTTGCTAAGCCGCACCTCAATATTTACAGTTCAGTGAACCGCATTGTCGCAGCGAGGTGCGGTCTTAATACGCCGATGGGTTTCTGGACTTACACGGTTTCGACTTCTGTGAAAGTGTTTCGGAATTTTTATTTTTTATTTATTTGAACTTTAAAAGAAAAATTCTTCTGTAATCATTTTTTTGCCGGTTAAATTTCCGGTCAGGTGACCGGCAGAAATTATTGCCAACATTTTCCTATTTCGAACACATGTTGAGATCCTCCCGGGAGAGTAATGTAGTCCATACTATCTTATCTTAACTAATATAATAAAGCTGAAGAGTTAGTTTGTTTGAACGCGCTAATCTCAGGAACTACTGGTCCGAATTGAAAAATTCTTTTTGTGTTGAATAGACCATTTATCGAGGAAGGCTTTAGGCTACATAACATCACGCTGCAACTATACGGACCGAAGAAATAATGGTAAATGTAAAAAAACGGGGAAAAAATAACTATTCCACGAGGACGAGGTCGCGAGCACAGCAAGTTTATTATAAATAGGAAAGTGTGTCTGTCTGCCTGTATGTTTGTCTTTCTTTAACGGCAAAACGGAGCGACGAATTGACGTGATTTTACATACATACATAGGCTACTTTTTGCCCCTTTCTAAACCCCAACTTCCCTAAAATGAGGTTCACCCCTCATTTTCTACCTCCTCAGTTTGTATGGAGCATTCACCCCGAATTCAACGCGAGCGTAGCCGCGGGCAAAAGCTAGTTAATTTATACTTCTTAATTCATTGATTGATACCGTAACCCTACCCGTTTTAATGATCTTTTACCCAAAGATTGTTTGTAAGAGAGCTGAAATCTATAAAGTGACCTAAATTGTACGGCTCTATTACTGCACAGATATAATTTAGTTAGTGTATTTCAGCTATTTCTAAACATATAACGAAATTTAAAGGAATACCTTGAATCCTTGCTGAGCGATATATGCGCTAAATGCATTCTCTATTGAGCCGTCAGCCGTTTAATAAACTGTCTGGCGCGATGACGCGTCGCGCTAGAAGCGTGGCCCGCGGCTCCGCCCCCTGACGCTTCCAATTTCCTGAGAGCGATCTAGTCTTACGACTAAGAATATAGTGCGAGTAGGAAAAGTAGTCCGCCTTCGAAATAGACAGCGCATTTCACGGCTTTAGTGACGGTAGAGTTCTCTACGGCTTCTACGGCACGAGATTAAATAATAACTCCGACACGGCTCGTCCAACTGTCGCCAGTTCTGTTTTCAGTCAGCAAGTTTCGGGATATTTTCCTATTTGGGATATAGGAATAGAAAGGAAGGATATACTTTTTCTACATAGTCTCGGATCTAGATTTTTTTTTGTGTTTTTCCATCAAGCTTTACGAGTGCTCTCTCTCAATAGCAATGAAGTGTAACTAACATACCGGAGACCTCATCATCATGTTAGTTACTCAAATTCATAAGCAAATATATATATTTACGCATTCTGTAGTGTAAAAAACTCGATACCTATTGAACATGAGTATCTGATTATAATCAGATACTCATGTTCAATAGGTATTATTAACGTGGCAATTTTATTGGTAAACCCTCTAGGTCTTTAATCAAAGTGGTGAGCAATTCGAGAGAGGGCTATGTCAAGCAGTGGACTGCGATGATCTGATTATTTTGATGACATTCACCTACTAAGCTGATTTGTACTATGACAACACAATACTGCACCCGTACTCTAGCAGAAGATTGTAATATCTCCTATATACCGTTACATTAAAGTCCAAAATTGCATGTAAGCGTTTACGCTGACCGTGCATACTCATAAATCAAACTGAGTGAGCTTGCCACGGCTTTATTTGTACTGCGTCATGCACATTGCTTAGCATTTCTGTGCTAATATTTGAGTTAACGAGTCGAGGCAGCAATGGAATAGGAAATGCACTACAGGAACTAATTTTGCATGCGCTAAATAGAACATTTTATCTTTTAATGGCTTCGGTAGTCGGGGATATTAACCATGTTTACGAACTATTTTAGGAGTATGCAGTAAGGTTACAAGTCTATATAAAGCGAAAGCCCTCGGAAATTTTGGAGTTATTTTTATCCGCTGACGCTAAATGGAAGGGTGATCTTTTTTTATGTTTGTAACTATTTAAAATCACCTAGAGCTATATAGATACTGTACCGATTTTAATTAATATCATAACAATAGAACTGTAATAATGAAACCAAACTATAATATGTTGTATCAACATTACTTAATTTTATATAACTGAAGAGTCTAATTCCAGAAGACTTCGGAGCTGTCACTGAGTAATTTCTTTAGAAAAAAACCAGTTAACAGTTTTAGGCCAAACTGGGAATTCGAATCTGGAACATTTCGGTACTTAGGTAGCTTTTGCGCCCACAAGCTGGAGTTAAAAGTGTTTTTCAGACTATTTTTATTACTTAGAATGTTCAAATATACCTGAAGCTGACTGTAGTGACTGTACAAAGGTTTTAATAGCATTTTTCCTATCCATACAGCCTCAAATGCATTCACTAGCATTATCCAAAGAGGCATAGCATAATGGTGCGAATGAAATGCACCGACTCTGCCGAACAATAAGGCTTCCCGGCTAATGGAACGGTTTCACTCTACGCCTTTAACTACAGAACTGTACGGGGCTTGTGAAAGCTTCAACATGGTAGTTACATGGATTATAGAAGGGGGGTTGAATGAAGGGTAAACGGAATTAGGTAAAGGCGGGACGCTTGCCGAGACATGTGTGTAATTTTGGTAATTCATTTGCAGGGATAACAAGCTGGTGTGATGACTTTTACGTCAATGCGATACCATATAAGTAGTTTTGCATCCAACCCCCTCAGATAACGCGCTCGTAGATAACCACCATCGTATAGAAGAAGATAGATAGAAGTAAGGAGAATCCACAACGGTGCACCATTGTACAACAAAACTTAGATTGACAAAATCAAAATGTAGCACCTTTCGCACGATTTCTCCCAACTGCAACCCATAAAGACCAGTCATATTTCACGTGGCATTCACAATCGACGGACCGGCGGGAGCTTCAGAAAACGCATTTGTGACGGCGAACGTACTGAAAACTGAAATCGTTCAGTTTCGCAACAGCTGGAGCGTCCATCCAGTCAATGCCTTTTTCATTCTTTTGCGAGACGGGACTTTGTGAAAACACGACCGGTGTTCATATTGTCCGTTTTATTTTCATTATTATTGCGATAGTTTCGTTCTTGTAGTGATAGTTTAACAGATTCCCTGTCCCGTGTATCACATTTGATACATAATAATTAAAATTCTTTTGTGTCTGGACGGTGGTCAGGGAATGGGTTAAAGTCGTTGTCTTGATCAATTTAGATATAAATAAAATAATATACCTAGATAGCGATAACGTTTCAAAAACTTTCTATTTAGTGCACTCTTTGCGCGCATGTGGTTTCTGGTCAACATGCCAAAATGCTATGGTGAGTGGTCTGAAGATTTATTTTCCCTTGTCCCACGTTCCCTCTTCTGCTACACAACCTCACGTGCAGGCCTCCATTATAATAGTTTCATCGTAGAAAACATTTCAAGGCTTTATTATTATTTAAATTTATGTTCCGGTGGTTTGATAAGAAGCAAAACAGATAACCCCAAGATATGCCATTTAGTCCCAAATTAAGCCGAAATTTATAATAGACAAGTGATAAACTTACTTAGTTTATTTTGTAAAAAAATAGGAGCATATTATAGATAGCAAACGCCTAGACCAATACAAACAGACATGCACACAAATGTTTGTACTGTGCGGGGACTGAACTTGCGACCACGGTACTGATACCGTGGTCGCAGGTTCTACATTATGGTTTGCGCAAACTGCCTCTGAAGACAGAGTCCTCTACCATTGAACCAAACCGGCCGTCAAATATAAAGCAGCTAATATGAAATAACCACGAACCAGACCACGGGGTCGATCGCCTACCCGCTGGACAGACACCATCAAGTCCGTCACCGGGACGCCTGTGGTGGAATGTTCTCGCCATGCCACCTGCAGAGACCGGTGGAGACGGATCGCGAAAACGGCAACCACAGTAGAGGACGACTCCCCATGACCACGACTACTCTGTCAAGAGTGAACGACTGAGAAGAAGAATATGAAATAAAATTTAATTTAAATTAAAATAAAACACCAGCAAATCATATCGCTTTCCTAAACCCACAAACTCGTAGCACAGCTACGTGACGTAGCACAGACATGACGTAGCGCGGCTACGTCGTAGCGGATAAATGATAAGGGAGACTCGCGTAGCTACGCGTCGGTTCGCCGCCCAACAGACGATCCGTTGACGTTTATTTATAAGTTTAATATGAGGAACAGAGATAGCACTCTCATATGACGCAACATGTGTGACGTATTGTGTACGTCATAGTCTATGCGTATCTTGGGCTAAAAGCATCGACCTCAATAAACTTGTTTACGGAACACAAAATTGTGAATGACGTCAGCATTTTTATGGTTTGCACTTTATAGAAACATGAAAATGGGTGTTTGGAAAGAATCTTTTAAACATATTAAGCATATCCGCTCATAACAATTAAATGAAAAAATCCAGACACTTTAATATTTACTATATTATTTTTTGCTGGAATATACATTTTAATTAGAATGTGTGGGTTTTGCATACCACACTTAACTTACTACACCTTTTTTGTTCATTAGGCATCGTCACGCCGACTCCCTTGTGGGAATTACACCTCCTAAAATAGGACGTCTCCCTGTTTCGTCAGTGGTACCTATGGGCAAGGGATTGGCCCTTTCTCTTGCACATCATTTATCTTGCAATAATATAAGTTTGAAACTGGCATTAATGACGTCACTATAACGCGTGGGAATGGTATGGTATGCAAAAAAAATAGACATTAATAATTCTAATAATTATCCTCTACCTAAATATTGTCATAAGGCCGCCTTATTTGTACCTCCATTATCATTGTATCTAGTGTTTAAATTAACTGATTGGTGTACAATAAAAAATATCTATCTTTTGTACAATAAAAAATATGTACCTAAATAGGCAGGCATTCCACTTAACTAAAAAATCTTAGAGTAGTATTGTTTCCTTTTGTACACTCACCGCACAGCAAATCTGCTCTCTGCATGACCCAAGGGTTGACTGGTAGAGAATGCTCCTAGCATTAAGTTCGCCTTTTGTACCATTTTGTGCAATAAAGTTTAAATAAATAAAGTATGTAAGCCACATATAGACTTTTTTTTTCTATACATGAAGCGTTAGTCTATAACAAAGACATTCGCACTATCCAGCCACTTTCAATTGCCGCAAAGTGAACCAACAAACCGTTTTAAAACTTTGTTCCGTATCGAATACTCTTAATCAAATATTTTCCTTACAAATTGACGGGCGGAGGGTTTTTCAAACGAAACCTCGGACGGACCTTTGAAGTAATCGAATCAATTCGCTGCAGTGGATGGAATGGTTCCGTATTCTCCTCGAGACCAATTTAATGTTGGCCCGAGAGTCGGAGCTAGGCTATTATTCAACTTAGTGAGGAATGGTTAGTAGGACATCTTAGCCGCTGGCAATGAATTGATATTTGCATTTTTTTATGTGAACTGGTTTTTGTTTCAACATCGCTTATTTTGGCAAGCGAACAGATTGAAGTGCTGTCGCAAAAATTTTATCACTAAACATATTTATTTATCTGTAGAATATTTTTTTCAAAATAACTATCAACTGATCGATACTGATGCCAGAAATGCAATCAGTAAAATTATTTTCGTGCAAAAATATAACTAATAACAAAATATAGGTCAAATGTCGGCTGCGATAATAGGGACCCTTTGGCACAAGCTTAAAAATAACGACCTCTACTTATAATCCCTTGGTTAGCCGTATTGAGTCCAATATTTACTACATCCCTGAAGAATTGTGTTTGGGTATGCTCTAGATGTCATTGATTTGCGAAGCTTAATAGACCGAGGCGCGTATTAAGGGCGAGGACTCGGCAAAGGTTAAGACAATCAGGGTAAAAAGCAGTAGGTAGAGTTCAATTTTGATAAAATGACATCTATATCTATACTTATAATAAATCTGTAGAGAAGTCAATTCTGTACATGGAATATATTTTCAAAATAACTATCAGGGTGATTGGTGACCGATACTGATGCCAAAAATGCAATCAGTAAAATTTTTGTCTGTCTTTATGTTCGTTAGAGAAACAAAAACTACTAGACGGAATTTGACGAAACTTGGTACGATTATTCTTCATTCTCCTGGACAGGTTATAGTATATTTTTCATCACGCTACAATCAATAAGAGCAGAGCAGTGATGGGAAATGTTGCGAAAACGGGAGAAATTTTTATCTGCATGTTTGATCGCGCATCACTCGAGAACTACTGCATGGAATGGAATGCGGTTTTCACCAATGTATTGCTAGAGATTTGCAATTATATGCAAAAATCTGTCGCGGATATTTCACAGACTTAAAACACACGACGCACAGATGTTCGAAGATTCGAATATTCTGTCGGCAGACCCAGACGCTCTTTTTAAATGTCTCAGACGCAGACTCTATCGCACAAAAAGTGTGCCGTCTGCGCTGCACCTAAGTGATATTGAAGCCTACTATGAAGTGCGCTATCAAGGAAACTGGTACTGATTCACTCTCGTCAGATTAGCAGGGTTTTCTATAATATGGCGGTTCGTACTAATATAGTAGAGGCAAAACAGCGACTTGGGCTTCTCTTTCGCTTTCCACCAGGCGTAGGGAAGTAATTATGTCGAGCTACTATATAAAAAAAAAACACACCGTGCGATTTTATGGGACTTTTACCATAAAACGATGCCTCGGCCGATGATAAAAAGGGGTTAGGGGAATCAATTTATGTAGTTCTGTCACACACTCCAAAATATAATCGATAGAAAACCTATACGCTTGCAAATTTTACACAAGCTACATACTCAGACAAAGAAACAGTAGAAAATACGGGAATACACATTAACAGCCAAGAGATCAACAACGTTTACAGAATCGGAAAAAAGATCGAAAACAAAAATCGTCCAGTCGTAGTCTCTTTCACGACAATATGGAAGAAGCATCTTATACTTAAAAATAAGCCAAATTTTCCACCCAACATCTACGTAAAAGAGGATTACTCAAAGGAAACGCTAGAATTGCGAAAACAACTCCAACCACAAGTGGAGGAGGAAAGGAAAAAAGGAAACATTGCCTACATAAAAAAGGACAAACTTATAGTGATAAAACCGAAAGAAAATGCTGTAGAAAAGAGAAAGAGGGAAAACTCAGGATCTCCCAAGGAATCGCAGCAGAAAAAAGTCAGCACAAATAACATAGAGAAGAATACAACCAAACCTCTCTCCAAGGCGCACAGAAGTGAAATTGTTAGACCAAACATACTAAACTATGTAGAGAAAACAAGATCTGACACACAGATAAACCATCCAAAAAACTAAACAAGACCCCGGATAACACGAAACAAACACAAACCAAAAACGCTACAACAAAAACTTTTAATCAACATATAATTTGTCTCCCAAAACGGCTGGTCCCCGCGGGAGCACTAGACCAAAACCCTCCAGCAAAACGAAAAGAAACATTCTACATCGCAACACTCAACACGAGAACACTGAGGAAGCAGGAAAGCCTTTTGGAATTGGATGAGGCGCTGAAACAAGTAAAATATGATATATTGGGCATAAGTGAAATGAGAAGACCCGAAGAGAAAATAGTGGAATATGAAGATTACCTATTGTATCAAAAAGGAGAGACTGCAGGACACAGAGGCGTTGGCTTTCTAATCAGGAAAACATTGAAAAACTATATAAAGGAGCTAATAGGAATCTCAGAAAGACTGGCAATATTAAATATCAACTTACCTGGATATAAAAAGCCGTGGACGATCATACAAACATACGCACCCACAGAGTCTGCTTCGGAAAATGAAAATGACAACTTTTACTCCACCCTGTCTGATACCATAGAAAAACATCATAACAACCATATAATAGTGATGGGAGATTTTAATGCACAAATCGGCACCAGGGAATACGGAGAGGAACAAATAATGGGAAAATATGGATATGGAAAAAGAAGTGACAACGGACACAGAGTTGTTGAACTCCTACTACAAAACAACCTCACACTTCTCAATTCTGTTTTTAAAAAAGACCCGAAAACCAAATGGACCTGGCTATCACCCGATGGAAAATATGCAAACGAAATTGATCTCATCATAACAAACAAACCAAAATTCTTCAACGACACACACGTAATACAGAACTTGAATTTTAATACAGACCATCGGATGGTGCGTTGCCTGTTAAAAAAGTGCCCAACGCATAGAGGCAGAAGTGAAATGAGCAACAAACAACTGTTACTAGAGCAACACATTCTACCTAAAGACCCCTCAACCACCAGGACATTGATGGATATAGTGAATTCAGAGGGAACGGTCATGGATAAATACAACCATTTAATCAAACAACTGTCGCAATCTGGAAAAACAAAGACAGATAAAATTAAAGGGACTACATTCAGTACAAGAACAATGGAGCTATTAAAGGAGAGAAAGGAATTGTTAACGAACAGGTTGAAACGCAGAGAAAACCGCAATCGGATATCCACACTTAGTAAACAGATTAGAGAAAATATAAGAAGCGATAGGAAAATAAAGAGATTAAAAAAACTGGAAGCTGAAATCCAAAAAACAGGAGGAACAAAAAAGGCGCTTAAAGACTTAAGAGAACACGGAAAGGAATGGATACCAAAATTGAAGAGCAACAAATCCAAACAAGTAACGAATCGTGGCGAAATTCAAAAACTGGCTACAAACTTCTACAGAACCCTATACTCCTCTAACAATATGATAAAAGAAGATGCCACGGACAAGATGTGTACCACTAAATGTAACAACGTCCCTCATATACTAGTGCAAGAAGTCAAGAGGGCCATCATGTCACAGAAGCTAGAAAAAGCACCAGGACCAGACTGCATAAATAACGAATTGATCAGAGGCACTGTGGAAGAAATAAGTCCAGTTTTGACGAAGATATTCAATGATATTCTAACCACCTACATCATCCCTGAACAATGGAGAGAATCACACATTATTCTCCTGCACAAAAAAGGCGATCGAGACAACATAGGAAACTATAGACCAATAAGCCTCATCTCAAATGTGTATAAGGTCTTCGCAAAGGTAATACTAGAAAGAATATCAAATGGCCTGGACGAAAACCAACCCATAGAGCAGGCAGGGTTTAGGAAGAACTTCAGTACAATTGATCACATACATACGATTAAACAAGTACTAGAAAAATACAACGAGTACCAGAAACCTCTATATATGTGCTTCATTGACTACTCAAAAGCATTTGACAGCCTGAACCACGGATACATCTGGCAGAGTCTGAATGATCAAGGTGTGGAAGAGCCGTATATACAAATAATAAAAGCTATCTATAAAAATTGCAAAAGTCTGATCAAATTGGAAACCAAAGGAGAGCAGTTCCCCATTATGAGAGGCGTGAGACAAGGAGACCCACTCTCTCCCAAGCTGTTCAATGCCGTTCTCGAACAAATATTCAGGAAACTAGACTGGGAAAATTATGGCATAAACATTAACGGCAGTCGCCTCAACCACCTGAGATTCGCTGATGATATCGTCCTGTTAGAAGAAGACCCCAACAAACTAAGAAACATGATAAAGACCATTGCGGAAAAAAGCAGGGATGCGGGATTAGAAATGAATGCAAGTAAGACAAAACTGATGACCAACTCCTCGGAAATTAGCATAGAGGTCCAAGGAAACAAGATCGAATATGTAAAAGAATATGTTTACCTTGGCCAAATCATATCCCCGGAGGACTCTATGTCAAAGGAAATAAGCAAAAGAATTGCCTGCGGATGGAGGAAATACTGGTCACTAAAGGAAATAATGAAAAATAAGAAATTGAGTATGCGGATTAAGAGGAAGACTTTTGACACCTGCATCCTACCATGCCTGACATACGGGTGCGAAACATGGGCGCTGACAGAGAAACATCGGGAAAAGCTAGCCAACACACAGAGGGCAATGGAGAGGAGCATGTTGGGAGTCAGACGGAGTGACAGGATAAGAAACTACAAAATCAGAGAAGTAACGAAGGTTTCAGACATAATTGCTCGCATTGACCACCTAAAGTGGGGCTGGACGGGGCACATGTTGCGATGTAGAACCGACAAATGGAGCAGACGGGTCACTCTATGGTACCCCAGAGAAAACTGTAGAAGGAGGGGGCGGCCAAGAGTGAGATGGAGGGATGAAATCCGCCTAACTCTGGGACCATACTGGACCAGGGTGGCGGAGGACAGAGCCCAATGGAGAGAGCTGGAGGAGGCCTATGCCAAAAGGCACGCCGAGATAAGGGACATTCTCTAGTCTCGGAGTAAAAGGGCTATCATCATCATCATCATCACATACTCAGATACTTTCAGATCGGAGCATTAAAGTGTTATCTGTATTTTTATTAAAGAGCCTCCAGGATATTCCTCCTCAAGTTAAGAGAAGTAGGGCATAGCGAATCTTCGCTCGAATTGAGCCGCCCGTCCGGGAAAGGACCTCCACCCTATAGAATACCGCAGTCAAATGACCTCTGGGTCGTGTTTCCGCCGGTGAGTAGGGTTTCCGGAGCTCGTGGGGGGTAAGAGTTGGGCCGGCATGGCGGTGGCAACTGACAGGTAACTGACCAGTTACTTGCCCGTTGTCACAGCGACTTGGGCTTCTCTTTCGCTTTCCATCAGGCGTAGTGAAGCCATTATGTCGAGCCACTATAAAAAAACCCCTTATAAATCGTTTAAAAACCTTTATTTACTTACTGATACATTTCTGTTACACGGTACACAGACAATAGGGTGATACGTACAAACTAGTCTGTCTGTCTGTCTATCCCGACCCAGACACAAGACGGGCACAGCTTACAAAGGCTTTACGTAATTCATTTTATTGTCAACAGTTTCTGTCCGAATACTAGTTTACTATTTATCCCGTTTAAATAGAACCTTCATAAATAGCTAGTTTTCTGAGCACAAAGGGTTCTAGTGTTTCTGAAGCTGATTTGTGTAGACAGTGGCTATAGGACCTTTCAACTTGTAACAAGGTCTTTAATTATTATGAACGTAATATTTTTATTGGGGCAGAAATGTGTTTGTTAAACATACGATTATGACTTATGAAGCTTATTTTAGTGTCGTTAAAATATTAATAGATCATAATATTGATATACAGATACACATCAATCATAGTGATCGCATTTTTCAGTCAAGATCGGATACGCAAGCCACGTAAGGAAATCTCACAACTTACATAAGAAGGTACATTTTATTTCAACTCCATAAAATGGTTTTATATAGAACTATATAGCTTACTTTTATTGCAATTTTCACTTCACTTTACCTGAAACAAATAAGAGAGTTCATTATTATTTATTTTTAAAAATAAATATCACGGAGAAATAAGTAGATTAGGTTATTGTGTTTTTTTTTCCTAAATTGTCATGATTACCGGACTGCGGGGGAGTGGAAAGCCTTAGATGAAAGTCAATTCAAATCCTAGGAAAAGTTAGCTAAGGTCGGCCCCCTAGTGGGACTCGAACCTCGGCCTAGGGCGTTTCTGGGAATAAAAACCTGAAGTTCTGACTTCATTTAAAATTCATATAAACACGTTGTATATTTAATACCTACTAAAGAAATACAGCACAAGACGAAATAAGACGATTGCAAATAAGATTTCACACGCGACTTACCAAACGAAATTAACCTTTCAAAAACCACGTACGATTCGCGAACGAGCTTTTTCGATTGTTGCCTGCGCACACAACACCGACAAAAGGGTAACTGCTATGCTTACAGTGAAGGAATAACAGTAAAGAAAAAGAAAGGAAGAAAGAAAAACGTTTATTTAGTGCAAAACAATACATGCCAGTTTTAACAAGTAAATGGATTAACATCAAGGTAAAACGTAGGTAGGTATCAAATAAAGAGATAAAAAGAGTTATCTTTGGAAGACAGTTGAGCGGGAAGCATGGCCAATCAATTTTATGACTTTTTTTTTATCATATGAATTTTAGTGTATCACGGGATGTAAGGGAGCGGCCTATTATCTTTTCGCTCCAAGCCTCACCTGCCCGTGGTGCCCCCTGCCGAACAACAAACGGGGCGCTGGCAACCGATTGATGGCGGTACAACCATCACAATTGCAGGCGTAGCTAAATATCAGAGACAGATGATGGGCAGCAGCGTCACCGAAGCGAGTAGCTACGCCCCGCTATCACCAAGCCGCCTGCCCAGTGTGGCGATTACGGGTACATCCTCCAGATTTTTGCCTTAAGGACTGCAATAGGTTGATGATTTTTTTTTTATGCGAGAGGCAGCAGACGGGCAAGTGTGATGCCTGATGGTAAGCAGTCGACACCGCCCATGGACACCCGCAGTCGCTGCCAGCCTTTTAAATATGAATACGCTCGTTTCTTGAAAGTTCCCAAGTCCTAGCGGTTTGTATGAATTTGGTGTATGTTTTATGATACAAACTTCATTGAAGTCCTAAAGATGTACTCGTAGAATCAATAAAACAAATCATCTTCGAGCGTGCATCAGCTGTGGACCGATTTCTTTTGGTTTGGAACCGTCGACGACTTTAAGCCTGCCTACAGAAAGATCGGATTTCAAGGAATACATGATAGCCCTATATTTCCTCCACCCCTCCGCCTCCCACCCCTAGATTTTTGTATAAATAAGTGGAGGTCTTTTTTGTCATTTAAAGATCAAAACAGACTTGGCTCACTGTACATTTATCAAATACTCGTACATAGGTGAACAGGAAAATAAATTCCCCGTCTCTCAAGACGTATTTTTATTTGATTGGAGGAAATGATTTGACAAAGGCACCAGGAACGAGGAAAGCCCACTTTGAGCAGAGCGGCCATCGGAATTTCAGATCACTATTTATGGGATTTTTGTACGGAACGACGATTGAACGGTACATTGATTTTTTTTAACAAGTTTGAGTTCGAATGACTGAGGGCTATGAATTTCGGGTTAGGTAAAAAACGTTTACATGTGTTTTATTTTTTACTAGCTGTGCCAGCGGCGTCGCTCGCGTGGATATCGGGTTTCAAAAATAACGGACTTCCATATAATACCCATCTATACCTTGTGCCTAAGTTTTAAGTTAGACCTCTAGCAATACATTGGTGAAAACAGTAAACAGTAGTTTTCGCGTAATGCGCGTTCAAACATACAGGTTTAAATTTCTCGCGTTTTCCCAACACTTCCCGTCACTGCTCCGCTCCTATTGATTGTAGCGTGATGAAAAGTATCCTATAACCTGCCCAGGAGTATGAAGAATAATTGTACCAAGTTTCGTCAAAATCTGTTCAGTAGTTTTTTTTTCTATAACGAACATACAGACAGACAGACAGACAGACAGACAGACAAAAATTTTACTGATTGCATTTTTGGTATCAGTATCGATCACTTATCACCCCCTGATAGTTATTTTGAAAAAATATTTTATGTACAGAATTGACCTCTCTACAGATTTGTTATAAGTATAGATATAGATTATGTAAAGAGATGTAAGGAGCGACCATTAATATTTTACGTTCCAAGCCACACTCACTTGCCCGTGGTGCATCCTCCTGAATGACAGCCGAGGCTCTGGCGACCAACTGGTGGCGGTATAACCATCACGATTGAAGGCGTAGCTATATATCACCGAGGCATCACCGGAGCGAGAACTTACGCCCTACGATCGCCAACCTTTAAAACCATTATGGGTAAATCCTCCAGATTCTTGACGAAAGTGGCGAACAACTGGTGAAGCCCTATGTCCAGCAGTGGACTGCGATAGGCTGATGATGATGAGGTAAACGCTGCTGCCCGTTTCCTGATATTCCCTTAGTCGTCTTCTTAGAACCAAGGGTCGTGGGTTCGATTCCCACCCGGGAAAAATATTCGTGTGATGAACATTTGTATTTGTTACGTGTCTGGGTGTTTATATTTGTATTTAAGTATTTATTAATGGTATTTCGTTGTTCTGACACCCATAACACAAGTGCTTAAGCTACTTACTTTGGGATTGGAGCAATGTATGTCATGTTGTCTGATATTTATTTATATTTATTCGACACCCACGGATGTTAATATCAAAGATATTTTAAGAAACATAGAATCTACTCACATACGTTACATTTTACAACACAGTATTTATGGAGCTCGATGGGGATATCCCGAAATAACGGGAAACGCGGCATAAATAATATATTAAGCGGTACAGTGAACGCTACTCAGTTGACATTTGGGTTTTACCGCGCAGCGTTAGGATGTGACGTCACAGGCTTTTACCTATGCATACAGAATAGGCCTGTTGCCGTAAAGAATGTAATTAGTCCGTCTTTTAGATTGTTCAAAAATAAAACGTATTTTTTCATTTGTAAATTAGACTAAAAATCACAAAGATAATTATAGCTAATTAAAATTACGCGTGACGTCAAAGAGTAGGAGTTTTTTCGCCACTGAGTGGACGTCAAAGACTCCCACTTCTACATTTTGATGCCTTGTATCTTTGTTATTTTTTTTCAGTGAAAAAAGGAAAAATACGTGTCCAATATATTTTTATAATCTAAAACACGTACTAAATAAAATTTAATTATTTTCACCCTGGGAACATCCCTATTGCTTGCGGAAAAAGGATTGTGTGGTTCAGTGGTGGTCAACATCATCATCATCATCAGCCTATCGCAATCCACTGCTGGGCATAGGCCTCTGCTGTTCGCCATTGAGCAAACACCTGGAGGCTTTACCCATAATCGCCACGTAACATTACTGATTGCATTTTTGACATCAGTATCGATCACATCACCCTCAGATAGTTATTTTGAAAATATATTTCATATACAGAATTGACCTCTCTAGAGATTTAATATAAGTATAGATGTATTTGTTACAAAAAAAGACATTATCTAAGTTTTTACATAGTACTCATAGTACAAGCTTTGGCTTAGTTTTGGACTAGATGGCGCTGTGTGGCTCAGCGTGGCATGCGGTCTTTATGTGGCATGTTTAACTTAATGTACCTACCTAAGTCACTACGCTTTTAGTAATATTTATTTATTACAGGTACACATTTAAGTCACAGTCGTATTCCAAAACAAAGAGTCCGATATTCAGATAAAAATACAATAGCATACTCATTTTTATACATTTATTCATGGATTGTAATAGTCCGAACTCTCCCTTTATTGCTAAACTATGTAGTTTCATCTCTATGGGATTTCCCATTGAAATATCATGCAAATTTTTATCCCCTCGTCCAAGGGATAAACAACAATGAATTTTAAAACATCCTTTCTTATGTGTTATGATTTTCCGACTTTTTTGGCATAAATGGTTGCTACGGACAAGTTGTTAACCAATCAACCTAATTTAGTTAGTTTCCTGGTCCTAAAATGAGCCCGAAGTCTCTTCAGAGAAGCAATCTTCGCTTGAATTGAGCCGCTCTTCCAGGGAACCCCCACCTTATAGAATACCGCAGCCAAATAACCTCCGGGTCGTGTTTCTGCCGGGGAGTAGGGTTTGCGGAGCTTTTGTGGGTTAGGGTTGGGCCGGCATGGCGGTGGCAACTGACCAGTTATTTGCTCATTGTCACAGCGACTTGGGCTCCTCTTTCGCTTTACATCAGGCGTATGTCGAGCTACGATAAAAAACTACACTTTTTTCGCCGAGTGTACGGTGATTGCCGACCAGGCGGGTAAACCGGCTGACACGCTGAAGTCTCAAGAAATCCCTTTGACTTGAAAGTTGACTATCACGATACTCACGGGCAGAAAAGGCACAGTGATTTGTATTCTTTTCCGTAACCGTACGGAGAAACCGCATATTTTTTTTAATAATCTCGTAGGTAAATCACAAAATCATTCGTTTTCAGTCTCTGAAGAATTAATAAACTACTTCCTGCATAGATACGAGTAATTGTTTCCATATCAGTAGATAGATATTTATATGAGTCACTGTAATAAACTGCCGAAAAGATATGGCACATCAAAGGGATGGGTGGCGGCGTTAAGTGGAGGCCACACCGGCAGCAGATTGAGGGAGCGAGACGCAAATATATTACGAGTATTATCTAGCTGTGCCAGCGGCGTCGCACGCGTGGATATCGGGTTTCAAAAATCACGGACTTCCATGAAATGGTGTCTAAATTTTATGTTGGACCTCTAGTTTAAGAGAGGTAGGGCATAGCGAATCTTCGCTCGAATTGAGCTGCCCGTCCGGGGAAGGACCTCCACCCTATAGAATACCGCAGCCAAACGACCTCCGGGTCGTGTTCCTGCTGGTGAGTAGGGTCTCCGGAGCGCGTGGGGGGTTAGGGTTGGGCCGGTGTGGCAGTGGCAACTGACAGGTAACTGACCAGTTACTTGCCAGTTGTCACAGCGACTTGGGCTTCTCTTTGGCTTTCCATCAGGCGTAGGGAAGCTATTATGTCGAGCTACTATAAAAAAAAAAAAACATCGTCATGGACCATTGAGTGGTTCGCGCCCCCGCGCTTATGGCGTGGTGATTATAGATAAATCTTTCTTTTTCTGCCCTAAAGTGGTCAACAACTGGAGAATCCTATGTCCAGCAGTGGACTGCTTTAGGCTAAAGAAGAAAGATGTAAAACGATGTCTTTTTAAAACTAAAGCCACATCGCTGACTGCGTGGCCTGCCTTTTAAAAAGCAAATGAACAAGCGAGCGTTTGCACTGAGCGAGTTTGGACATGCAACGGAATAATTTGTTTATCTAATGGAGTGAGACATGCACAGTTAATGGCGGGTATAAAACTAGAGCTTAAAAATGGGGTAAACGTTTGCAGTTGCTAATTACCATGTTTCTAACATTACCATATCTTTTTAAAGCTTCCGGCTGAATAAATAAGTGTCCGTGTGGTTTGACTGGCTCGGTGGCTCAATTGGTAGTGCCTGAGCCAAGGGCTGTGGGTTTGTCTGTTTGTATTGGTCTGGGTGTTTTCTATGTATAATATGTATTTATTCACAAAAAAATGTATTTATGTAAGTTTATCAGTTGTCTAGTACCCATAGAACTATTTATTAATCTGTGCTTCGGCTTAGTTTGGGGCTAGATGGCGCTGTGTGGCCCAGGGTGGCATGTCTTGGGTCATTTATATTTTATTTATTTACAGATTTAGAATAGGACAACCCCGTCTCATCGCGTGGGTGTCTTTTCTTTATTACGGAATCATTTAAACGGGACTTGAGAATTGCATAATGATATCCTTGTGTAGTGTAGGATGCCCCCAGGCAAGGTGAAGTGACGATTTGCGCAAGACGGCTGGCAAGTGCTGGATGCGAGAGGCCCGGGACCGATCGAAGTGGCGAGCATTGGGAGAGGCCTTTGTCCAGCAGTGGACTCATGTGGGCTGATGATGATGATCCTTGTGGTTTCCGGATTTTCAATAGGACATCCCGTGGGTGTCGCAAAATACCATTAAGGGAATATCAGCGTCACCGGAGCAAGGAGCTACGCCCTGCGATTTACAATCCGCCTGCCCGCGTGACGATTATGATCAGGCGTTTGCCTCATCATCAGCCTATAGCAGTCCACTGCTTGACATAGTCCTCTCCAGTTGTTCGCCACTTAGGGCAAACATCTGGAGGATATACTCATAATCACTAGGCTGGGTTGGAGATCGCAGGGCGTAAGATTCTCGCTCCAGTGACGCTGCTGCCCGTCACCGGTCCGTGGTATTCAGCTACGCTAGCTGTGACGATTATACCGCCACCAGTCGGTTGCCAGCGCCTCGTTTGTTATTTGGCAGGATGCACCACGGGCAGGTGAGGATGATAGGTTGCCCTTACATCCACATCCCTAAAGTGCGTTTGTCTAAAGAGGCGAAAAGCTGGTGAAGCCCTAAGTCGAGCTGTGGACTGCAATAGGCTGATGATGAAGGGAATATCAGGAAACGAACAGCAGGTTTTATTTACTTGGATCAGTTATCCCTGTCCTGCAAAGCGTGGTGACAAAGGCAAATAGATCTAAATGACAGCTGTCATTGGGGAGGCAAAAGTCTTGCAGGCTGATGATAATGATGTTGATAAAAAGGTCAGTATCACTACCGTCTCCCTGAACATTAAATTCGGAACCAATTTACCTAAATTCACTTCTAAAATTGCCTGCGAATCTTGCGCTTAGGCGATCAACGCCCTACCGAGCTCGTCAAACAAGTTATCGCCTAGTTATAACTTAATCATAGACAAACAAATAGCGAACTGTTTCAAATGCACGTCTGTTCTGACCCCAGGGCCAGAGTCGCAATTAATAGCGGAAACTCGCAGCGATTCGCACGCGGAAGTTTTCGCTCCGGGCTGCCAATTCCGTGCTAAGTTCTCGCGAAGTTTGAGTGTGTAGAGATGTACCTTTAAATATTTCTTATCGATATGCAGCGATTTGTCTGTGTCCCAAGAAATGCAGTCTATGAGTGGCGATAACATCACATAGGTCGTCTACCTTCCTTAGTAACAAAAGAAAACCCTAGTTCTTTGTAAAAGTTCTGGACATTTCCAGTTAGGAAACGCGGCCCTCCTAGTGGGATGCCCTCCAGCTAGGTGAACAGACGACATAATAAAAATCGCGGGTAGCTTGTAACCGGCCAATGTGGAAGTCTTTGGGGAAGTCCATCAGTAGATATCCTACGTTTGAATATTATAATGATGACGTCCTGTCATCATATTTCTTATTCTAATTAGCGTGGGCTGCAACAGTTTTGATAAGTAATAATATCTTTAAATGATAAGTCTGTATGATAATAATCTGACGTAGGTTTAAGCTATGTTACTGTAAAGTTTCAGTAAAACCAGTCCATTAATTTACGCGTGAAAGGGAACATGTGTGACGGGTATACATCGTACATTGTACTTGTATTTGTAGGAAGTAGAAAGTTTGTATTTTCGATCGATATCGATAAATGATGAACGTACACGTTCACTGCACTATCGCTAAGTTGAAATGTTTGAAGTCTGTATGTGTGTACGAACAAAATCCCGGCGATCTTTTTTTGTTTCCAAGGAAACTGATGTTTTATGGAAAAAGTAATTGATGTAAAAGTTTGTTGTCAGAACTCACAGATAATAAAATGTTTTGTCAAAGAACGAATAAGTATTAAATACGGCTGGATTTCTTTGAAGCGTAGGTAACGGGAAGCTTGGTTGGTCTAGAGGTATTTTATTACTTTCAAATTATCATATAATGGATTCTAGTTTATAAATAAGGTGTTATTATATGCTCTTAGTTCAATGAAGTGATAATAAATCTTTTAGCGTGCATGGGATGTCGAACGACATATCGGTTGGACAACTTCATAGATATTAAGAGCTCGTGGTCTCCGGAGCTCGTGGGGGGTTAGGGTTGGGCCGGCATGGCAGTGGCAACTGACTGGTAACTAACCAGCTACTTGCCAGTTGTCACAGCGACTTGGGCTTCTCTTTGGCTTTCCATCAGGCGTATGGAAGCCATTATATCGAGCTACTATAAAAAAAAAGAATATAAGTAATAGGCTACACAAATATTGTATTATGATAAAACCAAAGCATGCCAAATCAATTACTTTACTAAACCAAATATAAATAAAGCATCTTTGTACCAACACAATAGCTATCAATATCTCTAATAAAAATTTCCAAATATTCTAATCCAATCTCCATTATATTCCATTGATCATCGCGGGAAAAAAGGATCTTCGTATGTTCTTTCAAAAATACTTGATCCCTTAAAGTATTCAGAACATTTCCCATGCGGTCGGGGTTTGCCTTTAGCTAAGTAGGTACCTAACCTTTACTCAAATAAGGGGATCTCTATTGAGGAAAAAATTTGTTTAAAAACTTTTTCAGACCGACAATAGCCTTTGTTGTTTGTGGTTAACATGGTATGGGTAACATCTAAAGTTGGGTGTAGTTGTGTAAACGTAGGTAGATATCTGTTTACACTAGACTTTTTAATTTGTTTTTATAGTAGCTTGTCATAATAGCTTCCCTACGGCTGATGGAAAGCGAAAGAGAAGTCAAAGTCGCTGTGACAACGGGCAAGCAACTGGTCAGTTACCTGTCAGTTGCCACCGCCATGCCGACCCAGCCCTATTATAGCGGTATTTCATTACAGAAAACAATACCTATCTAAGTAATTTTATCAGTTGTCTAGTAGTCACAAGCTTCGACTAAAAGAAGATGCGAAACGTGATACACGAGTTTTTTGAATTAGCACCATTCAAATCGTTATATTTTATCGGTTTATTCGCAGTATCTATCCTTTTTCGAAAGAAATTAAAAAAAAGAAAGCAACAAAATAGATCGAAATTGATTTACGCTTCGAAAGAAAGAAAGAAAAGACGTTTTTGTAGTTATACTATTAGAACCAAACATTGTATGAGGAAGGACTGTTGAATAAGATACAGATTTAGTCCTAGTTTAGGAAACAGAAGTTCGATAAAATGTTTATTTATGTATTAGACACTATAACTATATCAATACTATAATAATGTGCTTAATAATGTTTATTCAGTGACTTACATAGAATAACACAATTACTAACAAAGCATAAATGTTGCGGCGACAAAAGACGCCGTGACGCTGGTCTTTCGCACATGTCTCGAAGGAACCCAACTGTGCGCCGCGACATCACCACTACAAAAATACTAAGTAGTAACTTAACCCTCCATAGAATAGAATCAAACTTTTACCACCCCCATAGAGTTACAAAACTGTCAAAGTGACAATCCATTGAATCGTGCTTCGAATGACGAACACAACGGTCCCATAAACCTTGGGACAGTCTCGCAGACGACAGCTGTTAAAGTTAGTTAATTGACACTTAGATAAGTAACCTAATATAATCTTTGGAGGATTGTTGAAAGGTTTGCATTCAATATGGTGACTTTGGCACCAACTAGGAAGAACACCCTTTCGAAAAAAAATAAACTTACCAATCGGTTCACAATTTTTGGAGATATGTGGTAACAAACATAAAACAACAACAAAAAATATTCAATCGAATTGAGAACTTCTATTTTTGAAGTCGGTTAAAAAAATGCCAAACCTACCTTTCTATAGCATCAGGTGTATTCTACCCAGCAATCAAGACATAAAGTGCCTATAACAAGTCGTAAAGATTTAAAAGCCCTCGCTTTCAAAACGCCCCATCAATTCTAAATGACGTTTAAAACGTCAAAGGTCACCGAGTCCCTTATTCTTTTGACAGTAATTCAAAATGGCCACTCCGAACCCCAGTAGAGTTACAGCCATTCCTATTATTAACAATTTAATGTTCGGAAAATTACTTTACTCTGCCACCTTTACGGGACTCGTAAATATAACGGTTGTCGGAAAAGGTTCCTGCATTTCTACATTTCTGAAAGTAGGTACAATTTGATAGGTAATGGAACGTAAAAGATGTTTAAATTGGAGTTCTAATTAAATACAATTTAAGAGAGCTAGGGCATAGCGAATCTTCGCTCGGATTGAGCTGCCCGTCCGGGGAAGGACCTCCACCCTATAGAATACCGCAGTCAAAAGACCTCCGGGTTGTGTTTCTGCTGGAGCTGTAGCGCTGTAGCTCTTATAGTTTCGGAATAAACTGGCTGTGACATACGGATGGACAGACATGACGAATCTATGAGGGTCCCGTTTTTGCCATTTGGCGGATCCCTAAAAATAATGTAAATGACAGGAAAAAAATCTATCAATTGTTTTTCGGATCACATCAAAATTGTCAGTTCCGCAATGTGGAAGTAAATAAACAGTATAAATTATTAATTAATTATCGCCTGTTATTGAAGCTCCACCCGTAGACCAAAATCCTGTACAACACCAGAATCCACACATTACCAAATCACGAGTGTTTGTTAGCAAAACGCCCGCGGTAACGGGAGACCTACAAAATTTAAACGAAACAAATCTTAATTAGCCTCTTTTATTATTATAATGCCTCTTAATTGGCTCGCAATACAATGCTACGGCGTATTTGTGAAGTTTTTTTTTCAATCAGAACGTTTTCTTTTGTTCGGTAGTTAATTAAAAAAACGAAGCTTTTAAATATTTCTTTTAATATTAAATGTACCGAAATTTAGCTACAGCATATTCTCAAGGAGAATACAGACCAAACAAGAGCTTTTTGGAGGGCGTTAGTTTGAAACAAAGCTGTCAAAAATTTACTGCGATTCGGAAAATACCGCGGCTGGGAGCTCATTCCAGAGCTTACACGTAACGCGGAAAGAACGACCGTTGGAAAAGAACAGTTCTTGAAAGAAAGGTTTCGTAATGGTAGGGGTAGACTCTGCCGCGGCGTCGTGTCGAGTAGCGCGATGAGTCAAACAGTTCCTCAGAGCACTCTCCATGAAATAGTCTGTAGAAGACGCTTTTACTTTTACAGGTTGTACACTAAAAGAATAAAAGTAAAAAACGCAAAACAGAAAGTTGAATGTATTTGAGCGTGGAGGCGAGGCGTAGTACGAGGAATAATTGGTGCCGAGCCAATTCTACGCGTTGGGCATTAAATATACGACGTCTCATTGCGTTCGCTGTCGATCATTTGGGACCGGACGTCACGCAATATGAAGCGGTTATTTCTTCCAAAATATCGGCTGTATTTTCTGTTTGTTTAATATGGTTGCTCACTTGGTTTAATATGCTATATTAATTATTACATCTAGCCGCATTGTTTGAAATGATATATAACCTTTTTTCAGTTCTTGTTATTACCCACTTTTTATGGTTTTATTAATATTAAGGTGGAGTGATAAATTTGCGCTCGATGGTTAGCTGGTGCTGTATATTAATAAATATTTTATTACGTATTATACAAAATAACGTTATCTATTAATAGGTTCAGTAAGACAATTATGGTGGGCTGACAACCGAACTAGGACGAGTCATGTATATCTGGTTTTTAAGGATGTGGGAAGCCCAGGCGATGCAAGTGATAAGTCTATTCAATTGTCCGTCACTTTGTCAATAGACATCGCAGATAGATATTTGGGAAGGCCTACATCCAGAAATGGATGCTAAAGGTGATGATTATAGATTAATAGTAAAGCTGATGTTATCTACCGTTTATCAAAGTACGAATCCCTACAAATCTTGATAAAAAAAAACGGTCAGAAATATCGCACACTTAAACAAACAATTGAAATAGTGTACCTACGCAGTACGAATGTTGAGTGTGCATTGCAGTGCAGGTGTTAATATTACATTCGTTACTGTTAGTTTATGATTGAATTTTGCTACATATAACGTAAACTTTAATAAATAAACAATATGATTTATATGCGCATGAGACCCAGTTGTATCGTGTTGGTACCGAGCCAAACTGTATGCACCGCGACTACAACATACGGAGTATGTTTGCGTTCTCAGAATAAAACGATACTTTGCATGAAATATAATATTTTTGGGTTCGAAATGTGTTTGTGCTTGACTGCGATTCGCCTGATGGTAAGCAATAAGATTACGTCTCACGGGGTACAAACAAGAAGCCTGGCAAAGGCTTGCACTATGAAGGTGGAGACGAAACGCGCTGTACGACGAAATAATATATTATGTCGGTGCTCAATGAGATAGAGAGAGAGAGAGAAGGAGAGAGTAAAAGCATCTGGATAGTGATATCCAGCAGCAGTGTGAACTGCTCGTAATAATAAAGAAACAAAGCTGGCAAGAGATTCACTCTTATAATCTATTCAGATTATAGTTTTAAATATCTGCAAGCTCAAGATTCCTGTATTCGGTTGAGTATTCACTTACATAGTTTGAAAACTAAAACATTTTATTATGAAAACTCTGAAGAAAACTTAAGGTAAATTCAAATAAAATAACTAAATTACAGATAATCTCACCGATACGACGTTCTAAAATAACAACCAACATAAAACCGTAACGGGCCGTAACCCACACGTAATCAAACACATTTCCCCTATATTTACATTCACAGATAACATTACAATACGTTATTTTATTCGCGACCATTAACCGCGTCATAAACGCAACAGGCGCGGTCGCAAAATCGTACGTGTGTTTACGCAATTATAAGTCTCCTCTAGATTTTTATACGCATTAAATCCTTCTAGTGGGTGTTATATAGCGCTGTTACGTCGAATTAGCGGTTTGTTCAATTGTAAACTCTATTTTTAACTGGCGTAGTTGTAATTTCGAACTCGTTATATTATAGTGATTTTGCCAAAAATGTTTGTACGTTTCGTTCCGTTCCATTGAATAATAGGCTATTTATAACACACTCGTAGACCAATCAATTAGGAAAGTTTTCTAAATGTCCCCGTCGCGTGTGTATTTTTAATGAGCTTATTTGTTGTGTACTTTTTTTTACATTAGCACACATGTGGCCTCTCGTGGTTCGTCTGTTGGAAAGCGAAAGAAAGGCCCAAGATGCAACGAATGAGAAACCAAATCAATAACTTGCCCGTCTCTTATGACGGGTCATTCATCATCATCAACATCAGCCTATTGCAGTCCACTGCTGGACATAGGCCTATCCAGTTGTTCGCACTTAGGGCAAAAGCTTTACCCATAATCGCTAGATTGGCGAGTTGGCGTACGCAGGGCGTAGTTTCTCGCTTCGATGATCCTGCTGCCCGTCATCGGTCTGCTATATAGCAACGCCTTCGATTGTGATGGTTATACAGCCACCAGTCGATTGCCAGCGCCTCGTTGTTATTCGGCAGAAAGCTCCTTAGGTAGGTGAGGTTGGCTTGGAGAGAAAATACTCCCTTACACCCCTTTGAAATTCGATCAAGAAAGTATTATTTCATACTTTTATGTCATAGTGCGCAATAAAAATACTATGCCAATGGTTCCCTATCCCTCCTTTAAGCTATCTATACCTTACAGAAAATGTTACAGGACGTCTTGCATAATTTGAAAATAGATTCTTGAATCACTGAAACGCTCGCTCCCAAGGGGCAGACGGTACTTCGACACAAAAGGAACTCTGTTTCCTTACCCATTTTAATTAGGTACGCTTTATATTTTTAATGGAAAAACCGGCACTTCATATTCTCTTATTGTGTCCGTCATATGTATCGTATTCTTAGGTATAGTCTTAGAGAACCCCCGGATAATCTAATCACGGCTTGATTACTGAAATTGGTAATAGATGAGTAAGTAAAGGTCTAAAATGGTAGGTACGTGTAGTAAAGTAAGTATTTAGGTAGTTAAAGTGTTTCAAAATT
This sequence comes from Conogethes punctiferalis, assembly GCA_031163375.1. Taxonomy (NCBI): domain Eukaryota; kingdom Metazoa; phylum Arthropoda; class Insecta; order Lepidoptera; family Crambidae; genus Conogethes; species Conogethes punctiferalis. Next base: position 14,918,576 of record CM062089.1, on the reverse strand, counting down.
AATTAAATAATATTAATATTGTAGACAAAAAAGAATTGACTTCGTTTACATAGATACATATTTTACATAATGCGTGTAATTTTAATTTTACATAACGTGTGTCCAGACTTTATCAGCACAATACATTTTTATCACCGACTATCTTTTGAAACCCGACAAAGAGTCTCAGAAACTTTCTTACCTTACACAAGTACATATCTAATATTTGAGCTATAACTTAATTTTCGAGAAGGAAACTTAAACAAAAGCTCCTCTCAAATTATTAAAGTAACTCAAGAAAATTAATTCGAGAAACTTTTTAAGCACTTAACAATAAAAATGCCTTGTCGAAAATGGAATCTCTTTGTAAAGATGTTTTAGTATAAAATGACATCTAAAACTTTGTAGGTCACAGAATTCACATTAATATCGGACTGAAATAAACTGTTGTTTTTCCATTAATATACTGTTTTTTTTTTGTCGCAGGAGACACTTATTTGAGTCTACGGTGTATGAAAGGTGGTGTTTACAATAGGTGGAGTTAACTATACATTTAATAAACTTATGTAACAAAAACCGGCAGAGTGCGAGTCGGACTCGCGCACGTAGGGTTCCGTACCACTGATTGAATGAAAAAAATTAGGTAATTTGATTTATGATGTTTAAAAAAAAACTACTGTCTAGATTTCATTGAAACTAATTTGGTTAGTAGTTTACATAGTAATACACATCATATATTTTTTTCAGTTTTTTAGTGCCCATATTTTAGAAGTTACGGGGAGGGGGACATACAATTTATCACTTTGGAAGAGTCTCTCGCGCAAACTATTCATCTGAGAAAAAAATGATGTTAGAAACCTCAACATCATTTTCAAATACCTATCCTTAGATATCCCACACGTATGGGTTTGATAAAAAAAAAAATTTGAGTTTCAGTTCCATGTATGGGGAACCCCAAAAATTTTGGATTTTTTTCTGATTTTACTTTAAAATCTTAATGCGGTTAACAGAATACATCTACGTACTAAATTTTAATAATGTAGCTCTTATAGTTTCGGAATAAACTGGCTGTGACATACGGACGGACAGACAGACAGACAGACAGACAGACAGACATGACGAATCTATAAGGGTCCCGTTTTTGCCATTTTGGCTACGGAACCCTAAAAATGGCAAATCATTGGCTGGTTTATGTGTAAAAGAAATAAATAACCCAAATAATTAAAAAAAAAGAAATACATATTATTTTAAATCAAATGAAATTAGATAAATGTATGTCCCTACATTATAAATATATATAGTTTTGTCTCAAGTCTATATTAATAAAGATATGTTTTTATATTCCGGCCACGCTACGTGCTCCCCTCTTCTCCTTGAAAATGCCTTAAACAAGCTCTGACATGTCAAATTCACGCATGACAAAAGTGTCTCCGTCATACTGTGTTAGACATTCTTTGTTTGGGGTCCCATTGTGACGGAGTGTGAGGTGGCTTGTATCGAGAGGACGTGTTTTGTGGGATTTTAAAAGCCGGGGTAAAGATACATGGTAAGTACATATTAGAGCCTATAGTTCATCACGCATTAGTAAATCTAGATTAAAATCTTATCATTTTGATAGTTAAAAGTCTTCCACGGTCTTCCATAAATATAATCAGTTTTTAGCTGAAACTTTTCCGAATAGGATACTTGGGGACCTTCAAAAAGCGAGCCTAATTTCTCGAGGAACGGCAACGCACCTATGACTCCCCTGGTGTTGTGGTCTTTGGGCGGTGTGTTGGGTGATCAGTTATCATCAGGGTACCTCTTGTAGGTACCCTGTTTGCCCTACTCTGTCATAAAAAAAGGTTAGGAGGCATTTTTTGCGACTCTACGTCTGAGCATTTTGCGTGATGTGGGCTATACGATGCATAGTTTGCATCATTCTCGCCATCCGAGCTAATCCTTTATAATTTAGCTTATCGAAGATGTCTCTGTCATCTTTTTTTTATAGTACCTCGACATTATGGCTTCCTTACGCCTGATGGAAAGCGAAAGAGAAGCCCAAGTCGTTGTGACAACGGGCAAGTAACTGGAGCGTTACCTGGCGTTACCACCGCCATGCCGACCCAACCCTAACCCCCCGCGAACCCTACTCACCGGCAGAAATATGGGTAACTGGCCGGTTACTTGCCCGTTATCACAGCGACTTGAGCTTCTCTTTCGCTTTCCATCAGGCGTAGGGAAGCCATTATGTCAAGTTACTGTAAAAAAAAAGTATTATTTACCAAAAAAAGTTCTATTCAATAGAACCAATAAACGGGTAAAACGTTTGATATTAATTTATTTCATCGCCAATTTGACTCACAATAAGTTTCATTAGCAAAGTTACCAACAACAAATTAATTAAGTCACCGGAATCATCGTTTCGTCAGAACTTCGTCTACAACAGTTTAGTGGTTCATTACACATTCAGATGGGTTACCATTGAAGCATTAAGCTCCCGCTTAAGTGGGAGCTTAAAAGCTTGAACGGAGCTTAGTCGGGCCTGTATAAATAATTTTGTTCCACGCAGTTAGAAGTAGTTAAGTTTATATTTCTTCCAATTGGTAAGCAGGAAAATGGAATTGAAATAATTAACATTAGTAATGCACGCGACTTCGTTTCTATTTTGGTTCTTGTAATAAATACCACTCATCGCCATCTAGCCCCAAACTAAGCCGAAGCTTGTACTATGGGTACTAGACAACTGACAAACTTACTTAGATACTTTTTTTTGTATATAAATACATATTTATACTTATAATAAATCTGTAGAGAGGTAAATTCTGTACATGGAATATTTTTTCAAAATAACTATTAGGGGGTAATAAGTGTAGTAAGAACTGATTTTAACGAAACTTGGTACAATTTTATTCTTCATACTCCTAGGCAGGTTATAGTATACTTTTCATCACGCTCCGACTAATAGGGGCAGAGCAGTGAAGGTTGGGAAAACGCGAGAATTTTTTATCTGTATGTTTGAACGCGTATCACGAAAAACTACTGCATGGAATTGAATGCGGTTTTCGCCAATGTATTTCTAGAGGTGTAACTTAAAATTAAAGCACCATTTTATGGAAGTCAGTTATTTTTGAAACCCGATATCCACTGGCACAGCTAGTTATACATTGAAAAAACTCTTTTATAATATTGACATTTTAATCCACGTAAATTCAGTTAAATTATGTCATAATTTGTAAAAGAAACATAATTAACGGCTTCCATTTAACGGGTGCACACTTTCAAAAGTTTATAATAACGTTTTATCCAATTAGCTATTCGGGTTTAATATTTATGAGGGCAACTCTGCCCATTAATAAACGTCCAACATATTTTCATTCAAAATGGAACGAAATATGATTAAAAATGATTCATTCGTTCATTTTCCGGATGAGCTGTTGTCGGTTGGCAGTTTCGTTTCCGCCATTAAAAATGTCGAGTTCAATTTCCTATGGAACTAACTTTAGAATAATTGTGGGCAATAATGCGACGGTAGAGGAACTGTGAAATAATTAATTGAGACACTTTGTTTTTATGCTGCAATGTAGGTAAGCGTTGTTCAAGCAAAGGGGTAGGAATTAACCTAGGTACTTTTTTTTTTATTGCCATTAGTGGCAGATGAGCAGGCGGCCTGTCTGATGTTAAACAGTTACCGCCGCCCATGGGCATCAGCAATGCCGGGGCACAGCCATGCCGCTGCCTACCGTGAGGAAAGAGCTCTCTTTAAACCACGCTTAAAGAAGGACATGTCGTAGCGATCAGGGAATACCGCGGCTCGGAGGTCGTTCCAGAGTTTGCAAGTTCGTGGAAGAAATGAACGCTGAAAACGAACAGTTCTGGACAAGATCGTACCTAAAACAGGTTTTGTATGAATTGGAAACTACTTGATCTAACGAACTTTGCACATCTTCGGATTAATTAATATACTTGTAAGAATATAACACTCCATGCGGTAATGCAAATAATTACAAATCACAGGCCCTTTTCTTCCCAAGGGTATTGTAAAAGTTGATTTATGTAGATATTTCAACGTCTCAACCAGTGGTATTGTTTAATCACATTCAAATTGTTTATTGCAAACATGCGGTTTGCCCGCCTGTCTAACTACTGTTTACTCGGTTAAAAATAAATGAAAGTCGTCATAGAACAGAAACTTTTTTTGAACCCGGTGGTAGGGTCATTTTTTGTTTATAAAAATGCTCGTCATATCTATATCTATATGAATATTTAAGTAAAATTTATTTTGTATGTATTTTCGTTTGTATCTTCAATGAGCACCAGATCAAGCCTGGGGCGTTTCCCTGAACCAGACCCGAGACAATTTATATAAGAATATAAATTGTCACGGCCGGGCATCAAACCGAAAGCCTTCGGGTAGTCTGTGCTACCATTGAGCTACTTTACACATAGCAGCAATGAAGATATTTGAAATACCCTTCCCTCCCATTTATAAGTCCACAACACGCGATTACCTACTCTGAATGCTGACTACGTTACATCCACAAAATAGGTGGCAAAACGCACATTCTATTCAATAAAAGAGGTCCCAGCACCATCCAAATTTGACCTTTAAACCGTCCCCATACGGTCCTCACTCCAAATTCCTTATCAGAAATCTTTTCTCTCAAACCATACTCAAGCGATTCCTCCACATATTCCTTGCAGGATAAGGTGTAAATTTGTATTTCAAGAAGTCTGCGTTTTCCAGGGTTGATGGCGATCCGTCATGCGGGTTCTTCGCTAGCCTTGCAGTTATTATTTGAGGTTATTTGCATGAAATCCCCTGAGTACGTCCCGTTCCCTGATCGTGGGTTATTTGAAATTATTGCTGTGATTTGTATTAATACTCTGTGATGCTACGGCGGGACTTTTTATTCGGAGTCATCCTTTTTTTTTGTAGATCCTTCCTTTCAATCAGGGGAGGGAAGGGATGCGAATTAATTCGGCTCCCCTTCTTGAGTTTTATCTTTCAGTAATATTTTGCCAGAATTCTTATTTACGGTGCGAAATATCAGTGACTTTTTAAAATAAATTTACCTACTTCATTTCGTAGCGCTAATGTTTGTCCCGGGTATCAAACCCACGACCCTTGGATCAGAAGGCAGAGGTATTTTTTTTATGGTAGAGGGGGCAAACGGGCCTGAAAGACACCTGATGGTAAGTGATCACTTCAGCCCATAGACACCGCAACACCAGGGGAGTCACAGGTGCGTTGCCGGCCTTTGAGAAATCTATAGGTTCGCTTTTTGAAGGTCCCTAAATCATATCCACTCGGAAAAATTGCAGCAGGAAGCTGATTCCAAAGACCGGTTGCACGACCAAATAAGCCACTGCACCGGTCTAGACATATAGTTTGACTAACACCTTTGTTTTCTATTCTATCCGGCGTGGCCGTGGCGACTGACAAGTAACTGACCAGCTAGTTGTCACAGCGCCTTGGGCTTCTCTTTCGCTTTCCATCAGGCGTAGGGAAGCCATTATGTCGAGCCACTATAAAAAAAAAGTATAGCCTGTAATAAAATGCACATACTCATGTCATACCTACAGATGCGTCTATATATAGACTGAATAAAAATAGTTATACAAGCCAGCATGACCACCATACTATTGCTTGTAATGGGCAAGACAATTCTTTGCCCTTGCCTCTCTTTCACTTCTCAAAAGGGAAGCTATTACTATGAAAAAAAATACCGCGACCCGCACATATAAGTCAATTTCACCCCATTATACCTCGTAATGCTCGCCGCATCCAGGTTATTCACACCACCCGCCCTGCCTTTATATTTTTTATGTTTTAAATAGCTACTTTAAAATGTAGTACCTAATATAGTTTTCGGTCATTGCGGTCACGACCCACAGATTGACAATCACTGGTCTACACCCAGCAGGCTATAGAGAGGGCTTTGCCCCGCATCACACCCCTTTTCATTGTTCTAATATAAATGCCCTATAGGTACAATGGACATCGAACACCAGTTCTCAAACTGTAGCGACCACACAACGGTTACAGCATGTCAGCGCAGTGTTGGAATAGCGTTCACGCAGTATTTATGCAGTGTTCACGCGGTTTTCACGGAGCATTTACTTAGTGCTTACAGTGTGACACGATAGGGGCGCTGTACCAAGTTTCATACAAATGTTTATGGAAACGTTACGCATACTTTTTCGAAAATGTTCGTGCTAGGCACACTGTTTACGGTTACGTTACGCATACTTTTTCGAAAGTGTTGGTGTTAGGCACACTGTTTACACGCAGTTTTCATGAAATTGTTCACGTAGTTATTACATTGTCTGTTTTCACGTAATGTTAACGCAGTCATCACGCATTAATTCAACACACAGGCGAATTGCAGTCAAGCGCCAACCCGTTCCTTAGTGTGATCAAATCCTTAGGCTACCGCCGAATTAGGCAGTCGGTACACGCCGCGACCCCTCTGCGCGTTTGCAATTACGTGAGTCGTTTTGCGGAGAGCTTTCCGACGTTTTTCATCCTTTTGCGACTTTTTATTTGGTAATAAACGAAAACTTTTCATTTGTTAGGTGAATACAAAAAGTATAACTCATTAGGGGTTTGGGATGTAAGGGAGCGGACTATCATCTTTTCGCTCCAAGCCAACCTCACCTGCCCGTGGTGAATCCTGCCGAACAACAAACAAGGCGCTGGCAACCGACTGATGGCGGTATAACCACTACAATTGAAGGCGCTGCTAAATACCACAGGCTGATGACGGGCAGCAGCGTCATCAGAGCGAGTACCGCCACTAGTCGGTTGCCAGCGCCTCGTTTGCTATTCGGCAGGATGCACCACGGGCAGGTGAGGTTGGCTTGGAGCGAAATGATGATAGACCGCTCCCTTACATCCCACTGTATTTGTGTGCTTCTTAAGACTCGTAACTCAGCAATGAGGAAAAAGAATCATTTATATTATACACCTGTAAATGCCGTTAAGAATATCGATTTTGTTAAATTAGGTCGCCAACTGTCACCTGTCTCATTATCGCTTCGCTTCCGAATTCAACCCGCTTTTATTGTTTGATCTGTCATCTGTCATGTCATACGAAAAGTGACAGAAACTCATTTAAGTTTAGATGAATTGCTCACTGCAGTGATGTCAGAGGCTTAAACTCGATTTTCATAGACCAAAACTAATATTTCAAGGATTTAAAAAACATGCAATTATTATTCAACGTTTAAATTTTTTATCTCTTAGTCTTGTTTTGTACCAAACTACCAAGTTGTATAAATAAATAAAAAAGAGAGCAAAAAGTTAAAACAAATATGGCGGATTAAAAAATCTATTTTTCAATTGAAGTTTTAGTGAAATTCTATTGTTCGTGTATGTATGTCATATAAATTAAATATAAATAACTAGATATATGAAACTGGAATAAAAAAGTCTGTGAAATTTAGTGCATGCACTATTTGAGCCTAGCCATAAGACCATAATATTAATGTCATATTTAATATTGGTTATTGAAAATGTCTGTTTGTGTTAGGTTTAGGTTTAAAGAAATTTATTCTCATAAGAAATTTACATTTCACTTAAAATGAGATAATACATAATACATTATAAATATAAAAATAAAATAAAATTAGTCGTCGGTGCCCGCTGATATATAAGACTTAAGTTTTGTCTTAAATGCTTCAACGCTCTTACATTCTTTAATGCTGTCTGGTAGGCTGTTATATAGTTGTGCTCCCTCAAAAAATATAGTTTTTTTACCGTAATTCGTCCTAGGAGTAATTAATGTTAGTTGGTTTTGTTTTCGCAGATTATGTTTATTTATTTTTATATTCAATTCCAAATTTGATTTGATAGTTTTAGTTAAGATCTTTTTTATTAGGATGCATGTGTTGTAAGTGTACATTTGATGAAGATTAAATATTTTAGTTTTTTTATATAATTGTATTGTAGCAGTACGGAATGGATAATGAAATAGCACTTTAATTATTTTATTTTGAGTTCTCTGTAAAGAATTTAAATTAGATTTTGCAGCAGATCCCCAAATTTCTATTAGGTATTCTAGGTGTGATTTGACTAAAGTGTTGTATATAATTGGTTTGACCGTTTTCGGAATACAGTGTGCTATTTTACGCAGTGCTTGTTAATTGTTAATTAAATTGAAATAAAAATCACATATCAAATACATTACTGTTAATGATATTCCACTTCACTTTACCTGAAGCAAACAAAAGAGTTCATTAGTATTTATTATACCTACATATACATTGATACCCGATACCAAATTTTAATTAGTGTTTATTAGCTTAAATGAACAATTTCGGAGACTCCTAACAAACACAAACATTTGTGTACCTACATTCCGCATCAGGTACGAAATTTGTATGACTAACTCTAACTAATAACTGTCAAAAGAATGTGATATAAAAATAACCTATCTTTTACATCTTATATCTACCAAGCATAAACAAATAAGTAACCCACATGGCACGCTGGGCCACACATCGCCATCTAGCCCCAAACTAAGCCGAAGTACTAGACAACTGACAGGCTCGGTGGCTCAATAATTGGTAGTGACCCCTGCCTTCTGAACCAAGGGTCGTGGGTTCGATTCCCACCCGAGACAAACATTCGTTTGATGAACAAGGGTGTGTTTGTTCCGTGTCTGGGTGTATATTATTGTATTTAAGTATTTATTTGTGGTACCTTCGTTGTTCTGATACCCATGACACAAGTGCTTAAGCTACTTACTTTGGGATCAGAGCAATGTATGTGATGTTGTCTAATATTTAAAAAAACTGATAAACTTACTTAGATACTTTTTTTTTGTAGATAAATACATATGATACATAGTAAACACGCAGACCGTAGATCAATAGATACAGATTATTATCAACACACTACTCCTATACATCCTTTTAATTATAAAGAACAATGGGAGAACCGTAACCGTGAATTAACTACCATTCATCTGTCCAAGACACACGATTACAACCGTACACTAGCCACAAAGGTTGATCAGATCCCTTTAACAGGAAATTGACTGTAATTCAGCCGTGGATAGTTAGAGGTTTCCAGGGAAAAACTACTTTATCCCGGAAAATTGGTCCCAGAGGTCAGCTATAACATTTAGATCTGTGACAGACCAAAATACGCGAAGGTGTAAATTCGGTAACTGCTAATATAGTTCTTAATCATTGGAAATAGAATCCATTATAATATATAGGTAACAGAAGTAACTCTTCAACACCTACTTTTTAACGTACCAACCTATAAATGAATACATATACCTACATAATAATAAATAAACATTCTGTCCAAAAAAATATAAATAAGTATTACATGCATTTATTTATGTAATGAAAATAGTTTGGACGACGTTGCTCTTTCTTCAGTAAAATACATTCTCTCTACCTGAAGGTTGTCTAGAAGAGATCGCTTACTAGGGATAAGATTCCCTAATTGTACCACAAGATATCTGTAATATCTTTTGCTGTATAAAAAATCGTATTTTTGTGCAATAATATCTATCATCAAGATAAATATTGATTACTTTCGGAGTTAAATAGCGTACCATTTCAATTTATTTTATAGGAACACGGCATAATAGCTACTCCACGAGAAAGCGAGAGAGAAGCCCAAGTCGCTGCGACAACGGGCAGGTAACCAAACCAGTTACCTGTTAGCTGCCACCGCCATGCCGTCCCATAAGATGCAAAGACAATTCCAGATACTATAGAGACAGAATATTGTTTCGCGGCAAAATACGGTCGTACGATTAAATACCATTGAAGATGTTACTTTTTTATATAAAGGACCACTATGCTAGCCTAGGCGGTCTTGTCATCATCACCGGGCAAGTGCGAAAGCGAATGACTATCGCCCTACAGAAGGTAACCCAAAACAGCTAAGGCTCAGCTCTTTGCCCCTAAAAGGGGCATTGCCCTCATGGAGTGCTGACGAGTCGTTACCTGGAAGACGTTTTATGTGAATACATTGGTCAATGTCCTCGTGAAAGTCTTAATACTAAGAGGGGGAATCATTCCCCTTAATACTAAAATCTTTGATAGCCTAGCGTCTTGAAAAGGCTTTAGTGCTCTAGAGGCTTTATGTATGAATGTGACGAGAAAATCGTATGGGATTCTAAAACCGTGTGTAAGTGTCAAGTCTGCACATTATTTTTTCGTAAATAAAGAGATTATTATTAAGTTAAATATCATCAACAAGTCTATCTAGCTACCCTAAAATAGAGAGACAATTTCTTATTTTTTTTAAAGAGGAGAATACATTAGGTACCTTGTGTGGCGTGGTATGTGGGAGTCACACCTCCTAGAATGTGAGGGCATACCCACTAAGTGACATCATAGTCAAAACATGACTTTTTCACCTAAGTGACTTTAAAAGAAATTAATAACAACGTTACTGCCGGTCGCGGCATGGCGGTGGCAACTGACAAGGAACTTGGAAGGGTTGCTTACCTAATTCCGTTGCCGCATCGACTTGCGCTATCATTCACTTTTCATCAGGCTACTATTCTGTGCAACTAGGTATAAATAAAATTAAAGAAAAAGTCTTAATTTTTAATACTAAAACTTTACACCTTAATAATGAAATCTTTCCGTTTTTAACACACATCCAAACTTAAAAGCAATTAATTAGACAGGCAAGGTTTTTCAGGGATGTAAGGGAGCGGCCTATCATCTTTTCGCTCCAAGCCAACCTCACCTGCCCGTGGTACATCCTGCCAAATAACAAACGAGGCGCTGGCAACCGACTGGTGGCGGTATAACCATCACAATTGAAGGCGTAGCTAAATACTAAAGACCGGTGACGGGCAGCAGTGTCACCGGAGCAAGAAGCTACGCCCTGCGATCGCCAACCCGCCTGCCCAGCGTGACGATTATGGGTATATCCTCCAGATGTTTTCTCTAAGTGGCGAACAACTGGAGAGGCCTATGTCCAGCTGTGGACTGTAATAGGCTGATGATGATGATGAGGCAAGGTTTGCAAAATTTTATAACAGGCAGACAACGGGATAGGTGAAGCCAAATGAGAGCTTGTGAAAAAATTTTATTAAAAATCAAATCACAGTTCCTTTTACGAGTAGGTATAGCTGACAATACAACGATTGCCGAGACTTAATTAATTCCAATCATTAATAGGCTTCTCTTATCATTAAAAAGGTCTCGTTATATCAGGCTTCAGAGAATTTCGTAACCGAATCAGCATTTGTAGGATCTCATGGCAGCTTTATAAAGTGAGAATTTAGCTTTTTGTAATCGCTTTGATCAGCTTAAAAGGGGTGTTTTATTGAATTATTCAGACGTGTTACTTTTAGTCTTTAATTTTAGTCTTAGGTACATCGCAAAGCGCAAAAACGATATTTATGTATTTCATTTAAAAGTATTTAGATTACCTATACAAGGGATGTAGTAAACACTAAAGGTACCATTAGAAGTTGTGTAAACAAAGAAACAATGGTACCTAATAAAACTTCTTAAGCACGCGTACAAAAATTTAAATAAAATAATGATTCATATTATGTTGTTCATTTAACTTGACGATTCATAAGTACTCATTTTAAGTCTATGTGAATAAAGGTCTTTTCATTTCTTAACATATGTGACCAGCTTTTTGGGTTATATAATGTAAGCTTTTAAGAATGATATTTATATTTTTGCTTGTTACCTATTCGTGTAGAAAGACAGCTGAAATATGTTTCTTAAGTCGAAACCTGATACAGGATTGCGCTCACCCATCAGATTGTCTCACTCAAAATCACTTACACGTAACCGCAAACAGTGATTGCTCACCGGTCGGAAATTAGTTGGGTCCCTGGGAGCGACGAAACAATAACGCCGAACCCAAACGCCGCCAAATGTAGGGTTCGGTTGCTCCTCGAGGGTGCGATAGGGCCCACGTACGCTATGATTGGGGTAAAGCCTTGTACAAAGTGGACACTGTAATATAGTCGGTTTTTATTTATAATCATCATTATCATCAGCCTATTGCAATCCACTGTTGGACCTCTCCAGTTGTTCGCCACTTAGGGCAAACATCTGGAGGATATACCCATAATTTCGCTCCAAGCCAACCTCACCTGCCAGTGGTGCATCCTGCCGAATAGCAAACGAGGCTCTGGCCACCGACTGGTGGCGGTATAACCATGACAGCTGAAGGCGTAGCTAAATACCACAGACCGATGACGGGCAGCAGCGTCACCGGAGCGAGAAGCTACGCCCTGCGATCGCCAACCCGCCTGCCCAGCGTGGCGATTATGGGTATATCCTCCAGATGTTTTTTTTTATAACAGCTCAACATAATGTTTTCCCTATGCCTGATGTAAAGCGAAAGAGAAGCCCAAGTCGCTTTGACAACGGGCAAGTAGCTGGTCAGCTACCTGTCAGTCACCAGCGCCATGACGGCCCAACCCTAACCCACCACGAGCTCCGGAACCCCTATTCACCGACAGAAACACGACCCGGAGATCATTTTGGTGCGGTAGGCTCGATGGCTCATTTGGTGACCTCTGCCTTCTGAGCCAAGAGTCGTGGGTTTGATTTCCGCACAGTACAAACATTTGTGCTCATGAACATGTCTGTTTGTATTGGTCTGGGTGTTCACTATGTTCCAAAAAAAAAGTATTTAAGTAAATTTATCAATAGTCTAATGCCCATAGTACAAGCTTCAACTTAGTGTGGGGCTAGATGGCGATATGTGGCCCAGCGTGGCATGTCTTTTGGTTATCTAAACACAGCTTTATGTAAAGAGGACACAAAGGGAGCTCTCGTCAATACGATTAGTAGTCTATGTACCTGTTATTAGATACACGGACCCCGGTCTTTATTACGGGTCACAATAATGGAGACATTCATGAATTTTGTTTATGGATTAGGTCTTTAGTACAAGTAAGTTTCTTGAATATATTTGGTTGGAGCATACATGTCTGTGTTTATTTCGTGCCCCGAGTGGTGAGTGCGGGGGCGCGATCCACTCATAGGGGCGTAACGGTGTGGTGGGTGCAGCCACACCGTCGCACGAGGTCCGCCCGGGGTTAGGGGTATTTGCCCTCCCCGGGAGGAGTGCGGGATGTAAGGGAGCGACTTATCATCTTTTCGTCCCAAGCCAACCACACCTGCCCGTGGTCCATCCTGCCGAACAACAAACGAGGCGCTGGCGACCGAGCGACGGGTGGCGGTATAACCATCCCAATTGAAGGCTTAGCTTAATACCACAGACCGATGACGGGCAGCTGCGTCACCGGAGCGAAAGCTACGCCCTGCGATCGCCAACCCGCCTGCCCAGCGTGGCGATTATGGGTAGGTATATCCTCAAGACGTTTGTCCTAAGTGGCGAACAACTGGAGAGGCCTATGTCCAGCAGTGGACTGTAATAGGCTGATGATGATGGGAGGAGTGCCGGCCGCTTATCATCTGCGGCTGGCCAAGGCAGGCAGGGATGTGGCCGTATGCTTCGGCGCTACCCGTGGCCCTGCAACTTGACACTGTCATGTCAAGTAAAAAGTGTCTTTTTGCACAAAAGAGATAAGACATTCATTACGACGCCCCTTTGATAAGATTTCAAGCAGATTTTGAGGAAAAAAGAGGGCTAATTAACACATTTCACAATCATTAAGCGGTGGAGGTGTTTTCTTTCGTTGAGAAATTTTCTTTTTATATTCGAGGACATTTGAAAAAGCAGTTAATTTTTTAAATGGAAACGGCGACCCATATTTTGTGTCATGAAAATTTTTAGGCAACCTTTTATATAACAAGCTTACACTTAATAATGATACTCTTTTTACTGATTTTTAGCAGGCTCTCTAAGAGGACTTACAAAGCATGGTTCATTGGTTCAGTATAGTGATTAATAGACAGTCTTATAGATGAGAGATTTAAGAAAAGTAAGACAGAACCGTCCGGGGGATGACCTCCACCCTATAGAATACCGCAGCCAAATGGCCTCTGGGTCGTGTTTCTGCCGGTGAGTAGGGTTTCCGGAGCTCGTGGGGGGTTAGGGTTGGACCGGCATAGCAGTGGCAACCGACCAGCTACTTGCCAGTTGTCACAGCGACTTGGACTTAGCACAAAGGTACGTATTATTGTCAACATCCTATTTCAAGGCAGCTTCAGAATAATTCCTTGAATCACAATAAGGTATACCTACCTACGAAAAATATAAGAAAAAATCTTATACCTTACGATTTAAGAGCTGTATAAAATCCAAAGATTGATTCTTAATAAAAGCGAATCACTTTCCCGTTTTTTTTATATCTTCATTCGAAAATAAGAAAATAATTTCGTACAAATCCATTTTCTTTTAACGTTGGAAGTTTGTGAGGTTTCCTTTCGATCGCGAATTTCGCAAGCTGTGGCGGATTCCAAGGCAACGAATATCTCAGTCGTATATTTTTTCTTTATTAGATGATTCGGTTGATTTAATACCGTGTCTGTCTAGATAGGGATTAATGCTGGAATGTCCTGTACACTTGAATAATTCGCATTGCTTATCATTCTCGAGAATATCTTATTGAGTGCTGTCACACGCATTAAATTGGGCATACAATTTATGGCTGTCGGGGTTCTTATTTCTTGCGAGCTTGAGAGTGGACGAGCGAGGAGATTAGAACAGTGTCCAGTAATATCCGATTCCAATTGGCGGTAAGTGTTCACTACAGCCCATAGACACGGCAACACCAGGGAGTCACTGATACATTGCAACAGGAAGCAGACGAGCAAATGTGATGCCTGATGGTAAGCAGTCGACACTGCCAATGGACACCCGCAACTCAAATCAAGTTCTGGGGTCGCTGCCTGACTTTTAAATAGGAGTACGCTCGTTGCTTGAAGGCTCCTATGTCGTAGCTGTTCGGAAATACTGACGCAAAGAGTTGGTTCCACAAAACCGATGCGCGAGGCAAGAAGTTCCTCATAAAGCGTATAGTGGAGGATCGCCAACCATCGAGATGATGAGGATGGAATTACAATCAGTTACGCGTGGTGCAGTGAAGAAACTCAGCTGCAGGCAGTAAACCAAACAATTCTTCAGAACATTCCCCGTGATAGATGCGGTAGAGAACGGCGGTTATATGGCAGTGCGCTTGTTTCTTGAAGGTTCCCAAGTCGTAGAACAACACAAACCTTCACATTTATAACCTGTAGGATTTAAAATGCCTATCTAGACAATTCATACACAGAAAAACTAAAAATCTAGTCAACATTGTTCACATAAAATCAGTGTCTTTACCAGCAAGGCTGCCATTCGAAACTTTACATTAAGTTCGTCAACTTAAACTTGTTCGCACTGTAGTCGATCCACGCAGCCGCCTGAACTTAAAGCTTGGCTCAAAACTTAGGCTCCATTTTATCCCACCGCGTGATATATCGCCAACATCATTCAGTACTGGGTCACCGACCTTTTTACACTCAAAAATGCTGTTATATTGTATCGTTATTATCGAACTATTAAGGCAATGTAAGGGAGCGGCCATCTTTTCGGTCCACCTACCCGTGGTGACTACAGCGACTGATGGCAGTACAACCATCACGATTAAAGGCTTAGCTACGCTGGGCAGGCGAGTTGGCGATGCTTGTCATCTGCGGCTAGTCGTGTCCCTGCAACTTGCTGCCCATGCATGGAGGTGGCATGACGGTGCACAATGCATACCCCTCTAGAAAAAAAACGGCGAATTGGCGATCGCAAGGCGTAGCTTCTTGCTCCAGAGACGCTGCTGGCCGTCATCTGCCGTGGTATTTAGCTACGTCTTCAATTGTGATGGTTGTACCGCCACCAGTCGGCTACCAGCGCCTCGTTTGTTATTCGGCAGGATGCACCACGGGCAGGTGAGGTTGGCTTGGAGCGAAAAGATGATAGGGCGCTCCATTACATCGTCTTACTCGTCAGCATTATGATACCGGAATCGAAACATTTCTTATTACACCAGAGACAATCCATATCTGCTAGCCCCACGCGTTGGTAATTTATCGTTTGCGAATTCGGAATCCGCAATCCTATATTCGGGGTCTCATTTGTATCAACTAAGCTTTATTGAATACCGTCCTGATGTCCTGATGGAGTTCTAAAAGTACTCTGAGGATATCTAGAGGACGTTGAATAGGAATTAATCTCGTGGACTGTATCCCTTACTGGTATATACGGATCTCGTTTGCCTCTTGTGAAACTCGAGGTCCATTCATCATCATCATCACGATCAGCCTTTATCAGTCCACTGCTGGACACATGGCCTCTCCCAATGTTCGCCATTTAGATCGATCCTGGGCTTCTCGCATCCAGCACTTGCCAACCGACCTGTGCAAATCGTCACTCCACCTGGCCTGAGGGCGTCCTACACTACGTTTGCCGAGACGCGGTCTCCAGAACTCGCTTACCCCAACGGTTATCGGTTCTATGGCCAGCACACAGACTCCACCCTATAGAATACCGCAGCCAAATGACTTCCGGGTCGTGTTTCTACTGGTGAGCAGAGTTTCCGGAGCTCGTGGAGGTTTGGGCCGGCATGTGGTATCTGACAGGTAACTGACCAATTACATGCCCGTTGTCACAGCGACTTGGGCTTTTCTTTCGCTTTCCATCAGGCGTAGAGAAGCGCCATTATGTCGAGATACCATAAAAAATCCTCAGTAATGAGGGAACGACTGAGAAGATGTGGAGCATGTACTAGTTTATACCTACACAAGAACGTTCCATTCCTGCAATACTCCGTTTTCGAGATAGAGTGTAGCAAAGTGGAAAGGAAAAATATAAAAAAAACATACTACGATGTCCGTACTGGACAAATGAACTACTAAAACCAGAAACTAGGGCACGGATCGCTATCACAACGAATGGCGGAATTTTGAAATGGAAATCATTTTACAATGAAAATGATACATACTATAATGTTATTTATTATATATTTATTAAACTTGACTTGACTGGCTCGATGGCTCATTTGGAAGTGACCTCTGCCTTCTGACCCAAGGGTCGTGGGTTTATTTTGAGTACAAGCATTTGTGTTCATGAACATGTCTGTTTGTATTGGTCTAGGTGTTTACTTTGTATGTATATTAAGTATTTATTTACAAAAAAAAGTATCTAAGTATGTTATCAGTTGTCTAGCACCCATAGTACAAGCTTCGGCTTAGTTTGGGGCTAGATGGCGATGTGTGGCCCAGCGTATCATGTCTTGGGTTATTTATTCAATTACTGTTTGGTATGTAATATGGATTTTCTACCTATCAGATAGCATGTAGCAATGTTTATAATACGTTCAGTATGGACGGACCAGGGCTTGATCATACACGAAACTGGGCCCCTACCACCAACTACTGCGAACTAAAATTCGTCAAAGTCGATTTTCATTAATTTAATTTATATAATTCGAACACGGAAGGGACAAATGGGAGGGATGGATGGTGCAAAAATACACAATCCGTTCAACGAACGATCGTTTTGGATTTTGGTGGTAGGGTAGGTACGCCCTGTTTCTGGCGAGGGATAAGAAACGTGTAAAAAAACACGTAACAAAAAAATAACTCGAAATCAAGTAGAATCGTTCTGCAGAAATACTAAAACACAGAACAAGAAATTACCCACGTATACTGATTCCCTCTGTTTTTCCGTTCTGATTTATTACATTAGCCGCCATTACTGCTTTGCTAAATGTAAGCAAATTTGCCACGAGCTGCCACGCTTTGATGAAGGGGAATATCGTGAGAATACGTGCACATGGAGTTGTGGTTAAATAAGTGTTTATCATGATCAAGATTACGTTTTATTAACAAACTTCAAAAAAGGAGGAGGTTTTCAATTCGACTGTTTTTTTTTTATGTTTGTTACCACATAACTTCCAGAATTATCCACCGATTTGAAAAATTGTTTTCTTGTTCGAAAACAATTGGTTCTTCCTTATTGGTCCCATTGTCACAATATTGAAGTCGGTTTTTTTTTCTAAAAAATGTTGTTAATTATTATATGTAAACTAACAACGGGACGAGAAAAGTCTTACATGATTGTAAAGGTCCATAGTTCGTAGATATCAGTGAGGCGACAGAAAAAAATAAAAACTCCGGTCCAGCAACGCACCTTTTTTGGCCAGGAATGCCTTTCATCACCAGCCTATCTCAGACCACTGCTGGATATAGTATTCGCCACTTTGGGAGACACATATGTGTCTAACCTATAGAGACGATTAAGACGCAGGGCAGGCGGGTTGACGATCACAGAGCGTAGCTCCTCGTACCGGTGACGGTGACGCTACTGCCCGTCATCGGCCTGTGGTATTTAGCTACGCCTTCAACCGCGATGGTTATACCGCACCAGTGGGTTGCCAGCCTCTTTCGTTATTCAGCAGGATGCACCACGGGCATGTGAGGGTTTGGAGCGAAAAGTTGATAGGCCGCTCCCTTACATCCCTCCATAGCTTATGCATTCGAATTATGAATGTACTTAAACTAGTAACTATAACTAATATGACTGGCTCGGTGGCTCAATTGGTCGAACCCCTCCCGGGACAAACATTTATGTGATGAACATTTGTGTTTGTTCCGTGTCTGGGTGTTTATATTTGTATTTAAGTATTCATTTATGGTACCTTCGTTGTTCTGATACCCATAACACAAGTGCTTAGGCTACTTACTTTGGGATCAAAGCAATGTATGTGATGTTGTCTGATATTTATTTATTATTTAATATTAAAAAAATTACGCTCATCCATTTTCCGAATCCAAAACAGGCGTAGCGAATCTCGCTCATCATTTTTCATTACCAAAGATGTAAACAACACAAATGTGTGAGGATTACTCATCCCATTTTCCGTTCGACACGAAATTGAAGGCACTTTTTTCGCGTGAGCCTGATGGAAATCAGAGATCATAAGGCTTCGCTGGATGAAATGAACAACGGGTAAATGAATTCCACGCCATCCCAGCCAGCGGTGATGTACGAAGTCTCCGTAATGAACTCAAAACATGGCGTCTTGTTTGTGTACATCAAATGCGGATAAACGTGAAAGAATAGGGAATTTGCACGACTTTATTTATGGATTTTGCTGTAAACTTTTTAAGAAATAAGACAGCTTTGTTATTTGAAATATTTTTAATTATAACGACAGTAAACACATTCTATTTAGAAAGAAAGAAATAAATAAATAACTCAAGACATGCCACGCTGGGTCACACAGCGCCATTATCAGAAAAAGAAGCTATTAGCACAGATTAATAAATAGTTACCTATTAGGTACCTCATATACCAAACTTTTTTCTTTTATGTACTACATTATTAAAATTATTCGGAAAAATACATGTATTCATATACACAAAATGATGAGACCGAGCACAGGTACCTCATATACCAAACTTTTTTCTTTTATGTACTACATTATTAAAATTATTCGGAAAAATACATGTATTCATATACACAAAATGATGAGACCGAGCACAGGTACCTCATATACCAAACTTTTTTCTTTTATGTACTACATTATTAAAATTATTCGGAAAAATACATGTATTCATATACACAAAATGATGAGACCGAGCACAGGTACCTCATATACCAAACCTTTTTCTTTTATGTACTACATTATTAAAATTATTCGGAAAAATACATGTACGCCTACGCCTTCAACCGCGATGGTTATACCGCCACCAGTGGGTTGCCAGCCTCTTTCGTTATTCAGCAGGATGCACCACGGGCATGTGAGGGTTTGGAGCGAAAAGTTGATAGGCCGGTTCATATACACAAAATGATGAGACCGAGCACAGAGACGCTATCCGTTAATTAAAATAATTGTTCGAATTTGCGGATTACAAAAGTCTTTATTTTTGTAAAATAAAATAGTTTATTTCTGCAAATAGATTCACCAGTAATACTTTTGCACGTCACACTTTTTTCCTACCATAATGTAATAAAACGTAATAATATAATCTCTCGGAAATAAGAGATCCGAGCGGAAACATTCTTGATCGTTCGTTTCGATTCAAATTTGACAGTTCTCATCGGAAACTCTGACAATTCGAAAGTGTTAAAATTATTGTATATTTTATGTACATCTCACGAAACGCCATCTATTGTGCTATGGTTGAACTATCATACTAATTGTTATAATCTGTTGACATTGACCGAACCCTGTATGGTATTATGTCTGTTTAAAAAAGAAAAATAAATTCATTCGTTCTCTGCAAGCCTCCATTGAGTAACTAACTTTGTCGTTTCATTTTAAAATAATTCCACTAATTAGAATAGGTTATGGGCCCAGTCCCTTAGTTAATTGTAAAGTCAATAGTTTTTGTAGCTAGCATAGGAATCGTAAGTGCACGGAAGACGATCGCGTATTTTGTTTTATTTCACTGATTGTGCATTGACATTGTGGTGCACGTGTATGGACAAAACGCCGGGTGTGATCGACAGATATGGCTTCTAACACGAACTCGTTTATTGCAAATGTGCCGAAGCTCAAAGGCCGGGAAAATTATAGTGAGTGGGCGTTTGCTGCCGAAAATTTGTTAATACTCGAAGGAAAACTAAACTTTCTCAAGACTGAAGGTGCCGGCACAAATATGGCGGAAGATGCTATCACAAAAGCCAAGTTGATTCTAACAATAGACCCGTCTTTATATGTGCATGTTAAGAGCGCTGCGACTACAAAGGAACTATGGCAGAAATTACAACAAATGTTCGATGATTCGGGTTTTTCGAGAAGAATTATGTTGTTGAGGACCCTAATCTCAATACGTCTCGAAACTTCGGATTCAATGACAAGTTATATTACTCAGATTATTGAGACGGGGCAGAAATTATCAAGAACCGGATTTTTGGTAGACGATGAATGGATTGGCTGTCTTATGCTCGCCGGATTGCCTGAAAAATATTTCCCAATGTTGATGGCTATCGAACATTCAGGCATCGCCATTACGGCGGATGTCGTAAAATCAAAGTTACTTGATTTAACCGGAAATGAGGAGTCAACGGAAACAGCATTGTTGGCAAGAGCCACTAGAGGGCGGCAGCAGCATGTCAATCGGAAATCTAATTCATTCCAGTCTGTTCACTCAGTTCACTCATTCAAAAATGGCGAAATGTCAAATGCACATAACCAAAACAAAGTCATCAAGTGTTATCGATGCAAACAGATCGGACATTATAAGAATAAGTGTCCGCAAGCTCAAGATACGAAGACAAATCATTCGAATGCGTTTTCTGCAGTGTTTCTAAGCGGAAACTTCAGAAAGAATGATTGGTATTTGGATTCAGGTGCGAGTGCGCACATCACGTCAAATGTAAACAATGTTCGGATTACATCAAAAATCTCGAGTATTAAAGAGATCACAGCTGCTAATAGGGAAACTATGTCTGTGTTGTGCTCAGGAGATGTTGACATTGTTACAATTACATCGAAAAGCAGAAATAATATCACAGTAAAGGATGTATTGTGTGTGCCTACAGTTGCTACAAACTTGTTGTCAGTGAGCAAACTAATTCAGAACGGAAATAGAGTTGTTTTTCGAAAGAATATATGTTATATTTATAACAGCAGAAATCAACTAGTTGGAGAGGCCAGATTGGTCGACGGTGTTTACAAACTGAATGTGGAAGACAACAGACAGTGTTTGTTTACAGTACCTGATAGTATCAAGAATGAGTTATGGCATCGAAGAATGGGTCATTTGAACAGCAGTGATCTTAACAAAATGAAAGAAGGCGCAGTTGTGGGAGTGGACTATAAAGATACAGCAGCAATCAGCAAGAATACATGTGTTGTCTGCTGTCAAGGCAAGCAGACCAGATTGCCATTCAACCACATGAGCACCAGGAGCGATGAGGCGCTCAGCATTGTACATGCTGATGTGTGCGGACCCATGGAGGTAACATCGATTGGCGGCTGCAGAATGTAGAAGAGATTCCACCCCCACAAGAACCAAAGAGGATCAGGAGACCCCCGGAGCGCTATGGTTTCACAAACTTATGCATGATGAATGCCGAGAATCAATGTGATCCAGTAAGTGTCCAACAAGCACTACAAGGCTCCGACAAAGACAACTGGGTTGCTGCGATGAAGGAAGAACTTCAGGCATTTGAAGAGAATGATGCATGGGTAATGGTGAGTGAAGTACCTAAAGGAAAGACATTAGTGCAGTGTAAGTGGGTCTATAAAAGAAAGTTAGGCAGTGATAACAGTGTTCGATATCGTGCTCGTCTAGTGGCCAAGGGGTTCACACAAAAACCAGGTATAGACTATGATGAGACTTTTTCGCCTGTAGTTCGTCACTCCACCCTAAGAATGTTATTTGCACTCTCTGTACAATTAAATTTAAAAGTAACTCACTTAGATGTTAAAACTGCATTTTTGAATGGTTTATTAAAAGAAGATATTTATATGGTTTATCCAGAGGTTGATATGGAAAGTAATGGTAACAGAAAAATTGTTAAATTGAATAAAGCTATCTATGGATTAAAACAGTCATCAAGGTCATGGTATGAAAAAGTTGATCAGTGTTTGACAGAGTTAGGTTTTAAAAGAAGTGAAATAGAACCATGTGTATTTACAAAATTTTATAACAATGTTAAAGTTATTATTGCCTTATATGTGGACGATTTTTTTGTGTATTCGAATAGTAATGTCGAGACAGATAATTTAATTTCAATATTAAGTTCTAAATTTAAAATAAAAGATCTTGGACAGGTAAAGCAATGCTTGGGAATGAGAGTGAATATTGATAGCAAGAATAATATTTGTACCTTAGATCAGGAACAATACATTGATCAGTTATTAATAAAATTTAATATGGTAAATTGTAAAGAGGTTAGTACACCTATGGAGTCTAAACTAAATATTGATAAAAATGATAATGTTAATGATACTAGTATCCCTTATCAACAACTAATAGGTAGCCTCATGTACTTATCTGTGTTAACAAGGCCTGACATAGCCTATAGTGTTAGTTTTTTAAGTCAGTTTAATTGTTGTCATACTAGCACTCATTGGAGTTATGCTAAACGTATTCTCAGATATTTAAAGAGAACTAAGCATTATTGTATTAGGTATGTAAAAGGAAACTCGGATTTATTAGGATTTGCTGATGCCGACTGGGCTAATAATGTTGTTGACCGAAAATCATATACGGGGTATTGTTTCATAATGTCAGATGGAGCCATATCATGGGAAAGTAGGAAGCAAAGGACTGTTGCTCTTTCGAGCATGGAAGCCGAGTATATGTCAATGGCGGAGGCATGTAAGGAGTCCATGTACTTGAAAGTTTTGTTATCAGAGGTTACTAATCAGAATGTAGGTCCTATTACATTGTATAATGATAGCCAGAGTGCTCAAAAATTTATTAGTAATTATGCTTTGAACAGGAAAAGTAAACATATTGATATACGTTACCACTTTATTAGAGATGCTTTAAATAATAATATTATAAATGTGGAATATATGTGTACTAATAATATGCCAGCAGATGTTCTCACAAAGGCACTTGGTGCAACTAAACATTATAATTGTATTGATGCTCTAGGACTTGTTAGATAGTAAAGATAAGAAAAATTGTTTTCAGGTTTCATGTGATGTAGTGGGGGTGTTAAAATTATTGTATATTTTATGTACATCTCACGAAACGCCATCTATTGTGCTATGGTTGAACTATCATACTAATTGTTATAATCTGTTGACATTGACCGAACCCTGTATGGTATTATGTCTGTTTAAAAAAGAAAAATAAATTCATTCGTTCTCTGCAAGCCTCCATTGAGTAACTAACTTTGTCGTTTCATTTTAAAATAATTCCACTAATTAGAATAGAAAGGTTATTTAAATGAACGATCGAATCGTTTCCGACAGAGATCTTTCCGACCGAACTTGTGTACAGTCCAGCTGGTGGTTGGTCGTATTATCTTCAGAATAAATAAATAACCCAAGACATGCCACCCTGGACCACACAGCGCCACCTAGCCCCAAACTAAGCTAATTAAGAGAGGTAGGGCATAGCGAGTATTCGCTCGAATTGAGCCGCCCGCCCGGGGAAGTACCTCCACCCTACAGAATACCGCAGCCAAATGACCTTCGGGTCGTGTTTCTGCTGGTGAGTAGGGTTTCCGGAGCTCGTTAGGTGAGTGCTGCATCTGCATCTGAGGGGACCTGCAGTGCTGCAAGCTGCTGCATGTTTGTATGGGCGCGGCGCGTCGGCGCGGCGGTCAGGGAGACCCGGTGAAACGGCTGACCGCTGGCCGCCCGCAGGATAGTTGGATTCCCGAACCCAGGGATCACTTAATCTCCGCCCTGGGAGGCTGAATCACCAGCCTGCGAAAAATCCCTGTTGCAGTGGTCGTGCCGGGGAAGGAGACCGGAGTGGACCCGCCCGCTGTAGCAGGGGGGGACCGGGGGCCCTTCCGTACGCCGTTCCGACGAACCGCAAACTCCTGCGACATAGCGGTTGTAGTCAGCCAGCATTATTCTTGTCCCCTTAGCTGAAGGTGCAGCATTTGCTAGTTATACCCCTTTACTACCCAATCATGACCAAGAAGACCAAAAGCAGAAAACGTTTCTCAGCGTCGTCCCTTTCCACATTCCAAGTGGACTTTTGCAACATCAGGGGGATTCACAGTAATATCAACTCAGTCCATCACCACCTTGAGACTGCCAAGCCGAACCTGCTTTTCCTTACGGAGACGCAAATATCATGCCCGATGGACACAGCCTATTTATCCTACCCCGGGTACAAACTTGAGCACAACTTTGTGCGTCGTGCCGGTGTGTGCATGTACGTCAGGGAGGATATTTGTTGTCGCCGTCTTCACGGTCTTGAAGACGGAGATCTGTCTGTATTGTGGATGCGCGTGGATCATGGTGGCCACACCCGTATCTACGCGTGTCTTTACAGATCTCACAGCGGTGACGGGGAGACAACTCGTCTTTTTGAGTACCTGCAATTGACTTCTGACAAAGTTCTTGAGCAGTACCCAACCGCCGAATTGGTGATTTTAGGAGACTTCAACGCCCACCATAAGGAGTGGCTTAGCTCTCAGTCCACCAACCACGCGGGAAGGTCTGCCTACGAATTTGCTCTGGCCTATGGTCTGTCGCAACTGGTAGAATCTCATACGAGAGTACCAGACATCGTAGACCATACAAGCTCTTTACTGGACCTTCTGCTGACAACGCACCCGGATGGATATACCATCGCAGTGGATGCGCCTCTCGGCTCATCAGACCACTGCCTCGTCCGGGCCCAAGTGCCGTGTGCGCGTCCTGACGTTGCCCGGGCATCTGGACGACGTCGCGTATGGCACTACAAGTCAGCAGACTGGGATGGATTGCGTGAATTCTACGCATCGTACCCGTGGAGGCAGCTTTGCTTTGCATCAGAAGATCCTGACACCTGTGCAGCCGCCGTCGCAGAAGCGATACTGGCTGGTATGGAATGTTTTATTCCTAACCGGCTAGTGGCCTCTGGGGTAAAGAAACGACCGTGGTTTAACCAGCCCTGCAAGGTAGCCCGAAAGGCTAAACAAGCTGCATTCAAGGCTTGGACCACGGCTCGAATCAATCAGGATCCCAAAATCACTGGTGCAAAAAGCAAACTAAATGCTGCCTCGAGGAATAGTAAAAAAGCTATTGCCAGAGCGAAATTCGACTTCGTCCGCAAAATCGGCGAACGACTCTCCAGTTACCCTTCGGGGAGTCGGGCCTTTTGGTCGCTCGCCAAAGCTGCCGAAGGAAACTTCTGTCAGTCGTCACTACCACCACTGCGTAAGCCGGATGGTAACTTGGCCCACAGTGCTAAAGAGAAAGCCGATCTCCTGGGTACTCTCTTTGCCTCAAACTCGACTTTGGACGATGGGGGTATGGTGCCACCCCACATCCCCTGGTGCAGTAACTCCATGCCAGAAATCTCCTTTACACAAAGGAAGGTAAAGCGGGAGTTACTTGCCCTAGACGTTCATAAGTCGAGCGGGCCAGACGGCATACCTGCAGTGGTGCTCAAGCTTTGTGCTCCCGAGTTGTGTCCCGTTCTAACGCGTCTGTACCGGCTTTCGTACTCAACCACACAAGTACCATTGGTATGGAGGATTGCGCATGTGCACCCTGTGCCCAAGAAGGGCGATAGATCGGACCCGTCGAATTACAGGCCTATCGCCATAACCTCCCTTCTCTCAAAGGTGATGGAGCGGGTGATAAACACTCAGCTCCTGGGATACCTAGAAGATCACGAACTGATCAGCGACCAACAATATGGTTTTCGCCACTGTCGCTCCACCGGTGATCTTCTGGTGTATCTTACACACCGATGGTCGCAAGCGATCGAGAGTCAAGGCGAGGCATTGGCTGTCAGCCTTGATATTGCGAAGGCGTTCGACCGGGTCTGGCACCGAGGTCTACTTGCGAAGCTGCCATCATATGGACTGCCCGAGGGTCTATGTAAATGGGTCGCTAGCTTTCTGTCCAGCAGAAGCATTAAAGCCGTAGTTGACGGCAGCTGCTCCGATAGCATGGACATTAACGCTGGCGTCCCGCAAGGCTCGGTGTTGTCTCCAACACTGTTCTTGCTGCATATCAATGACATGTTACCTGTTGGTGACATTCATTGCTATGCAGATGACAGTACTACGGACACCCACTACACGAGCCGTACTAACTGCCCTCGGGCCCAAGTGGAAGAAAGCCGTACTAGACTTGTGTCTGAAATCGAGAGTACTCTCACCAAGATCTCCGATTGGGGACGATTAAACTTGGTACAGTTTAACCCCACCAAGACACAAGTCTGCGCGTTCACCGCTAAGAAAACCCCATTTACTGTGGCTCCACAATTCCTGGACACTCCTCTTACCACCTCTGAGAGCATCGGAATCCTTGGTGTCGACATCTCGAGTGACGTTCAGTTTCGCAGGCACTTGGAGGGTAAGGCTAAGCTGGCGTCGAAAAAGCTCGGTGTGCTCAACAGAGCGAAGCGGTACTTCAGCCCTGTGCAAAGACTGCAGCTCTATAAAGCGCAAGTCAGACCGCACATGGAGTACTGCTCTCATCTGTGGGCTGGAGCACCTCGATACCAGTTGCAGCCTTTCGATGCTGTGCAGAGACGCGCCATGAGGATGGTCGACGATCCCGAGCTCGCAAACGGTATTGAGCCGCTAAGTCTGAGGAGAGATTTCTCCTCATTATGCGTGTTCTACCGTTTGTATAATGGGGAATGTTCCAAGGAGTTGTTTGAGATGATGCCTACGGCGACATTTTACCACCGCACCGCTCGCCGTCGACAGGGGATTCATCCTCATACCCTAGAGCCTGGGTGGTCGCGTACAGTACGTTTCAACAGGAACTTCTTGCCGCGCACACTCAGGCTTTGGAATGAGCTCCCCGCCGAGGCTCTCCCCCGGGACTACAGTATGGGGTCCTTCAAAAAGGTTGTGAAGAGGTTTTTGAAGGGTAGGCAACGCGCGTGTGATACCCCTGGTGTCGCAGGTGTCCATAGGCTGCGGTAACCGCTTAACATCAGGCGGGCCGTAGGCTTGTTTGCCACCCAGTGGTATAAAAAAAAAAAAAAAAAAAAAAAAAAGCCGAAGCTTGTACTAGACAACTGATAAACTTACTTATAAATTACTTACATTTTATAATTATGTTATTTTGTATTTCGTCTTGTTTTAGTAATAGATTTAGCTATACCTACTGATTTTTTTTTATGTTTTATCAATGGCGTTCGTCGCCGTAATGGGTCGTCAGCGATACGAAAGATAAACTGCACTCGTTTGCGATAAAACTTTGTAGGTATATGGTAATATTATCGCTGCTGCGTGATTTTTACTGAGATTAGGTTTTATACTATGGGACGAGTAATCCATACTTATAACTGAAGGCGTAGCTAAATACCACTGACCGATGACGGGCAGCGGCGTCACCGGAGCGAGAAGCTACGCCCTGCGATCGCCAACCCGCCTGCCCAGCGTGGCGATTATGGGTATATCCTCCAGGTGTTTGCCCTAAGTGACGAACAACTGGCTCTCCAGTTAAATGTGGCCTATGTCCAGCAGTGGACTGCGATATGCTAATGATGATGATGACACGGATATTTGGTCACAAGAGTATTATTATCTACTACCACCAAGTAATTAAATTCTACAACAAGGAACTCAGCGCCATAATTACAAGTTTGCCCGCCTAAACTGTATTAGCCCAGCTTCATCTAACTCGGCCTCGCAAAGTTTACTTCATCCAGTAATGCCGGCATTCAGTGAATTTTCGGTCGCACTTCCACTATTCAATTATTTAAACTATAAGGTAGGCTAGTTGATTACAGATAACGTTAAGTTAGAGATTATAGTTATAAATGTCGTATTGTTTTGGTAACTTTGAGTCATAACTAAACTATGGAATGCTCTGCCACCAGAGTACAATCTTAGTCAAATCTTTAAGTAAAGAGCGTACCTTTTCCTTAAAGACCGGCAGCGCAGCTGTAACTCCAGATCTTGCAAATGTACATGGGCGGCGGTTATCACTTACCATCAGGTGAACCGTTTGCTCGTCTGCCTCCTATTTCATACAAAAAAAAATGTAGACTACGAATAATTGTACAATTCATTTCTAATGTTTGTTCTCCAACAGCAAAACGATTCTCTTCAAAGAAGCACACACTATTATTTTTCGTTAGACTGACATCGATCGAAGTGAAATTTTTCAATTAAAATCTGTCCCGCGTTTAATTACCAACATTCCATCGATCGATTACAACCTGCCGAAATTAATTCGTCAAATTGCAAGCAGTATGTAACGGTTTACAACCTTTAGACAGTTTTCAATCTCGGGAGATATTCAATTCAATTCAATTCATTTATTCAGAAACAATATAAATTGTGTTTATTGTTGATTGTCATAGACTGTAATCTAACCTCATCTAAAAATGTAATATTAAATATATACAATTTTACGGTGGCATTTATACAGGCTTATATAAAGCAGTTTTTCTTAAACAAAGGTGCAACCGTTTCCATCGCACAATATCCCCAATATTGCGTGTCATCCCCGTAATCCTACGTAAGGCTGTATATTGTTCTGGCTGTATCTCGCTGATGCCTTTGATCGTTTGTGTGCTCTCATATTAACGTTCAGGTGGGCCGAGAGCCTTTGTAGCATGTTTTGAGCACTCGGAGCCACTTCAGTAAGCTTTGAATATTCGTCACTCTGTGAAGACAATGAGTAAGTATATAACAAGGAGTACGTATATCTTTTAAGTGGATGTAAAGCGACCTTTTATCTTTTCGACAAATTAAGTCGAAGCTTGTACAATGGGTACTACTAGACAACTGATAAACTTACGTATATAGTTTTTTTTTGTAAATAAATACATATTATACATAGTAAACACCCAGACTAAATAACAGACATGTTCATGAACACAAATGTTTGTACTGTGCGGGAATCGAACCCACGACCCTTGGCTCAGAAGGCAGAGGTCACTACCAAATGAGCTATCGAGCCAATCTAATTATGACCAATTTAAGTCACAAACTTTTATTTTCAACCTTTCGGGCATACGTTTCTCGTCACTTCGTATTCCAAAGTTCACTGAAATGATCCTAGAGCCAACAAATTGAACATAAAAAAGCCAATATAAATAGGCGCAGAACGGCAATGACTAGCTAAGGCACATCGACCTCATTCGCTAATGCACCGTACAGTTTGACAAGCTTGGCACGACTCCTACGAACAACGTCGGTTTGCCGGTCAAAATACATCAAGATTAGGCTGTGTGTCTACTGAAGAAAAACTTAGGTAAGAAAAACCCTTGTTAAAAATAAGCTTTTATGCATTGTCATTCGAACTGAACGTCCACACCAAATTTCAATTCAATTGGTTGAGGGCAAGTGCATTAAAATTGAGTTGTATGATTCCACCCGAACAAGGCATAGCTAAATACTACAGGCCGATGACGGGCAGCAACGTCACCGGAGCGATAAGCTACGCCCTGCGATCGCCAACCCGCCAGTTTAGCACCAGCGTGGCAATAGGGATGTTTGCAGGGTCAAAATAATTACATTATATTTAGTCCGTATGTTAGATTATAAAAATATATTGGACACATATTTTTAATTTTTTCATTTAAACATAAAATAACCAAGATACAAGGTATCCAAATGGCGAAAAAAACTCCCACTCTTTGACGACACGCGTAATTTGAACGGGCTATATCTTTGTCATTTTTGGTCTAATTTACAAATGAAAAAATACATGTCTTTTATTTTTGAACAATCTAAAAGACGGACTAATAATTTTTTTTACGGCAACAGGTCTATTATGGTGTAACCTCCAAGTGTTTGCCTAAAGTGCTTAACTACTGGAGACGCCTATATCCAGCCTAAGACTGCTATAGGCTAATGATGATGACTTACAAATTGTTAAAAGTCAATCTACTACTGGCTCTTGTCTACCGAGAAGATCGCCAAAAATCGTTTCATGATCGCATAATCTCTAGTGCAGAAGCAGCCTAATGTTTTGTAGCGCGGAAATGCAAGTCGTATATCAAGAACTATTGTGTATTTAGCATTTTTATTAGAGTTCCATTTTTAACTACGGTACTTCTGTTACATACGGGCAAACATCGATTTGATTGTTAGTTGAAAATTGATTGGTGTATGACAGAAAGGAGTTGGTTTTTCTCTAGATTAGATTACATCATGATACCAAATGTGTCTATAAAAGAAACTACATCAACGCTTTTTATCATAGGATAATCAGGGATACGGCGAAAAGGAACCGTTACTTGGTGCGAGTTCCAAAGACTAGCACTGAGCGTTTCTCTTCTACTTTTGAAGTGCGAACGACCAATTATGAAACTCTTTGCCAGACTCCTTGTTTCCCGAGAGATACCTATAATCTTCCAATAACAAGAGAGAAAATATTGTTTACTATCAGGCGTATTGCAGTAAAACGCAAACCCATTTCAAATAAAAAGAAATTATTCAAATCAGCCAAATTAGCTTTAATAGTCATTCGATCATATAGCTAATTATCGGTTAATCATGTAGTACAACGTTAAACCAGTTCATCTAAAGGTCTATAAAAATACAGAATTAGGCACTTTACACCGTTCAAGAAAGTTAAAAACGAATTTCTTAGTTTTTATCAGAATCAGAATAATTTATTTCAACAAATGTCATAAAGTTACATCTCAGAAATCCATCCGAATTATTATGCTATTTCATTATCAATAAGATATTATTAAAATGATGTTATAAATTATTATATTATTAAATTAAATAAATTATTAAGCTATATAGTACAGGACACAGAAATAAGTAGATTTGAAGTAGATAGGCTTTATATGTACGGACCACGGTGACTATATCTATAAGTCTCGAATAAAGACCCCTTGTCCACCCACAATACGCCTACAACCACTATAATTAATATCAAACTTATCTTAATCTAATTACAATCACAATCAATCAGTCTTGGTGCACGCCACAATGACATTAGTTGCCTCCTAATTAATTTCTAAAATTGCCTAAAGTTCAACTCTAGGAATATCGCTTCGTCTACTTATAACGTCCGCTTATTTCCAATTTGGTGGCCTACGCAGCAAACTATATTTTACTAGATATAGAATAGCATAGGAAGTAAGTTTCATTCATATACATTTCAGACAAAACGATAATACTCGTATATAAAGAACCAACCACTCCGTTACGAACTATATAGTTTTCTTTGATATTTGGCGCATTTAATAATTAATTTAATGATTTTTAAATTAATACGAAAGATATTGTTGTTATTGTTTTTTTTTATGCAAAAGGCGGCAGACGAGCAAGTGTGATGCCTGATGGTAAGCAGTCGACACCGCTCATGGAGACCCGCAACTCAAATTAAGTTTTGGGGTCGCTGCCGGCCTATTAAATTGTATGGTAAAACACGTTGAAATCTATTTAAAATATTTTTTTAAGGAGTAACCATCGAGTTTAGGTATCTTGGGGGCGAATTCGAAATGAGGTGATTAGACCGAGCATCAAAGTTATTGACATAGCCTACCGGATTAGCAAGCTGAAGTGGCAGTGGTCTGGCTCTATTGGTCGCAAAACCGACAGTCATTGGGGTAAATGAGTCCTGGAATGGATACTGCAAGGGTAATGTAGAAGGTCCTCAGGCCAAATGGAGCGACGATTTGCGCAAGATGGCTGACAAGCACTGGGTGCGAGAAGCCCAGGATCGAGCAAAGTGACAAACAGTGGAGAGGATTATCTCTTACAGTGAATATTGTTATAAGCTAACCATGATCAAGGTCATATGCTGGTTCTTCTCGATAGAAGCAGCACTTCGATTTATAAGTACCGACTCAAGTCATCAGTACCGACTCATGAATATATTCTCTATTTCTATATCACATCGTGTACACTTGCGGTATTGTAATAAAGGTGAAATCGCTCCCTTATGGACCATCGTTCTACGCACTGACATTTTACTTTATCAGTGTTTCGGCGCACATGAATCAAATGGATGAGTTTCATTTTGACCTTCGTTGTGTTTTAATACAAGGTAACCAAATCCTTTTAGTACAATATTTGTTTTTTAACACACACCCCAACCTGATATGATATTATTTTTCGCCTACGGCATATATCTTAACTAATATTATAAAGCTGAAGAGTTTGTTTGTTTGTTTGAACGCGCTAATCTCAGGAACTACTGGTCCGAATTGAAAAATTCTTTTTGTGTTGAATAGACCATTTATCGAGGAAGGCTATAGGCTATATAACATCACGCTGTAACTATAAAGAGCGAAAGAAATAATGGAAAATGTAAAAAAAAAACGGGGAAAAAATAACTATTCCACGCGGACGAAGTCGCGAGCACTGCTAGTATTTATTATTTTGACTGGCTCGGTGGCTCACTTGGTAGTGACCCCTGCCTTCTAAGCCAAGGATTGTAGGCTCGATTCCCACTCGGGACAAACATTCGTGGGATGAACACTTGTGTTTGTCCCGTGTCTGGGTGTTTATTTGTATTAAATTTAAGTATTTATTTGTGGTACCTTCGTTGTTCTGATGCCCATAACACGACTGCTTAAGCTACTTACTTTGGGATCGGAGCAATGTATGTGATGTTGTCTGATATTTATTTATTATTACTTATTACTTACTAGCGAGTCGACCCGCCCTCGCTACGCTTCGGGTATTTCGTTATACATAAACCTTTCTCTTGAATCACTCTATCTATTAAAAAAACGGCATCAAAATCCGTTGCGTGATTTTAAAGATTTAAGCGCACATAGAGATTTAGGGATGCAAGGACAGAAAAAGCGACTTTGTTTTATACTATGTAGGTAGTGATTAAAGTCTAGAAACTCTGCCTAATGTCCCTTTTACTTGTCTATGTACTGACCAAGACAATTTAGTGTAATCACCATTAAAACTGATATCACAAAATTATTGTTTACACTTTGTAAGTAAACAAAGCTTTCAACAACTAAAAGTCGCTTATGTGAAGGATCTTTCGAACAAACTTAACTAATTACTTAAGTAGTACGGGTTAAATTACGAAGTTTCCAGCGAGTACTATCCGAAAGATAATTCTGAGATTGTTCACGTGTATGTATGTTGCAGATAAGTAGCTTAATCAGCCTTTAGTTAATAATCTACATGTTTGCTAAAACGCCCTCAGTCGTCTCATCATCAGCCTATCGCAGTCCACTAGGTACTGGATATGTCCAGCTTATGGGCTTTCCTTTCGCGTGACGTCAGAGAGTGGGAGATTTTTCGCCACTGATTGACGTCAAAGACCCCACCCCTTAGTTTTGATGCTTTGTATCTTTACTATTTTTTGTTTAAATGAAAAAAGGAAAAATACGTGTCAAATATATTTTTATAATCTAAAATACGAACTAAATATTATTATAATGTAATTATTTTAACCCTGGAAACATCCCTATTATGTAAGTTCCATACTTGAAGTATACGTAAACAATTTAGGCATTTCACCAAAAGGCCGATTAAGCCAGTCGTCCACAACACACACAAAAGGAGTTCACGTCCATTATAACAACGACTGAAACCTTCTCACCGAGCGCTCAGTTTTCGAGACAATATAATCAAAGCCGCGAGTCTGAATGAGGGTAGTTTTATCTAGACAGGTAGGCCTCTATTCAGCGTGTATTATGTTAAACGGATGCTTCAGTCCATTGTGTTGTGCCGCCATCTTTGTAAACAACAGAGTATCGGGAAACTTGTCCAATGCCGGCTGAGTATAAATCCCAGTTCAAAATGCACCTTGAACTGAATTCTTGTTTGACATATTTCTATGTGACAATGATTATGAAGTCACTTTTATAGCAATAAAATAAATCTTGTAATCTTTCCTAGAAAAAACAAAGCCATCTCGGCCGTGTTTTATAAGACGACTAAGAGAATGTAACATACTGCGGTCACCAACCCGACAAGTGAGAGATCAGACTAACGACTTGACGCGATTTTCGATGTACGGGGGTGTATCACAACATCCTAACATCTTAGCTACTGAGAAAATATTTTCGGAAAAACTCAGATCCCACTTAAAAGTCAGGTAGATACCTACACGATGGAAAAATATAGTTATGAAAGTGATCGTAAAAGCTTAAAACAGTACACATCAAATCGCGTTTTGAACATTAACACAGTAGTGGTAAAAGATTAAATACTAAACTGAAACGAAAACCTATTGATCACAGGTTTGAAAGTTTTCGTAGCCCTTAAAAAGCAGTTATTTTGTTGGGGTAACAGTTAAAAATTATATCTGGAAAGATAAATACGCTAATATTTTGACAGATTTTTTCACGAAATTGAAGCGTGATGCTATATAGGTACTGTAGTATAGAACTATAGGTAGTATTTATTATAGTAAACTACTACTGTTTTTTAAAAGCTGTCCAATATAAACTTAACAATAAGATACAAGCCATCATAAATTCTCTCTGTTTTCACAAGCTTTTAGAATAAAATGTCGCGTCTGTTCTAATATTTCGAGCTGACAGAGAATTTATTACAAAATACTCATAGTTGAGACGTTAAACGATTCTTGTTTTTTCCTATTTTGACAGTAGGAATTGAATTGAAACGAAACATATTCTACAACTGAAGTCATTAAGACGCTTTTTGGACGTTGTTTTAAAATAACACGATATGTATGAAGATTTGTATAGATATCTACACGCGTGTCTCGTTTGTGAAACTTCGTAAACATCAGGGAGTACGATTTATCAATCGTTCTATTTGCATACCACAATAGCTTCAGCAGTGGCTTGAGAGAAGATAGCTATTAGTACCTACATTTAAGAATAAGCACTTGTTTATTGTCTTTTCAGTATACTAGGTCGTATAATAGTATATATTACATAGTCCTACAGATAAACGAAAGGAGAAAGCTCAGGTGATGCTGCCTTCTACTGTGTATTGGAAAGTTTTCCATAGTTAAGAAACTACACACGTTTATTCCTCACTACGACTCAATCAATTTCCGTAGTCTTTGAAAAGTCCTACGTAATGGAAGAAACTGTGCACATATAGCTATTTGTATCTGATTGCACCACTTCAATCAGTTTGACATCCGCAGTAAACGCTCCCAAATCACTTCAGCGCCGTTTCACTTCACAAAGCTCGCGAAAGGACGAGCGTACGAGGGCGCGTGGCCGACTCTCGGCTATTTTTACCTCAAAAGTAAACCCGAATGTTCTTGTATCATGACTGATTTATAGTGGCCTCGTAAACGCTACGCACCAACATGATTCACGATAGCACAGAAAGCTTTTAACGATCGACTTTTTAACCGTGTTCCAACCAATCTTCCGCTTACGCAGAAATCCAGAATCGGCACTTAAAAACTCATCGCGCGACCGGCGCGAACGTCTGCCAAGTTTCGTGAAATCGAATAGAGAGAGCGAAAAAAATCACTCAAATATAGTCGGAGGTGAACGAACGTCGGGACTGACCTCCTTTCTGGGTGATGTTGAACGTGCGGAGTCTGTAAGAGTCTTCGTCGGGTTCCTCCTCTGGTTGGTGGGTGGTGCGTGGTACGTCAAGGAAGGCGTTGGAGCGGCGTGGTTGGGAGTGCTGGCCGGCGGGCGGGCGGCGGCGAGCGGAAGCCTGCCGGCGGACCTGAGGGGGCGTTTCTGCTTCGGCGAGTCTCGGCTCGGAGCTGTATCGGGCTCGCGTCTCCCGGTCCAGCTGCTGCTGCTGCTGCTGTTGCCGGCGTTGGCGCACGGAGCGGCCGCCGGTGATGCGTGCGGACTGCGAGCGGGCGGCGGGCCGCCGGCGCGGCGCCGGCGTCGTCTCCATAGGCGCGGCGAGCGCCTCCATGCTCGCAGAGGCGGGCGCGCATATAGACTGCGAGCGCTTCGTGCGTGCGTTCGATGCCATGGTCGCGGCGGTACTGAACTCCGTTCGGCTGAACTTTCCCGTTCCCCTCGCGCCGCAAACTTGTTGCATCGAGGATTATAAGATCACTGCTCTTTTAAATGTCGCTAATTCGCCCCTTTATAAGTGTACGTTTTGTTTTGTTGCGCTCATGGGCGGGCGGTTTGTGTAAGTTCATCTGTTTACAGTCGATTCACGCGTTAACAAAATAGACAAATTGTAGGATTTATTTTGGTTGGATATTGCGTTTTAATCGATTTTCCGTTTTTAGCGATGATTGTAACGTTTGGCGGTTCAGGTGAAATGTCTGCGGCTGATTTGTTATTCCAATTTGTCTGTAACTACCCATTAAAATGTAACTGAATTAGTTTTTCTACGGATTCAAAGTCATTTATTTCTGAAACAGTGGTGTTGAGGTTTTTATTACGTCGTGATAGGTTTCTTGTTTAGTTATCCATGGACCAAAGCAAGATTATTAATTTTATTATTTAATTTGTGGAGTAAGAAAGTCATTAATTTTGGTTAAGAAAACAAACAATACCTATGTTGTTGTCTACCTATATTTTTCACGGAATACCTTTGTGGCTCTTAGGTAGGTAGGTATTTGTTGTGTTTATGTGTTACTTATTTTGGATATTTTTTACAGCATGACTGTGGCGATGATGACTGCCTGATGGAAAAAGGTTAAGGTTCCGAAGTTCCTGTAGCAACGGACTAAGACTTTCAATTTATATTTACTTAGGTACCTACCTCTAATGTAAGGGAGCGAGCCATCATCTTTACGCTCCAACCCACCGTCACCTGCCCATGGTGCATCCTGCCGAATAACAAACGAGGCTTTCGCAACTGGTGGCGGTTTAATCATCACGATTGAAAACGCAGCTAAATACCACAGGCGGATGACGGGCAGTAGCGTCACTGGAGCGAGGAGCTACGCCATGCGATCGCCAACCCGCCTGCTCAGCGTAGCGATTATGGGTAAATCCTTCAGATGTTTGACCAAAGTGGTGAAAAGCCGAACAGGCCTATGTAGAGCCGTGAACTGCGATAGGCCGATGACGATGATGATGATTAAACCCCGTTAATTAGTACAATTATTAGTTACCTATGGTTTACAAAATGTAGTTAAACCATAATCTTTTAGCGATTTTATATCGAGAACATACTCGTATTTCCATTATACCATTTGAAATTCATAAATTGTTTACTTAATGTACTAAATTTACTACATTTACTATTGAAAGTTGAGATTCTTTTCTGACCGAGAGCTCCGGCTGGGAGCTTTTGGCAGTTTCCCGACTTTCCACCCTTTGTAGTTATATACCGCTCTCTATAGTTTGATTTTAATTAGGTACCTAGTTAATCTTAGCCGAATTTTGCGCACAATGACCTATCCCCATTGTGACAAACTTTATTTATTGTTAACACAATTCGGCATCATTATTAACGTCCTATCCAACCAGTAAAATATCCCTAAATTCACAAAAATCCATCACTCTTTCAGACAATTTCATTAAACGATTATATGAAGCAATCTATATTTTTCATTTCATTCGAAATGTAGTTCACGTTTCATACACAAATCAAATAACTTTTAACACTTATTTCTGAAGGCATAGAGTTTTATTTCAAATGGAGCTTTTTAGAATGTCTCGTGGTGGCTTATTATTTTTAATAGGAGAGCGCCGGCATTAAAGGGCCTTTTTTCATTCAACAAAAATCGTTTCCGTGACGTGGTTTGTATAAAAAAGTGTAAAATAAATTTCCTTTCAAGATGAAACTGAATTGCCAGAGATTATACTCAATAACAGTTAGGTCACATTGAATTTGAGGCTAATAGGATGATAAATGATCGCTGTGCCATAGAGCATTTTGCTACAAGTTTATATTCCAGTTGGGATAATTAATTAGGTGTTCATTTAATACGAGATTGTAACTAAAGTTAGCCTAGATAGTTGCGCCGTATGCTTCGGCGCTACCCGTGTCCCTGCTACTTGCTGCCCACTGGCACATAGAGCCTAGAGGGGCTTAGTGGGTATGCCCTCCCATTTTGGGAGGTGTGAGTCCCACACATCATGCCGACTCCCCCGGAGGCAGCCTAAATGTGCCAAAATTAAATTTTATTCTATTCCCCTTAAGAAAAAAAAAGATAGTTGCAGCGATCGTTTTAACAAAAGACTAAGAGACCCCGCAAACCACAGACTTACTATCGGCCGATAGTTTGACCATCCGTATGACAATGTATACGCAAGTCCGCATACTACGACGATTTGATATCGGCTGATCTTCATACTGATTATGAGCCCTACTAAACCATCGGCCCATAATAAGTCTGTGGTTTGCAGGGTCTCTTAGTGCGCTCTGGTTAGCGGCTCGAGGAAGACGACGACAGGGGTTTTTTGTTTTGTATGTAGGTACTAGGCTTGACAAAATGGTTGCCGGCCCCACCTAATACTATTATAAGCGTTCACCGCAGCCCATGAACACCTGCAACATCCTGATGTTGCAGGTGTTCATGTTGCATTGAGGTAATGCGCCTGGGCATCGCATGTGCTTTGTCGACCCTTTAAGAACCTATTTATTTAGACTTGTATGCAGCACCCCATACCGTATTCCCCTGAGAAAACCTGAGCAGGGAGTTCACTCCATAAATTTAAAAATTTAAAAAGAGTAACTACCGAGTTTCTTGCCGTTTCTTCTCGGTAGAAATCTACCTTCCGAACACGGCGGTAGCTTCTTTTAAATTGCTTTTATTCACATTCTTACATTACCTTTTATATTTTTACATTATTTTTTACTTGACGATTCATAAGTGCTTATTTTAAGTTCATGTGAATAAAGGTATTTTGACTTTGACTTAAAAGCAGCGTTCGCGTGAGGAAATTCCTCTGAAATCGAACCGTGCGTGACCAGTTAGGCCTCAACAAGTAAGGATGAACACCCTGCCGGTGGCGTTCGGTGCGATAGTAAAATGAGATATATAAATAGATAGAAGCTGTTGGTATCATTTTGAATAATTCTTCAGAACAGAACCCGTTGTACAATCGATAGAACACACACAAAGAGGCAAAGTCCCTCCTCAGGCTCAGTGGCTCAATATAGTTCGTAAGTTTGAGATCGATTCTCAAGGCACGTCTTTGAAGCTAGCCAAAAGGATCAACTTGGTACTTAGGCTAAGGTCTTCGAGCACAGTGTTCTGTGGCGTCATCACCGTACGGTGCTGGGTGCCAGGAAGATACCATACCATACGAGCGAGGTGTGCCACCCAAACTAAAGAGAGGTAGGGCATAGCGAATCTTCGCTCGAATTGAGCTGCCCGTCCGGGGAAGGACCTCCACTCTATAGAATACCGCAGTCAAATGACCTCTGGGTCGTGTTTCTGCCGGTGAGTAGGGTTTCCGGAGCTCGTGGGGTCAGGGTTGGGCCGGCATGGCGGTGGCAACTGACTGGTAACTGACCAGTTACTTGCCCGTTGTCACAGCGACTTAGGCGTCTCTTTCGATTTCCATCAGGAGTAGGGAAGCCAATATGTCAAGCCACTATAAAAAAAGCCCTACATAACCCAGGTGTCTTGTACCTGAGGCCCTGGTGTATGCGAAAAGGCATTACAGACGAAAAAAGGAAGTTTTGTTATTTACTTTATCTATTTAATCTTTATTGCACAGTAATGTAGTATACAAAAGGCGGACTTAATTCCACATAGGCATTGTCGACCAGCAAACCATTGAGCTAACAAGTATATTATATGATTTTTTAAAACGGCTGAAAGGAAATTAAAAAAAAACTAGTAAAAAGTTCCAAATGGTCTGAAATCTGGAAAAATATCTGTGCCAACTAATGATTCACTACGTTTCGTTAAATTACTGTAAGAAGTTTCCTAAGAAATTTCATTGACGACAATTCGCAAGAAACAGTATTACTGTGATCTACGCAGCGGCTTAGCTTGGCATGACATTTACCAAGTGTCATCTTTATCTTCTTCCAAAATATGATGATGGATGAAACCTGATGGTGATGACGCTAGCAAATTATTTGGTACGAACCACCCCAGCGAGGCTATTAATAAAACCTATTTCGAAAACTCAGAACGTACAGTCATTAACATTTGAAATTGTATTTTGTAGGTATTAGACTAATGACAAACTTGAATATCTGCGTTATCTCTAAACGCAAGATAACAATACAATCAGCCACATAGCAATCCACTGCTGGACATAGGCCTCTCCAGTTGTTCGCCACAGGGCAAACATCTGGAGGCTCTACCCACAATCACCACTCTGGGCAGGCGGGTAGGCGATCGCAGGACGTAGCTTCTCGCTCCGTTGACGCTGCTGCCCGTCATCGGTCTGTGGTATTAACTACGCTTGCAATAGGCTATTATGGCTAAAAATTGTAATTAGTCCGTCTTTTAGCTTATTTAAAAATTAAAGACACGTATTTTTCCTTTTTTCATTCAAATAAACAATAGCAAAGATACAAGGCATCAAAAGTTAAGAGTGGGAGTCTTTGACGTCACTCCCTCCCGTAAAAATGCCTCGCCGAGTGACGTCACGCGTAATTTCAACGGGCTATACTATAACTTTGTAATTTTTAGTCTAATTTACAAATAAAAAAATACGTGTCTTTTATTTTTGAATAAGCTAAAAGACGGACTAATTATAATTTTAGCCATAATACGTGTTTGTTATAACCGCCACCAGTCGGTTGCCAGAGCTTCGTTCGTTATTCAGCAGGATGCACCACGAGCAGGGACTTGGAGCGAAAAGATGATAGGTCGCTTCCTTACATCCCCTGCTACTATTTTATCACAATTAAGTATTATTTCTCACAATAGGCCTGTTTCCGTAAAAATTGTAATTAGTCCGTCTTTTAGATTGTTCAGAAATAAAAGACACGTATTTTTTTATTTGTAAATTAGACCAAAAATGACAAAGATATAGCCTGTTAAAATCACGCGTGACGTCACTGAGTGGGAGTTTTTTCGCCACTAAGTAACGTCAAAGACCCCCACTCCTAAATTTTGATGCCTTGTATCTTTGATATTTTTTGTTTAAATGAAAAAAAAGGATAAATACGTGTCTAATATACTTACTCGTATTTTTATAATCTAAAATACGGACTAAATATAATGTAATTATTTTGACCCTGGAAACATCCCCATTGCGGGGATCAATAAACGACAAAACTACATGCACTAAAGTAGTTTGCTTAGTGATCTTGTATGCATAGGTGTCGCAGTCAGACTGCAGCCAATCAGGGCAGCCTTTGTGTGTAATCCTGCAGTTGATCCCGTCGCCCGATCTAATTGCAGACGATCTATTGTCTCTGCCCGACGGGGAATATTGGAGGGGACGCTGTTATTGGGCACACTTAAGGTTATAGTAGCAATGTATGGATGTAACTATACAAATTAGAAGTACCTACATATTTTATAGGAATTGGGTACTGACATACTAATTATAATCTAAACTAATATTATAAAGAGGAAAGATTTGATTGTTTGTTTGTTTGTCATTGATAATGCGAGTTTAACTAATAAAATTATATATAACATACATTGCTCCGATCCCAAGTAAGTAGTTTTATCATTTGTCGACAGGCTCGGTGGCTCATCTGGTAGTGACCTCTGCCCTCTGAGCCAAGGGTCGTGGGTTCGATTCCCGCACAGTACAAACATTTGTGTTCATGAACATATGTGTGTTTGTATTGGTCTGGGTGTTTTCTATGTATGATATGTATTTATTTACAAAAAAAAAATGTATCTAAGTAAGTTTATCAGTTGTCTAGTACCCATAATACAAGCTTCGGCTTAGTTTGGGGCTAGGTGGCGCTGTGTGGCCCAGCGTGGCATGTCTTGGGTTATTTATTTATTTATTTGTGTTATGAGTATCAGATTAAGTTATGTATCCAGACATAATATAACAAAGACAAAATGTTCATCAAATGAATGTTTGTCCTGGGTGGGCATCGAATCCAAGACGAGGTTGAGAAGGCCACCAATTGAGCCACCAGGCCAGTCGAATTTGCTGAAGTAGGTACCAGATTTCTGCACGAGCGTAAGTTAGGACTCAGAGCTTTTTCATAATTGATTGAAGTGTTTGGTGGTTTTATATTCTAATTAAGTGTAGGTATATTTTTAAATAAGAAGTACGAATGTAAATCAAATAAAAATTAATCTGTGGTAATGGGTAGTGTGTGTAAAAGTGTGCCGTCTGCGCTGCACCTTAAAAAGTCTTAAGACCTAAATGTTCCTTAAAAATCCTAATCTATTGTTATAATGGGATGTAAGGGAGCGGCCTATCATCTTTTCGCTCCAAGCCAACCTCACCTGCTCGTGGTGCATCCTGCCGAATAACAAACGAGGCGCTGGCAACCGACTGGTGGCGGTATAACCATCACAATTGAAGGCGTAGCTAAATACTAAAGACCGGTGACGGGCAGCAGCGTCACCGGAGCAAGAAGCTACGCCCTGCGATCGCCAACCCGCCTGCCCAGCGCGTGGCGATTATG
This sequence comes from Conogethes punctiferalis, assembly GCA_031163375.1. Taxonomy (NCBI): domain Eukaryota; kingdom Metazoa; phylum Arthropoda; class Insecta; order Lepidoptera; family Crambidae; genus Conogethes; species Conogethes punctiferalis. Next base: position 14,875,744 of record CM062089.1, on the reverse strand, counting down.
GGTATATCCTCCAGATGTTTGCTCTAAGTGGCGAACAACTGGAGAGGCCTATGTCCAGTAGTGGACTGTAATAGGCTGATGATGATGATGATTGTTATAATTATTGTGTCTGTAAATCTCGGTCCTACGAGTTCACCCTTTTACTAATTGTACAAGTTAGTTTTATTTGTCGGTCACAAAAGCTTTACGGAATTCAACAGGGAACACAACGGGCGCAGTACAAATGTTTGTGATGGAATCAATTTAGACTAAACTGGAGTTTGCAGCACTTTGAGTGAGTGGGCACTGGGTGGCGCTTACACCGAACCGCCCCTATGCACGACGCCAGAAACGAATACAAGTTTGTCTACTTCGAAGATTGTATTTTTCTAACCTAACCTTTTTTTTTTAAGCCGGGAAAATGCTTTTGCGCATTCCCGCCGTTCGGGGGAACGACGGGGTATGTGGGACTCACGCTGCTCTCAAAAACGGAAGAGCGGCACCCTGCGTCAGGATGGTAGGCGGCAGAGAATACCCACTAAAAACCCCGGCCCCTCCGTCAAGCGCCTTTTGGGTGGTGTCACGGGGCCTGGAACTAGGCCTGGTCTAGAACTGCCGCAATACCACTAGCGCTGCCCTAGGCAGGCTAGACAAACCCCCCCTCTTAGGGGGTAGCGATGGGAGCAGCTTGGAGGGCCAGCAAGCTCTCGTCCGACATAGACGAGGCCCCTGCACCAACCATCCGCCGGGCCCCGTCAGGATTTCTAACCTAACCTAATTGACAGTGATGTTCAGTATAGGATAGAGCGTCTATCTATAAAAAATATTTAAAAAAAAAATTAAACCGACTTAAAAAAAAACACAAACGACCAAAACTAAAAAGCGATAAATAACGTACTACTACCTAGTTTCTATCGACCAATGGCAGTACTGTTCCCTAACTCCTAACCGTTAAGGGTTCTGTGGCTTCATCATCAGCACCAGATGTTGACACCCGGAAGCATATACCTGAGTCAAATATGATTACGTAACAAAAACACCATATGAGCTTAGAATTTTCGGTTGTTGCCCTCAATTTCTCTAGGATCCCATCATCAGATCCTGACTTGGTGATAATGGGACCACCTCGGAAGTGTCCTCTGTCGAACAAAAAATTTTTGAAATCCATCCATAATGACGGAAATATCGGTGAACATACATAAAAAACAAATATTATACATACAGACGAATTGAGAACCTCCTCCTTTTTTCGAAGTCGGTTAAAAATATATGCTGGTTTTCAGTAAGTCTTTCTCAGTGAAACTCACGGACAGTATGGGCCTCGAATGTTATTCGGTGTGAGCCACAGCCCCCTGTGCGATAGTTTGCATTCAATTTCGCACGTTCCCGCTGCACAGTTTACCCTGCCTGCTATAACACACCACAACATATACTGACGTCAATTGCTTAAATGGCTCAGGTGTTGTGAACTTGGGACTTCAGGAATATTTGTACAAGTGAATATTTACACACTTCAGACCGAATGTCGAATGATAGAGAACGCCTTATCAGTTCTTAAAGCAATATCACAAGGAAATAATTAGCGGAATTCATGGGCGGAATTATATATAAAGGATGTAATGGAACCTATCATCTTTTCGCTACCTGCCCGTGGTGCAATCTGCTGAATAACAAACGAGGCTCTGGCAAACCGACTGGTGGCGGTATAACCGTCACGGTGAAGACGTAATTAAATACCACAGGCCGAGGTCGGAAGTTAAGCATCAACAACTTAAATTGATTAGTTCTAAAACAAGTAGGTATCCGGCATAACTCAGGAATTCAAAACCACTGCTGCGGGACATCAGCCTGAAAATATCCACTGCTGGACATAGGGTTTCCCCAATGATAATACAATTTTTAACCATAATAGCCTATTGTCACTTTTTTTTTTAAGCCGGGACAAATGCTTTTGCGCATTCCCGCCGTTCGGGGGAACGACGGGGTATGTGGGACTCACGCCGCTCTCAAAAACGGAAGAGCGGCACCCTGCCTTAGGATGGTAGGAGGCAGGGAATACCCACTAAAAACCCCGGCCCCTCCGTCAAGCACCTTTAGGGTGGAGCCTATTGTCACTTGCGGGGATTTGTCTTAGTCAACAAGCCTGAGGTTAGTGACAGCAGTAGGCAGGTTTTATTTGTACCTAGGTAATGCTGCTTGTGTCCTTTGTAGTGTTTTTTTTTTTTTTATGCGAGAGGCGGCAGACGAGCAAGTGTGATGCCTGATGGTAAGCAGTCGACACCGCCCATGGACACCCGCAGCTCTAACCGAGTCTACGACATCCACTGGATGAGATGAGGTGGTCGTATTCTAAGGCTGGTTTCACAGCTGTCCGGGAGTCCCGTACGGGCAGTCCGTGCGCGGAAAGCCCGTACGGGTGACGCCCGCAGCGCTCTGAAACGTAACCCACGATTCAGACCATTCAGTACGGTACGGTTGCTATGTACGGGATCTCCCCGGAGCGGGTCGCGTCCGCGTCGCTGTGAAACGATGTTCTAGTTCCTCATGTGTGCTCCCGCTCCGGGCGCCCGTAGTAACAGCCCGTACTGGACTCCCGGACAGCTGTGTAACCAGCCTAAATCCGGAAACCACAAGAACAAGTATCAATCTATAAAGACCAGACTACGAATGATCCCCTCAAAGACAGCTCTCATGAGCAAAAGTATCTATACTTATTGTGCATGGCACCAAGAATTTTCAATAAACTCCCTGTGACCCTTAAACAATTAGAATTTAATGAATTTAAATTAAAAGTAAAAGCTCTATTAATCGACAAATGCTATTACAACGTGACGGACTTTCTTAACGATAAATTTTGACTTTTTTACTTTTGACATTGTGTTGTGATATATATATATTTTTTAATGTAAGTGAATAATAATTGTTGACATGATCATGGGCACCTACCTAGTATCGAAAATATAATTTGTACACCGTAAAGGTACGAGATGTTCGGACTTTTTATGCAATATTATACAAATATAATCATCTGTATTATGTACACATGTTCGAACAAATAAATGATCTTTATCTTTATAAATAATCACAAACAAAAACTTCTCAGTTTAAGTTCTGGTAAGGCACAGAGTAAATGAAACTAGGCTTTGAATGAGTATTGATCCCGATTTTATAAATTTATTGTAAATAACGTTGTTAATCATTTGGTCTTCATCTTCACTCCACTTTTTCGCCTTTCTCGTTTACGAATTCTGAAATAAAAATGATTTGTACTTGAAATTATTTCCAGCATAAGTTTAAAACGTTGTAAGTACGATGATGAGACTTGCAACTTTTCTACGGTGGTCAAGGCATTAAGGAGTATTAACTAGCTGTGCCAGCAGCGTCACACACGTGGATATCGGGTTTCAAAAATAACGGACATCCATAAAATGGTGCCTAAATTTTAAGCTAGACCTCTGGCAATATATTGGTGAAAACCGTATTCAATTCCATGAAGCGCGTTTTTGCGTGAAGCGCGTTCAATTATACCGATAAAAATATTTCTCCCGTTTTCTCAACGCTTCCCTTCACTGCTCTGCTAATTTTAATTGTAGCGTGATGAAAAGTATGTAAGTACACTATAACCTTCCCAGGATTATGAAGAATAATTGTACCAAGTTTCGTTAAAATCCGTTCAGTAGTTTTAGTTTCTATAACGAACATATAGACAGACAACAATTTTACTGATTGCATTTTTGGCATCAGTATCGATCACTAATCACCCCCTGATAGTTATTTTGTAGTAAATATATTTCATGTACAGAATTGGCCTCTCCACAGATTTATTAAAAGTATAGATAGAAGATGAATCTTACCAGTGACAGTCCATTCTCCGTCGACCTGCCTGTACCCCAATCCATTCTTCACGGCATAGGTCCAGAAGTAGATTTTATCTCCGAGTTTCAGCTCAGCATTGCGATCCCGGAACGTCCACTGGCCATTCTTGGGCGTGGCGATGTCCCTGGCCCACTGGCCCGCTTCCAGACCTTCCAGTTCTTGGTTCAGGTTACCGTGGAAAGCTACGAGGGTGAAGCCATCATCTGGAATAAGGAAGTGAGTCAGTCTATTTTTAATTTAGTTTTCGTTTCCACCAACCCAGCTTAGGTACCCAATAACCCCAACATGTGATTCAACTTGGCTCTCATTTCTGGTGTCACTGAAAACCAGTTTCGCGGTGCGCCCGCGCGACTTAGGCTGAGTGACAGCCATTTTGAATGCATATCCCTCCAATAGGTGGACTGCAATAGGCTGAAGATGATGATACTAAACCCGTGTGTCTCTTACATGAGTAAGTAGACAATTTCATTTTAATAGTCTTCTTCTTTTGTCAACTATAAACTCCTAGCCAAAACATGATCACACATGTCCCGACCAAAACCTAGCACTGATACACTACTGTCAGTTGCCTGGTAGAGATCCTCCATAGTGCAGGTGATGGGGCACAATGGACAGATCTTAAAGTGCCACATAGTTTGAGAGGGCGAGCCGTAATTGCATTCACTTTGTGGCCCTTCCTTCAGCCCCCATTTGACCAATAGTAATATTAGTTTTAAATAGTACTCAGTATGGCATAATGGCTTCCCTACGCCTGATGGAAAGTAAAAGAGAGGCCCAAGTCGTCAGCTGCCACCGCCATGCCGGCTCGCAAGCTTCTTCTTCCCAATATTTCTGGTACATACTTAGATGCAGTATGTACTTAGATGCGGGGATGTAAGGGAGCGGCCTATCATCTTTTCGCTCCAAGCCAACCTCACCTGCCCGTGGTGCATCCTGCCGAATAACAAACGAGGCGCTGGCAACCGACTGGTGGCGGTATAACCATCACAATGAAGGCGTAGCTAAATACTAAAGACCGGTGACGGGCAGCAGCGTCACCGGAGCAAGAAGCTACGCCCTGCCCAGCGTGGCGATTATGGGTATATCCTCCAGATGTTTGCTCTAAGTGGCGAACAACTGGAGAGGCCTATGTCCAGCAGTGGACTGTAATAGGCTGATGATGATGATGACTTAGATGCATAAACAAAATGTTTCTACAGTATCTAGCAAGAAAATGCTCAAAAGCATTCGGGACATTAGCCTGTTCAAGCAAAACAGTTAAGCCTATTTCTGCGTGTAATCTGTGTCCGGTCGTGCCGAAACGTTGTTTTGTGGTATTATGAGAGTTGAGGAACACAACGCCTTGTTGATAATACCTATATTTATCCATATTGAAACTATGAGTAGGTAATAAAACCAAATAAAACCTGCTTTAAAAAATAAAGAAAAAAATCATTCTTCTTTTCTTTTTAACGGCGCGGCATTTTGTGTATTGACCACAAACTTGTTTCATTTACACGGGACGGGCATTTTATGGTACGTATGACGATGTTGGTGATGATACACCTCTGTGCATCAGAAAGCACGTTCAATATCAAGTATAATTAATCCTGGCGTCTCATATGCCTGTACATTGATTATTATTATTTGAAAAAATTGGGCTAAAAAAACCGTCATAATCGAAAAAGAACCTCTAGGTTTGTTTGTAGGTACACTTTTCCGGAACTACTAAACTGATTCTAGTAAAACTTTTTTATTTTATCTATCTATACTTATAATAAATCTGTAGAGAAGTCAATTCTGTACATGAAATATATTTTCAAAATAACTATCAGGGGGTGATTAGAGATCGATACTGATGCCAAAAATGCAATCAGTAAAATTTTTGTCTGTCTGTCTGTCTGTATGTTCGCTATAAAAAAAAAAACTACTGGACGGATTTTAACGAAACTTACTACGATTAATCTTCATACTCCTGGAAAGGTTATAGTATACTTTTCATCACGCTACAATCAATAGGAGCAGAGCAGTGACGAGAAAATGGGAGAAAATTTTATCTGTATGTTTGATCGCGAATCACGCGACAACTACTGCATGGAATTAAATGCGGTTTTCACCAATGTATTGCTAGAGATTTAACTTAAAATTCAAGTACCATTTTATGAAAGTCCGTTATTTTTTAAGCCCGATATCCAAGCGTGCGACGCCGCCGGCACAGCTAGTAGTTAATAATTCTGGGCAACGTATAAGCGAAGTAGATTTAGAAAACTGGAAGACATGATGAAACACAATACACCAGCTCAACTGTAGGAAATAATAAAATGGCGCTTTAGCAAAATTTGTTCCGCTTTATTAGCAAATGCTAACCGAGACAATTTATACAAGTCCGTTTCCTAATCCCGACTGGGAATCGATCCCGGAGACTTCTAATCGCCGCGCTATACCTATGCGAAAACGCTTAGCCATTGCGCTAGTTGAACATTAAAAAAGTTTAACCACAGATCTACAACTCACCTGGAATAGACACCCTTAATCCCTTCGGGTGTAATGCTTCCAGTTTGGCAGGTGGCACATCGTACGCTTGGCAGATGGCGACGAATGCTAAAAGAAAGCCCAGTTTGGATGCCATTGCGTCTAGCTCCTATGATAGTCGTTCGGACAATGATGTTGATCATTGCAAAGGATTGTATTTATACTTGCAAAGACAAGTTATTTCATTATCAAGATATTGTTTGAACATGACACAGTATGTGTAATAACAGTGAAGATACTTCAGACTTATCTGAGAAAAGATAGGCACGCATTCGAAACCGGCTCTTCGGGATCTCTCTTATTAAAGGCTTTAGTACTTTTACCCCCTGCCCTCACCTAGTAAAAAGAATAAAATTCAAATATGGGCAATATTCAAATATTAAATACTGATGTTCTAGAAATTTCTGTTCGTTTTTTTGGAAATACTGATGATGTAAGGGAGCGACCTTCCAGCATGTTCCTCCAAGCTACCCTCACCTGCCCGTGGCTCTGGCAACCGACTGTTGGCGGTATAACCTTCACGATGAAAGGCGCAGCGTGATCGATGTGAGAAGCTACGCCCTGCGATCGCCAACCCGCCTGCCCAGTGCGGCGAACCCTACGACAAACCCTATAGTAAGTAAACAACTGGAGTGCCCTATGTCCAGCAGTGGACTGCGATAGGCTAAGGTTATTCCTGAACATAATTCTAATTAGACATCCATTACTATACTGTTATCTTTCTCACAGTGTGCCATCTCCGTATAAGGAAAATAGCAGAGGTTGTCGATAAAAACTGGCTCGACTATTTTATAAATCATAACATTATTGCAACAAAATATAATCTCGATATGTAAATCATGGTATCCTTTTAAATATTTTTTTTTGTGTTTTATTACCTAAAATAATACTTTTTATATCCTTCTTTATTTTGTCGCAGCATATTTCACAAGATTTTATTTAACTTGCAATGTATGTATGTTTGTTCGGGTGGAATCTTACAACTCAATTTTAAGGCACTTGCCTTCAACCAATTAAGCTGAAATTTGGTATGCATGTTCAGTTCGGATGACAATGCATAAAAAAATAAAAGCTTATTTTTAAAAAGGTTTTTTAAATTACCGTTATTTTTTTGAAAGTATTGTACTATGGGTACTAGACAACTGATAAACTTACTTAGATACTTTTTTCTGTAAATAAATACACATTATACATATTAAACACCCAGACCAAATGCTTATAAGCTCATGTTTACAAATAGCTAATTCTCACAATATAAGGAATTATGAGGAAAATGATACAAAATTCACTTAATTAAAAAACCCATTGAGCTTTGATAAACATTTGTTCATTTCATTATGTTGCTGTTATGATTCGACTTTATAAAAATTTGTTATAAAGTCGAATCATAACAGCAACATAATAATATCTGTGGCGATCACAGGCGAGCATTGTACTTTACGGGTTTGATTCCCGGTCGGATAAAATAATAATTTTAAGGAACTATAACCCAAGCAAGACGTACCAATATGGACCATACAGTGTCATCTAGTACCAAACTAGTCGCAGCTTGTTGTACTAGACAACAGACTGATAAATTTACTAAGATTTATGTACTCTTTCTTGTAAATCAATACATTTTACATAGCTAACGCCCAAACCAATACAAACAGACAATGTTCATGCACACGAGTAAATAAAATAAATAAACAACCAAAGGTATGCTACACTGGGACACACAGCGCCATCTAGCCCAAACTAAGCTTAAGCTGTACACTAGACATCTAATAAATTTACATAGATAGATAGAACAATATTCTTTATTGCACAAAAACAAACATTTATAAACAAGGTATAACAATAAACTAGTGGTACAAATTTAGGCGGTCTTATAGCTAGTAAACGATCTCTTCCAGACAACCTTCAGGTAGAGGAAGTGTGCTATTCTGAAGAGAGGGGCAAGGTCGTGCAAATTTACTCAGATGCTTTTTTTTTTAAATATTACCTAACACATGACTGGCTCGCTGGCTTAATTGGTAGTCACCCCTGCCTTCTAATGCCGGTCGTGGATTCAATTCCCACCCGGGACAAACATTCGTGTGTCCAATGGCAGTCCACTGCTGGACATAGGCCTCTCCCAATGTTCATAAAACTAAATCATCATCATGATTAAATGTAACTTTTCTTTTACGGAACGCTACTACTTACGGAACGGAACTTAATCTTCGGGTCAACCAGAAAACTTATCACAAACAAAATATCTAAGTAAAGCCTCTTTAGGGAGTAAGCTGCGATAACTTACCCACAAAATACAAGTTAGGTGATTAAGATCGTCGATAACACGGGTAAGCCGTCAGTTTTCTTACCGAAAGTTCTTTTGCTAATGTTTGTTTTTTTAAAGAATGGACAAAAAAATAATATGTTAAATGTTATTGAATAAACTTTTCAAATCAGTAAAGTTGAAGTTTGCAAGGAGACATTCATTTATTACTCAGCTTACTTAAAACAGAATCGGTATTTATTTAACGACGCGAACAACTGTACCGGTCTTTTTACCGATAAAAAGACCGGTACAGTTGTTCGCGTCGTCCAGTGCTGTTCAATATACCGATATATTGAACAGCACTGGACGATGCTCGCGACGAACCGGCAGAACCTGCGGTCATTACCATGCAATTATTTAGACTTATCAACATTTAGATAGGGCACGCGATATACTTAAATAGCTACAAAAACTGACAATATTAAAATTACTCTGTACAATTACATTACAGAGTAATTTTAATATTGTCAGTTTTATTAGAATAGAAAATCTACTGTTTTTTTTTAAATGGGCTCAGCATTGTAATGTAGGTAGATACCTACCATTTAATATAAGTATGGAGTAAGGGTAGGACAACAATGTATGTGACATCTCAGTCCGGAATAAACCGCTATCCAGTACGCACACGCTTCTTTCAGTTATCCTCCAGGACACAACCCCTCATACCTCAGGGTTCATACACTACAAGCATAGTGGCTTCCCTCCGCCTGATGGAAAGCAGGAAAGGAAGCCCAAGCCGCTCTGACAACGGGCGGGAAACCATGGTTTCCAGTCAGTCACCACAGCCATGCTGGCCTGCAAGATGCTTCTTCACGCTTCGTTTAAACTGTTACACGTTTACGAACTTTATAGGGATGTAAGGATAGAACAAATTATCTTTTCGCTCCCAGCCACCCTCACCTGCCCGTGGTGCATCCTGCCGAATAACAAACGAGGCTCTGGCAACCGACTGGTGGCGGTATACCCATCACGATTGAAGGCGTAGCTAAACACCACAAGCCGATGACGGGCAGCCGCGTCACCGTAGCGAAAAGCTACACCTTGCAATCGCCAACACGCCTGCCCAGCGTGGCGATTATGGGTAAAGCTTCCAGATGTTGACCAAAGTTGCGGACAACTGGAGAATCCTATCTCCGGCAGTGGACAGCAATAGGCTGATGATGATGATTATGAATGATATGGATTCGCGAACACGGTGTGACGTGTGCAGAGTTTAAGGATTACATAATTGCGAATGTGAAATTTATTTCATGGTTACCAGAAATAATTTAGCATCAGCCCGTAACCGTCCAACGTAGGCCTCAACTGATCAATTACAGAATGGCAATTGCCGCTTGGGAGGATTTGCTTTAGTCATCAGTTGCCGCCTTGCCAGGAGGATTGGAAACCTTGCTCCTGCCCGTTTCCTGACATCTTCAACGACACTCACACGATTAAATGGAATGTGTGGGGAACTATATTAAACTAGCTGCGCTCGCGACTTCGTCCGCGTGGAATAGTTATTTTTTCCCTGTTTTTTTTTTTACATTTTCCATTATTTCCTCGCTTCTAATAGTTGTAACGTGATGTTATATAGTCTAAAGCCTTCCTCGATAAATGGTCTATTCAACATAAAAAGAACTTTTCAATTCGGACCAGTGGTTCCTGAGATTAGCGCGTTCAAACAAACAAACAAACTCTTCAGCTTTATAATATTAGTTAAGACAAGTAACCTAAATGAGCGCATCATTATTTTTTTTAGAAACTGAACATAAAAGATTTAACGTGAAGACTATTGTTTGCATAAATACTTAAAGCCGGGTATTTTTAGTAACTATATTTAGTCATTCATTCTAAATAAATCAGACATGGTATTAAAATAGACATGACAATCATAGTAAACAAATAATGGAGTGTTACATTTTTTATTGTGACTTTCCGCCGCCTGATGGAAAGGGAAAGGCCCAAGGCGCTGCGACAACGGGCAAGGAACTAAATCAATAGCTTGTCTGTTGCCACCGCCATGATGGCCTGTAAGATTATGAGTAAGAGTAAGATGATTAACTGACCGACTGTAGGTAGTAAGATTAAGATTAATTAATTCACCATCATTCTTTTATATTAATGGTTATTAAACAAATTAACAAAACCAGAGTGTGATTCATGATACAATCACAACATTCTTTATTTTCGTTAAACTTTTATTACTTGCAATTCTTAGCAAATCAATGTTTAATTTGTTTACTTTTCTTTTCACGTGCTTGAGGAAAATCGCAGTAAACTACAATTACAAAATTACGTTCTCTAAATAATCAATATTCCACCGATAACTTCTGCCCCCAGAATACAGTTAACAAACTCTGTCACCTCTATCGCTTCCTCGCTCTACAGATGCGCAAACGCAAGAAATAATTGCGCCTAACATCAGTCTGCGGGCGGTCGTCACAGCGAGCGGACGTCATGTCTTCAAAAGTTATTTATTTATTTGCGCTCGTCGCTTCCTGCGCGGCCCAAATCCCGCAGTACACAGTCCCTCCTGCGAAGCTTGAAGCCATCTATCCTAGAGGACTACGGGTGTCAGTCAAAGGTGAGACTTTACTATTATAGCTTATTAAGAATATAATATTATTGATGACAAAGAGGATGTAAACAACCTTTAAGGTGGCTCAAGATTTTCGCCCAAGCCTGTTTTTTGATTGGCAATATCACTGTCTGGGGTTTTTATATTGTAAAAAATATTGGTGGTTCAAAGTTCGTATCTACCCCCCTTTTAATTTAATTTTTGGCCTCTTAATTTCACTGTTTAAATAGTATTTTATTACAAAAAGCACCCTTTGTATTAAATACGAAGATAAATAGTGGAAGTGTCTACCAAGCGTAATTAAAGTAACTTCCCCCGAATAACAATTGTCATAGGGGGAGGCCTATATACAGCAGTGAATGTTTTCAAGCTGATGATGAGGATGATGATGATGGCGAAGAAAAAAACTGTCAAATAAATCAAAGCTAATGTGATGAATGAAAATCACTGGTAAATTAGATATCTTTGTTCAAAATTTTTACAACAATTTATACCTATACTTTGTTTAGTTCTAAGTAAGTATATTTTTGGTGTGCTATAAGGAGTATCTATCTATCTATAGACGGCAGTAGCCGAAATCAGTCAGGACTGCGTTATTATCTACATGAGATTCTATAACTAACACAAACAGTGACATAATCGTTAAGCTATAAGTATAGCTTAAGGATAGCACCTGGTTCAAACCCGATCTAGGCAGCTATATGATTGAGATGAATTTTCCTGTTTTGCACTTTCTGGAGTCTGTACCTATCTGTATACTCTTATCTACTTAGCAACTTACCACTGACCCTTAAGTACCGACACTAGTAATTGACCTTTTAGTATCAGCCTATTGAATTGTGTAACATATAAGGAAAATGAAACATTTTTTTAAAATGTGAATAACAAATTAACATACCTAAGCCTTACGCACAAAAAATACACAACGCATTTGTTATAAAAACCTTCATACACACTCAACTTGATTTTAAAACAACTTAAGTAATTTTGAGACTAACAAAAATTTAAAATAAGCTTCTGAGAAATAAACATTTGAAAATGCATACACTTAAGATAACTTCTAGTTGGTCACTCGGATTCTTTTGGTTGGACACTTTTGGTTGACAACCTAGCAAATTTACCTAATGTAAAAGAAATAGGTAATTTATTTCAAAATTAATGATCTACATTATAGTAATTGAAGATGAAACAGTAAACTTTAATTATAAGTATAATTAAAGTTTACTTTTTTTGAGTTTTTTTTTTGAGATTCTATCAATGTGTCTGGATTGATAAAGGCTGATGATGATGATTAATTGTCAAACATTTCCCACTAACTACCTGCTTTCAAACTAAAGTTTTCCCTTGTTCTATGAGTGCCAGAAAATATCTAGAAACGGAGCACAGGAAACCGGAAAATTTTGACAACTTCATTTCCTAAATTAACCCGCCCGAGAATCGAATTTGGAGCCTTCTTCCTCCCGGATCATCCGCGCTTTAGGCTTAATGATTTAATCAAATATTAATAAAAATGACACTGTTTATTACACGAGAGTCCTATTTTGTACAAATGTTAATTCCACTTTAGAAAAAACAATGTGTATTGTTGACAGAAATCGTAAAAAAATCTGCATTCAACCTCATTGTCTATCCTCGCTTGACCCTCGTCAGGTCACGTCCGTCAAAAGTCCGGCGACGAGTGCGTCAAAACTTGTAACTTTTGACAATAAATTATGAACGAGACATGTTTTATGAAAGGGTCCCTAAAATATTAAACATGTTGAGATAAATAGGTACGATGGTTCAGATCAAGCTTGTATTGTAATTGATTAATTAAGTTAGTTTACATTTATCATTGAGACAATAGTTCAGTTTTGGTTGCCAATTTTGGTAACTTTTTCTTGATCACTTGTATAACTTTTGGTTGACAAATTGAGACCTAGGAACATTAAAAGCAATGAAGTATTTAGCAGTTGAAGACTCTTGGGCATAATTAGTAATTATATTTTATTTAATTATGTCAGCAAAAAAAGTTAACTTTCTTCTTTAAAAAAAGCTTTTGCCTTTGGTCTTGAATTAAGCTTTTAGCTTACACAACCAGGCTCGAACTAATTCAGAAAATTGTGTGAAAATGTAATACCGGGTGGTTCAACAATTTGAAAAGTTTTTTTTTTAATGTTTCTAACTATGTCCATCATTACATATTTATAAGCCCACATATTTTACACTGGGAAATACTCAGACATATAACAATTATTGCAGCTAAATCAGTTGTAAATATGCCGCCACCTCATTGCTATGATATGAGGAAAACGAAAATAATTAAGGATAAAACCGGCTTTAAGATACCACTACTAATTGGTCGGATTCGTAACGATTATTATGTAATTTAGTTATTCGTTCCGATCACTAAGGATGTGGATCTCATCGTGAGAATTTTATTTAAATTTTAATCACAACGGTACAAGTGAACACATCGATAAAATCAGAAATAAATAACAGCATTTAAAAAAACCGGCTTCAGTATTATTACAATAAGACCAACTAGGAAGTACACCCTTTCAAATTAAAAAGAAAATTTCCAAATCGGTTCATAATTCTCGGAAATTAAATTACCGCATGTAACGTGAAATACAAACACAAAAATAAAAAAAAAACATTCAGTCGAATTGAGAACCTCCTTGTAGACTACAGGCCCGTGTTAAAAAAATGATGGGTCATTTGAACCACCAGATGACCTATGTAGAACGATATAAGAGCATAAAATAATAAGATTCAGCATTATGCCGTCACTTGTAAGCTGTCCAACTGAGTGCAGGTGAGAATTCAAAAGTACAGGTAGAGTGAGTGTATTTTGGTCATATATTTTTGTACGGCATTCTTACTATCGATAGATCCATGAAAAATAATAGGACAACGCGTAGTGCCGTAAAAAAATGGTGCGCCAAAAAGTCGGATTTTTTTTTTGATTTTCCGACAATTTCCAGGGTGAATTTGGTCATTTAATTTTGTACGGCATCAGTTTCATGCTATTTCAGTACTGCTTCTAATACATTATTCCGCAACGCCGTACAAAAATCATGCGACAAGGGGAATAAACCGAGGGTTGCAACCCCCTCTCTTTCTGTGGTCCAAGGGGTGATTTGACACAACATCAAATTAATTTATTTCGAAAGTATTTTATGCATAGATAATATTTTTTCATATGCCGTACATTTTCGTTGGTTCAAAGGGGAAAAAAATGAAAAAGAAAAAATGAAAAAGAAAAAATTCATATAACGAAAAGTACGGCATTTAGATAGTTTATTCGTACTCATTTTTATAGCCTTTTCGTGATTCTACGTTTCTAGTTAGAAACTATGTTAAATATGGGTTTGTATACTATCGATTTATACCAAAATATAGACATGTTGCCATTTATAATTCCAAAATACAACATATTATTGAGAAGTAGGTACTCGCACATTTTCGGTTGACGCAACTTAAACTAGATTTAACTAGCGCAGATTTGGTGTAATGCCTATAAACAAATACCGTCGACCTTGTTACCAATAAGATATGGGTGGATCCTTAATGACGGTCGGTACGATTTCGATTGGTTCCACGGCGAGGAATGTCCCCAAAAAGTATGTGACATAACGGCACCGGATGAGGAATCAGGCGAAGAAGATGATTACGTCATAGGTAAATTAATAAATCTTAACATCTTTAATCTGTACGTAAGACTTTGATTTTGACAAAAACATATGTATGTTTCAGAAAATGATAGAGAAGATAATTCGGACATCGATGATTCTGATAACCACTCAGCGGCTGATTCCGACACAGAATAATTTAAATAGAAACCATATTTTGTATTATCATCATTATTAAATATATCAAATTTTTCTTAAAAATAATTGTTTTGGGTTCGATTCCCGCACAGTACAAACATTTGTGTTCATGAACATGTCTGTTTGTATTGGTCTGGGTGTTTTCTATGTATAATATGTATTTATTTACAAAAAAAAAAAAAGTATCTAAGTAAGTTTATCAGTTGTCTAGTACCCATAGTACAAGCTTCAGCTTAGTGTGGGGCTAGGTGGCGCTGTGTGGCCCAGCGTGGCATGTCTTGGGTTATTTATTTATTAATGAAATAAATCAATTATATATATGTATCAATAATGTTCGAAGTATATAGTAAACCAAAAAGTATACAAAACTGTTGATACTGTGATTGACAGTTTCAATTTTTGGATATAATATACACACCGTTTCACTTCAGTTAGACGTCATAGTGATTTAATCATATTATCAATTGTTCTCTTCAAAAATATGTTAATGCCGTACTGTATCAGATGGCCATAAAGTACCCTTTAGATAGTAGCGTCATTTTCATCAGCCTAAAAGATACGGTCTGCATTAAAATGTACGGCATCATTTTTTCCTAATTTATTTATGTTAATACTACATATTTAAAACATGGGATACAATGTAGAAAACTGCTATATTTCATTAATGTATGATATTTAAATTTCTTCAATAATTTGAAAAATTACAGTTTTTGTGTTTCTCTATAATTTTTTTCAGAACAGTTTCTTTTGAACGGCAATACTATATAACAATTGTATATTACAATATCATGTTAAAAAAAAAGTTCCCGTACAGGATCAAATGATTTTACACCTTTATAAATCAAGAATACGATAAAATTAAGATAATTATTGATAAACATTCAAATGAACAATCATTTTTTGACGGCATTATTTTTAATAGTACTTTTAAGTGTCAGATAATGTTTTGGAACCAATGCCGTACTTTTTCAAATCACCCCTTGGACCACAGAAAGAGAGGGGGTTGCAACCCTCGGTTTATTCCCCTTGTCGCATGATTTTTGTACGGCGTTGCGGAATAATGTATTAGAAGCAGTACTGAAATAGCATGAAACTGATGCCGTACAAAATTAAATGACCAAATTCACCCTGGAAATTGTCGGAAAATCAAAAAAAAAATCCGACTTTTTGGCGCACCATTTTTTTACGGCACTACGCGTTGTCCTATTATTTTTCATGGATCTATCGATAGTAAGAATGCCGTACAAAAATATATGACCAAAATACACTGACTCTACCTGTACTTTTGAATTCTCACCTGCACTCAGTTGGACAGCTTACAAGTGACGGCATAATGCTGAATCTTATTATTTTATGCTCTTATATCGTTCTACATAGGTCATCTGGTGGTTCAAATGACCCATCATTTTTTTAACACGGGCCTGTAGTCTATTGATAAGGATTCTGGTATTAAATGTACAGTTTTTAAATAAATCCGGTGGGATTAGAACGGCAGACCAAATATACCAAATTGGTAATTATGGGAGAGGCCCCAAGTCATGGACTTCCTATAAGTCTCTTATAATAATTATGTACCTATTAGTTTGTAGCACACTACCTTCTTACTGTTTCTGCTTAGCCCAATGGTTGACTGGTAGAGAATGCCTACGTGGCATTAAGTCCGCCTTTTGTACAAATTGTTATGTGCAATAAAGATTAAATAAATAAATAAAAATAGACTGTATTAAATCTGTTACTCATACATACGAGGAAAACCTAAGTTTGAGGCCAGATTGGCGTTCATTGTTTAGCTTTATTAAGAGGAAAAACGCAAAACGAAGGAAAATTAATAGACTGGCTGAATTTTGATCAATGAAATCCTTTAATTTTGTTGTATCGTCACTAATAAAGTGATCCTAATCCCAATAAAATTACTGTATTTATTTATTTATTTACTTTGGCATACACAACAAGTAACAATCAAATATTTGACAACATAAAAGAAAAGATGCTTAGAACTAGATTCTTACTCAAAAATGTGTACACACAGCATGATAAAAAATATTATTTACGTAAAACAAGTATTCAATCTATATAAGATAATTTTTAAGATGTTACCGTACAATAAAAAAGAAGAAAACAGAGCAACACACTATAGCTTCAGTTATGAGCTGTCTCCAATCATAATGGCTGCGACTTTGTAAATTACTTACGTCAACAAATTATCTCGGCTAATACAAGAGACCCCATAGCAACATTCACGCTTAAAAAACAATACCATTATTAACAAAACCCCTGAATAATGATGAGGATACAAAAGAAAATTGTCTACGGAAACATTTTGTGGTCTGCCAAAGATATTGTACTACAGTTAAGTACGCGTAACAGACACAAAAAAATTGACATAAGTAATTAATGAGTCTGCGTCCGTAGCGGTCAATGGCAGTACTTTTTCAAGAGATACTAAAACTCGATGTCTATTTGTTAAAACTATAAGCGATGTTTCAGATAGAAAAAGATTAGCATAGAATAGAGTTCAGAACAAATCAATAGATGCAACAGAAGCCAGAGAAGAATGACTATAATATTAATTAGTGGTTTTAACAAGAGGGAACGCTAGCATGATGACAATAGAAACAAAATAGTTGACACATATTCCTTTAGCAGAACTATTTGTAAATGAATTTAGCTAATTTTAGATAAAGTCTATGCATTTACTTTTAAAGCGGAAAGTTACCTACTAAATATAATCGTCCTAATCTTTTGCGTACTAAGTAATGTATCTACGTATAATTGTTAAAATAAATTAAAGTACATGCCTAGTTTTTTTTTCACTGCAACTTCGCAATGCAATTCTTAAGACGCCCTGAGCAAGCTCTTAAATTAAGCCGATTTTTCAAAAAGAAACATTGCATTTGATAAAACCTTTAAAATTTTAATGGACAAACTTCTTCAAACGTGGTTTGGTTACAAAAATTGACAAGTGCCAATGAACTATAATGTTAGTTAGCTGCGCGCGAGCATCAAGAAACAAGTTTTTGTTTTATGCCACTGAACCTGTTCAAAATAATCCAATAAAATCGTTTTGGAGGCAATTTTTTTGCACGATGTTATCGCAAAAACCAGTCTCGGCTTCAAAGAAAAAAGTGTTGTAAAAGTATAGCTTATCTTTCTTTTTCAATGCGTAAGCCAAATTAGGATGTAATTAAAAGTGCATTTTATGTGATTAACAAAAAATCTGCTTGTTACTAAACCAGATTAGTTGTCAATCAATTAGCATAAAGGAGATTATGGAATTCAGATCATATTGATGATTGCTTTGATACATAGTGTGAGAGGGGTGGTTTAAGAAACCAGGATTTTAAATGGTCATGATGCCAATGAATGCCATGACCAATGGCAAGACTAAAGTGGAACCTAGACATAGATAATACAAAATATGCAACCATTAGCGTTAGCATAAATAATAATCTCAAAATCACATTTCGTTTCTGTTTAGCTTCAAACAGAAGTACTTATGAACAGAGCAAAGAAGAGAATTATACTTTCCATGTAAAACTTGGCATTCAGCAGGAGAGCCTTTTCACGCCTTATCTCACGATAAGACAAAAGGTGCAAAGGAAAGATTCCTTGAATTTCGTCCGTAACCCTCTGTTTTTCTATTCTCATTTTGAACTTTTAAAATTCCAGATGAGGGCTTCTCATTATTTGCCTTCCATGGAAAACTCAATGAGGAGATGGAGGGCCTAGAGGCAGGCCAATGGGCCAGGGATATCGTTAAGCCCAAGGATGGCAGATTCTGGTTCAGGGATCGCAATGCACAGCTCAAGCTGGGTGACAAGATCTACTTCTGGACTTACGTCATCAAGGATGGGTTGGGATACAGGCAGGATAATGGAGAATGGACTGTCACTGGTAAGATATATTCCTAGAATCGTTTAGTTAGTTACAAATTTTCATAACAGCTGTAGCGGTGTGTATAACTTGAAGATGTTGTGCCATGATCAGATAAAGGAAAATATCCAACTTGATTGTGGAAATGCATTATCTTATCAAGGAAGCTTATTTAACTAGATAGCTATTTGATAGATTGGATGATTCAGGTAGCATTATGTAAACTAGCAGGTTATTGGGAGTTTTGAAAAATATCCAAAGTTCTTAAAATATAAGCCTACCTTCTAAGCGAAGGTCGTGGTTCGAAACCCGCTCTATTACAATTTTAATACCGTCGAATGGTTGCCTATTCCAGAGTTCGTCAACGAAGCCGGCGAGAAGGTGAATAACGTGCCTGGCGGGTCCACTCAGCCTAAGCCCTCGCAACCTCAACCGCCCCCACAGCCCCAGCCCCAGCCCCAACCTCAACCCCAGCCCCAGCCCACTGTCACCCAGTGCCCGTCGTCAGTGACCGTGGTGCAAGGCCAGAGTCAAACCTGCGCCGGCGCACTCATCTTCAGCGAGGAGTTCGACAAGAACTCTCTGAAGGACTTGAATAATTGGGATGCTGAGATCAAGTTCCCTGAGCAACCGGTAAGTTATTTCGCTAACAATAAGATAAATGTTATAGATGGAGGGTTATTAAAATTATCCCGAAATCCACACCGAAAATTAGAATAAGGTAAAGTCCTCCCAAGTGACTTTTGTCATTTGGGGAGGCCTATGTCCAGCAGCGGACGTTAGCAGGCAGATGATGATGACGACAAAGTATACCTTTAATCGTTGCATAATTTAAGCAGTCTTATCGCTACCAGCGATCTCTTCCAGACAACCTTTGGACTTTGGCTACATTAATACAATCTTCTAACCGAGCTTCAACCTCAGCTGCTAATCTCTAAAGAGACTAGGCAAATAAATGCTGGATATTATAGTGTATGCACAAACACTACTGGATATAAGGCTAGTAAGCAAGAAGAACAGAATATGCCCCATTGGGGCAGAAATGTTCATGATTTCATGAGACCTTTCGTTAAGAAACGTAGCGTGGTACGCCTTATAGCAAAGTGGACAGATGAAAAAAAAATGTAGATTCGCGCTGTCTACATGCCGTTTTTGACGGGAACAGCAATGGACCCTATACGGCTAAATATGATGATGATGATGAAGTAGAAGATAAACAATTTTTTTTTTAAAATACCTAAGGCTCATTCCTTAACTTTTTTCCAGGACTATCCATTCAACGTATACATGACAGATGGGACAATAAAGTTGGATGACGGCAGTCTCTCCATTGGCCCCAAGACTTTAGAGGCCCATTTCCACGAAGGAATCCTAAATGAAGAGTTAGATCTCACTAACAGGTATAAATAGTTTTAGTCTTTACAGAAATGTTTCAAACCTAGATCCAGTGCCTCCTACACTAGATGATTGGTGTTATTTAGTTGTCATAATATATACCCAATAACTGCACTAGCTGCAATACTGATTCTCTAAAATATATAAACCAATAAGATTCGTTTAAGCATTGTATGAAAAATTGCCATTAAAAAGAAACTGGAGTTTCTTGCCGGTCTTCTCGATCAAACATAGATTCAGAATACCCACCAAGTATGCGGCATAGAGCATATTGTCGACAACCGTAAATTTTACGGGCATGATGTGCTTGGCTCAAGTCTATTTGAATAAAATGAATAATGATGAACAAGAAATTTTTTTTTGAGTTGATTGATTCGATGCATCGGGCGTTTTTCATCATAATAAAGTGCTTTATCATGGAAAAACGCAACGTACTGTTAGATGCCGGAAATCGACTACTAAGGACATCACTATTCTGCCGCGAGCTGGAGTCGCCGCACTAGCGTTGACGGCTGTCATTTTATGTGACATTGACAGTTACTCAGAGTTCCCGCAAAAATCCCTAACTCATTCATTCATTCATTCAATTGTTCGTTCTAAACTCAGTGTTATGGTAGCCATTTTTCCTGTGCAGAAAATAAACGAATATTGTGTTAATTAACGCCGTTTTAATAGATATCAGAAGTGACATGGTTAATAAAACCCACAAACCACAGTTTGGCAGTGTTTTTACGTAAAAGTGCATGTAACTTTGTTGTGTTTCATCTAAAAGTCACCCGACCATTTTGCATGGATTTTGCTTACATCGTATAGTGTGTTTTAACCAAACAACTTTAATTAGAGTGGTTCTCTTAACAATCGGGACGAAGTTCTCATGTAGTTTCATAAGTTAATAACGAAACTAACAATAAGATTAAGTGATATTGTGATTTCACGTTGTGTCTAAAAGTAACCCGACCATTTTGCATGGATTTTGCTTACATCGTATAGTGTGTTTTAACCAAACAACTTTAATTAGAGTGGTTCTCTTAACAATCGGGACGAAGTTCTCATGTAGTTTCATAAGTTAATAACGAAACTAACAATAAGATTAAGTGATATTGTGATTTCACGTTGTGTCTAAAAGTAACCCGACCATTTTGCATGGATTTTGCTTACATCGTATAGTGTGTTTTAACCAAACAACTTTAATTAGAGTGGTTCTCTTAACAATCGGGACGAAGTTCTCATGTAGTTTCATAAGTTAATAACGAAACTAACAATAAGATTAAGTGATATTGTGATTTCACGTTGTGTTGTGATGCCGCCATAAAGGGTGGAGGTATTTGGTTTTCGAAGTGACTAACCAAAGTTCCCAGCCTGGGTTCATGAGACCCATACACTGGGGACACGCTGAACCTTCTTCAACACTTGCATGCGGCTTTTGGTGAGCTGTATCATACTAAACTTACACACATATTATTAAACTTACAAACTTGAATAGTTCCATGTGCAACTGAACAAACTCCTTCAAATAGTAGATATCCCTGATAAAAACAGATTGATATATCTAATTGCATGTGACCATAGTGCACACAGTTGTGAGTTGGTGACATTTGAGTGATATTGGAATGTCAAAAACCAAAGTGAATATTTGAGTTGATGTTGACTTAATTTCTTATATTATGTGTATGATTGATAATTGATTAACATGGGTCGGCCAAAACATACCAAAAGGCCTCGTAGTCGTAGTAGTAGTAGTTCAAGTTCATCATCTTCTGTGGATCAAATAAAGAAGAGATATAAGAAAGATTTAAAGCATAAAGATAAGCGCATAGATGCTTTAGAGGGTCTGATTAAAGAATTGAGGAAATCTAAAAATTATCATCATAAATCACCATCACCAACAGCATCTCACACTCGAGCCCCAATGGCTAGTGTGAGCATTGAGGAGCCAAGGCCTGTAGTACGCTATGTTGGCCGAAATGATTTTATTCCAGAGTTCAACCCACAAACAACTTCAGTGCCAATAGAGCATTGGGTCCGGAACTTAGAAAGTACCGCTAAAATGCATGGCTGGGATGAGCGTACCCTAATATGTAATTGTACAGCAAAGTTGTGCGGTTATGCAAAGGGTTGGTATGAACAGCAAGCATCATATGATATAACTTGGGCTGAATGGAAAGAAAAGCTTATCAAAGCATTCCCATTCACCAAAAATAAATTATCACAAATTAGGGAATTAGTGAATCGGGTCAGATTGACAAATGAAGACCCCATTGAATTTTATTACAACAAATTGGGCATTGGTATGTCATGTTCATTGAGTGATGAGGTTATCGCAGAAGCCATCATTGGTACTCTCGGTAACAAATTGTTAGAAGTTGGTGCGAAGTCAGCTGGTTGTAGGGACACAGTATCCCTTCTACGATATTTAGGTACCATGAACTTATTGGACTCTAGTGTTGATGAACACCTGCATGTGACACCAACAAAGAGTAAAGGTTACAATAAAAATAATAAATGTCACATATGTCGTAGAAGGGGGCATAAGGCAAGTAGGTGCCGTAATAGGGGCAGCGAAATGTCACATTATAATAAAGAAAATATAAGGTGTACATTTTGTGATAAAAAGGGCCATAGCGAGGCAGACTGCTACAGAAAGAGGAATTCCAACAAAAATTGTTCATTTTGCAAAATCCCGGGACATACTGTAGAGGAGTGTAGGAAGAAGTCGAAAATGGGACCTCAAAATAGATTAGTGCGAAAGGTTCAAACGGTATGCTGTGACTCATCGGATAAAAAGTATTTCAAGGATGTTGTTGTTAATGGTAAACCGGCACATGCTTTCTTGGATTTTGGTAGTTCGTGCAATACCATGACTCAAAGTTTTTATGACAGGTTAGGCTTGAAATTGAAGCCTAATATTGAAGTTGTGATAAAAGGATATGGAGATGCATTAATTACCCCAATTGGTGCTGTTACCACTTCTGTGGTAATTGATGGTGTAGAGCAGAGGAATCAATTTCATATTGTGCCGGACTCCGTTCAGAATGTAGATGTTTTAATTGGGCAGACATTTACAGAATCACCTAATTTGGTAGTTGTGAAAACTCCAACGGAATTGAACATTTACGAGAATGATTTGGCTCTGAAAGTGACGGAATTATGCGATAACTTTGAGAAAATAAAATTATATCCCCAAACGAATACAGAACTTACCCCTGGTCTAAACAAAGTTTTGGTCCGTCCAGATCCCATAATCAATGGAACAATGGTAATTACACGAAGCGAACAGAGGGAACCATTGCATGAAAAGGATGTTCCTGGTGATAATGTTGACTGTACTGATGGTCATGCTGTGATTAAACTAATTAATAGGACAAACTCAATTATAGAGTTGAAAAAGGATATTTGTATTGCAAGAGCAGAGTTACTTGTCCCAGATTTGGTTCAAAGGGAAAAACCTAGAGTAGGGACCCAGCTAGATGACAATATCAAGAAAAGTCTAGATGACCTTTTGACCAAGTATGATCACTGTTTCTCTGGGAATGGAATGGAACTGGGCAATTGCAGTGTAGAGATGACCATCAAATTGACTGAAGATAGGGTGATTAATTACAAGCCCTATAGACTATCTTTTCATGAAAGAGGTATAGTAAGAAACATTATTGATGACTTACTCAGAGCAGGTATTATTGAGACGTCTAGGTCTCCTTTTGCTAGCCCAGTGATACTAGTACCCAAGAAGGATGGTGGGTACAGATTGTGTGTGGACTATCGAGCGCTAAACAAGATTACAGAAAAGGAGCGTTATCCATTGCCGGTTATACAGGATTTGTTAGACAGATTAGTGGACCAATCTGTGTTTTGCTGCCTGGATTTGGCAAATGGTTACCACCAGATAAAAATAGCAGAGGATTCAAGACCCCTGACAGGCTTCGTAACGCCCGACGGCCACTATCAGTACAAAATGATGAGTTTTGGATTGTGCAATGCACCCGCAGTGTTCCAGCGAGCCATGAATCAAATACTAGAGCCGGTTATCCATTCTTGCGCTGAAGTATACATCGATGATGTTATCGTGTGGGGAAAATGCGCAGAGGAGTGCCTTGGTAATCTTGAGAAGGTGTTAAGGTTGATTGAAGGGGCAGGAGTAAAACTGAAGATGAGCAAATGTACGTTTCTTACTGAAAGCGTCGAGTATCTAGGTCACGAAATATCAGGTGGTGAAATTCGGCCATGTGCTCATAAACTAAACGCTGTATCTCAATTTAAAGTACCTTCAAATGTTCATGAGTTGCGACAGTTTCTTGGTCTAGCAAGCTATTTCCGCAAATTCATCCAAGGGTTTGCCACAATAGCGAGACCACTTACATTACTCACTAAGAAAACTGTGGAGTGGCATTGGGGGGCTGAGCAAGAGCATGCTTTCCAAGCCCTGAAGGACATACTTACCTCAGATCCTGTCTTGACGATTTACCACCCGGAGAGAGAGACTCATGTGCATACCGATGCCTCACAACTTGGACTGGGTGGAGTACTCCTACAAAAACAGCCAGGGGGAGAAATGAAGGTCGTTGCCTATACAAGCAGGCAAACTACTGTAACTGAAGTCAAATATCATAGTTTTGAACTTGAAGCACTGGCTGTAGTGTTTGCCCTTCAGCGGTTCAAGGTATACTTATCGGGTATTAAATTTCGGGTGGTAACTGATTGTTCAGCCTTACGTATGGCTTGGCTTAAAAGAGACTTATCTCCGCGCATTGCCCGATGGTGGCTCGATCTACAAGAATACGACTTTGAAGTAGACCATCGACCAGGCAGTAGCATGGCACATGTGGATGCCCTTAGTCGAAATCCCGTACACGTGCAGCATATTGCAGAAAAAGATTTCATTGATGCGCTACAAGAGGGAGATGAGCATATTCAGAGGTTGATCCAAGATCTGAAATTAGAACAAGAGTCTAGTAAAAACAAGAGAGATAGCTGCATGGAATACAAAATTATTGATGGCAAGTTATTGCGAATGACAAAGGGGGGACTGAAGGCAGTCTTACCAAAAACTGCAAGGTTTCACATTCTTAAAGTGTATCATGATGAGAATGGGCACCTCGGATCAGAAAAGTGTCTAGAAGCGATTCAAGCCAAGTATTGTTTTCCTAAAATGCGAAGGTTTATTGAAAAATATGTTACAAGCTGCATTGGTTGTCAATTCACAAAAAAGCCTACCGGGAAACAACCTGGTCTACTGCACCCAATCCCTAAGGTAGCTATACCTTTTCACACCTTGCATGTGGATCACTTGGGTCCGTTCTGCAAAAGTAACGGCAAGACTTATATTTTTGCGGTCATTGATGGCTTTACTAAGTTTGCGTGGCTAGAAGCTGTGTCTAGCGCCAACACTAAAGGAGCCATCGTTGCGCTTACTAAACTGTGTCAAGTTTTTGGTTATCCGGAGAGAATTATCAGTGATAGAGGCACCGCATTCACATCTAAAGAGTTTCAGAGATTTTGCGATGATCATGGGATTAAGCACATTCTAAACGCGGTTGCTTCTCCGCGAGCGAATGGTCAGGTCGAGCGTCTAAATCGCACAATTCTTACTTCCCTGTCAGCCCACATGGGCGAAGAGCGGGAAGGTTGGGACGCTTACCTGCCGAAAGTGCAACTGGGTTTAAATTCCTCGACCAGCCAAGCAACAGGCAAGTCCCCTTTACAACTGTTGTGTGGCTTGAGACCCCGTTTAGCTAAGGATTTACAAAGCGCAACTTACAATGATGATATAGAAGCATTGAGGTACGAAGCGCGCTTAAAGATAGCCGAAGGTGCCTCTAAAATGAAAACACGTTTCGATAAAAGACGTAGGGCGGGTGCTCCCGTTGTAATGGGTCAGTTGGTCATGGTAGAACGGAAGATTGTAAGACCCGGATTATCAAGTGGGAAGTTAGTCCCAAAATATGCAGGGCCATACAAAGTGACTGCTGTGTTACCAAATGACCGTTTCGAGGTCACTTCCTCTATAAAGGGGCGACGAGCTTACAAAAACATAATCTCGCGTGACAAACTCAAAGTATGGCACGACCGATTAGCAAGCTCCTCATCAGATGATGAATGAAAATATATAAATAAATGAATGATGATGGGAGATGAGACATGATATCTGCATTTCACTGATGCCTGTCTTTAGCGGCCTTAGCATCATATAAAACGTGCTTGCTGAAAGAGCCTTACAGCACATGATATCTGCATTCCACTGATGCCTGTCTTTAGCGGCCTTAGCATCATATAAAACGTGCTTGCTGAAAGAGCCTTACAGCACATGATATCTGCATTCCACTGATGCCTGTCTTTAGCGGCCTTAGCATCATATAAAACGTGCTTGCTGAAAGAGCCTTACAGCACATGATATCTGCATTCCACTGATGCCTGTCTTTAGCGGCCTTAGCATCATATAAAACGTGCTTGCTGAAAGAGCCTTACAGCACATGATATCTGCATTCCACTGATGCCTGTCTTTAGCGGCCTTAGCATCATATAAAACGTGCTTGCTGAAAGAGCCTCACAGCACATAATATCTGCATTACACTGATGCCTGTCTTTAGCGGCCTTAGCATCATATAAAACGTGCTTGCCGAAAGAGCCTCACAGCACATAATATCTGCATTACACTGATGCCTGTCTTTAGCGGCCTTAGCATCATATAAAACGTGCTTGCCGAAAGAGCCTCACAGCACATAATATCTGCATTACACTGATGCCTGTCTTTAGCGGCCTTAGCATCATATAAAACGTGCTTGCCGAAAGAGCCTCACAGCACATAATATCTGCATTACACTGATGCCTGTCTTTAGCGGCCTTAGCATCATATAAAACGTGCTTGCTGAAAGAGCCTCACAGCACATAATGTCTGCATTACACTGATGCCTGTCTTTAGCGGCCTTAGCATCATATAAAACGTGCTTGCCGAAAGAGCCTCACAGCACATAATATCTGCATTACACTGATGCCTGTCTTTAGCGGCCTTAGCATCATATAAAACGTGCTTGCCGAAAGAGCCTCACAGCACATAATATCTGCATTACACTGATGCCTGTCTTTAGCGGCCTTAGCATCATATAAAACGTGCTTGCTGAAAGAGCCTCACAGCACATAATATCTGCATTACACTGATGCCTGTCTTTAGCGGCCTTAGCATCATATAAAACGTGCTTGCCGAAAGAGCCTCACAGCACATAATATCTGCATTACACTGATGCCTGTCTTTAGCGGCCTTAGCATCATATAAAACGTGCTTGCCGAAAGAGCCTCACAGCACATAATATCTGCATTACACTGATGCCTGTCTTTAGCGGCCTTAGCATCATATAAAACGTGCTTGCTGAAAGAGCCTCACAGCACATAATATCCGCATTACACTGATGCCTGTCTTTAGCGGCCTTAGCATCATATAAAACGTGCTTGCCGAAAGAGCCTCACAGCACATAATATCTACATTACACTGATGCCTGTCTTTAGCGGCCTTAGCATCATATAAAACGTGCTTGCTGAAAAGAAGCCTATAGCACCTTAATTATGCCGCCCCGAAACGGGGCAACTACCAATCAAGAGTGGCAAGAAGCGAAGACGGATGTGAACAGTTTTCATCGTGTCGATGAGACCATTCGCATTTTCACCGAGCTAGGGACCTTCGGGGACCGAAGGACTGCAGGATGGCCGAACTGTTAGATGCCGGAAATCGACTACTAAGGACATCACTATTCTGCCGCGAGCTGGAGTCGCCGCACTAGCGTTGACGGCTGTCATTTTATGTGACATTGACAGTTACTCAGAGTTCCCGCAAAAATCCCTAACTCATTCATTCATTCATTCAATTGTTCGTTCTAAACTCAGTGTTATGGTAGCCATTTTTCCTGTGCAGAAAATAAACGAATATTGTGTTAATTAACGCCGTTTTAATAGTACCTACCTAACATGTCTCCTTAAACATTTACACAACACACATAATAATAATATGTACCTAGACGTACTTACAAACATTCATTGCTTCTCAGATGTACCGGCAACGTAGGGTCAACACAATGCAAGCGGAGGGCGTCTGGAGCCCAAATTCTGCCGCCCATCATGACCGGCAAGATTACCACCAGGAACAAGTTCAACTTCAAATTTGGCAAAATCGAGATCAGAGCGCGTCTGCCCGCCGGAAACTGGCTCATTCCTGGTAAATACGCTTTCTTTATTAGTATTCGAGGTTGATCCTTCCAACTTTGCTCCGAAATAAACTGGAAAATTTTGTTTTTCGACGTCACTTTGACAATGGATAAGAACTCAATTCCAGTTAATTACCCCCACCATGCTAGCCACCAAGTTGATATTTCGCTCTTCGTTTATGATATGATATACCTACAAATTTGTAGGAAAGATTGTGTCCGAAAAATAGTGCCAATTTATAAAAGGGCACAGGTAAGGTTTTCTTAATTTGGTTTCTTCTTAACTTCTATGATGTTAATCCGAAGCAGGGTAAACGATAGTTAAAATAATGGAGCGAATACTTAGCTAGCTCCAGGCGAGCTGTATTTAGATCATGTTCAGTATTTTACGATTGATATTTATCTCGACTTGGTAAAAGAAACCACATTTGGTAACAAACAAAATTGAAGTCGTAATGAAGTGAACTCTGCTTGATGTTGCATTGGATGTTCAAATTAGAATCGAATTTATATCGGAATCGACGCACTTACATACTAATTTTAAAGCTTAAGTAGTACTGTAGTGAGTGAGTTAGATCTGTTTTGGACCTCATAGCTGCTGGAACAGACAAATCTAATTACATTGCGAAATGTAGGATATTCCTAAAAGTTGTGCAATTTCAACATATCACATTTCATCATTTTCCTTCAGAACTTAACTTGGAACCCCATGATAACATCTACGGCTCCCAACGCTACGAATCCGGCATGATGAGGGTGGCCTTCGCAAGAGGAAACCCCTCCTTTGCCAAGAAACTGTTTGGAGGACCCGTCCTCTCCGACACCGAACCTTACCGAAGCTACTTGATGAAGGACAAAATCGGAATTGAGAACTGGAATAAGGACTTTCATGTTTACACCATGATTTGGAAACCAGGTAAAACTTTTTATGTGTTTATTTATTTATTTAGAAACCAAAGTTTACACTGATACATTAAATTTTCTGCTTAAATTAAATTCGAGCTAAGTGTCAACTCAATGTTTTCACGTGTTTTGTAAATACTCTATCGTTTTATTGTTTGTGCAATTTTATAGGCTCTGACAAACCTCCTCATGTATTTTATCAATCACCATAAGTATCGATAAAAATCTTTCGACTTCACTTGTCGTTCTTTTGTT
This sequence comes from Conogethes punctiferalis, assembly GCA_031163375.1. Classification (NCBI taxonomy): domain Eukaryota; kingdom Metazoa; phylum Arthropoda; class Insecta; order Lepidoptera; family Crambidae; genus Conogethes; species Conogethes punctiferalis. The sequence continues at coordinate 14,846,089 of CM062089.1, read as the reverse complement.
CTTTCAATGCAGGCCAGACGAGCCGCTTGCTTGTCTGTCATCCTCAATATCAAAATTATTATCATTAACCTGCACACGTCCACTGCTGGACACGAGCATCCCCCAATGTCAATTTTCACGGGGATATGCCTTAGTTACCTCGCAGACCGTTCGTTGACCGCAGTAGGTTTTATTTGTACCAGGTAAGCGGTACAACCCGTTTCCTGATATTCCCTTAGTCATCTCCTAAGACACCCAAGGGGTGGAATGGGGTGGTCGTATATACATCCGGAAACTTTCCCGTCCATCATCATCAGTTAACTTGATCATGTGAAATGATTGTAATTTACCAAAATCTTCCTTTTCAGATAGCATCGAACTGCTGGTAGACGGTGACCACTACGGAACCGTGAACCCTGGTGATGGATTCTCTGCCAGTGCCAGGGAGCATGCTGTACCCCACGCCAGCTTCTGGAATAAGGGAACTATCATGGCGCCACTTGATCAAATGGTATGTAATATAATCGCAAACCAAGAATTGGATTAAAGTAACAAAAGTTTTGGATTACAGTTTAACGAAAGTCAAAGTTGAATGTTAGGTTATTAACAAAAAATAGACGGAACGTTTTCAGCTAAGAGGCGAAGAGCATTTTCATCTCTTTTAATTTAGAACACAATATGCCACATTTAGAGTGTTCGGAAGAATTGTTTGACCTGGTACCAGCTGCCATTTTTCATCATCGCACATCTCGCACCAATTCAAGATTTCATCCTTACCATCTTGACAGATGGAAGTCTTCCACAGTGCGTTTTGCGCGCAATTTTCTGCCTCGTGCAGCTGCTCTTTGGAATCAGCTTCCGGCTGCAATTTTCCCGAATGGATACGACCTAGGGACCTTCAAGAAGCGTGCCTACAGATTTCTCAAGGGCCGGCAACGCACCTGTGACTCCCCTGGTGTTGCGGTGTCTATGGGCTGAAGTGATCACTTACCATCAGGTGACCTTCAGGCCCGTTTGCCACCTATGTCATAAAAAAAAAAAAAAATCAAGTATTCAAGTTTCCCAAATTACTTATTAAAGTCTTTGATTGCCTCATGTGCTTATTAGCTTCATTATTTCTTTCCTTCTTCCAGTTCTACGTTTCCCTCGGTCTCTGCGTGGGCGGTGTTCACGATTTCCCTGACTCCCCCGAGAAGCCCTGGAAGAACCGAGCCAGCAAGGCCGTGTTGAACTTCTGGACCGACCGCAGGACCTGGGAGCCGACCTGGTACGATGCCAACATGCTGGTAGACTACGTCAGAGTTTACGCGCTCTGAGCACTTCAAGCTAGGATCCTCATCCGTGATTCTCAATGTCGTCTGTGATTCCAATTTTTTGATGATAATATACTTTTTACTATAGTGCCTACCCGTTTGTTTTATTACGGTTTCATTTTGACTGGCTCGGTGGCTCAGTTGGTAGTGACTCCTGCCTTCTGAACCAAGGGTCGTGGGTTCGATTCCCACTCGGGCGGGACAAACATTCGTGTGATGAACACTTGTGTTTGTTCCGTGTCTGGGTGTATATGTCGCAGTCATCTGGTTGAATCTCCTATTCAATTGAATGGCTAGCACGTTCATTGAATGACGACATTCAATTGAATGCCTAAAGGACAACTCGTCAAGTTATTGATTGAAACGTTCAACGTCTTGACTGAACGTAATTTTAGCATAGTCGTTGAATGGGTAAAAGCCGTCTGTGTAATGTTTACGTTTATAATTTTTCTTTAAAAGTATCCGGCGGCGGCGTATTAATAGGTAAATCCATGCTGTCTCACTATTTTCTAACGAATAGTCAGTTTACAGTGAATCTAAGCAAAAAAAAAATCAAAACTGTTCATATCTTTTTGAACATGTTTGACGCCGTATTGGTTTTGGTGACTACTAACGCCGCGTGGGAAAAGAATGAACTAAATTACAATCACCTGACTGCTTTTACATCCGCTGTTTTCAAAGAGCTATGTTTCAATCCGCTACCTAGTTGGACGTTAAGTGACGCGTGTTTAGTCAACGTTCGGTCTAGTCATTCAATTGAATGTCGTCATTCAATGAACGCGCTAGCGATTCAATTGAATAGGAGATTCAACCAGATGACTGCGACATATATATTTGTATTTTAAGTATATTATATTTGTGGTACCTTCGTTGTTCTGATACCCACAACACAAGTGCTTAAGCTAGTTACTTTGGGGTCGGAGCAGTGTATGTGATGTTGTCAGATATTTATTTATTTATTTCATTACCTGCATTTCGATCCTATAATGATATAAGTGGCAGTCTTGGGACTTGGGGATGTTTAAGGAACAACCTTAGGTTTGCGGATCACTTTTCTCCAGAAGACCTTCAGCCTACATCTTTTTATGTAAGTGCTTTCGATGATAGTTCAATGTAACATCTTGGTTTGTCGTTGCTAAGCAAGCTAAGCAATAATGAAAACTTCACATGCGCGTTATAGGTTTTGTAAATAAATTGTGCTTGCATGCAGCACTTGTCACAATGAATGGAAATCGCTTCATACAGCACAACGCCATCTGTTGTTAGTCGGCGGAACTAGTGGAAATCTTGTAGTGATATATAATATAGATGTCGCTACTGAATTGGGTAGACCACCATGTTTGATTTTGCAAGTTATTTGTCGGAAAGAAGCATAAAAATCATGAAACCCGACCGCATTCACGTCTTCAAAGTTGATTGGGGAGTGAAGTAAGAGGCATATAAATCACCACGCAATAGATTTGACGTCATGACTCATAGGAGTTACGTGTATGAAGTGTTTTTGGGCGAGTTCATATTTGTTTGGAGTATTTGTCTCTAAGATCGGGTGATGCATCAATATCAACCTGAAAAGGAAAATACGTCAAGGCTATTTAAATCAGCCATATTCGTATTATGAAAGATGGAATAGAAGTAGGTGGGTCTTGGAATGTAGATACACCGCTTTTAGGCGGATATGGTGTAGGGTTAATGACCTTAAAAGAACTACTGGCATTAGCTGGATAGGGGAAGCCCACGAGAAATATGCCATTAAATATGAATTAAAGGAGGCCTATGTTCAGCAGTGGACGGACCAGGGCCCCTACCACCAAAAACGAAAACGATTGTTCGTTGAACGGATCGCGTACTTTGGTACTATAAATCCAGCCCATTTGTCCCTCCCGTGTTCGAATATACGAACTAAAATTCGTCAAAATCGATCATCCTACTTAATGTTATAAACGCGAAAGTTTGTTTGGATAGATGGATGGAGGTTTGTTCCACTTTCACGCAAAAACTACTGAACGGATTTTAATGAAACTTTACAGGAATAGTTTGTATATCAAATTAACATAGGCTATGTTTTATACGAATATTCACGCGGGCAGAGCCGCGGGCACCAGCTAGTTGGTTGATAATATTATTATGGCAGGTCAGTTAATCTTCGTGACCTCTAAACTTACTCAAGACTTTAAAATAAGGATAAATATTTAAAGCAAGCTTACGAATACACAATATGATTTAATAGTTTTATTTTGTTTCGATTAATTATACTTGCAAATTACTGCTTCGGTCACGTACAAAGCTGGGTTTCTGATTCTGACGTCAGAATTAATAGCTACAAGACAGGAATAAAATAACAATGTGTTAATATCTATTTTGTAAATAAATGCGTCAGACAATTCCCACAGACATTAGCATGTTTCTCAAAATAAGGATTTCCCTTGTATTACTGTACCGGGTCGTTTCTGTGTCCAAGGGGGCCCCCTTAAAACCCAAAGTAATTAAGCTAAGTACGCATATTGACTTATACGGGAAGTGCATCTTGCATCCGTTGGTAATCTAAAGAACTAATAATAAACTAAGGGGTAATTCCCGTTGATACAGTCCTGAAGTTTGTTTCAAATGGTTCTACAAGTTTACCTACAACTTTTAGCACTTAATGATAACGCTTCAACCATAAAAGGTGAACCACCTATGTTTTTGTAAATACCTACTTAAAGCATTTGAAGTTGAAGTTTAAACACGATAATCTTGTAAGGATTTACCCGTCGTCAATAAGTACTAAGTATGTAGATATTCCAAGGACATTAATTGCTTTCAAGCAAGTCAATTTCCTAAAGCCAGCAATTGAAAGAAAATAGACATTAAAAAAGCCATTTATAAAGTGCCCAGTTTAAAAGTAAACATCTGGAAGCTTTGATCAGTATGGCAAACTTTGCTTATAATCGCCACGCTGGGCAGGCGGTTGGTGATCGCAGAATATTTCCCGAGATAGATGCGGTAGAGAACGCACATGGATGCGACGTCTCTTCGCAATGCCAGTGAGTCGAGTCGACTAGACAGGGTCAGGTCATCGACAATACGAGCAGCCCTACTCTGGATTCGGTCAAATGGAAGGAGTTGATACTGGGGTGCTCCAGCCCTGAGTGCGGGGGCGCGATCCACTCATAGGGGCGTAACGGTATGGTGGGTGCAGCCACACCGTTGCTCGAATCCTCCGATTTGCCCTCCCCGGACCAGGAGTGCCGGCCTCTTATCATCTACGGCTGGCCAGGGCAGGCAGGGATGTGGCCGTATGCTTCGGCGCTACTTCTGCTCGCTGGCGACACAGGGGGGTTTAGTGGGTATGCCCTCCCATTTTGGGCGGTGTGAGTCCCACACAAGGTGCCTAATGCACCCCTCTAGAAGAAAATAAAAAAATGGGGTGCTCCAGCCCAGAGGTGGGAACAGTATTCCATATGTGGCCGGACCTGTGCTTTATATACTTAGCGCATTTAATACAAAGTGTTTCTATATCTTAACAAGCCGTGACTTAAAGATTATTTCCTTGGTCTTGAACCGATTATCTCTGCCTGATAACTGGTTCGCGTTCAGTTACGCCGCTTCGTGACTTTGATCAACTATTTTCCTGTTTATAAATTGGGATTTAACGCATTCGTCTAATTGCTCTATTATAATTCCAACTATTTTTTGTTATCAATTTGTTTATAAATACTTGTTACTTTAACAAAATATGAAATCTTATTGCACCTACTCATATTATTATTTTAAATTTTCACAGTCGGTAACGTGACTATACTCATAACTGGGTTTTTATCTTTTCTTATATAAATAAGAAGAGTATGCAGGATGACCTCATTCCACCTGATGGGAATCGGTCGTGAGGTCCAAAAGTTAGGTCGAAAGGCACAATAGAACAATCCCATTGCGCCTGTCGTCCTCACCCTGAAGGCCCACTGAGATGCCGTTTCACGCCCCGCCTAAAGAACCCAGGATTGTAAGTATCTTGCTACTATGCTGTGATGACATGCTTAGTTCTATTCTAAATCCGGAAACCACACAAACAACTAAGGGAATAGCAGGAAACGGGCAGCACCTGGGCACAAATATAACATACTGCGGTCACCGGTTGCCGTTAAGGCAAATCCCCCACTGGTCATTGGGAGAGTCTTATGTCCAGCTGTGGACGTCTGCAGGCTACTGTACAGGTAAGTAAGTGATAATAGCGTAGTGGGAAGAAACATAAATAAAATCGTGGTCCTTGGAATATTATAGGTTCTATCCTTAAGGGTTCACAACTTATGCTGAGATGGAAAAACCGCCCACACATCGAGTTCACGGAACCAACCATCTTTTGTACACAGATTTAACACAATAGGGATGAATCATTAATCACCTTATCATCACCGTATTCCTTAAGCTTAAACCGTCATCACAAATACAGCTGAATCAACAAATAAGAGAGGTAGGGCATAGCGAATCTTTGCTGGAATTGAGCTGCCCGTCCGGGGAAGGACCTCCACCCTATAGAATACCGCAGCCAAATGACCTCCGGGTCGTGTTTCTGCTGGTGAGTAGGGTCTCCGGAGCTCGTGGGGGGTTAGGGTTGGGCCGGCATGGCAGTGGCAACTGACAGGTAACTAACCAACTACTTGCCACTTGTCACAGCGACTTGGGCTTCTCTTTGGCTTTCCATCAGGCTTAGGGAAGCCATTATGTCGAGCTACTATAAAAAAAAACCCAAAGAGGTCAGTTTCGTGACCATAACTCCGCCACACTGACAGCATTATCAGTAGCGATCTATCACGGGGAATGTTCTGAGGAATTGTTTGGTTTACTGCCTGCAGCTGAGTTTCTTCACCGCACCACGCGTAACCGATTGCGATTCCATCCTCATCATCTCGATGGTTGGCGATCCTCCACTGTACGCTTTATGGCGCGTTTACAGGCTGTTAGCACCACGCAACCCCGCTTCAGTGGAACCTTACCTTTTTTAACAAGATTTTTTTGTAGGCGCTCATTGAGTGCAAAGAATAAATGTCAAAATAAAAAAACGGAGACCACTAAATTTTAAAGCAAAAAATAATTGATAAATTATAAATATGTATTAGCAAAGCTACATCCATTATTAACTAAATATAGCTTTTAAATTCTATTCGTGGTTTAGGTAAAACCATAAATGAAATAAGTACAGTGAGGAATCTTCTTCCAAGTTTCTTCTGTGTCATGTTTAAACAGATACCGAGGATTAAAAAAAAATTGATACAATGAATCAAAAATGTTTTCGTGAATATGCTTATACCTAAAAAAGTATAGTCGATAAAAAAAATCGAAACAGTGAACACAAAATAAATAAATAAAAAAAAATCAAAGTTTGATAAAAAGTGGACGAATTAATAACCATGCTGATTGCCACTCAAGTGTTCTCTATGAATAGGTTAGACGCTTGAGTGGCGGCATTGTAAATGCCTTACTTCGTATGATGTTAGCTTTCAAAGATAAGTAAGTATGGTTTGTGAATACGGGTGTCAATCACTTAAAGCAGATATCTGGACTCCCCCCTGTATATATGGATTTGATCTGTAGTCGGCCGTAAATACTTATCTGCGCCTTCAATCCTGATGGTTACCTAAGCCGCCATCAGTCGGTTGTCAGAGCCTCGTTCGTTGTTCGCAGGATGCACCACGGGCAGGTGACAGTGGCTTGAAGCGAAAAGATGATAGGTCCCTTCTTTACATCCCGTTTCGGGTTTGTGAATACGGTTGTTAATATCAGGCAAAGTTCAGTCAAGCGCAAACCCATAACAAATAAACAATAACAAACAAATAAAAACCTATTATACAATAACTAGCAACAATTGGCAATTAACGCCTCACTGACATCATAACGACTATGTTTAAGTTACCAACGCACTCGGCAATATAATCAGTCAGTCGGCAACCACTGAGCGCGCGGCACAGACTTAATTTAGGTACCTATACTAAGTCACCTCAGCGTTTGTTTACTTCGTAATGCAAAGTTAACCAGTTACCTCAAAAATGTATTTGGCAACTTCGAGCTGTGTTTTTTTATTTGCTATATGTGGGTCTGTTTTGTGTTTGACCGTTCCGGATGCGAAGTTGGAAGCTGTATACCCGAAAGGATTGAGGGTCTCTATACCAGGTAAGTTTATTGTTTTAGGTATAAATAATAAATTAATAAAAGCAGAAGTTTGTAAGGATGGAAGAATGTTTGTTACTCCTTAACGCGAAAGGTGATTTGAAACTTAACAGTAATATACTTACATCAGATTGAAATAGGCAAATTTCCATGTAACTATCAATTCACATATCACCGATATACACGCCCGAAAGCAAAGCCGCGGGCTTTGACTAGTATTGTATCAGACAATATCATTAAAAAAACCAATGAAAAATGATTTTGAGCACTGGTAGGTATAGACGGGCATCGGGGTCAACAAAAGAAACACACTTAGGTATTTATGTACTAAATAGGTACAACATCCAGATACAGAACAAACACAAATATTATTATATCGTGCATATGTTATGTTTTACTTCATCATGATCATAAGACCAGGATCATGATATCACTTAGTAACACATGTGCCCAGTTAATTTGTAAGTTAGTATCACGTTTTTCATAATAGGTAAGTCATCTTATAATGAACCAATAATTATGGTCTATTACTGCCTTACGCTCGTTTAAGCCCATGTGTATAGGTATAGGTACATACATACACAAATGTATAACACACATAGTCTTAGTTCAATTATGATGTATTGATATAAAACACATAATGTATAGGTACCTAGTTGAATATATCTTAAATTCCGAAAGAAACATTTAATAAAAGTTAGATATTCTTTATTGCGGACCATAGGTACAGTTGAAATAAACTGTTGTACAATGTAGGCTGTAAGTGATTTCTTCCAGACGCATATTTAAGAGATACTTAAGGACATAAAAGTTATTAATTAGCAAAAATCTAGTTGAATTTCTATTTTATTGAACTTAAAAGCAGAGTGAGCAAGGCCATTTATAAAGTAGTATATTAATTGCAAATCTAATTATGTTTTAATTGGTAAAACTGTTAAATGTACAGTAATATTAGGGAACCATTTTCTTCAACGCAACATTTATAAACAATAGATGCCGAAAAAAATTCTTATGCAATACATTCATATATATTAAGTGATGTATCGTTAGTAGGTATAATCGTTTTTGACTGACTCCGTAACTCATTGGTTAGTGACAACTACCTTCTGACAAAAGGGTCAGGGGTTTGATCCCAACAAGGACTAATATTTTACGTAATTGTATCACAATTATCTCACAGTAAAATTATAATTATTAATTGAATACTGAATAATTCATAACGTTTTGTTAATGACCTTTCATTAGGTAAATAAATGATCTAATAGATCATTTCGTAGATACGTAGTATCGGTTATGAGGTCAATTATAACTATAACAAACGAGATGGCTCTCTGAACTTCGTATCAAAAACAATCTACAATAACAGATCACTACTGGTGGCGCTAAAACCATCACGACAGAAGGCATAGCTAAGTACCACAGGCCGATGACGGGCAGCAGCGTCACCGGAGCAAGACGCTACGCCCTGCGATCGCCAACCCGCCTGCCCAGCGTGGTGATTATGGGTATATCCTCCAGAAGTTTTCCCTAGATGGCGAACAACTGGAGAGGCAGTGTCCAGCAGTGGACTGCAATAGGCTGATGATGATGATGATGTAAATATCACAAGCTTCGGCTTAATTTAAGGCTACATCTAGCGATCCATCGAACGCCATCTAGCCCGCACACATATCGGTGTGGCCCAGAGTGACATGTCTTGGATTATTTATTTATTATTTTATTTAAATATTAATATTTTGTTTTAATTCCTCAAAACATGCAAAATCAGGCATAGAATTCACCACATTCGAATACTTCTCATGAATGCTTATGTAAAATAATTATTTAATATCTACTCGTAAGACTATTTTTAGATTTTTGTAGGATTTTCCTTATTACCTATGCCAAGAAAGGCAAACAAGTGTACACTAAATTTTGACTAAACCACCAACGTAACACTTTGTGTGGAAAATGCCAAGTTTAAGCCTCAAATGCCTCCTTGATACACAAATAATACTTATGTACACACACACATACATACTTAAACACTTATCTATGAAAACTACCACCGCCATGCGAAATAAGGCATATAGACATACAGGCAGACAAAATTTTTACTGATTGCATTTTTGGCATCAGTATCGACCTTTAATCACCTCCTGGTAGTAATTTTGAAAATATATTTAACTAGCTTTTGCCCGCGACTTCGTCCGCGTGTTTAAATTTATACATACAAAAGTTTTTTCCCGCTAACTCCCGTTCCCGTGGGAATTTCTCAAAATACAGCCATAACTAAACTTTATATTTACTAAGGTACCTGCATGCCAAATTTCAAGCGTCTAACTTAAGCGGTTTAGATTTTTCATACAAAAGGATTTTCCCGCTAATTCCCGTTCCCGTGGGAATTTCGGGAATTCCTTTCTTAGTGCACCCCTACGGTACCTAAGCTACGTCCCTTCCAAATTTCAAGTGCCTACGTTTAGCCGTTTGGGCTGTGCGTTGATATGTCAGTCAGTCAGTCAGTCAGTCAGTCAGTCAGTCAGTCAGTCAGTTTCTCCTTTTATATATATAGATGTCCAGAATTGACCTCTCTAAAGATTTAAGATAAGTAGGTACAGATAAATAAGTAGATAGTATGAATAATGTATATTTTTTATTATGTCCTGACCTAATGAATTCATTTTAAAACACGTTTCGGCCAAACCGTAAAGATCACAGGTTTTCATATGAGGTTTTTTCTTGAAGTGTTTTTTTATCTACTTTATAAATATACCTTAACAATGGTACTATGACATTCTCTGTTTTTTTAAATCTAAAGATATAAAAGGAGAAACTGACTGACTGACGTAAAATATCAACGCACAGCCTAAACGGCTAAACGTAGGCGCTTGAAATTTGGAAGGGACGTAGCCGTACCGTAGAGGTGCACTAAGAAAGGAATTCCCGAAATTCCCACGGGAGCGGGTTTTAGCGGGAAAAAATAGTATTAAAACCGTGCGAAGCCAGGGCGGGTCGATAGTAACCTATACAGGTCAACCTACCCACTAGATAAAAAACAAAGGGTCAACCTACCCACTAGATAAAAAACTTGGCTAATTAAACTTACTCGTACTATACCTACGTGCAGTTTTCGTATATTGCGATCTAATATGAGTAAATATTGCCTTATTGATTGGCCAAGGGTCGTGGGTTCGATTCCCGCACAGTACAAACATTGGTGAACACCATTGGTTCATGAACATGAACATGTCTATTTGTATTGGTTTGGGTGTTTACTATTATAAATGTATTTATTTACAGAAAAAAAAGTATCGTCAGTAAGTTAAGTAAGTAATAAATCAGTTGTCATATACATAGTTACAAGTTTCTGCTTAGTCTGGGGCTAGATGGCGACGTGTGGCCCAGCGTGGCATATGAATTTGTTTCCTTAATTAATTTACCTATTCTTTGTCATAGTTCTCTGGAATACAGATATAATACATGTGCGTTTGATATAAAAATTAATGGTCATTCATAGAGTATAGTCGATCGAAAATGGGCCTTAATTCTTAAAAATTGTTTTTTTATCGACCACAAAAATCCAAACGTATTATGACATGTGGTCAGTTTTATCACTAAATTCATTTTGTATCGGTACCTGCTTACCTGCTACGTAGGTAATGTTTCGGCGACAATAACATCTGTTGATTCATATCATAGTCATCATCATCATCATCAGCCCACACAAGTCCACTGCTGGACATAGTCCTCTCCCAAGGTTCGCCACTGTGCTCGATTTTGGGCTTCTCGCATCCAGCACTTGCCAGCCGTCCTGCGCAAATCGTCACTCCGCCTGGCCTGATAGCTCACCGGATCAGTAAGCTTAAGTGGCAGTGGGCTGGCCACATCAGCCGCAGCACCGAAAACGAGTTCTGGAGTGGAGACTGCGTAACGGCAAACGTAGTGTAGGACGCCCTCATATCATAGTGTTGTTAAAAACTAAGGTTCGGAATATTGCTCGGCATTGTGAGTCGACATTTGAAAGTGGTTGGAACTGTGTTGGTCACTATTATGTGATAGTCTGAGGAAATGTCCAGCAAGTTATCTGTATTTATTATTTGCTGCTCCAAAAATGATTTTTTGATAAAAAGATATACTTATATTGGTATAGTAAGCGACATTGCAAGGCTGCAATTTCACAAAGATGTGTAGGTACACAAACACAACGTCAAAAGTAAACAACTAAGTTAGGTACAATAAAAAATATAAAGTAAATAAAAACAATAACATAAATAAAGAGTCCTAAACTAACTGTACTAGACAACTGATAAACTTACTGATGATACTATTACTTTCTGAAAATAAATACAAATATACATAGAAAACACCCAGTTGTCCTGTTAGTTGCATCTGACTAGTTTTATTTTTATAGTAGCTCGACATAATGGCTTCCCTACGCCTGATGGAAAGCGAAAGAGAAGCCCAAGTCGCTGTAACAACGGGCAAGTAACTGATCAGTTACCTATCTGTTGCCTCAGCCATGCCGGCCCAACCCTAACCCCCCACGAGCTCCGGAAACCCTACTCACCGGCAGAAACACGACCCGGAGGTCATTTGGCTGCGGTATTCTATACCCGGACGGGCGGCTCAATTCGAGCGAAGATTCGCTATGCCCTACCTAAGAAGAATGCATGTCGCAGAGATGAGAATGTTGAGATGGATGTGTGAAGTAACAAGAATGGATAAGATAAGGAATGAGTACATTAGAGGAAGTATGAAAGTGGCACCAGTGACAGAGAAGTTGAAAGAAAGAAAGAAAGAAAATATGTTTATTCAGTGACATAATAGGACTTATAGCTAATACATAACACATAGCATTCATAATAAAAAACAAGTCACTGAAAAGGACAAAATGCTCAGCATATGTCGCGGCGACAAGAGACGCCGTGACGCTGGTCTTCCGCATATGTCCCTAAGGAGACGCACTGTGCGCAGCGACATCACTACAAAAAACGAAAATTAACAATGTACTTTTATTGTTATATTTATAAATCATAAAATACGTATGTCATAACTTAAGGTGTCGGTTCGATAAATAAATGGTTCAGGCAAATAAATGGGTAGGGCAGTAATATAATGCTAGTGGAACAGTAACAATACATAAAAACTATTTGTAGGTAATTGTAAAATTTAAATATTAAAAAAAAAAAACAGTATAAATATAGGTAGGTTCATAAATTATTGATAAGAGCCATTTATGTACACTTTTGCATGTTAAGGAGATACTTTTTATATCTGTATCTAAAGGAAGACAAAGTAGGGCTATTTCTTATTGGTGGTGGAATATTGTTCCAACATTTCGTGGCGAAAGGGAACCGCCTGTTTTGGTACGGGCATGTAATGAGGAGAGATGAGAGTAATGTGACCAAGACCGTAATGAATATGAGTGTGACTGGATGGAGGGGGCGAGGCCGCCCGAAGAAAAGATGGATGGACTGCGTGAATGATGACAAGGCTGAGAAAGGAGTGAATGAGACCATGACGGCTGATAGGGATGAATGGAAGAAGAAAACATATTGCGCCGACCCCAGATAATGGGAACAGGGCAGGCAAATGATGATTCGCTATGCCCTACCTCTCTGAAATCTAAGTCAATGAAAATCATGTTACAGATGACGACTACACACTTTTCGCGTTCCATGGGAAACTCAACGAGGAGATGAACGGCCTGGAGGCAGGCCAGTGGTCCAGAGACATCACGAAGGCCAAGAATGGCCGGTGGACCTTCTGGGACAGGGACGCCAAGCTGAAAGTGGGGGACAGGATCTACTTCTGGACTTACGTGATCAAGGATGGCCTGGGCTACAGGCAGGACAATGGGGAATGGACTGTTGATGGTGTGTATCAATCAATTATTGATTAAATTCTGGATTCAATTTGTTGTCTAGCTCGAGAGTTCCAAAACTTTTATCTTTCATGTCGTCGTTAAGAAAGAAAGGAAAATTTCGGTCGGTTACTTTCTTCGGTCGGTCGGTTACCTAACTAGTCGTTTATTTAACCAGTCGGTTACTTTAACTAATAATTTTTTTAAAAGACTTGTCTTAGTGTTACCAGGTTTTCTGTGAAAACCCTAGAATTTTTTTTTGGCCCAAACCGGGATTTGAACCCGCGGTGTCCCGACTATCAGGTGGCTCCTGCAATCACTAGACCAACGACGCAGTCTAACACAAATATAACCTCTTTAGAATTTTGTAATTATTTCTCATACTTTTTTTGTCCACCAACAGGGTACGTTACTGAGACCGGGGAACCATTAAATCAGAACTTGTCCCCCATGGTTCCTGGTGGCACGTCCATCCCCTATGAGGATAGCGACGGCGGCAACAGCTTTGGCGCCACCGGTGGAGGGTTCGGTGGTACAATGACAGTGGTTCCGTCTAATCCTGGTGTGCAAAAATACCCGTGCGAGGTGAGAACAAGTCATCCATATAAATAAATATCAGACAACAACACATACATTGTTCCGATTCCAAAGTAAGTAGCTTAGGCTTTGGTATGAATATCACAAATATATTATACTTAAATACAAATATATACACCCGGACACGGAACAAACACAAATGTTCACCACACGAATGTTTGTCCCGGGTAGGGATCGAACCAAAGGTAGTTCAAAAGGTAGGAAAGGGAAAAGGGTCACTATCAATTGAGCCACCAAGCCAGTCAATCTATGGCCAAGGGTAACTGAAACGAAATTTCCGTGCGGTGACGGGGGTCCGTGCAATGCCGGCGGCGGTGCCCCCGCACCACCTACCCACTGGACCCCGTCAGGTGGGAAAAATTAGCGATAGACTCGCCAAGTCCGGCCACCTCTACAACGACGGAGCGCAGGAGCGGAAGGGTCATCCTCCCGCTCTCGCTCCGCCGCCTCCTTCTGGGACATGACAGTCTCGCAGAAGGAGGACACAGCTACCCACGCTGGGCGCTGGGAAGATTCGATACTTATACCCTACCTCGCTTATACGCCAAGTATAGCATAGCTTTGAAGAAGTAGGTATTATCATGACCTAAAGACCATCTAACTCTTTTTCTAGATATCAGTATCAGAAGTGTCGGTGCCAGGCTTCGTATGCAAAGGCCAGCTGCTCTTCGAAGACACTTTCAACTCTAATCTGGAAAGAGGAAACATATGGACCACGGAATTCATGTTTCCCGGTGAGCCCGTAAGTTTTTGAAGACTTTCTAATAAAATTACTTAATTTTGAACATTGAAAAATACATTCCAGCCACACTGACGCCTTTTAGTGGCCAAAACGGCCACTAAAAAGTTTCTCCATCTTCTGATCGAATAGGCTATTTTTTGGTTTATAGAAAACTTCATTAAAAAATATTGGGGAGATAATTCGTTAGCATAAATAATAAACGGTTCATACAACAGGCGACTTCCGTGTCACGTCACAAGCTGGTTTTACGCCTTAATTTGTATGGTAGCTATGTTAAATATTTCATTTATGTAGGTGATTGGTTCCATAACAAAAGATGCTACAAATAAAGCATGGTATATTGTTTTTAAGTGAATTTTACATTTAATTTTTAATAATAAATAAATAAATAAAGTATTTAGATTAGGTCTCCCAAAATTGACAAGAAATCCAAAATAATACTTATTTGTAGAGAATATAATTTTATTAGAACCTCAGATATCTTAACCGACAGAAAGAACTACCTAGGTATCTATTGCAAAATTGCTCACGGAGTTGCTCAAATAAAAAGTCATACTGATGATGATGACTTAGATTAAAGACAAGGTCATGAGTCTTAACATGATTAAGTTCAGTGCCCGCTAAGTAAAATAAGTGGCAAAGTCATACACTCTTGACCGTGCTCTTGACGATAACTCTTCAGACAAATTGAGAATGTTTCATTAGGACTTCATAATAAAAATACCGTTTATTCAATGTTTTCCCCTTGTTCTACGAACAGGCGCTTATTTTCCATTAGAGATACGACTCTGTCTAAAGACAAATGTGTATAAAGCACATGCTACTTTGTTACATTAAATTCAACTAGTAAAAAAGCCATCGACATACTTATAGAAACATAAACTATGCCTACAAACTCTTGATAAAAAGTGTGTCTTTACAAAAAGACATGACCAGCACACCGCCACAGCGTATTAATCCTTCAGACTATGTTCATAACTTCCGTCCTCTGATGTATATGCTCGTTCCGTACCATATCCTTTGACGAAATTGTTAAATTGAAGTGTTTTTATTTTGTAGTCATCATCAACATCCCAGCCTTTTTCCCGATTGTCTCAAGGTCGGCTTCCCAAACTGAGAGATTTGGCGAGGGCTAAGCTGTAGTATTAAAATGTACTCTAATACTTAAGTTTCGCATGAAAAATATACAATTTCAAATTACAGGACTACCCGTTCAATGTGTACATGAGCGAAAAGAACTTGCGAGTCAAAGACGGAAAGGTCCGCATCAAACCTGTGACTCTGGAGTCGGCCTTCGGCGCAGAATACGTCAGGCAGACGTTGGATCTTACTCAAAGGTATTTTTTTTTATTTTATTTACTAGCTGTGCTCGCGACTTCGTCTGCGTGGAATAGTTATTTTTTACCCGTTTGTTTTTTACATTTTCCCTTATTTCTTCGCTCCTAATAGTTGCAACGTGATGTTATTATGTCGTGTATCGTGTCCTCGATAAATGGTCTATTCAACACAAAAAGAATTTTTCAATTCGGACCAATAGTTCTTGGGATTAGCGCGTTCAAACAAACAAACAAACTCTTCAGCTTTATAATATTAGTTAAGATTAAGGAAACACACAGCACATAATATACGTAATATATAACTTAAAGTTAATAAACATCACATTAGCAATTAAAGTTACCAATACTAGTTCCCACATTAGAGATTGTTGAATGGGACACCGGGCACAGGGATGTAAGGGTTCGGCTTATCATCATTTCGCTCCAAGCCAACCTCGCCTGCCCGTAGCGCATCCTGCCGAATAATGAGGCACTGGCAACCGACTGGTAGGTGGTATAACCATTACGATTGAAGGTGTAGCTAAATACCACAGACCGATTACGGGCAACAGCGCCACCGGAGCGAGAAGCTGCGCCCAGCGACGCCAGCCCGCTTCCCAGCAGCGTGGCGATTATGGGTATATCCTCCAGAGGTTTGCCCTAAGTGGCGAACAGCTGGAGAGGCCTATGTCCAGCAGTGGACTGCAATAGGATGATGATGATTGGTACCTATCCTTTATCCGTCACAAGAACATAAAACGGCTGCATTCAAATAACTCCCGTTCATCTTACAATATCACATGTCATATTTCCCATTATCAGATGCACAGGAGTAGTAGGCAGTGAGGACTGCAATCGAGAAGCGTTAGGTCCTCTCATCCTGCCGCCAGTCATCACAGCTAAGATTACCACCAAGAACAAGTTCGCCTTCAAATATGGTAGAGTGGAGGTCAGCGCTAAGTTACCCGTAGGGGACTGGATGGTGCCTTGTAAGTTAATTAATTTTTTTACGTATAATTTAAATTCAGTATACCAAGAAGGCCACCCAGAACCCAAATCCGTCCTTTGAGCCCTCCTTTCCGCACAACAGTACTGGTTACTTTGTTCCCAGAGCTAGTAGGCTTCTGAATTTGTATGGAAAAGTAACAGATTGAATATCTGTTACTTGCTAACTCTATAAATAAATTTCGGAAGCACTTGCACGAAGCCATAGTCGATTTATAAATTTATTTGTTTTGAAGATACATAGTCTAGCTAGGCGATTTATGTACTTAAAAGTAATTTTCCATGTGGTGTTTACCTATAATTAATTGTGCAATTAACTTTAAGACTCCTAACTGTTTTTTACCTAAGAGGTATTGTTGTAGCAATTGTTGGTAAGCCTAATAAATAAATAAATAAATACTTGTTGTGTAAGGGCGACCTATCATCTTTTCGCTGTAAGTCAGCCTCACCTGTCCGTGGTGCATCCTGCCGAATAACAAACGAGACGCTGGCGCTGGAAGGCGGAGCTAAATACCACAGGCCGTACAACGGAGCGAAAAGCTTCGCCCTACGATCGCCAACCCGCCTGCCCAGTTTGGCGATTATGGGTATATCCTCTAGATGTTTGCTCTAAGTGGCGTGCAACTAGAGAGGCCTATGTCCAGCGGATGTCCAGGGATGTAAGGGAGCGGCCTATCATCATTTTGCTCCAAGCCAACCTCACCTGCCCGTGGTGCATCCTGCCGAATTAAAAACGAGGCGCTGGCAACCGACGGGTGCCGGTATAACCATCACGATTGAAGGCGTAACTAAATACCACAGGCCGATGACGGACAACAGCGTTACCTGAGCGAAAAACTTCGCTCTGCGATCGCCAACCCGCCTGCGTGGCGATTTTATGGGTATATCTTCTAGATGTTTACCCTAAGTAACGTGCAACTAGAGAGGCCTATGTCCAGCAGTGGACTGCAATAGGCTGATAATGATAATGATTACTTGTTTTGTACACTGACAGATTACTAACGAAACTTAGCATGTGAGAATCAAAGGTACAAGTTCTGAAGACTCGCATCTCACGTTTCATAGTATGTACAAATTTTCAACAGTAATACAACTGGAGCCCCGTGACTCTGTCTACGGTATCAAGAACTATGCGTCTGGTCTGCTGCGAATTGCTTGCGCAAAAGGAAACGCTGAATATTCCAAGAAGTTGTCCGGTGGACCCATCATGTATGACGTGAACCCCCAAAGGTAATATAAATAAATAACCCAAGACATGCCACGCTGGGCCACACAGCGCCACCTAGCCCCAAACTAAGCCAAAGCTTGTACTATGGTACTAGACAACTGATAAACTTACTTAAATACATTTTTTTTGTAAATAAATACATATTATACATAGAAAACACCCAGACCAATACAAACAGACATGTTCATGAACACAAATGTTTGTACTGTGCGGAAATCGAACCCACGACCCTTCGCTCAGAGGGCAGAGGTCACTACCGAATGAGCCATCGATCCAGTCAAAGTAATGAATAAGAGTTATAGCATTCATTGGTATATTATATTCATTCATGTGTACACGAAAATATATTCGTTCATGTGGTTGCGGCTGATATGGCGGTAGGCTGGCTATATCAGCCGCAAAACCATATGAAGCACTGACTTATCATCACTGTTTTTTTCCAGATCCACACATTTGAAAGAAAAAATCGGCTATGAAAATTGGGCCAAGGAGTTCCACAATTACACGTTGGAATGGAGGCCTGGTGAGTAACTTTTAGTATTCGTAGCTACCAGATACCATCAGTACCATCTTTAATAAGGCAAATCCCCCCATCTGTCATTGAGGATAGGCCTATGTCCAACAGTGGACATAAAATATGCAGGCTGATGGTGATGATTCGCTTTCTTTTCAACAAATTCTTGCATGCTCAAGGGCCCCTGCATAGTTGAAGACGGCGTTGGATACCTTAAACAATAAATCTTCTAGTACATACAAGTCCGCTTCTCGGCAAAAGTAATGTAGGATGACCTCCAGGCGGAGTGGGCCAGCAGTGGCCAGGAGGAATGACGAATTGCGCTGGATGGCTAGCAAGGACTTGATGCAAGAAACCCAATATCGGTGGCGAGCAATTGGAGAGGCCTATGTTCAGCAGCCTATGTTGACTAAAGACCGGTGACGGGCAGCAGCGTCACCGGAGCAAGAAGCTACGCCCTGCGATCGCCAACCCGCCTGCCCAGCGTGGCGATTATGGGTATATCCTCCAGATGTTTGCTCTAAGTGGCGAACAACTGGAGAGGCCTATGTCCAGCAGTGGACTGATGATGATGATGATGATGATGTCCAGCAGTAGACTGCGAAGGGCTGATGAAAGTCTTCTAGTAAATCTCCCCAAAAACTTAAATATAGAAAACAATAACAAAGCATTCTTTCAGATGGTATTTCCATGTATGTGGACGACCAGAAATATGGCGATGTGGTCCCCGGAGCCGGCTTTGCTGAAGAGTTCAGGCGGAACAACGTCACGACGGCTGCCCAGTGGTTGAAAGGAACCATCATGGCGCCTTTCGATCAGATGGTGAGATACTTCTCTATACTTTTTATCTACTTAAAGTGTAACATCCAATGTAAAGGGCTTCATTCATAAATAAACCGTGGCCCGCGTAGCTAGCTCTGGACGTCTAGAGTTGTTAGGAAACCAACAAGTGATGTTAAATGAAAAGATAAATCTCTGAGCCTGCAACCATACGTTCCAAAGGGACCCTAACCATGTGGTTAGGGTCTAGGGCTTGCTTAGGTATGTACCTAAGCAAGCCCTAGAATGGAATCCCCAAGGAAAGCGAAAACGCGGCCACCTTAAGTAATCCTAGCGGTGGACGGTAACATCAAATAAGGCGATAGGATATGACCTAGAGCGAAGTGAAGCGCGAAGCTGAAGGTCACTGGGGATGGCGACGTACTGTGGACACCCTCCTTCTTTTTATGAAATAGGGGACAGACGAGCAGACGGCTCACCTGATGGTAAGTGATAACCGCCGCCCATGTACATCTGCAACATCAAGAGTTACAGCTGCGCTGCCTTTAAGAGGTACGCTCTTTTCTTGAAGATTTGCCCTCTGTCCCATCTAGAGAACATAGGACTATTAATTCATCTAAATTTTGAGCCTAACTACACAATGTTTCGGCTCTGCGAATGCCAACCCGCCTGCCCAGCGTAGCCACTATGGGTAAAGCCTCCAGGTGTTTGCCCAAAGTGGCGAACAGCTGGAGAGGCCTATATTCAGCAGGGAACTGCGATAGGCTGATGATGATGAATAAGTATGGCGTTAAGATACAGGGGCTCTACTATAATAATCGAAAACGATCGTTAGATGGACGGATCGCATATTTTTTGCACCATGAATCCCTGCAATTTGTCCTTCCCGTCTTCATATTATATTATAGTAAGTACATGCCACATAATTTCCTTAAATTAAAATACATAGAACTGTCTCACAAAACGAACGCACTCTCTTCAACAAGACTTTACCAAAAAGCAAATATATATATTTTAAAGCAAAAGAGAAGCCCAAGTCACTGTGACAACGGGCAAGTAACTGGTCAGTTACCTGTCAGTTGCCACCGCCATGCCGGCCCAAACCTAACCCCCCACGAGCTCCGGAAACCCTACTCACCGGCAGAAACACGATAACATAATTAGAGCAAAGACATATTTTACGGCAACAACAATTGCTACCTGGCTGGCAATCTGAGACTATCGGGATCTTTACAACATCTAATTTCACGGTAAGTAGCCCCGGCCCGCAGGATTCCTGCTCGTAAACCGGGATGTGGGGGTAAAGGCCGGGATAGTAACTTGATATTTTACACCGGTCGGAAATTAATACTTATCCTTAAGAATGTGATACCGGTAGAGACGAAACTTTTTGATGCCGGGATATACCTACTCGTTAGGTGACCACTGGTATATAAAGGGTTAAAGTATTCGCCACTACATCCTGGAGTCCCATGGAAAGTATAAGGAACTTCAAAGTTCATACAAATATAACACACTTGGACACAGCAAACAAACTTTCGCGTTTATAATATTAGTGGGATGGCATGGGATGGGATTAGTGGGATTACAACGAACTCTTTCCAAGCTCTACACTCTCTACCAAGGCTAAACACTTGCTTGGTAAGTAATAAAATCAATACTCTAAATAAAGTTATTTTGTTAACAGTTCTACATCTCACTCGGTCTGAACGTGGGCGGTCTCAACGAGTTCCCCGATGGGGGGCGAAAGCCGTGGATGGACCGAAGCGCCAAAGCTATGCTTAACTTCTGGAAAGCGAAAGACCAATGGCTGCCCACCTGGTTCCAAGACACAGGAGTTCTGGAAGTCGACTACGTCAGGGTATTTGCTCTTTAGGTGAGATTTTGCTCTATATCTATTCGTACCACATTAATAAATAGTTAAGCCCAAAGTGGGTATTGCTGTTATATCAGCGGCAAGTGTTGCCTCTGTAGCAGTGGCATTAGTGAGAATCTCTCGATCCCAAGACGTGTAGTCGTAGGGCTAATGCCGCAGCCACAGCGGCTACACATTTCAACCATTTATGCATGCCGTGGCAGCCTCTAATCAAGGCGTCACTTTAGCACTAATAATGGAACTATTGTTAATACCATGTTACTGAGTGATTGTTTTGTTAGATATCCTTAAATAAATAAATAAAATAAAATATGAGTATATCGCGATTATAGACTAATATAGGTACCTATACAGCGGAACTTATCTCAAGAGAGATCTTGAGCGAAGTTCAGCCGTAGCTTAGGCCAATCAATATGGTACCACAAATGGCCAATAGGGCTCAATATGGCCAATAGGGCCACATTTTGGCCAGAATAATGGTATGCAAGCTTTGAATTCATTTTTTATAGTCATCATCACTAAATTATCTGTCTCTACGTATATGCCTATATGCGCTTAAATCTTTAGAACTACGCAACGGATTTTAATGCGATTTTTTTTATATGAATAGAGTGTTAGGGTTTATGTACGAGTATAATGAAAATATATCCGAAGCGTAGCAAGGGCGGGTCGCTAGTATAGTTTATAACGAAATCACTTTGGTTTGTCTATCTACTATCCCTAACTATGTTTAGAACATTAAAGCTACATAGGTAGATAAGTCCGTAATATTATTGTCCTGTAAATTATTATTTTGTGGAATAAAGAATATCTATCCCTTTGCTGCCCATTTCCTGATATTTCCTTAGTCGTTTTCTATGACATATACGGAATAATGATGACGATAACGATGATCTTTTTTTTTATTTCTTTATCATTTTACAATAGTTACACATAATTCAAAATTTAGAATGATGGACATTGGCAAAAACCACAGAGGTTTGTCTGCAATGCCTTATGCATATGTTATTAATCACATTTAATGTCTTAAAAAGATACATTTTAGTGCCCGAGACTGAAATAAATCTATTTCTCTTCTTTTCAGATAATATGTGCTGACTGCCACTACGTATTGGGTGTCTAAGTAGGGAAATATTACGAAGACTAATGCTGGGGCTACATTAGCGGGCTATGGCGAATACACATCGCATTACCGCGTATGTCAATCGGCTAATGTAGCCTAAGCATTAAATTCACCAAAAATGAATAAACAGTTCTCCTTTACGTTGTTGTTTTTTAATGCCTCTTCAAATGTACCAATGTGTTTTCAAAGAAATACATACATATATTGGGGAGATAGGCTGGTAGTGAGAGCTAAGTCCTAAGAACTTAGTCGTAAGATGCGACTAAAAGGATTTTCGGGGTGCGCTTGAGGAGAGATGCTCTTGCGTTCCAGTCAGCGACCCCGACAAAGACAACGTCACGTATATTCGTCACGACTTATGTCGCTTACTCTCGGCGACGCAGCGCTACTGAGCTGATCAGAGGTTGTCGAATCCCGACGGCATCCCAACGCTCCTTAGATAAGCGCTCGTAGCCTACCACCGTCATGTTTAGTGGGTATTCTCCGTGAGTGAGGAGCGAATCCCACATAACCCAGGTGTCCAAGGCCTAAGGCTTGGCATATGCACTTTTTATGGGTGATACGAAATGGGTTTGAATGGCAGTCAACCGACTGTGGTAAGCGATATCGTAGTCTACGATGGAGCGCACTCACCCAGCAAAAACCTGCTCACTCTCGCTTTGAACATCAGTAGATTATATCTCTCGGCAATGAGAGCATAGAACATGGCATTATGTACTGAAAGAAGTTCCAATCTGAAATAATGATATGATTGCTGTTAATATGTAATGGCTATCATCATTGTTTTACATCGTTACGTTACCTAATTATCATTAGGTCAGAATGTTTAGCGATTCCAATGGGGGAATTACCTATACCTAACCAGTGATATTACACGTTCATTCGAACCAGTTCAAGAAAGTCACTGACCGCACAATGCTTGAGACAATTTTTTTTTTCCTAGTAACGAATCTGTCACAGGATTCCCCGCATACATAAATATCTATCATATCTGTCTGTTTATAAATAAGAAAAGAACCGTGACCCATCTGATAATTAAATAGGTATTAGTTATGTGTATATAGTGGGTATGTAATAAAAATACACCTACTTATACTAAGTAAGTACAGTCAGCAGACAAAGTAGTTAATAAATGATTGTACGTTTCGTGCTTATGCCAAACAATTCTGTGCTAATAAAACTCCCGGGGCATCCCCCTACTAATATTTAAAATAGGTAAACACAACTTTTTTGATGGTCCTGTTTGGATTGACCCTGCAAGTTAAAAAAAGTTATTTAATATTATCAGATAGTACGACGCTGCCATGTGTATGCTAGTCTTTTATTGTATCTACTGTAACCATTTATATAGATAGGTAATATGTATAAAACATGTATGTATGCATTAATGTAATAAAACGCAATTAATTTTATTATACAATGATAGAATTCACAGTAATTGCATACATTGTATCAGTTAATGAGAGTAAATTATTAGAGCAATTAAAATAATGTACATTCAACTGCTCTTATCTAATAGTTTCTATAATAAATACGACATTACATTAGTTAACCACGTGACAAATAATAATGTAGCAAGGGGATGTAAGGGAGCGACCTATCATCTTTTCGCTCCAAGCCATCCTCCCTCACCTGCCCGTGGTGCATCCTTCCGAACAACAAACGAGGCTCTGGTAAACCGACTGGTGGCGGTAAAACCATCACGATAGAAGGCGTAGCTAAATACCACCGGCCGATGACGGGCAGCAGCGTTACCGGAGCAAGAAGCTACGCCCTGCGATCGCCAACCCGCCTGCCCAGCGTGGCGAAATAGAAAACACCCAGACCAATACAAACAGATATGTTCATGAACACAAATGTTTGTACTGTGCGGGAATAGAACCCACGACCCTTGGCTCAGAGGGCAGAGGTCACTACCAAATGAGCCACCGAGCCTGTCGTATTTCGTCATCTTATTGGTAAAAAAACAAAGCTTACGCTAAAAGAAGATAAGTTAATCCTTAAGTCTACATCATCATCATTCATCGGCGTCCAATGTTTGCCCTAAGTGGCGAACAACTGGAGAAGCCAGCAGTGGACTGCAATAGGCTGATGATGATGATGATGAGGGAAGCCATTATGTATAAAAAAGCTCGTACAATAAACAAAAAAAAAGTGGTAGGTATCCACTCCAGAACTGGTTTATCCCATCGGTCGTCGGCTCTGCGACTAATATTATGTTGCACGTCCGATATAAAATCCAAAGTATACAACTTGATATGTTAACTGTACAAGTCGATTATATGCAATCATATTGAAAAACACATTTGAACGTCGCCCGAAGTGTGTGAGGTTATCGCGTCTTACCAAATGGTAAGTATACCTACGTATAGATTATTCACTTCACTTAAATAACTACCTATGTTTCCAAAATGATGGACCGATGACATTTTCGGGTCTTTCGCTTCCTCAGTCCAGTGATGGTGAAAGGTCCACCTTTTTTTGGAGGGGAATGCATTAGACACCTTCATGCCGACTCCCCCCGGAGGCGGCATGAAGGTGTCTAATGCATTTTCCCTCTAAACTCCTCTTCATCACTGGACTGAGGAAGAGTGGTGTGTGGGACTCACACCTCCCAAAGTGAGAGGGTATACCCACTAAACCCCCCTGTGTCGCCAGTGGGCAGCAAATAGCAGGGATACGGGTAGCGCCGAAGCATACGGCCACATCCCTGCCTGCCCTGGCCAGCCGTAGATGACAAGCGGCCGGCACTTCTGGTCTGGGGAGGGCAAATACATCTTTGTAGTCATTTAAGAAAACAAACTGCACACAACGATGACAGGGGTACATTTCATCATCATCAGCCTATCACAGTCGACTGCTGGACATAGGGGAAAGTGGTCACCATTCGTACGCTGGGCACATTCGTACGGTTACTATAATCGAAAAACTAAACGGCACACAAAGACATAGGTCTCTCCAGTTGTTCGCCATTTAGGGCAAACATCTACATTAACCTTAGTATCTAGTAGTTAGGTATAGTTAAAGCAGTCTTATCGCTACAAGAAGGAGAAGTGGTAGTTTTAAAGGGGCCAGCTGTGAACTCTTAAGTGGAATGTAGATGCTATGTACATTAGATAAGAAATGGTCGATGAGGCATGTGAAACTAAAATCCCTCAACACAGACATTTGCAAATCTAGATAGTAAGTCTCTGAGAATTCCCAAGAAAAACTTTGACAGCTGTCGAGGACACAAATATTTGGAAGAGCAAAGTGCACCGAGAGATAAAAGTGTTGCTAGTCAGAAGTCATGGCCTTCAGAAATAAGAACTAAGATTAAGAAGAAGAGACCCAAGAAGGGACCCAAAGGGTGAGCATTTGCGTTTAGATTTTTACGAGTAAAATTTACTTTTCGGTCATTCTAGGTTTTGAAAAGGACCAGCCGAAAACTTTTGTGCTACGTCTGGTTTTCTGTAAAGACTTATTTAAATAAATAGATCAGACAACATCACATAGGTACATTGCTCTGATCCCAAAGTAAGTGGCTTATGCACTTGTGTTATAGGTATCAGAACAACGACTGTACCACAAATGTATACTTAAATACATTAATATAAACACCCAGACACGGAACAAACACAAATGCTCACCACACTAATGTTTGCCCCGGGTGAGGATCGAACCCACGACCCTTGGTTCAGAAGGCAGGAGTCACTACCAATTGAGCCACCGAGCCAGCCTGTTACTTAATGCAAAATTAACATAATTTATTTAGCATGCAAACATTTTGCAAAATTCGTCGACTTAATTCAATGACTCACTAACCACTTACTGGTCTTTGTTTCTTTTTATCAGTTGACTTCGCTCAGTGCCAAGATGGCCGGTGTCCGGTTCGCGCGTCTGCGCTTGCGCACATTTGTGATCATTTTGACAGCTTTAGTTCAATTAACCTTCGGACAGTTTTCAGTGCCAGATGTGACCTTCAATATCTTGAAGCCGAAAGGATTTGAGGCGTCTATACCAGGTAAGGAAGACTTTGACGTTTAGATAAATAGATTGACCCCTAGTGATACTTAATATTATTTGTTTAACATGTTGTCCGCGCGCCGGTGACAGACAAACAAGACTTTTTTAATATGGCTGGATTTGCAGTTATAAGCTAATGAAATGAGACTGATGGAATAATTATAATGATGATTTGAGGTTGTAAGTTTAGCATAGGTATAGGTTTAATCTGCTAGGAAATAACACATAGGATATGATTGTATAAAAGCTTTCTCTGAATGACTGTACAAAAGTACGGTTGACAATTCTAGTTTCCATCTACATCATACTGTTATGAAGTGATTAGTGTTATGACTGAGTCTTAATAAAATTTATCATTTGAATTTGAACCCAGGACATTACTTCCACGGACTTGCAAACTCTGAACCTCCCAACCTCGGTGTTCCCTGATCGCTACGACATGTCCTTCTTTAAGCGTGGTTTAAAGAGAGCTCTTTCCTCACGGTAGGCAGCGGCCTAGCTGTGTCCCTGGCATTGCTGATGTCCATGGGCGGCGGTTACTATTTAACATCAGACAGGCCGCCTGCTCGTCTACTAATAGGAATTAAAAAAACTTTAACAATCAACAAAGCAATAAAATCTTTTTTTTTCACAGACGTCTCAGGGATAACATTCTTCACGTTCAACGGGCATATAAACCGAAAGATCAGCAGTACCAATGTCGGTAGCTTGAAGGGCGAGATCTTGCAGGCAACCAATGGAAGGTGGGTTTACAGAAACACGGACGCAACACTGAAGAACGGTGACGTCATCAATTACTATGTCTTCGTGACGTATAAGAGCACCGGGTATCTACGTGACCAGCAGAAGTATACTGTAGCTGGTGAGATATCGCATTTTTTCCTGTTTTTTTTTAATTATTTATTAAGAGAGGTAGGGCATAGCGAATCTTCGCTCGAATTGAGCCGCCCGTCCGGGGAAGGACCTCCACCCTATAGAATACCGCAGTCAAATGACCTCTGGGTCGTGTTTCTGCCGGTGAGTAGGGTTTCCGGAGCTCGTGGGGGTTTAGGGTTGGGCCGGCATGGCGGTGGCAACTGACAGGTAACTGACCAGTTACTTGCCCGTTGTCACAGCGACTCGGGATTCTCTTTCGCTTTCCATCAGGCGTAGGGAAGCCATTATGTCGAGCCACTATAAAAAAAATATATCGTGGAGGTTAGGAGCAATCCTTTGGTACGACGTAGCCGTATGGATGCTTGCGTTCGACTGTCGCGTTGACGTCTTGCCTTTTTAACGCAAAAGGAAGGTAGGTAGAAATCGCTACTTATAAAAAAAATCGTACGTAACTACACGCATAATTGTCACCTTTTCCAAATTTTGTTGTATTTAAACTAAAAATCTCGGTGAACATACATAAAAAAAAATTATACATACAGACGACTTGAGAACCTCCTCCTTTTTCGAAGTCGGTTAAAACATGTAGGTACAATGTACAAAAAATATGTTTCAGTACAACAACAATGCCCCCAAACAATCATCATACTATGAGTGATGATTGTTTGGGGGCTGCGCAGACTTTTTATGCGATAGAGTCTGCCTGTGAGACATTTAAAAAGAGCATCTAGGTCCCAACAGCTCAGCCGACAGAATGATTGAAGATGTGCGTTGAGTCTGTGAAATATCCGCGACAGATTTTTGCGCGTCGTTTGCGTTACTGCATATACAAGTTAACCTTTCTATATTTTTGTAGAAAACCAACAAGATCCGGTGACCCCCACTCCCGCCTGTCAAGTTTCGCTCACGAAGGTGCGAGGGGGCAAGGCCTGCTCCGGACAGGTCATCTTCCAAGATGACTTCGACGTACTACGGAGTGACATGTGGAATGTAGAACAGTATATACCCGTTTATCATCCCGTTAGTATATTTGTGATCTTATTAAGTAGATGTCACCGGAAAATAGCAAGAATCGGAAGTTGATCAATTTCCTAGGTAGTTGATTAACTTTCGGAATATAACAAACGGCAGTTGAAATGTAATATTTAACGCAATGAATTTCAGTTAATTGATCAACTTACGGTAGCCTGGCAATAATTTAATTTACGATTTTGACATATTGTTACCCGTAATGCACGGCTATTACCCGTAACTTAATACACTGTTCCCTCATTGGTTTCCGGGATAACACCACGTGAGCCATTGAACCAATCAACGTTCACCTCACCTTCGTCGGATGATTTTACGGCAAGACCCCGTAAAATGATCAATTTACTAAAATACATTACGTTGAATAATACCTACATTTCAACTGCCGTTTATTATTTTCCGGAAGTTAATCAACTACCTAGAAAATTGATCAACTTACGATTCTTGCTATTTTCCGGTGACATAGACACCAGAATCACTTAGTCTGTAATAAAATAGGTATTTGAATTTGAAGCTCTACAAAAAAAATCGAAAACGAACGTTCGATGGATGATGATTTTGAACCAAAACGAACAACGATCAAGTAATTTATATAGGTACAGTCGACTTGAATCCCCTGGCCAGGAGATTTCACTCCGCTTCTATCAATTTTAGCGGGATCAAATCACCTAACTGGGTGATTAAGCGCAGGCGACTGGGGCGGAGCGTCAATCTTTTTTATTTATTTAACTAGTTTGTTTAAACGAACATGAGAGGGATTTATGGTAGAAAGCCACGCGTTTCGTCCATCGACGATCGTTTTTTGTTCATTCGGTTGCTATATCTATTTCGGCCTCAGCCATGATCATCCAGAAGTCATAATCATCAAAAACGAAGCAGTGCCCGCTTTTACAAACACAATAAAGTTCATTTATTGTGTTTAGAATATTTACTTCTATTTCACGGTAAAAAAATATTATATCTGACAATTCCACTTCAGTAGGTAAAACCTGACCTTATGACCGACCCTGACTGAACCGCTCTCCGATTTAATATTATCTTGTTAATAGGAAAACCCGTTCGTATCATACCAAAGATTGCTAAACGAAGTAGTATCCGTATCAGGAGGGTATCTCCACATCACGCCGAAGCTGCAGCAGTCTATGTCTGGTTACAACAGCGAATTGATCAACGTTGGCACTTTGGATTTGTACAGTGGGTAAGTGGTTAAATATCTTCTACATATCATTTATTTATTTATTAAATTACCAACGCCTGTTTACACTTTTACACTTAAATAATAAAACATAAAGATCCTGCTTAGCGTAACAGACAATTATAGGTAAGTACCACATGCTGTATAAATACAATGTAAAAATCATCTACTATATAAAAATAAGTCGGGATTTCCTCCCTGACGCTATAACTCCAGAACGCACGAACCGATTTCTACGGTTTTGCATTCGTTAGAAAGGTTTCGGGCTTCGTGAGGTTTATAGCAAAGAAAATTAAGGAAAAAAAATTTTTACAGCCATCTGGTGGCGAAACGGAGTTCGCGG
Source organism: Conogethes punctiferalis (assembly GCA_031163375.1). Classification (NCBI taxonomy): domain Eukaryota; kingdom Metazoa; phylum Arthropoda; class Insecta; order Lepidoptera; family Crambidae; genus Conogethes; species Conogethes punctiferalis. The sequence continues at coordinate 14,816,185 of CM062089.1, read as the reverse complement.
GTTTGTACCTTCGATTAGGTTGCTCCAACTCCAAAGGAAATAGCTTGAGCACTTGTGTCATGTACCCCAAGGATCCGTAAAGACAAATAAACACCCAGCCATGGAACATACCTACACAAATTTTCATCACACGGATGTTTGTCCCGGGTGGGGATTTTTTTTATAGTGTCTCGCCTTAATGGCTTCCCCATGCCTAATGGAAAGCGAAAGAGTAACAGGCAAGTAACTGATCAGTTAACCACCGCCCATGCCGGCCCAACCCTAACCCCCCACGAGCTCTGGAAAGCCTACTCACCGGCAGAAACACGACCCAGGTCCGACCGTCCACGCGGAGAAGGACTTCCACCGTTAGGTCCGTCTCCGGACGGGCGGCTCAATTCAAGCGAAGATATGCCCTACTTAGGGCAAACATCTGGAGGATATACCCATAATCGATCGAATCGTTGGCGATCGCATGTCGTAGCTCCTCGCTCCGGTGACGCCGCTGCCCGTCATCGGCCTGTGGTATTTAACTACGCCTTCAATTGTGATGGTTATAACGCCACCAGTCGGTTGCCAGCGCCTCGTTCGTTATTCGGCAGGATGCACCACGGGCAGGTGAGGTTGGCTCGGAGCGAAAAGATGATGGGTCGCTCCCTTACATCCCCAGGTGATGTGTATTATTATTTTATGGTTATTTTTCTTTCAGCTGCACAGCCAGCGCAGACGAGTGCTACAGGCAGGCCACTGGGCCCGACATCCTACCGCCAGTGGCCAGTGGTCGCCTCACCAGCTCCAGTTTCTCATTCACGTACGGCACGGTCTACATCAGGGCCAAACTACCGCAGGGAGACTGGATATACCCAGGTTTGTGTAAATCCTTGTAGCGACCTAAGTACATTTAGACTGGCTCGGTGGCTCAATTGGTAGTGCCTCTGCCTTCTGAGCCAAGGGTCGTGGGTTCGATCCCCACACATTACAAAACATTTGTGTGCATGAACATGTCTGTTTATATTGGTCTGGGTGTTTTCTATGTATAATATGTATTTATTTACAAAAAAAAAGTATCTAAGTAAGTTTATCAGTTGTCTAGTACCCATAGATAGATAGATAGATATTCTTTATTGCACAAAATACACAATTAGTACAGAAAAGGTTATACAGACATCTTGTGGTACAATCTAGGCGGTCTTATCGCTGGTAAGCGATCTCTTACAGACAACCTTCAGGTAAAGGAAGTGTAGATTTCTGAAGTACATGCTTCGGCTTAGTTTGGGGCTAGATGGCGCTGTGGCCCAGCGTGGCATGTCTTGGGTTATTTATTTGCAGTTTTGTATCATGCGCTGCCAACAGGTAGTTCTTTCCCGCCGCTCATTCCGATCACTCACTTCCAACATGAGAACACAGGAAGATGAGGGTACCTGCTAACTTATGATTTCACATTCCAGAAATTCTGCTGGAACCATTTCTGAAGAAGTATGGCAGATCCAACTTCGCTTCGGGAGTGATTAAAATAGCCTCAGCACGGGGTAACAAAGTGCTGAGGGCGGGAGCAGACGAATATGGCAATAAGGTACTAAATAATAAGTTCGTTTACTGGACTTTTTTAAGGTTAGCCCCTTGGTTTACAAGATTGGTGTCCTAGAAGTCGATTATGGGAATATCAGGAAGCAGGCAGGCATTTTTCTGGGTAGAAATAAAACCTACTGCGGTCACCAACCCACCTGCCAAGCGTGGTCACTAAGGCATATCCCCCAAAATGACAACTGTCATTTTGGGAGGCCTATGTCCTGTAGTGGACGTAGGTACGCAGGCTGGTGATGATTCTATAATACTAGTAGGTAAACCTACGGGAAGAGTGCTTAAGATGACACATCTAATTATTTCATTAAATATTCACGCCAAAGCTGATCCCGTGACGTTTTACAGAGTGCCCATTGGTGGCGCTAGTACCGAAGTGCAATTTGGTGAAGAGCGGCAGCGTATTGCAAAGTAGTGAACATTTTCGTGTCCTACAACAAAAAGGATGTCATCTTAAGCACAATTCCCTTATGTACCTATACTTAGGTTAGATGTTATTTCAACAGGTACTTTACGGAGGGCCAGTTATGGACTTCCAATGCCGACACGAACTGCTCTCCACCAAGGTCATGTCGGGAGGGAAGCTGTGGGGCGATGACTTCCACGTGTACTCCATCAAATGGGCACCTGGTAAGTCACAACATCTTCTGTAGTTCAGTACAAACACAGAACTTTTGTAGTAGCTTTGTTATGTGAAAGTAGCTAAATACGCAAATTCCAAAATTGGACTTATCTCTCTGATCAAATAATCGTGGCAGGGTGCCAAATTTCTTTCTGGCAAGTCGGGATTTTGAAACTTTTTAGTAAAAAAAAGCGGTATCCTCTCGTCGAAAACGGGACATATTAAAAAAAGTTTAAAATGAAATTGTAGCAGCAGGCATCCGTGGCATCTTAACGCTTTAACGATTGTGCCATGTGCCTGTGCTTCTTTAGCACGCTGCACGTACGTTCTATTTATCTCCGAAACCCGTCTGGACTAATCCCGTCGCGCCAAAATCGGGATGTCTGGCAACGCTGAATTATGGACACCACAGGCAACAGAACAAGTTATGAGAAAGTTTTGCCTTAACCTTCGTTAGATAGAACAGTTGAAAAAATATGATCTCATTGGCAGAAAAAATAACTTTATACGTGGATGATGAGGAATGGGCGAGCATTGACACGACTACTCCGCTGCATCGGCGCTTCCCGGACCGTTGCAGTCACGTGCCACGCATGTTACTGTCCATGGGATCAAACTTGGCACCCTTTGATGACTACGTGAGTATTGGCTTTTCTGTACAAAAATCTCGTCTCGAAGGACCAACAATTATTGTGATCCAGTTGCCTTTCAACTAACCAAAGCCGTTAAATTTGCCATGACTTATCGTTTAGTTATAACAATAAGCCAAGGGTAGACAAAAATAGAGCAGTGTTTAAACTGCAAATGCCAAAGATTTTACGAAAGACTTTTCATTTTTAAAAAGTGCCTTAATGATCGCAACCATTATTGATACAATTGTCACAGCTGTATATCATAGATCCTGTCGGTAGCGTTCCTTCGTAGTCTTAATCAAATTTAGGTATCTTACAAGGAAGTATGCTAGGGCCAAATCTATTTACCCAATACATTAATGACTGCTAAAGCTTAATACACAGATCACAGTCTATTCAGATGTGCTGTTTTCCTTTCTTTACCAATAAATGAGCAACCTTTGCAACGACTGATCTACTTTTAGCTGCGGTCAACGAGCACACAAGACAGGCAGATTGTCTAAGCCTCTAAGGATGGCATTTGAATGTGTAACCGAAATTCATTTACAGAAGGTTAGGGCAACAGACTGTTAAGGAGTCAAGTAGTCGGATCTGCTTAGCAACATATGTCATGGTTACAATACTGATATGACGGTATAGTTGGTGTTAATTACGACATATTTCTTCCAGTTCTACTTAACATTGGGCGTGGCAGTGGGCGGCATCAGCGAGTTCCGTGACCACACTTACACCACAGACGGGAGCGAGAAACCTTGGTTGGACACTAGCCGAAAGGCCATGTTGAATTTCTGGAGGGATCAAAGCAACTGGCAAAGGACTTGGAATCAGCCTGAGCTTTTGATCGATTATATCAAAGTGGTTGCGCTTTAATAGACAGTAACAAAATTATATAAGTCTGAGCTTAAAATGACATCATAGCATCTTTGTGTTCGACTTTAACCCAGGTTATTTTTGTAAATATTTCTTTCAATGTGAAAATTTTAATTTTGGACAAACTTGGCACTACTTTATCAAAGGGTAGGACTTTCTCATGATCTCTATAAGTTCAATATTTTGGTGCACAGTACAGAATGACCACTCCTCTTATCCTGACAAATTTACCCAAAAAATCCAGATAGAAAACGAGCTATGTGAGAAGGGCCAAGTCTCGTGGGAGAGGCCAAGGTCCACTTCGGGTTGCTAAGCCTGCTTAAGTACGCAAGTATAATGAACTATACATTACTTAAAGTTACAAATTAAATGTTTAATTTGGTATCATCTGTCAAATGGGGGATATGTCGTATGTATATGATGTATGGCCTTCTATGCCTAGATTTCTAATATAGTAAACACTTTAGATGAATAAGTAGTTATGCATCTTGCTTAGCTATTTTAATAAACAAATGCAACGGTTGTATTTTGTCGTTACATCAGAGATACTAACTATGATATACAGTCAGCAACAAAATAAATGAGCAATATGACAAGATTATTTTACCAGTTAATAGAATTATGTTACACTTTATGATTGTAATATATAAGGGACTGAATTAAATAGTCTTAATGTACACTTTTTTTACTTAATTACCCAAGCACACACTTACATAACTTAGAAGTACTTGCAAGGTAATCAACTTGTACATAAACTTGAACCGTAAGGTATGGACTCAAATGAAAGTCTAATCTCCAATAATCGGGCTATTTATTTGAATCGTTTACCTAACACATTGAATGGTCGCACGGTAGTGTCAGCAAATTGGTTTAAATAAAATGTCTATAAATATCATCATTACAAAGTACCAATACTTAATGTACTATTGTTCTTAGAGTGTCTAAAGATACAAGGCTATTCACCAACGCGTTCAGATAGATCTTTCACAGAAACGAGAAATCCGACCGGAAACATTGTCGACGTTCATTCAAATTTGACAGTTCTCGTCGACAACTTTCCCGAGAGCTCTCCTAAGCTGGTTAAAACTGACAATTACATAATTTGAATGAACGGTTGAGATCTTTTCTCAGATTTTCGACAGCATTTGTGAATAGCCTTCCTGGCAAGTTAAAATATCATGGCGCCTCTGTGACTAATTCGTAGTTTATCTAATGCTTGTGTAATGTCACGAAAAACCGGTAAATTTTAAATACTGTGTTCAAGTTTAGCGCCATCTAGTTGTTAACTATAGCAACTAACAGTCTGATATTGTCTTAAAGTACAGGATTACTACATTATTTTTATTCATGTGATCCTAACTGGCGATCAATCAATGCGCGACTGATCAATTGGCTTACGTCACACATTTGTGATCATTGATTGATTGATTGACATTGATCATTTGTGACCCATCATTATTAAAACGCGAGGCAGACCGATAAAACTAGCTACGGATAGTGCGTCAATTTTTATGACCACACGACGCGAAGCATGTGTGATACATCGTGTGTCGACACGTTGCATTGCGTCGCGTTTTAATAATAAGTCTATGAAATTAGACGATAGGAACATATAATAAGCATGACTAAATACTTAATTATGTAGTCATACGTTTTACTTGTTCTTTATACGACTAAACAAATAATTATGTTTGTAGGCCTAACCTACAATAGTTATCACCAAAGATTTGTGATCAAAATGGTAATACGATCGCAAATGTATGTCGCACAAAAGTAGCAGGGTGTGCTGATTTGTATACTGTAGTTTACAAGTTAGATTAGACGTAAGTAATAAATTTAATTGGAAATTGTTTTTAGTAAGTCACTGTCAACTCCGGACACACTCTGTCTGCCCTCACAATCTGTTCATATGTATAGGATGATTACTCACGTCGCATAAAGCGTTAGTAATTTCCCTAATGACTACTTTGATAGCCGAGGCGGCCTTTTCATCATCACAGAACAGTAGGGGAGCTAAAAGGCTCTCCTAGAAAAACCCAGCATCTTTAAAACCATCACTTGATAAACATGCCATAAATACACAATTAATCAATTACTTACGTCTATGAATATCATTATTATGCAGTGTTGTTAAGTTTTTACATTCCTTATCATTAAATAGACGTGAAAACAGTTGAGAGAATTTGTATGTAGAATACAAAATGATCGGCTGAGAATAAAATATTTTCCTAGTCCATAAAGCTTACAATCCCAGTTTCTTATTTGGACTTCCTAAGTAACTAGATATTTTCACTCCTATTTGATCCCGGTAGCAGATCCGACGGGGAAACCCAGGAATAAAGTTTTATTACAAGTTTTAAGACAGACTGCAAAGGATTGTTTTGGCACAAGTCTGAAATCAGACTATAGTTCATATAGGAAATTATAATTTCTAGCGTTTTAATTGGCTAGTGGCCTGTCAGTGACCTGTCAGTCACTATTTTCTTAACGCGAATGAACTATAGGCAGAGGTAGGCAACCTCATACGAAACGTCACTCCTGAAGTCGATTTCTGACATTTTAGTCATTAACACCGTTATTTCAATGTCACATCGATGACATATGTCAATAATGAACGTCAGTAGTGACGTTTTATTTGACGTGTGACGGCATTAGTTCCGATTTCGGCCACGCATTAAAAGTAAGAGTCAGTACCTACTTGTAATATTTTATTATATTCACTTTGTATGTTCCAAATATTTGCGCTCCGGTTGTTATTTAAACATACTTTAAATGCGGAAAATATTTCACCACCAGCCGTCTTTATAAAAGACTACAAATATTTTTTATCAATATATATTCACGTACACTTTACTTTCTACATTAATTCATTACGATAAACATGATAGATGCCTCGTTTCTTAATATCTACAGAGTCAATCCCTAAGTACCGTTATAGTTTGGTACCTATATTTAAACATCAAAATGTACGCCTACAATATATGTCACATGTAAAAAGCTATAATTTAAATTGGGTATTTGATATTAAAAAATAAATAAGATTTACGATTTATAAAGAAAGATATTTTGAATAAACTAATTTCTTGTATGGCAACACCAATGAATGAACATATAGATAAAGTTTAACTGTCATTTGTTTTATCTTATAGAAACCAGTACACTCAATCCGAATTGATAGATCAATGTATGTCATAAAATAATCATTGATAGATCAATGTATGTCATAAAATAATCATATAATAATAAAAAATAAAAAAAATATAAAGATACATTTACTCGTATTTACCAAAACATGTGTGTACATATTACATTTGCATGAATATATTTCAGATGTCAGTGTTAGTTTTAGGTGTCAACATGTTTTGCCAATACATATATGGCGTGTAAAAATTGGGGTTAGTAATATTCTGGTTCATACAATACTAAGTTTTTTAAAAGGCAATAACTAAATAGCTCTATACATGTGACATGATAAAAAGAACAACAGCTAAGATTCAACGAGATTTGACTATGAATTACATACAACACGCTAAGACAAACTCTTTCCTATTATAGATATGACTCAAAATCACATTCTTGTATCAGTTCTTAAGTGATGTGATGCGGCAACTGACATTAAATTTCATAGTAATAGGCGAATTATTAACATAATAAATATAAGAATAATTTAAACTTACTTTAGATAAGTGATTCCACATAATTATGTATTTAATTTATTAGTAGGTACCTAAATATGCGATTTAAAAGTTGAACACATCACACCACCCAGTCATTACAATTAATTTTCATTTTACATTCTTCTAACGAACGAGTTTCACGTAATAAAACGCAGGATTTGAAAACATAAACAAGGCATTTTGAGAACGGTAAACTAATGCCCATATAATAAATTGGATATTAATAAATTAAATTCGGACTAATATCATGGCAACACTAAAAGACGCCATTGTATGACGTCAATCAAGACAAGCTCGTGATTTGATAATAGATACAGATATGCATTAAAATGAACAAAAATAACAATGAAGTACTTTATAGCATTGCAAAATACAACTAAACTTAACAATTCTGAACAACTGCTTTTTTATTACAATATAAACCAACACAATTGCACGCTTTAAACAAGTTCGAACATCGCGTATTATATCGCTGATAATAAAACGTTTCAGTTATATAAAGTAACGTTTAAGTAATTGAAAAGCAAAAAAAAATCTTGCCTACCCCCTTAGACAAAACACTGCGAATAACTAGTCGATAGCTATGCTGCAAAACTGGATAGCTTAGAAAAGGCGAAACATACCTGCTCATATAGCGTAATTGCATACGCTTCCGTAGTGTTCTGAAAAGGGGGCAGGTCCAACATGACCATTGTCCATGCTTCATGCTAAGCAATCTATAGCAGCTAAACTCAACCAGCCGTCCGGGGAGGGCACATGCACCTTCTTGTCCAATGGCTCTAGGTCTGAAATCGCTCCGGTCGCATCGTCTCATCGAATTATGACAGTTAAACCATAGACGCTCAGAGATTCAAAACTTCATTACCGGTGTCTCAACTTTCATGGCAACCGGAGAGAGACCAGGCGCAGGGAATCGACCAGTAAGACAGGACAGTGATCAGTTACTTGCCCGTTGTCACAGCGACTTGGGCTTCTCTTTCGCTTTCCATTAGACGTTGGGAAACCATTATTACTATTAAAACTCAACATGCTAACAATGCACGGAAGAGTATCACCACCAACTTCGACTTCGGAGCTTAATTCTTTACAGAAAATCTCGATACGAACCTGGGAACTTTCAATTTTCAGACCCTGCGACCACTAGACAGACATTCAAACTTAAATTAGCAGGTGAATTCTTATGTCCCCCTTCAATTTCTTCCCGATTATCTGCCATGATCAAACTCAATAACTGTACAATAAAAACCAACGGATATATGACGATTGTACTTTTAAAATTACTAATTTATAATATTTAAAATAGAATAAATACTTATCCTACCGTCTCCAAATCTTTCATTATCAAGCACCAACCTTAGACCAAATAAACCTTAAGTGCATTCCAATAGAGCACAATTTTGATTGATAACACGTTTTTGTATTAAATATAATATAGATATAATGTGCTATTATGACTTTGTTTGTGCGAGAATGAGAGAGATATATTTTATCTTGTTTAGACATTGTGTGAAAAGAATAGAGGGCTATTTTGTGTCGCATGTGTATGGGCGCGAAACGTGCTCGTTTCCTATTGGTTGATGCATACGCGCCATGTTCGGCAACCGTCATTTTGACAGTTATGAGCGAGACAACATGAGACACTTTGTTAGTCGACTTTAAATCTTCATGCAATGCAATAAAGTATGTATTTCAACGGCGGTGGTATTGGTATTTAATGGGCTTTAGCTATTTTATGCGTAGACGAAGTTTACCGATGGTTATTCACTTATTATGGGTTCTGCTGTACGACATATGTGTAACTTTTGACGAATGGTTTGATTAAGTGATAATGCCTCCGTAATTATCTCATTTGTGTGCAGGACATGTCTGTTTGTATCGGTCTGTCTAGTACCAGTACAAGCTTTGATTGACTTAGTTTGGGACAAGATGACGCTCTATGCCTAGTATGTCATATTTTGAGTTATTTAACTTTCATGATAACCCTCTATCTCTTTCACTCAATGTCGCAAATGTTAACCTGTCAAGTGTACATATCACAGCCAACAGTTACATCACACCTTCTCTTCATAACTCCTCAATCATTCACATTAATTAAATTTTATACCGAAAAATTGTATACAAGCAATACTTACACAGTTGGATGAGACATCAAAAGCTACACCAATAAATAATTAATTAATAAGCATTTTTCGCGGTGATACGATCTACAAGCTTGCAAAAAAGTTACTAATAAAAAAAACTTTCGACAATAGCCAAATATTTCTAAAACGATGTGTTTTTCAAAGCTTAAAGCTTAATTTACATTGAACCTATCAAAACCCAAGCCAAAATAGGGCGCGACACAATATATTGTCAATTGTGTCCGGATTGCGGATAGGTTAAGTTAATATATGGACGTTAATTTCAAAGAAAGCTACTGATATTTAATTTTGTTTTAAACAAAAAGTGAATTAAATTCTATATCTCCTACGAATAATATACAATGATGATTTAGCTACATAGCTTATTTATAGCACAGATATATTATGAGTAATTTTGACAATTTTCTATATAATATTCACTATTCAGGGGTTTATCGTTCAGACAATAAAGCTGTTATATTACAATATGTATCTGATAAGTCGGTTAAGCGAATTATTTCTAATTGTTCCAATAAATTACCGAATCTACAAAAACTAAAAAACATTTCAAAATTCAAAAATCATCCAAGTTAATATATGGATAAACTGACACATTTGTTGTAATTAATATTATATGTTCAGTATTTTTTATATTTTATTAACATTCTAATTTTTATCATTCTAATAGATTTTTTTAAAGATTAGGTATTTCTTTTCTCTAATTATAGTTAAAATAATGACATTTAAAATATCTAAATAGTTTTGTAAGTTTAGGAGGTTCACATAAAATAAAACATAGTTCAAGATCCGTCTGTATTTAAAAGTCATGTTATTGTACTTTTCTCTAAAATTATTAGGTACATAAAGAAACATCATATCATCATAAAATTAAATAAGAATGACGAATATCATTTTCAAAAGTATTTGCAGCCAATTCATACAGTATTGATTGGCTACACATGGTGTAACTATGTTACTTAGTCAAGCCTTGGGATCTAGAAAGATTACCGGACGGAGACTTACGTACTGGCAAAGATAATCCACAATAAAACGTCACCACTTCACTGGAGGGAACGATTATTTTGTCAAAGGGCTCCTATTCGCCCTTTAGGTGATTGTCTCAGTGAGAAAGAGAACAGGAAGATGCTACTGTCGGTCACCTTCCAAAGGTGGCCAATAAAATGTTTGTTACTAACATTGTTGCCAGTACAAAGTGACAGATCAATATTGCAGCCATTACATTATCTATAATTTTCATATTGCAATTTTGAATGAGACTCAGTCCGGTAACTTTTCAAATTCCATGGGTTAACTACATTAATGATAATGACAAAATACGTTTAATGACTGGTACCTACAGTTCCCGGTAGTGAACTCATTACCTGACCCCAAAAATTAGACGAGAAATACACAATTAAATAGATGTGTAGAAGGAGACTGACAGAGCTTAATTTCCATTACTCATACTTATGTCGCATTTCTAAACAAAGAGGTAAGTATACATCCGTCTCTTTTTAGCTAATGTATATTTTTAGTAGTCACTACCGGGAACGAAGTTAATACAAAAATAACAGGAATGCTGAGAATTTTTTTTTATTAATTTAACTTCATAATTTCATTGCCCTACGATATCGACACTGAGATATATCTATCTCGCTCACACCACTTACGATGAGGGAACAGATATATTCCAGTGGTATAAATGCAAAGATAATATCATACTATACCTAGATCAGATCAGATATTTACTACAATGTACAGTTACTATGCCACGACATAGATGTCAACATTCATAATTAAGTCCATATTCTGAAAAGATACTATAAGACGACTGACTCACTGCACCGCATACCCGCGCGGTTTGACAGAACCTGCTCCCGCGCGGATTCTATCCAACCAAATTGACTTGAATTCGTGTGACGTAACACTTGTGTGACTTTTTGACCTTTCCCCGACTCCTTAACACAGCTGATCCCTTTAATGGGATTCCTTTCGTCCTTGTATGCCGCAATACACTGTGACGTAATTTATAGATGACCCCCGAGTTTTTTTTTCTAAATGACTACGATGATGGCCAGAGCGGCCTTGTCATCATCACCGGACTGTTGGGGCAGGCTCTCACTCCTGACTGCTCTCGCGTCTTAGATTCTTTAGGCTACGAGAGCCTTTTCATCCCGTGGGTATCGTAGACGACTAAGGGAATATCAGGAAACTGGCAGCAGCGTTTACCTGGGTACAAATAAAACCTACTGCGGTCACCAGCCAACCTAAAGAAAATCTTCCCATATGAAAATTAAATTTGGAAGGCCAGCGGGGGACGTTTGCAAACTGATGATGATGATGCGGCTAAGAGCGTACCGCGGCGGAGCGCAGTGCAGTGGGAATATCGCCTTAGTTAAGCAAGCCAATTTGCACTTGATAGTAATATTAATAAAGTAGAAATTAGCTTATTTGAACCAAACATTTGAGTACATTTTCAAAATATGGACTTTGTAATAAATCCAAATCACTACTAGAAGAACGACTTATTAAGTCATTTTACAATTTATGCTCAGAAAGTAGTGAAATAGAGCTGCCTAATTATATATTTAATATCTTTTCAATTAATCACTACAAATACTCTGTACATCACTACAATAGTACTATATTTGGGTTTAAAGTGGGAAAATTACGGGGATAATCCTTTTCATGACGTCATTAACGAAATTTATTTTTCATTTAATGGTTATGTACGTCACTCCTACATTAAATACCAAATCGTTAATGTAAGAGTAAGAATTTAAAGAAAAGAATTTCTAGTAAAAGGTTTTATTTTTACAAATATTTTAAATAAATAGATTATTTGCATACTAAATAATTGAGAAAATAGAAAAATCTAGATAGAACGGAAGTGATACGTAGTACACACAGTCACACATCAGATTATCCAAATATGTCAAAACATCACAATGAATAAGGCACTCTATGTCTTGGACATAAGAGTTCAAAATTATTCGGAAAAATTTGACAGATTGTGGATTGATGTGTCCGTCGCTACAAAAGTAACATTTTCAAAGGTAACGCTACCAAGGCAAATTAGGTGAACTTGTTTATGTACACACCTAAGTTCATGCAAACGCATACAAAGTATTTGTAGTGATCCAACATATACAACCATTTCATAACACCTAAGACTTTGTCCATACCAATTTCATGCTACACCAATTTCATTTAACATTATAACGCCATCTTTGAAAAGCGCATAGTCACAATTAAAAAAAAACGACGTACGCTCACTCTCACTGGACCCGGTTTTAACTAGACATCACATTACAAACGTCAAAAAAAAATTAAACAGACAAACAATAATTCACTATTACCACTTAAGATTAAAATAATTATAAAAAAATAATAAGAAAAATAAATAAATACCGCCTAATATACTATTCGCAATATATCGGTGCAACCGGAACATGAACAACTTATTTTCCTTATTTTTTTTTTGGAACACATTAAATAAGTCATAGATTATATGGACAAGCCTAAGTAACTCTTTATCTATAAACTTACGCATGAGGTTGTCAAAATAAAGTCAAAGAGATTTTTTTATACCACTAAATGGCTACCAAACCCGTCTGATGGCGCCTTACGAGTATATTGCAATGATGAAAGTAGAAATAACGCATCGCTCTAAAAGCAGGACAGTATGGGATAGAGAGCACCTTTAAAGGATGAAGTAAGTAAAGCGATTGAAATATAACTCTATTTCAAAGGATTAACATTCAAATTAGCCGCACTTTGGATACGTTTTCTTCATAAGAATTCAAACACGTTCAAACACGCACGAACATGCACGAACACGTACGAACACGCACGAAAGCTAACGGGGACGCACGAATAGTCCCGACTCTTGTGAGTAGGTGCAGGTGTAGATGGTACGGTACCTTGCAGTCTCTGGGGTGGAATGTGTATAATGTAGTACGTGGTGCATGTATAAATTTGGACGAAAATGTATTCAAATATGTATGGCCATATGTATGGTGTCCATAGAACAATAAATTTATTAACTACTTAAGACGTTTATTTACATCTACACCGAAACACTGCGAATAGTACAAAACATAGAAAAAATACTGCATTCATAGTCGTTCTCAATAATTTATTTTAAAACTAAATACGAACGGTACTCGCCTGCCCGTCGTATGTCGCGGCCCCACTCCGCTGTTTGGTAACCTGTACCTGCAATAGAAATGAGAACATTAGTATGAAAATAGCAACAGTGACAGAGAAGTTGAAAAAAAATCTCTTGCATTAAAATAAAGTTCAGAAGTCCGCCTATCGTTGACAGATGACATTTGATGTTCTTTGACATTGACAGCTACTTCGAATTCCCGCCAAATTACAACATTGACGTGTATTGCGTCTATATTGAAATTTGCTTAATCGAGACGATCTGTACACAACGCTCCACGTACCAGTACGGCGGGCGGGCGCGCTCACTGCGCCTTGCGCTCGGTCTCGTGTCATACGAAGTCCATCGCGTCGTGCGCCTTGCCCGCGAACTTGCCGTACGAGCGCTTCAAGGACAAACCGATCGCTTGTCTCTTGTCAGACAGCTCTAGCTATATACCAACTGATCCTTAAAACTCTACCGGTTGGGAAGCTACAATCTCCAAGAAGTCTCTTTGTCGACACTTACGAGAAGATATGAGGTGATTTGCATTGCGAAGAGTGACACGTCCGTAGTAATTCGCACCTTAAGATCTACGAAACAAGGTATACATTGTCTTCATGATTTCGTACGATATTAGCGAGCCTGCGCTCGGTCATGTTGGGTAACTTCTGACAAGTCCGTAGCAATTGGTACCTTAAGAGCTACGAAACAAGGTAGATAATTGTTTGCTCGATGTCGTACACATAGTCTTGTTGGGTAGCCTGTGACGCGTCCGTAGCAATTCACACCTTAACTTCTACGAAACAAGTCATTTAATGATACCATATTAGACGCGCTCGGTCTTGGTGGGTTACCTGCGACGCGTCCGTAGTGATTCCCACCTTAAGATCAACGACACAAGGTATATAATCTTTCGATGATGTCTTACCACAAGCGCTAGGTCTTGGTGGGTAACGTGTCGCGTCCGTATCGATTAGCACCTTAAGATCTACGAAACAAGGTTTATAATGTTTTGACGATACCGTATCACATTAGAGTGTTGATGCGCTCGATCTTGTGACATGTCCGTAGCAATTCGCACCTTAACACCTACGCGACAAGGTATATAAAGGTTTATCGTACCAGTATAGCGGGCGGGCGCGCTCACTGCGCCTTGCGCTCGGTCTCGTGTCATACGAAGTCCATCGCGTCGTGCGCCTTGCCCGCGAACTTGCCGTACGAGCGCTTCTTCAGCGAGCGCTCCACGAGCTTCTTCACCTCGCTCACCACGAACACGCTGGACGTGAGGCACACTAGGAATATGAGATCTGGAACAAAATACTTAAATATGTTACATACATAATACATCATCATTATTGTCATGTCCATCTGTCATATCTATCCAGCAGGACAAAGACCTCCCCCAGAGACTTCTACAACAGCCACAATAGGTTGCAAGCTGTAGTTCCCCATCTACTCGTAGTTCCAACTGTAGACCTTTAGAGGTCGTACACACGGGCGCTTTTTTAACGCCCGTCATAAAAACGTTCAAATATAACAATGCATTTTCGCGTTTTAAAAGCGCTGTCGTATGAACATATACTTGAAAATGTATTTGTTCCATTTGGATGCTTTTAATGGGCGTTAAAACAGCTCCCGTGTGTACGGCCTCTAATTTTATCGTCAGTCCACCTCGCTGGAGGTCTCACACCGCATTTCCTGTCGAAATGTCTCCAGTCCAGAAATCTTTGCCCCCAATGGCAATATTGGCAATCTGTTCTTCTATAAGCACTGTCCACTGCCATTACATTCCATCGTGCTAAGCTTGGGCTATGTCCGTGACCTTAGTTCGTCTACGTATCTCTTCATTTGTCTCTCAGTTCAGATCTCATAGAAAAATACCGAGAATAACTCAACTATCGAGTTTTCAAATGAAGTATACTATAGGAAACCTGAAAACCGTGTGTTCTAAATCAGCAATCGATTTCATTAGCTTTTTATTACGTACAATTTTGACTGAACATGTTTTTATAATGTACATAATATTATGTGTTAGTCTGATTTTAATTTTAAACCAGTTGCTCACCATTGCCCGTTAGCGCTTCAGTCTGGAAAACGCGTTGCAGCGGAGGGAAATATACTACCAGCATCTGCCCCACCAGACTGAGCGTCACAGCCACCAGGAACATCCTGTGACGAAATAGTTTGGTTTATTATTACACGTAAAGGGATGTTAAGAGGCGACCAAACTATGGAACTCTTTGCCAGGCTCCTTGTTCCCCGAGACGTACAATCTTCCGATGTTCAAGGCGAGAGTGAACCGGTTTTTGATGGGTGAGCGCGCTCCATCGTAGACTATGATATCGCTTAACATCATGTGAATTGCAGTCAAGCGCAAACCCATATTGTATAAAAAAAACCTATCAACTTTTCGCTTCAATCCTCCCAGACCTGACCGTGTTGCATCCTGCTGAATAACGAACGAGGCTCTGGCAACCGACTGGTGGCGGTATAACCATCACAATTAAACGCGTAGCTAAATATTACAGGCCGATGACGGGCCGTCCGCTCTAGAGTTTGGATTCCATTCTAGGGCTTGCCTTGGTATGTGGTTAGGGTCCCTTAGATGAATGTAAGGGAGCGACCTATCATCTTTTCGCTCCAAACAAGCGAGGCTCTGGCAACCGACTGGTGGCGCAATAACCATCACGATGAAAGGCGTAGCTAAATGGCCTGTGACGGTGTGCAGCACCACCGGAGCGAGAAGTTACGATAGCCAACCTGCCTGCCCAACGTGGAGCGACAGCGCGTTGCACATGTCGAACAGCACGAAGCGATAGTGTTACCGTGTTTTGTGTTAATTACTTATTATACTAACTAAAGGACTTGTGTGTGATCTACTTACAATTTTATTTCAAAGAAATATGACCTACTTCCCAAGATGGCGGGTAATAACGATGCGTCAACAGTATGTCGCCCATCCCCAGCGGTCTTGGGCTTCGCGCTTTATGCGGCTCCAGGTCATTCCTATGGCCTTAGCTTTGGTTGTGACCGTTTTGTTGCGATTTTCCCCTCCAGGATTGCTTTAGGCGGCCGCGTATTTGGTTTCCTTTGGATCCCTTAGGGAGATGTAAGGTGTAGCCTCCATGACTCACTTGTTAGAGAAGAGGCCGACCTGGAACACGGACTTGGTCTGCGAGCGGCACGACAGCGCGTTGAACATGTCGAACAGCACGAAACACGTGAGCGTCACCATCGTGTCGCGCGGCGTTATCTCGTCATCCAACATGGCGGTCTAACGTCGGCCGCCATATTGAACGGACGCAGACGTAAAACTCTTCGTATCGCAATCCGTTTGCATCCTGATACTGTTACCGTATTTTGTGTTAATTACTTATTATACTAACTAAAGGACTTGTGTGTGATCTACTTACAATTTTATTTCAAAGAAATATCACCTACTACCAAGATGGTAGGTAATAACGATGCGTCAACAGGATGTCGCCCATCCCCAGCGGTCTTGGGCTTCGCGCTTCATTTCGCTCCAGGTCATTCCTATCGCCTTAGCTTTTGTTGCGATTTTCCCCTCCAGGATTGCTTTAGGCGGCCGCGTATTTGGTTTCCTTTGGATCCCTTAGGGAGATGTAAGGTGTAGCCTCCATGACTCACTTGTTAGAGAAGAGGCCGACTTGAAACACGGACTTGGTCTGCGAGCGGCACGAGAGCGCGTTGAACTTGTCGAACAGCACGAAACACGTGAACGTCACCGTCGTGTCGCGCGGTGTTATCTCGTCATCCAACATGGCGGTCTAACGTCGGCCGCCATATTAAACGGAGGCAAGACTCTGCGCGTTTCGTATCGCAATCCGTTTGCATCGTGATAGTGTTACAGTATTTTGTGTTAACTACTTATTAGACTAACTAAAGGACTTGTTTGTGATCAACCTACGATTTTATTTCAAGGAAATATCACCTACTACCCAATATAATGGCGATCTGCAGGATCGCCCTTATATTGGGTAGTATATTATATCCCTCCGACACAAATATGACTTGTCCTATATTCCCTGGATGGGACAGGGCGTCCACAGTACCTCGCCATCCTGAGCGGTCTGGGGCTTCGCGCTTCACTTCGGTCCAGGTCGGTCCTAACTCCTTCCTTAACTTCTGCAGTGACCGTCCGCCACCAGGATTGCCAAGGCAGCGGTGGTTACGTTTTCCTTGGGGATTCCATTCCAGGGTTTGTCTTTGTATGTTGTTAGGGTCCCATAGGGAGATGTAAGGTGTAGCTTCCAAATGTTTGGCCAAAGCAGCGAACAACTGGAGAGGCTGATATGACTCACTTGTCTGTGTCTCATGTGTCTGTCTGCGAGCGGCACGACAGCGCGTTGAACATGTCGAACAGCACGAAACACGTGAACGTCATCGTCGTGCGTCGGCGTTATCTCGTCATCCAACATGGCGGTCTAACGTCGGCCGCCATATTGAACGGACGCAGACGTAAAACTCTTCGTATCGCAATCCGTTTGCATCCTGATACTGTTACCGTATTTTGTGTTAATTACTTATTATACTAACTAAAGGACTTGTGTGTGATCTACTTACAATTTTATTTCAAAGAAATGTCACCTAATACCAAGATAACGATGCGTCAACAGTATGTCGCAATCCCCAGCGGTCTTGGGCTTCGCGCTTTATTTAGCTCCAGGTCATTCCTATGGCCTTAGCTTTTGTTGTGATTTTCCCCTCCAGGATTGCTTTAGGCGGCTGCGTATATGGTTTTCTTAGTGTCCTTTAGTGTAAGGTATAGCCTCCATGACTCACTTGTTAGAGAAGAGGCCGACTTGAAACACGGACTTGGTCTGCGAGCGGCACGACAGCGCGTTGAACATGTCGAACAGCACGAAACACGTGAACGTCATCGTCGTGTCGCGCGGCGTTATCTTGTTGTCGGACATCTGCAACCATAGACAACGTAAGTGACTTTACAAAAAAAACGGCCAAGTGCGAATCGGATTTAAGAATCGGCAACGCAGAGCCTCCCCGTTATCTTGTTGTCGGACATCTGCAACCATAGACAACGTAAGTGACTTTACAAAAAAAACGGCCAAGTGCGAGTCGGATTTTAGAATCGGCAACGCTGAGTTCTTCTGAAAGATGGGGATCTTTCATCTGTTTTTTGTAAGTGTCCTTATGGGGCAGTAACCGCTTAACATCAGACAGGTTGTATGCTTGTTTGCCACTTCTTTGGTATTAAAAAAAAGAAAAAGTAGGACTCGCGCACCGAAGGTTGAACATGTCGTTGAACGTCAAACAAACCTAAAGATATTTTTATTACAAATTTACAGAATTAGCAATTTTTTTTAAAAAAAGTAACCTCTTCATTTTTTACTTCATTTGTGCTCTAGGACGTTTCGTACAAAATTTCAAGATTTTGAGTTCACAGACTCTGTAGGTTTTCATTTCCTTGCGATTGTATCATTTGATTAGAGAGCCCAGAAAGCGTTGGCTTAGAAGTTGGACTTGAGTATGTATTAGATATAAATGTCTCTATGATTAGAGGCGACCGGTTGCGGACTAGTTTACGTATGTCCCGGAATTTGTCAAAAGAGTGAACAGAATAAACTCACCTCCCTATTGAATACCCAAAGAGTGCCGGCGATTATAATAGTAGCGGATAGTAGGACATTTAGCAATAGCCCTCGGGATAGGATGCGCCGCGCGGGATCGCGCGCTCGCCGCCTAACCACCTCGTGGTCTACGGGTTCGACTCCCAGCGACTGAGCGGGTGGGCCTGTAATAGAGAATATTTAGATAAAAAAATAAATCCCCGAATTCTCTTTCGCTTTACGTCAGGCGTAGGTAAGTCCTGCTTATATAAAAAAGTGGGTTAGTTTGAAGGATCTGCCCATTTGGGCAGACTGCGGTGTCAGCGCAGCATGGGTCCCTTAGGACCCCTGACGGTGCACAATGGCGCTTGACAGAGGAGCCGGGGCTTTTAGTGGGTATTTCCAGCCTTCCATCATCTGATGCTGGGAATGCTCTTCCTTTCCGTAGGCGTGAGTCCCGCATACACTAAGCAGTCTCCCCGGCAAAAAAAAGTTCTAAGTCGGGGATGTAAGAGAGCTACCTATATTTATGCTCCATGCCACCCTCACCTGCCCCTGAAACGAGGCTCTGGCAACCGATTTATGGCGGTATAAAGATGACGGGCAGTAGCGTCACCGGAGCAAGTAGCTACGCCCTGCGATCGCCAACCCGCCTGCCCAGCGTGGCGATTATGGGGATATCCTCCAGATGTTTTCTCTAAGTGGCGAACAACTGGAGAGGCCTATGTCCAGCAGTGGACTGTAATAGGCTGATGATGATGAGCGTCACCGGAGCGAGGAGCTACGCCCTGCGCCCCAACCCGTCCCCAGCGTGGCGATAATGGGTAAAGCCTCCAGATGTTTGACCAAAGTGGCAAACGATGAGAGGCCTATAAATAAATAAATAACCCAAGACATGCCACACTGGGTCACACATTGCCATCTAGCCCCAAACTAAGCCGAAGCTTGTACTATGGGTACTAGACAACTGATAAACTTACTTACTTTTTTTTTTAAATAAATACATATTATACATAATAAACACCCAGACCAATAGAAACAGACATGTTCATGAACACAAATGTTTGTACTGTGCGGGAATCGAAGAAGGCAGAGGTCACTACCAAATGAGCCAAGAAGTCGAAGAGACGTACCGTCCATGATGATGTTGATCCACAGTATCTGCATGGCGTTGAGCGGGTTCGGTATGCCCATGAGCGTGGCTAACGCGATGAGCGACAGTGTCGCTGTCGTAGTAACAGCTGCAGCCGCAGAGACGTACCGTCCATGATGATGTTGATCCACAGTATCTGCATGGCGTTGAGCGGGTTCGGTATGCCCATGAGCGTGGCTAACGCGATGAGCGACAGTGTCGCTGTCGTAGTAACAGCTGCAGCCGCAGTGACGTACCGTCCATGATGATGTTGATCCACAGTATCTGCATGGCGTTGAGCGGGTTCGGTATGCCCATGAGCGTGGCTAACGCGATGAGCGACAGTGTCGCTGTCGTAGTAACAGCTGCAGCCGCAGAGACGTACCGTCCATGATGATGTTGATCCACAGTATCTGCATGGCGTTGAGCGGGTTCGGTATGCCCATGAGCGTGGCTAACGCGATGAGCGACAGTGTCGCTGTCGTAGTAACAGCTGCAGCCGCAGTGACGTACCGTCCATGATGATGTTGATCCACAGTATCTGCATGGCGTTGAGCGGGTTCGGTATGCCCATGAGCGTGGCTAACGCGATGAGCGACAGTGTCGCTGTCGTAGTAACAGCTGCAGCCGCAGTGACGTACCGTCCATGATGATGTTGATCCACAGTATCTGCATGGCGTTGAGCGGGTTCGGTATGCCCATGAGCGTGGCTAACGCGATGAGCGACAGTGTCGCTGTCGTAGTAACAGCTGCAGCCGCAGTGACGTACCGTCCATGATGATGTTGATCCACAGTATCTGCATGGCGTTGAGCGGGTTCGGTATGCCCATGAGCGTGGCTAACGCGATGAGCGACAGTGTCGCTGTCGTAGTAACAGCTGCAGCCGCAGTGACGTACCGTCCATGATGATGTTGATCCACAGTATCTGCATGGCGTTGAGCGGGTTCGGTATGCCCATGAGCGTGGCTAACGCGATGAGCGACAGTGTCGCTGTCGTAGTAACAGCTGCAGCCGCAGTGACGTACCGTCCATGATGATGTTGATCCACAGTATCTGCATGGCGTTGAGCGGGTTCGGTATGCCCATGAGCGTGGCTAACGCGATGAGCGACAGTGTCGCTGTCGTAGTAACAGCTGCAGCCGCAGTGACGTACCGTCCATGATGATGTTGATCCACAGTATCTGCATGGCGTTGAGCGGGTTCGGTATGCCCATGAGCGTGGCTAACGCGATGAGCGACAGCGCCGCTATCGAGGTGGACAGCTGGAAGCGGACGAAGTTGCGGATGTTGTAGAATATACACTTGCCCTCCTCTATAGCCGCTCTGAAATAGAAACAAGCAACATAGCATATACAACTACCAGTATATAGCATTATACAATGTGTCTGTCAATAAATGTCAAACGAAATCTCCAAATCACAGGTATTTAAAACTGTTAATACATACTAGTAAATCTTCCTTATAGGGATGTAAGGGAGCGGCCTATCATCTATTCGCTTCAAGCCAACCTCACCTGCCCGTGGTGCATCCTGCCGAATAACAAACGAGGTGCTGGCGACCGACTGGTGGCGGTATAACCATCACAATTGAAGGCGTAGCTAAATACCACAGACCGATGACGGGCAGCAGCGTCACCAGACCGAGAAGCTACGCCCTGCGATCGCCAACCCGCCTGCCCAGCGTGGCGATTATGGGTATAACCTCCAGATGTTCGCCCTTAATGGCGAACAACTGGAGAGGCCTGTGTCCAGCAGTGGACTGCAATAGGCTGATGATGATGATGATGATGAGTAAATCTTCCTAGCTTTCAAATAAGACTATTTCGATAGAAAAGCACCGTTTTTATTACAGAGAAAAAAAATCGAAAGATGAAATTTTACTAGAATAAAATATTTAATGCTTTGATTTTTTAAACAGCTTACATAAAAAAAAATCATATTTGAATAAGCTAAAAGACGGACTAATTACAATTTTTAGCCATAATAACCTGTCGACGCAAAACAGGGGCAGCCCGTTGGTGCTGGAGATAGTCCCTTTTTTGGGGTTTCACATCGGTTATTCTAAGATTTTGTGCACTAGAAAATAGACGGCACCTTGCCGGTAGCGTGCTTGTAGATCTTCTATTTTGGTAATGTGACAGCTGTCACTTGACAGCTGCGTTGGCGCGAGCGCGTCGGCGGCTGTGATTGGCTCAAGGCGTGTAATAGGGGCGCTTGCTTCGCCTTAATTGGACGCGATGAAGTTGGTGGCAGACGATTGGTTGTTAACGCTCGATAGTGGCGCGAACATAGCCTATTGATAGATCAGGCGAAGGAACTACTATGATGTGCTACTATGAAACTTACATAATGGTCGCAAAGTCGTCGTCGACGAGTATCATGTCGGCAGCCTCCTTGGACACGTCGGTTCCGTTGCGACCCATCGCGATGCCGATGTCCGCGCGTTTGAGCGCCACGCCGTCGTTCACGCCGTCGCCTGCGTAAAAAAACATAATAGACCTCAATATACAGACTTAACTATAGTTAAAACACTTAGTGTGAGTTATAACTCACACTAAGTGTCTAAACACACTATGCCGAAAATACGCGACCGAAGTTCGGCGTGACTACTCCTGCAATGTATTTTAAATTACTGATGACACACCATAGGGCGTAAGTTCGGCTGCGATGATCGACCGAAGTTCGGTTCGATTGAAGACGAAAATCACAACAAAAGTTGCACTGAATTTCTGTCGCGTAAATTCGGCGCTTATGGTGTGTCGTATCAGCCGAATACGTCGGAACGTAAAAATACAAATATAAACACAAATAAATATGCACCTGTCATTCCAACGATGTTGCCGAGCCTTTGAAGTGACTTTACTATCGCCAATTTATGTTTAGGCGTCACTCGGTAGAAGACGCTTACCTGTGAAGTGAAGAAAAAAATATTGAGTTTAATTAAATGAAAGCATAATAATGAATGAAAGACTGTACACTACTAAAACTGTATGCGCTGGTATAGACATGAGTGTTAACAAATTGTAAACATAAACCGTTGGTAACTATAGAGTTTATTGCCGGCTCTTCTCGGTAGGAGAACCGGCGGAATCGTTAAATTATTTTCAAACTAGCTGCTGCCCGCGGCTCTGCCCGCGTGATATTCGTATAAAACATAGCCTATGTGTTAATCTGATGTACAAACTATATTCCTGTAAAGTTTCATTGAAATCCGTTCAGTAGTTTTTGCGTGAAAGTGGAACAAACATCCATCCATCTATCCATCCATCTATCCAAACAAACTTTCGCGTTTATAATATTATAAGTAGGATAAGAAAGGATTCTATACTACAACTAGACAACTTGTAAGTGTTTTTATTTGTAGTCTATACAAATAAAGGTTTATTACTCTGTCTTGCATTTTTTGTTGCTTTTATAATTAAATACACACATATGTATAACTAACACTAACACAGATTTGCACTTACGGTGTCGATAATCCTGTCCAACTCCTCATCAGCCATCGTGTCCAACTGTTCGCCGGATAGAGACTGGGAATGCAACACATCCAGGCCGACCATTTGAGCTGAAACAAACAGAAATAAATAAATAAATGGCATGCCACGGTAACATAACAAACGGGGCTCTGGCAACCGACTGGTGGCGGTGTTACCATTACGATTGAAGGCGTAGCCAAATACCACAGGCCAATGACAGCAGCGTCACCGGAGCGAGGAGCCGCCTGCTCAGCGTGGCGATTATGGGTGAAGCTTCCTGGTGTTTGCTCAAAGTAGCGAACAACTGAAGAGGCATATGTCCAGTAGTGAGCGAGCTGGTACGGCCGAAGCAGAAGAAGAAGCAGAGAACTGCGGTAGGCTAATAATGATACTTGGCTCATCAACAACAACTCATCGACAACTCACCAACGGCCAGAGCGGTGGGCCTGGCGTCGCCGGTGACCATCTTGACGTCGACGGCGGCTCGCCGCAGCGTGGCCACGGCGTCGCGCACGCATATAAGACCATAGTGCATTGGGCCACAACTCACCAACGGCCAGAGCGGTGGGCCTGGCGTCGCCGGTGACCATCTTGACGTCGACGGCGGCTCGCCGCAGCGTGGCCACGGCGTCGCGCACGCATATAAGACCATAGTGCATTGGGCCACAACTCACCAACGGCCAGAGCGGTGGGCCTGGCGTCGCCGGTGACCATCTTGACGTCGACGGCGGCTCGCCGCAGCGTGGCCACGGCGTCGCGCACGCATATAAGACCATAGTGCATTGGGCCACAACTCACCAACGGCCAGAGCGGTGGGCCTGGCGTCGCCGGTGACCATCTTGACGTCGACGGCGGCTCGCCGCAGCGTGGCCACGGCGTCGCGCACGCATATAAGACCATAGTGCATTGGGCCACAACTCACCAACGGCCAGAGCGGTGGGCCTGGCGTCGCCGGTGACCATCTTGACGTCGACGGCGGCTCGCCGCAGCGTGGCCACGGCGTCGCGCACGCATATAAGACCATAGTGCATTGGGCCACAACTCACCAACGGCCAGAGCGGTGGGCCTGGCGTCGCCGGTGACCATCTTGACGTCGACGGCGGCTCGCCGCAGCGTGGCCACGGCGTCGCGCACGCATATAAGACCATAGTGCATTGGGCCACAACTCACCAACGGCCAGAGCGGTGGGCCTGGCGTCGCCGGTGACCATCTTGACGTCGACGGCGGCTCGCCGCAGCGTGGCCACGGCGTCGCGCACGCATATAAGACCATAGTGCATTGGGCCACAACTCACCAACGGCCAGAGCGGTGGGCCTGGCGTCGCCGGTGACCATCTTGACGTCGACGGCGGCTCGCCGCAGCGTGGCCACGGCGTCGCGCACGCATATAAGACCATAGTGCATTGGGCCACAACTCACCAACGGCCAGAGCGGTGGGCCTGGCGTCGCCGGTGACCATCTTGACGTCGACGGCGGCTCGCCGCAGCGTGGCCACGGCGTCGCGCACGCATATAAGACCATAGTGCATTGGGCCACAACTCACCAACGGCCAGAGCGGTGGGCCTGGCGTCGCCGGTGACCATCTTGACGTCGACGGCGGCTCGCCGCAGCGTGGCCACGGCGTCGCGCACGCATATAAGACCATAGTGCATTGGGCCACAACTCACCAACGGCCAGAGCGGTGGGCCTGGCGTCGCCGGCGACCATCTTGACGTCGACGGCGGCTCGCCGCAGCGTGGCCACGGCGTCGCGCACGCATATAAGACCATAGTGCATTGGGCCACAACTCACCAACGGCCAGAGCGGTGGGCCTGGCGTCGCCGGTGACCATCTTGACGTCGACGGCGGCTCGCCGCAGCGTGGCCACGGCGTCGCGCACGCATATAAGACCATAGTGCATTGGGCCACAACTCACCAACGGCCAGAGCGGTGGGCCTGGCGTCGCCGGTGACCATCTTGACGTCGACGGCGGCTCGCCGCAGCGTGGCCACGGCGTCGCGCACGCATATAAGACCATAGTGCATTGGGCCACAACTCACCAACGGCCAGAGCGGTGGGCCTGGCGTCGCCGGTGACCATCTTGACGTCGACGGCGGCTCGCCGCAGCGTGGCCACGGCGTCGCGCACGCATATAAGACCATAGTGCATTGGGCCACAACTCACCAACGGCCAGAGCGGTGGGCCTGGCGTCGCCGGTGACCATCTTGACGTCGACGGCGGCTCGCCGCAGCGTGGCCACGGCGTCGCGCACGCATATAAGACCATAGTGCATTGGGCCACAACTCACCAACGGCCAGAGCGGTGGGCCTGGCGTCGCCGGTGACCATCTTGACGTCGACGGCGGCTCGCCGCAGCGTGGCCACGGCGTCGCGCACGCATATAAGACCATAGTGCATTGGGCCACAACTCACCAACGGCCAGAGCGGTGGGCCTGGCGTCGCCGGTGACCATCTTGACGTCGACGGCGGCTCGCCGCAGCGTGGCCACGGCGTCGCGCACGCATATAAGACCATAGTGCATTGGGCCACAACTCACCAACGGCCAGAGCGGTGGGCCTGGCGTCGCCGGCGACCATCTTGACGTCGACGGCGGCTCGCCGCAGCGTGGCCACGGCGTCGCGCACGCATATAAGACCATAGTGCATTGGGCCACAACTCACCAACGGCCAGAGCGGTGGGCCTGGCGTCGCCGGTGACCATCTTGACGTCGACGGCGGCTCGCCGCAGCGTGGCCACGGCGTCGCGCACGCATATAAGACCATAGTGCATTGGGCCACAACTCACCAACGGCCAGAGCGGTGGGCCTGGCGTCGCCGGTGACCATCTTGACGTCGACGGCGGCTCGCCGCAGCGTGGCCACGGCGTCGCGCACGCATATAAGACCATAGTGCATTGGGCCACAACTCACCAACGGCCAGAGCGGTGGGCCTGGCGTCGCCGGTGACCATCTTGACGTCGACGGCGGCTCGCCGCAGCGTGGCCACGGCGTCGCGCACGCATATAAGACCATAGTGCATTGGGCCACAACTCACCAACGGCCAGAGCGGTGGGCCTGGCGTCGCCGGTGACCATCTTGACGTCGACGGCGGCTCGCCGCAGCGTGGCCACGGCGTCGCGCACGCATATAAGACCATAGTGCATTGGGCCACAACTCACCAACGGCCAGAGCGGTGGGCCTGGCGTCGCCGGTGACCATCTTGACGTCGACGGCGGCTCGCCGCAGCGTGGCCACGGCGTCGCGCACGCATATAAGACCATAGTGCATTGGGCCACAACTCACCAACGGCCAGAGCGGTGGGCCTGGCGTCGCCGGTGACCATCTTGACGTCGACGGCGGCTCGCCGCAGCGTGGCC
Organism: Conogethes punctiferalis; assembly: GCA_031163375.1. Taxonomy (NCBI): domain Eukaryota; kingdom Metazoa; phylum Arthropoda; class Insecta; order Lepidoptera; family Crambidae; genus Conogethes; species Conogethes punctiferalis. The sequence goes on along the minus strand of CM062089.1, from coordinate 14,789,004 downwards.
ACGGCGTCGCGCACGCATATAAGACCATAGTGCATTGGGCCACAACTCACCAACGGCCAGAGCGGTGGGCCTGGCGTCGCCGGTGACCATCTTGACGTCGACGGCGGCTCGCCGCAGCGTGGCCACGGCGTCGCGCACGGTGGGTCGCGGCGGGTCGCACACGCCGCACACGCCGGTGTACGTCAGTGCTTCAAGGCTCTCGCCGCGGCACAGGGCTATGATGCGGAGACCTGGAAAATGGCGTGGTTTGAATCGACTACTTAATCGACCGGCAAACATACAGGATAGAACAACATATTAGATTTGCATGAATATAATAAATAATAAATAAATAAATAACCCAAGACATGCCACGCTGGGCCACACAGCGCCACCTAGCCCCAAACTAAGCCGAAGCTTGTACTGTGGGTACTAGACAACTGATAAACTTACTTATATACTTTTTTTTTTGGAAATAAATACATATATTATACATAGTAAACACCCAGACCAATACAAACAGACATGTTCATGAACACAAATGTTTGTACTGTGCGGGAATATATTTCAGATGTCAGTGTTAGTTTTAAGTGTCAACATGGTTTGCCAATATATGGCGTGTAAAAATTGGGGTTAGTAATATTCTGGTTCATACAATACTAAGTTTTTTAAAAGGCGATAACTAGATAGAACAGCCATTTCGTGATGATATAGATGGCGGTGAGTGTGATAAGGCATTTCCTTATGTGTCACAAGTACTACTGCACTTACTAGAAGGAGTATTCCCCTCAATTTGTACAAATTTCTCTTGCTCATTGCCGCGCAGTTGCCATGTATCTATCTCACTCACCCATCCAGCCGATGTCATACATCTCGCTCACGAACTCGTTTTACTTGCTCATGCTCATTGCCGCGCAGTTGCCATCTATCTATCTCACTCTCCCATCCGGCCAATGTAACACATCTCGCTCATAAACTCGTTTTTCCTGCGCCTGCTCAATGCCGCTCAGTTGCCATATATCTATCCCACATACCCATCCTTCCAATGTTGTACGCCTCGCTCATGAAGTCGTTCTGCTTGTCCTTGCTCATTGCCGCGTAGTTGCCGGAGCTGTCTATGTACCGCGTGCACAGCGGCAACACCTTCTCTATGGCGCCCTTCACGAATACTTCCTCTTTGAGCTTTCCGTCGCCAAATTTGGGGGCGCATTTGACAACCATCATTTTCGTTTCGGAACTGTGGACAAGTTTTAAGTGCAATTACTTATAATATTATTAAATTTTCTTCTATGTTCCATTCCAAACTGTGATGGCCCCAGCCGGGGCCCCCGGAAGAAGAGAATCTCAACTCCCAACATCAATTACCACAAGTTTTTTTTTTATGCGAGAGGCGGCAGACGAGCAAGTGTGATGCCTGATGGTAAGTTTTCAATGTTACAAAAGTCGCCTAAGGAAGTTATTGAGATTTTATTTTCACAGCGTGCATGTGGTAAGGTTTGCCCAGTTACTAGGGTATACTCGGGTGACCAGACCGTGTACAGTGGTATACTCGGGTAAATATACGAGAAGTCACTTTGGTCGCATTTCGGGATAATCTGGAGAGCACCTGGAGGCTTTACCCATAATCGCCACGCTGGGCTCCGGTAACGCTGCGGCCCGTCAACGGCCAGTGGTATTTAGCTACGCCTTCAATTGTGATGGTTATGTCGCAGTCATCTGGTTGAATCTGCTATTCAATTGAATGACTAGCGCGTTCATTGAATGACGACATTTAATTGAGTGCCTAAAGGACAACTCGTCAAGTTATTGAATGAAACGTTCAACGTCTTGACTGAACGTCATTTTAGCATAGTCGTTGAATGGGTAAAAGCAGACTGTTTAATGTTTAGTTTTTAATTTTTCTTTAAAAGTATCCGGAGGCGGCGTATTAATAGGTAAATACATGCTGTTACACTATGTTATTATGAATAAGTCAGTTTAAAGTAAATCTAATCAAAAAAACATCAACACTGTTCATATCTTTTTCATCATGTTTGACGCCATATTTGTTTTGGTGACTACTAACGCCGCGTGGGGAAAAAATGAACTAAATTACAATCACCTGACTGCTTTTACGTCCGCTCTCTTCAAAGGGCTATGTTTCAATCCGCTACCTAGTTGGACGTTTAGTGATGCGTGTTTAGTCAACGTCCGGTCTAGTGATTCAATTAAATGTAGTCATTCAATGAACCCGCTAGGCATTCAATTGAATAGGAGATTCAACCAGATGACTGCGACAGTTATACCGCCACCATTCGGTTGCCAGAGCCACCCTTGTTGTTTGGAGGTGATAGTGGCTTGAAGCGATGTTAGGTAGTTCCCTTAAGTACACTACTCACCTAAAAGGTATCTCATGGAGCCTGTTGTACTGTTCCCGCAGATCGTCCATTCCGTTCTTCATGGCGCACGCGAGCAGAGCGCCCTCTGTGGGCTGTCCGTACAACGCCTCGTCGCGGATTATCGCGTTGTTGCAGAGAACGCCCACCTGCGTTAGAAATAGAGTTCAGTTTGCTTTAACTGGTATAGTATTTCATTAAATAAATATTTTATTTTTATTTTATTTTATTTTATTACAAAATCCACAGCTCTCTAAACTAACCATTACAGAGTCTTAATTTTATCTTACAGCTAATAAAGGATTTTAATTTTATTAATGTCCTGTATTTATTTTAGTAATATCAGACAACATCACATACATTGCTCCGATCCCAAAGTAAGTAGCTTAAGGACTTGTGTTATGGGTATCAGAACAACGAAGGTACCATAATAAATACTTAAATACAAATATAAACACCCAGACACGGAACAAACACGTATTCATCACACGAATGTTTGTCCCGGGTGGGAATCGAACCCACGACCCTTGGTTCTGAAGGGTCTACTACCAATTGAGCCACCGAGCAAGTCATAATAATAATTTATTTCTCTAAAAAACATTCGGTACATAATGCTTTGTCACGTGTGGAGACTAGCTCACTAGCTGAGCTTATGTCCGTGACCGGGGGTGCGGTTGGCGTGGCGGAGCACTGGGCACACCGGGTTTGATTTCGGTTTTGCCATCGAAACGCAAAGAAGAATAAGGTACATAATTGTTCTGTAACAGTCTGTAATGCACTCTTTAAATATGGAGTCTATTTCGAACGTACTCACCTCGAGCATGCTTTGCACACCCATCCTAGCGACGTCCAGGTCGCGACCCTTGTACGCGCGCAGCTGAACGTCCCCTCGCACGTTGTACCCGGTACCGGTCACTTCCGCTATGTGCCCGCCGGACGTCGATATCGTTGTCACAGTCATCTCGTTCTTTGTTAGTGTACCTGTAGAAGAATCATCATGATTAATAGGGAATATGCATGACTTTTTTTTATGGATTTCTTGAGATCTTTTATTCGCACGGTACGTGACGTCATCCTCCACGTCGGATCTCTCTGTCTAAGCAATAACTTTAACGCTTTATAACTCGCTTAATAGAAAAGATAGTTTAAAAATTCTTCGATATTTATGTATCTGGAAGAAAAAAGATCTCAATAAATCCATAAAAAAAATGCATATTCCCTATTGTTTAGCACCCATAGTACAAGCTTCGGCTTAGTTTGTGGCTAGATGGCGGCGTGTGGCCCAGCGTGACATGTCTTGGGTTATTTCATCATCACCAGCCTATTGCAGTCCACTGCTGGACATAGGCCTCTCCAGTTGCTCGCCACTCAAGGCAAACATCTGGAGGATATACCCATAATCGCCACGATGGGCAGGCGGGTTGGCGATCGCAGGGCGTAGCTCCTCGCTCCGGTGACGCAGCTGCCCGTCATCAGCTTGTGGTATTTAGCTACGCCTTCAATTGTGATGGTTATATCGCCACCTCTTGTTGTTCGGCAGGGTGCACCACGGGCAGGTGAGGTTGGCTTGGAGCGAAAAGATGATAGGCCGCTGCCTTACGTCCCACTCTGCTTGGGTTATTCGTTTATTTTTTTTTATGGAAGAGGCGGCAGACGAGCAAATGTGATGGCTGATGGTAAGCAGTCGTATCCAGTAGATAAACACAAACGTGCGTACCCGTCTTATCGCTGCAGATGACGTTGACGCAGCCCAGCGTCTCCACGGTGGGCAGCTTCTTCACGATCGCGTTGCGCTTCGCCATGCGCATCACGCCGAGCGCCAGCGTCACCGTCACCACGATGGGGAGGCCTGTGGACAATGTACACGAAGTTAAACTAAGGCTGTTCAACACGCCATGGGAGCACTCTATATAATATGTATAACTTATTTATATGTATTCGTATGTATATGTTTGTATTAATACAATATAATAGTACTTGGTATTAATTACAGCTGAACTTAGATGGGATAAGACTACACTCCTGCAGCGGCGTCTTGGGAGCAACGACTCATTATGTAGCTGCATCCTGAAGGTATCCAAGATGCAAAAGCCACAACAGACATGATCCGAGAGATAGAGCGTCCAGGCTAAGTAATACTAGAAGAACCAGCCATAGATGGTAGAATAGAGCGTTTTTCCTTCAAGCACAGCAGCAACAGAAGTCGGTAATAGGATGCAGAAGGTACATTGGCAGCTGACCTCAAGGATTCTCATCAAAAACTCAAGTGGAATATGCTACAACAAATGCTACATCTGGGATGATCTGGGAGCACAGATTACCCCCAATAGATACCGCATGTTCGGCATTTTGCTTTGAATTTCGCGAGTCAACTTCAGGTGGTACGAAGGGTATGCGGGGGACGTAACTCATTTCTCAAGTGATGTACATTTGTATTGTGAAATGTCGATAATTTTATAGAAAATTACCAATCAGGTAAATAGTCTAATGAGGCTAGATTATGTCTGTATCACCTTTTCAGTATTTTGTGCAATAGCTACTGGATATCTATCTATGCATGCATAAAAATATATGTTTATATAAAACTCTTATTATGGAAACCTAAATTCACGTCATATAGATTTGTTACTTTTAAAGATGGTATCTCGTATTGCAGGAACTGTAGATGCACACACCCCTAAATCATAGCTACTCGTACTACTATGTCGATAATAATCGTAGCTAAGAGGCACAGACACAGAGAACACTTGTGTTATGGATATCAGAACAATTTCGGTACCACAATCTACACTAATATTATAAAGAGGAAAACTTTGTTTGTTTGGTTGTAATGAATAGGCTCAAAAACTACTGGACCGTTTTTAAAATTCTTTCACCATTCGAAAGCTACATTATCCACGAGTAACATAGGCACAATTTTATTTTGGAAAAAAAAACTTAACGCGGACGAAGTCGCGGGCGGAAAGCTAGTAATCTATATAAATAAAAATGAATTGATGTTCGTTAGTCTAATTAAAACTCGAGAACGGCTGGGCCGATTGAGCTGATTTTGGTTTTAAAATGTTTGTCCAGGGTAGGTTTAAAAGATAAAAATAATGGGTGGTACGAAGTCGGCCGGGCCAGTTAGTATATATTATTATGTACGTACTTAAATACTAACACCTAGACACGGAACAAACACGCTTTTTTGATTAGGTACCAAATTTAAAAAAACAGTATAGTTGTAAATATGGTTATGTAAAGCAATCACAGCAGTTTTTATTTACTCGTCTTCTATCCTTCATACAGTGAAAACTATCCTATGTAAATGTCTCTAACAGCAGGGTGCGGCATTTGTCCATTTTAATGTTCTTTCAGGACACTTTGGAAATCTAAAGTAGAAACAATAAAAATTTTCACATCTTGCATTATCGATATACTTGAAAGTAATACATTGCAACACTATTGTCAAACGTGTGTATGCTAGAAAGGGATAAAAATAGTGAAATTGGTAATGAAAGAAAGGGATCATGAAAAAAGACATCAACGCGAGCTAACATCTGTCAAATATTTTCCATCGTAACTTGAGCTCCGGCGCGAAGGAGTTCAATACTAAGATTCATACGTTTATGTTCTACAAACTATTAAAAGTGTCTCCGATACACACGGGTCTGACTTCTGGTCAGTACTGACCGTGGTACTGACGCACTTTAAGCGCATGCGTATTTCGCGCCTGCACTGCACAGATGTATTGCCTTTTGCCCGATATCGTAAGTGCGGGATCTATTGGAGATATCTGTGTCTGGGAGTAATAGCGGGGAGGCGAAAGACTAAGAGAGCTGACATCTGAACCTAGATGGGACGAGAGAACGTTTTACCTACCAGTGTAGCAGCAAGTGAAGATGAAGGTGGTGGGAAGCAGAAGGTACATTGATTCAGCGAGGATGTCCAAAAAACCCATGTGGTTCAGCCTTTCAAAGTTCATACCTTCAGTTATAGCAGCAAGTGAAGCCGAATGTGGTGGGATACATTGACAGCTTCTCTCTTCAGCTCAGAGTTTCTCTTCTTTCTACACAGCAGGTTCACAGGTTCATACCTTCAGGAATAGCAGCGACCGCAAGACTGACGCCGATGGTGAACATGTCCTGCAGAGCCTTGCCCTGCAGCCAGCCCGCCACCATGATGAAGCCGATGATGCAGAACGAGTACATCGACAGCTGCGCGCCGAGCGTGTCCATGGACTTCTGCAGCGGCGTCTTGGGAGCCTCCTCGGCTTGCATCATGCGGAATATGTCGCCGAACTCAATAACCCAGCCAAGATACAAATACTACATCTTGGATGGTCTGGGAGATAGAGCGTCCAGGCTAAGAAAGACTAAAGAACCAGCTGAACTTAGATGGGATAAGACTACACTCCTGCAGCGGCGTCTTGGGAGCAACGACTCATTATGTAGCTGCATCCTGAAGGTATCCAAGATGCAAAAGCCACAACAGACACGATCCGAGAGATAGAGCGTCCAGGCTAAGTAATACTAGAAGAACCAGCCATAGATGGTAGAATAGAGCGTTTTTCCTTCAAGTACAGCAGCAACAGAAGTCGCTAATGGGATGTAGAATACACATTGGCAGCTGACCTACATCTGAAATGATCCGGAAGAGAAATTCAGACCAAGAACGACAAGAAAACTGTCAGCTGAACCTAGATGGGATAAGACCGAGAATGTTTTACCTTCCAGTAAAGAAGCAACTGAAGCCAAGGTCTGTATGCATCAAAAACCTAAGTGGTTCACCTTTTCAAGTGGTAGCATATGCAGAAGGTACAGTCACAGCTGACTCCGCGGAGTTTCTTCTCTCCAGCAGACTCTCCGTTTCATACCTTCAGGAATAGCAGCGACCGCAAGACTGACGCCGATGGTGAACATGTCCTGCAGAGCCTTGCCCTGCAGCCACCCCGCCACCATGATGAAGCCGATGATGCAGAACGAGTACATCGACAGCTGCGCGCCGAGCGTGTCCATGGACTTCTGCAGTCTTGGGAGCCTCCTCGGCTTGCATCATGCGGAATATGTCGCCGAACTCAATAACCCAGCCAAGATACAAATACTACATCTTGGATGGTCTGGGAGATAGAGCGTCCAGGCTAAGAAAGACTAAGAGAACCAGCTGAATCTAAATGCGATAAGACTAAACTTCTACAGCGGCGTCTTGAGACCCACGAACGACTATGTAGCTGCCTGCATCCCGGAGGTATCTAAGATGCAAAAGCCACAACAGACACGATCCGAGAGATAGAGCGTCCAGGCTAAGTAATACTAGAAGAACCACCCATAGATGGTAGAATAGAGCGTTTTTCCTTCAAGCACAGCAGCAACATAAGACGGTAATGGAATGCAGAAGGTACATTGGCAGCTGACCTCAAGGATTCTCATCAAAAACTCAAGTGGAATATGCTACAACAAATGCTACATCTGGGATGATCTGGGAGTTACAGCGGGGAGGCGAAAGACTAAGAAAGCTGACATCTGAACATAGATGGGATATGACGAGAGAACGTTTTACCTTGCAGTGTAGCAGCAAGTGAAGATGAAGGTGGTGGAAAGCAGAAGGTACATTGACAGTGAAGATGTCCTTAAAAACTAATGTGGTTCAGCTTTTCAGGTACATACTTCAGTTATAGCAGCAAGTGAAGCCGAAGGTTCATTGGGATACATTGACAGCTAACACCTCAAGAGTGTCTCTACACAGCAGATTCAAAGGTTCATACCTTCAGGAATAGCGGCGACCGCAAGACTGACGCCGATGGTGAACATGTCCTGCAGAGCCTTGCCCTGCAGCCAGCCCGCCACCATGATGAAGCCGATGATGCAGAACGAGTACATCGACAGCTGCGCGCCGAGCGTGTCCATGGACTTCTGCAGCGGCGTCTTGGGAGCCTCTTCAGCTTGCATCATGCGGAATATGTCGCCGAACTCCGAACGCTCACCGGTGCTGACCACGATACCCTGGGAACGGAGAAATTAATAGATGAGATGATGAGGGATGTAAGGCAGCGACCAATCACTTGTTCGCTCCAAGCTATCCTCACCTGCCCGTGGTGCATCCTCCTGAATAAAAAACGAGGCTCTGGCGACTGACTGGTGGCGGTATAACCATCACAATTGAAGGCGTAGCTAAATACCACAGGCCGATGCCGGCAGCAGCGTCCGTTGGCTTGGAGCGAAAAGGCTATAGGTCGCTCCCTTACATCATTATCACCACAAAGGCATAAAAATACAAACATGATTCAATCATAGTGTTGCTAAACCACCCCATCATTGTAAGAGGCTAATGCCTGATGTAGGCTTAGTAAAAGAGTGTATTTTGCTAAGTTTTGTTGCTACAGAGCTATCAGAACGGCGTACGACAATTCCCGAACAGGACCGCCCGCGTTCGTCAAATCATTGCGGCGAGAAACAAAGTCAGGCGAACGTGCGTGAACTTCCGAAACCGATTTCGGCAAAAGTTTCCGCCAATTTTGGCGAAACTCGGCCGAAACCGAAACCGAAGATTCGGCCGGACACTATTTAATATTTACCTTAGCATTGCCGCACCGCACGAGCGTGCCCATAAAGGCCACATTATCCTTATTGACCCGTCCCGCGGACGCCTTGTTCGGCAGGACGCTCTTTCCTGCCGGTTCCGTCTCGCCAGTGAACGAAGACTCGTCCACGGCGAGATCCGTGGACTCGTACAGTCGCAGGTCAGCAGGCACTCTGTCGCCGACATTGAGGTGGACTATGTCGCCGGGGACGAGGTTACGAGCGAGGAAATGCTCTAGGCTACCCTCGCGTAAGCTGTAAATGTAAAGGAAAGTCAGTTAATAATACTTTACTGACATCCCAAGAGACTAGCCAAGTGCGTAGGAGATTTTAAAGTGCGCAATACATGTGTTTCTGCACTCTCATAATACGATGGACTACACCTGATGGAAAGTGAAAGAGAAAGCAAGTTTTTCAATACATGGGGGGCTGGACATAGGACTCTCCCAATGCTCGCCACTTCGATCGGTCCCGGGTCTCTCGCATCCACTTACCCGCCGGCCTGCGCAAATCGTCACTCAACCTCAGAACCGACAACCGTTGGGGTAAACGAGTTCTGGAGTGGAGACCGCGTCTCGTCAAACGTAGTGTAGACGCCCTCAGGCCAGGTGGAGTGACGATTTGCGCCGGACGGCTGGCAAGTGCTGGATGCGAGAAGTGCGGGATCGAACAAGGTGGCGAACATGAGAGAGGTCTATGTCTAGCAGTGGACTGATACAGGCTGATGATGATGATGACCCTCTTACCAATTACAAGAAGGCGGCACAAGTTTGTTCAGCTCCTCAAGCGACTTCTCCGAGCGGTACTCCTGCACGAACGCGACTGTTACCACGATTATGATGGCAACCGTGATTGATATCGCGTCGTCGAACTGCCTCATGCATACACTCACTACCGCTGAACCTGGAAAGAGAGGGAAAGCTGGAATTAGGACTCTAATACGGTGTATTATGGAGTATAAATACAATCATTATTGTTGGAAGTCTTCCACGGTACGTTTTGGGCACAATTTTCTGCCTAAATTGAATTCGGGACATACGTATACTATCGCAAACTCTTTTGTAGACCTTTTTATGGTCTATCTAGTAGGGTTCAGTTAGCGTGTGCAATGTAAGCGCAAAAAATATGTTGTCACCTATAGGTAATATAGTAGAGAAACTCTGATGTATACATACATTATGCATATTATATAAACCTTCCTTTTGAATACCTCTATATAAATAAACCGCATCAAAATTCGTTGCGAGTTTTAAAGATCTAAGCGACTTTGCTTTATACTATGTATGTAGTGATATGGATAACAACGAATTAAATCCTAGATCTCACCCAGGAGGATATAAGCACGAGTTTAATGCATACAATTAGTAATTCTATGCCGTTGTCTATTACTCTTTATGAATATGGAATGCAATGCATAACAGCGGCCTATGAAGGTCGAGCGAACATTTATATAGGTTTGTTTTTTAAAACTATTCGATCAACAGTGGCTTAAATATAGGGTGTCAAGTCGGCAAATTAACTCTTAGCATCTAGTAGTTGTAATGGTATAATTACGCCACTGTCGGTCACCAACTAACACATTTATTAACGGGACTCATACGACGGCCAGCAATTTTCTCTCCGACAATCGACTTCGTTGTGCAAAATGCTGAGTGAGGCCCTTTTACGTTGGACGTCACAACCCCCGTCCGGTCTATTTGTTTTTGTAACGTTTGTGTCGAAATTAAATTGGTCTATGTAATATCCTTGTTGTTTGTGTAACGTTTATGTAATTTGTATGTGTATTTTCTGTTATTGTGTTGTGATGTCCAATGGTAATAAATGTTTCTATTTCTATATTTATTTGTGTTTGGAGATTAAAATTTTGTCATTTTGGGCACTCTTCAACGCCACACTAACGCACGATTGGGATTGAATCTGGTGGAGTTTTATGGAACTAAAGGAAATCGACTAAACTCGAGCAAAGAATTTTATTATTGAAAATTGAAATTGATACTGGACTTGATTAGGATTGGATTGAGATCGAGATTGGTTTCAAGAGTAGGCTTCAGTGGTAGTTGCGCTGTATAAACATAACCTGGACCAAAATTTGATCGGCAACCCATATGCATTATATTTATTGACATATTTAATTACATTTAAAACAAGTTTCATCCAATAAACGTCTCGGTGAAGGTCGTTGCATAGCAGGATCTTAGACCAACATTGTTATAGTAGCCCCGCTGATCAGAGCTTTGCAGTCATTTTACTACTTAACATGTCTTCAAGCAACGCCTAAAACCAACACTATCAAGGCATATCAAACAAAGAGGTTGATTTAATTAATGTGCATTGTTAAATAACTTAAATACAAAACTAGGTGAATACTGAGCACTAGCACTGACTCACTGTGATCTGTTGTCTGCGTTATCACCATTTTTCTACAAATTAAATAATAAAATGGAAATAGATATCTAGTAACCTGTGAACTCGTCTGCTTTTTAAAGTGATAAAAACAAAGAATGCTGAACAATATTCATTCTATCAACATGTGATCTTTGAAATAACCACTAAAAACACCGGACCCTTTTTTTATGCCGAGGAAAATGAATCCCCGTCACCCGGGGGGAGTGACGGGGTATGTGGGACTCACCCTGCCTCAAGGTGGAAAGGATGCAGGGAATACCCACTTAAAACCCCGGCCCCTCCTGTCAAGCGCCTATGGGGATAGTGTCACGGGACCCGGAAAGACTAGGTCTGCCGCGACACCACCAGCACTGCCCGCCTACGCGGGCCCAACTGGCCCCCCTCTAAGGGGAGCAGCGGGAGCGGCCCGGAGGGCCGGCCCACTCCCATCCGACGAGGACGGGGACCCGTGCAAGGCGGGTGGAGGTGGTGGAAAACACCGGACCCTTCGCCAAGAGCCTATAGGAGGTGATGTCGCGGGACCTGGGAATCAAAAACCTCCGCGGCACAAGATGGTGTAGTCCTATACTAAATCCGAAAACCACACGAACAAAAAATAATATATGTTTCATAATAATTCCAAGTAGGGATGTAAGAGAACGGCCTTCATCTTTTCGCTCCAAGCCAACCTCACCTGCCCGTGGTGCATCCTGCCGCAACAAACGAGGCGCGGCAACCGACTGATGGCGGTATAACCATCATAATTGAAGGCGTAGCTAAATACCATAGACCGATGACGGGCAGCAGCGTCATCGGAGCGAGATGCTGCGTCCTGCGATCGCCAACCCGCCTGCCCAGCGTGGCGATTGTGGGCATACCCTCCAGATGTTTGCCCTGAGTGGCGAGCACCTGGAGAGGCCTATATCCAGCAGTGGACTGCAATAGGCTGATGATCATGATGAGGTAAACGCTCCTGCCTGTTTCCTGATATTCCCTTGTCGTCTTCTACGACACTCACGGGATTAAAAGGTCCTATTCTAAATCCGGAAACTACACGAACAAAAAATAACATATGTTTTATTATAATTCCAAGTCATTGACCAACAAAATCATTAATTAATGAATAGAAAATAATCAAATACACTTGTTGATTCGTCGCATTGTCTTCATACTTATTTATACGTACGTAGTTGTATGTGTATTTACGTCATAATTTGTGTTACGGTACTCGGGTCGTTGTCGTTTGCACTTGATATCGGTAGCGACCGGTTTTTGCGGTTTTTTTGTGCTGTAGCAAGTAGGTAACGGCGACGTTGATGGCTTTCAACGAATTGTGATGTTGATGAAGTGACGATAAATATATGTAATAAGTACAGGCATACGTCACAAGTCTTTTCTCGATATATTTCGTATAGTATGCGCTTTGCCGACCCTTAATGAAATAAATATCAGACATACATTTCTCCGACTCCGATCCCAAATCAAGTTTAAGCACTTGTGTAATGGGTATCAGAACAACTATTGCTTTGGGACCGGAGCAATGTATGTAGTCTGACATTTATTTATAATTGTGGTCAAGCGCAAATTCATATCGAATGCAAAAAAAATGTAAATTACACCTTAACAAGTTTGAAAACAATAAAGGTCTATTCCATTGCTATAAATTAATTTCAGACTAGAGCTAATATGAAACAAAGAACAAAGAATAGTCTGAGCTGAACTAGATATTACACATCGGCTATTTGGAAAAGAACCATAGTCTAAAAATAAGTTAATCAATAGTGTGTTGTTTTTTATTACATTCAATACCTACAGTGAACACATTTACGTGTAGTTAAATATAGCAGTTAAATAGAGCGGTATAAGGTTGGAAGTTGCCGACCCTGGAGGGGCGCAGAAATGATCAGATATATCACATTTTTCAGGGACGCAGTTTTGAAAGCTCGCACCGGGTGCATGTAGGGGAGGGGGGATGTAAGGGAGTGGCCTATCATCTTCTCGCTCCAAGCCATCCTCACCTGTCCGTGGTGCATCCTGCCGAATAACAAACGAGGCGCTGGCAACTAACTGGTGGCGGTATAACCGTCACAATTGAAGACGTAGCTAAATACCACAGGCCGATGACGGGCAGCAGCGTCACCGGAGCAAGAAGCTACGCCCTGCGATCGCCAACCCGCCTGCCCAGCGTGGCCCTAAGTGGCGACCGGCTGGAGAGGCCTATGTCCAGCAGTAGACTGCAATAGGCTGATGATGATGACCGGGCGCATAAAAGGCTTGTTACGGCGCTGAAGACCGCACTGCCCATCGTAGCCATTAAAAAAAAACACTAACCAAGCAACAGCAAAATCAGCGGGTTCTGGAACTGCTCGATGTACTTCTTCCACAGCGGGTCCTGTTCCTTGACCTGGAACTCGTTGGGGCCCACGAAGTTCATGCGGTCGTTGGCCTCGCGCCACGAGAGCCCGCGGCGCACGTCCACGTTCAGCCGCTCCGCCACCTGCCGGACGGGAATAGAATTAATTTGTATAGACGCTTGCGCATGCATTCGTTTCGTCATACGGACTTAAGCTTAATGCAGGCGCAACTAAAAAAAGGTTGTGGGCACACTTTTTTTGCTGGGGAAAATGTATTCAGGCATCTCCGTCATCACCCCGAACGCCCTTCAAATTAGGACAAATCCGGGGAAACCCGGACGGATGGCAATCATACGTGGGACTCAACCCTGCCTCAAAAAAAAAGATGGAAGGGAGGCAGGGAAAAATGTAAAATAATGCCCATAAGCAAACGTCAACCACTGCACCTTTGCACAGGATCTATTTGTTAAGTTCCCTAATGAAATTCCTCTAGAAAAAAAGGTTTCCTTTGTTTCAAAATACAAACAAACTAAGTACTAAAGGTTGTGGGAATGCCCATCGTGCCCACAACAGTGGATCCGCGCCTGGCTTAATGATCAGATACAGGCTATCGAAAGCGCCACACTCACGGGAAGTATTCTCCGAAGCTTTCCCATTTTGAAGCGCTGCTAACGAAAGCGCTTTTAAATGGCACGGCACAAGTGAGACTAAGAGAGGTGGGGATAGCGAATCTTAGCTCGAATTGAGCCGCCCATCCGTGGAAAGACCTGCACCCTATAGAATACCGCAGCCAAATCCAAATCGAATCCAAAGCCAAAAAACCTCCGGGTCGTGTTTCTGCCGGTGATTAGGGTTTCCGGAGCTCTTAGGGGGTTATGGTTAGGCCGGCATGGCGGTGACAACTGACAGGTAACTGACCTTCGCTTTACATCAGGCATAGGGAAGATATAATTTCGAGCTAATACAAAAAAACAAGTAGGAGTTTCCAAACTTTTTAGTACGCGAAGGAATACAATTTCTTCATTGTAACAGCAAATGTAATAAGATCAAAGAATTCTTTAAAAGACTGACAGACCAGTAAACAAATAACATCAACCTAAATATGTTAACGAACATTATGAACACCAAATTGCTAAGACATTTATGAACTCGTGTAACAAAATCTCCAAGGCAAAAACGTGTTTGAATGCGAATATAAAACTTCAACAAAGAGCTTTTTGCCGAAACCGTGTCGATTTCCCACGGTCCTCAGGCAAAAACGAGCTAATTTTAGATCCAGACTTGTTTACTCAATATATATATATAAAAGGCCGATTTAATACCTATAGTCTGCGAGATTGAATGGATAAAGGTATTGGTTTGACAGGGTATTAATAATACTTTGACCGAATTTCAACCGCAGCGACCGATCTCCAAGGAGTATTAAGTTCTCAACAGGTAGTGTACAAGTGTATGCGCACACATATGTAGGTGAACTCTTCTTCACTTTCGTAATACGATGGGACGTTTAGTCATGACGACCGTATGTCCGATGCACGGGAATATAACAAGGGAATTAAGCTTTTTTATATTATTATTTTAAATAATGTCCACACAATGCATGCTGTGTTCACTGTTTTTAGAACGAACATGATTCTTTTTTCTTTTTTATATGACGTATGAAAATATGTCTATTTGTTACATTCCGTCTGTGAACCGTAAATAAAAAAAATATATACATATCACCTTCCACTTCCCGAGTCGGTAATGAATTGAATGAATTTAGGACCTCTCTGTGTTGAGGGCTTGACTCTTTTTGATCTCAGGATCAAAATATCTAGAAGTCAGATCCCGAAGATTTGAAATGCAACTTGACATGAGCAGGGATACGGCACCGTTACATGGTGCAAGTTCCTAGGACGCGCACAGCGCGTTTCGCTTTTACTTTAATAGTGCGAACGGCTAAACTCTGGAACTCTTTGCCGGGCTCCTTGTTCCCCGAGAGATATAATCTTCCGATGTTCAAGGCGAGAGTGAATCGGTTTTTGCTGGGTGAGCGCGTTCCATCGTAGACTACGATATCGCTTACCATCAGGCGAATCGCAGTCAAGCGCACTCGTTTTGAATTAAAAAAAAAGACATCAGCTAATGTTGATGAAAGAATACAATCAACAAAAAAGTAGTTCATAAAAAGACCTCACTACAATGGATTAATTTGGAAAGATTCATCAAATTGTACATGATTGTGACTGACAGAAATTGAAAAAAGTCCATAATTTTTCAGAACACAGCTCTTTCGAATCACTCTTAAACAAATCGAATTAAGATTCAAAATGATACCTCATTTTATCACAGAAGCTGTGAGCAAAAACAAGGCATTTCTTATAAAGTCATACACGCACGGGTGCGTAATTTGTACGTCTAAACGGGTAATTAGCGGGCCTCTGATAGACAGAGAACGATCATACATTTACACGCTCAATGGAGTATAGCAGAAAAACAACATAATTTACTCTGCTCGTGCAGTGAAAGTACAAAGGTCTTGTACAACATTTTAGAAGAAGCAGCACGTCTTCTACTGATCATCATCAGCCTATCGCAGTCTATTGCAAGACATAGGCCTCTCCACTTGTCCGCCACTTTGAGCGAACATCTGGAGGTTTTGCCCATAATCGCCATTCTGGGTAGTTGGGTTGGCGATCACAGGGCGTAGCTTCTCGCTCCGGTGACGCTGCTGCCAGTCATCGGTATTTAGCTATAACTCCAATCTTGATGGTTATTCTGCCACCACTCCGTTGCCAGAGTCTTCTAGTAGATCAACTACCAATCTTTGTTTGAATATAAACAATTTTTTATGAGCCAAGTAACGGTTGAGCACTTACCAACCAAACATCTCCGAAAATAGATGTCATGAGACAATTGTCCCCTTATTATCGCGAAATATCATTGTCATAGTTACGTCTACGACATAAGCGGTAGCAACACGCAACGATCTTCGTATCTCAGTATATTGTCTACGAGTATACTTAGATATCTACATATACATACATAAGGCAACGACTTCTATCTATAGTGGATGCCGTTTTCGGCAAACGTAGTGTAGGACTAAGGCCAGGTGGAGCGACGATTTGCGCGAGATAGCTGGCGAGTGCTGGAGCACTTCATCGCTCACATCCATGAGAGAAGCCCAAGATGGACCAAGGTGGCAAACAATTGGAGAGGCTTATGCTCGGCAGTGGACTTCGAAGGGCCGATGATAAGGGTACTTAGATCTACGCACAGAGATCTACGCAACGTATAGGATACGGTTTGATTATTTGTTTTATTCTGAGGTTGCAAATGCCACTCCGACTTGACATTTGTTGTGAATGTCAACATCGCCAACTGACACCAAAGGGATGTAAAATAAAAATGTCACTAAGCAGAACCGAAGCTAGGATAATCCTACATCACTAATTGAGTGGTGAGAGATTGCTAATTCGCTAGACGATCCGGCTCTATCCTATTAGATTTAATTGGATAGAGCTATCCATTCCTCCAGAATTTTCGGTAGTACAATCATAGTTGTCATTAAGAAAAATAGCATCCCAATAATGACACGAATCTAGAAGACAAAAGTCTGGCTAACAATGTGTATGATTACCCTCCGCTAAACAAAACTATACCAACCCAATACTCTCTTTCTCTACAATCTATTTTTGTAATAGAGGGGACAAACAAGCCTGAAATGAACCTGATAGTAAGTCACCGCACACCTTTTTTTTTTTTTTTTTTTTTTTTTTTTTTTTTTTTTTTTTTTTTTCCGGTGAAAATGCGTTTATGCATGCCTGCCGCTCGGGGGAGCGGCAGGGTATGTGGGACTCATCCCGCCTCGGGAAGATGGAAGTGAGACGGGAAATACCCACTAAAAACACCGGACCCTTCGTCGTGCGCCTATGGGGGCGGTGTCAAGGGGCCTGAGATAACCCATACGACCATGACACCGCCAGCGCTGTCTGCCCTGAACGGCAGACCCAACAGGCTCACCCCCTAGGGGGGAGCGACGGGAGAGGCCCGGAGGGCCAGCCCACTCCCGTCCGACGGTGACGGGGACCCGTGCAAGGCGGGTGGAGGTGCCCCCGCACCAACCACCCGCTGGGCCCCGTCAGGCGGCATCAGGCGGCGGAACTGCCGCCGAGTATGACCGCCTCTGCGTCGACGGAGCGGAGGAGCGTTCGGGTCAACCTCCCGCTCCCGCTCCGCGGCCTCCTTTTGGGACATGACCGTCTCACAAAAGGAGGCCATCGCCGTCCATGACGCGCGGCTCCCCAGCATCGACAGAACGATGGCTGGGAGCGACAAATTCGACCCTACCGAGCCGATCAAAATCGCTCGTGGTTCGTTAAAGGCCGGACAAACGGCTAGAGTGTGATCAGCCGTATCACACTCCGCCCCACACTCGTGGCACGCAGTGGATTCCTCACGCCCGATTCGATGCAGATACTTCCCGAAACAGCCATGTTCGGTCAATATCTGCACCAAACGGAATGTGAGGAATCCATGCGGCCGCTCTAGCCACTTTTGTAGCTCCGGACCTACAGCGTCCAAGAAGCGCCGCCCGAATGCGGCGGAGGCAAGATCCTCAGCCCACTGCTGGAGCAGGTCTTGATGAGCCGCTCTCCGCACCGCTCCTCTCTCGTCCGGAGCAGGGCGATCCCCGCTCGCCCTCTGCTCGGCCGTCCACCAGTAAACCTTGGCCAGCACCTGGGCTTCGAGGGCCCAGGGCGGGGTGCTGGCCAAGACGCAGGACACATCAAAGCTCACGGTCCTATAGGACCGTGAGACTCGCTGGGCTATGGCCCTCTGGGGGCGCCTCAGGTGCTTTACGTTGTCCCGGCGTGAGACAGCGTGAGCCCATATTGGAGCCCCATATGTCGCCATGCTGCGTAGTATGCCGGCATATAGGCGCCGGCAATGCGCCTTTGGCCCCCCCAAATTTGGGAGGAGCCATGCGAAAGCATTAGCCGCCTTAAGGAGTCGCGATGACAGTGCGCTAAAATGCGGGCCAAACTGCCATCGTGAGTCCAGGGTGAGGCCCAGGTAAATAATATAGGCCTTGACAGCCACTTCTACCCCATCAATCGTGATGTGGGCATCTCGGGGGAAGCGCATCCGGGGACCGCGGAAAAACACGGCCTCCGTTTTGCTGAGCGCCACCTTGAGCCCCAGCAGCTCTATGCGGCGAGCGATGAAGGCTCCACCCGCAGCCGCGCGACGCGCAGCCTCGTCAAAGCTCTTTCCTCGGGCCGTGAGAAGAGTGTCATCTGCATAGCAGATGACACTCGTGCCCGGGAGGAGAGCACCTCGGAGCATCCAATCAAACCCGATGTTCCACAAGAGGGGTCCTAGGACAGACCCCTGTGGAACACCGGACTCGACTCTGTGATTGCGCAGAGCCCCCTCTCTGTCAACGTATTGGACTGAGCGGTCCGCCAGGTAGCTCTCCAGCAGGGTCTGGAGATAGGAAGGGAGGCCAAAGAACCGAAGGGCCTCTAAGATGGTGGCGTGGGGGATGGTGTTGAACGCGTTGGCGATGTCAAATGATACCGCCAACACGCCCTCCCCACGTGCTTCCGAATCTCTGACCAGCTGCTGAAGACGGGCGATGGCGTCGATGGTCGACCGCCCGGACCTAAAACCGAACTGATTGTCCGATAAGTCCGGCCCTGTGTCCCGCAAGTGCTCCTTGATGCGAGCTGCAATTAACCTTTCAAACAGCTTACCGACCTCGTCCAGGAGAACGATTGGCCGGTAAGCTGATGGCGAGTCAGGTGGACGTCCCTCTTTGCGGAGGAGGCACAGCTGCCCCTCTTTCCAAATGTCCGGGAACTTCCCGGCCATGAAACACTGGCCGAAAAGGTCCCGGAAACGCTCCTCCATTTGGGAGGCCGCAATGGCCACAATACGTGCCGGTACTCCGTCAGGACCGGGCGCTGTCCTTTTTCGCCGGAGACACTCCCAGGCCGAGGAAAACTCCTCCGACGTAACCGGCGGAATATCCAATGTCGGCGCTACAGCTCCGACAGGGGGACGCATAGCAGGCGGTGAGAAGGAAGCGTCTTGGGCCGGGAACAGAACCCGGACCACTTCTCCAAGAAGACCAGGCTCGAGGGTCTCGGTCAGTGGGGGACCAATTGGGCGCAGCTGGTTTCGCGCAGCCCTATACGGTCTCCCCCACGGATCGTTGTTCAGACCCTCAAGCATCTCCACCCTACCACGATCCTTGGCTTCACTGATAGCTGACTTGAGGACCCGTCTTGCCTCGACATAGGAGGCATATAGACGGGCCTCGGTGTCAGCGTCCCTGGCACGACGTCTGCGACTGCGCTGAAAAGCGCGTCGGGCGGCGACGCAATTCGCCCTGAAGTCTGCGATCTCTGTGCTCCACCAATACACCGCCCGACGAGCTGTGGGGCGTTTGGACCGAGGCATACTTGAATTGCATACCTCGGTCAAGGAGTCCCTCAGGTTAACGGCGGATGCATCGACGTCGGGACTAGAGAAGGAGGGCGCGAACCAGTCCTGAAGGAACGCGGCCTCCTTTGCAGCTCCCCGGTCCAAACGGGACAGTGCCCAGCGAGGAAAAGACGCTACACGGCGGGATGGAGCGACGCCGGAAACTCGGGATTGCGGGGAGATCGACCATCGAATGTATCGGTGGTCGGAAAGAGTCTCGATCCGCGCCACGTGCCAGCCCTCCACACGAGCGGCGAGAGCGGGAGTGGCGAACGTGAGGTCCACTACTGACCCTCCCTGCTGTCGCACGCAGGTGTAAGAGGTGCCCCTATTTAGGACAACTAGTCCCGTTGAGATGGCCCAGGCCTCTGTCACCTGGCCACGTCTGTTACAAGATGCAGCCCGGTTGCCCCAGGCCGCCGACTTGGCATTAAAGTCGCCAGCTATGACGACGTGGCGGGATACAAGACGCGCCACAAGCGCAGAGAGCTGTGCGAGCAAATTCTCGTAGTCCTGCAGAGGACGATTAGGGGAGTAGTAAACTCCCACAATCACCGTATCGCCCCATTCAGCAGCGACAAAACCGAAGCCCCTCTCTAGAACTGTGAGCGGGGGGGAAGTCGACGTATCTCTCCGGACAATGGCCACCAACTCCTCACGATCCCCGATCCAGTGGTCAGGAATAAAGTAGGGCTCGGCGACGACGGCAATATCCACTGCCCACTCGGCCATGGACTGAGAAAGGAGGTCCTGGGCCGCGCGGCAGTGGTTTATGTTCGCCTGTATATAGGTGCAATGTCCGACTTGAGCCATTATTCGGACATTGCACCACCTTCGGCTACCGGTTGACTTGTGGCAGCCGGGATTCGGGATCGGGTCTGCACTCCGAAATTGCCTTTCATAGTGGGGGGAGTGCAACTTCTCCCCCTCATCACATGCCCAGAGGGCCTCCCGCTGGCCGCGCACACTGCGCATCTCGGCTTGGCGGTGCAGGATGCGGCCTTATGTCCGGCCTCACCGCACCTGAAGCAGAGGTCTGTCCTCTCAACAGAGGACGGGCAAAGCGCGCGAGTGTGTCCAACGCCAAAACATCTGAAGCAGCGAATGGGCTGAGCCTCTAAAACTTTGATCTGAACTGAGCTGAAGCCCAGTAACAGACGTCCTCCGTCGAGCAGCTTCTTAGCTGCAGGAATGGGGCATCGGACAAGGATAGTGCCGACACCGCCGCGACCGGGCCTGATATTGCCGGCTCTAATGTATTCAGGCCCGCAGCCACCCACTTCTGCAATCTTTGCAACAATCTCGTCCTTGGTGACCGAGTCGTCAATCTCGGACAGCGACAACTCAATCATCTTCTGTGGCCGGGAGATGTTGGCGACATCAGCCACTACCTCGCGCAGCTTTGCCGCAAATTTGTCCGCCGCTTCGGCGCTGGCCGCCCCGGGGAACTCGAATTTTCGAGCCCCGGTTAAGGTCTGACGGCAGCGAACAGCGCCGATGCCAAGCTGGGCAACGTCAACGTGAGTCCGTGCCTTTCTCAAGACGGACTCATACGTTTCCCCCTTTTCAGCGGCCTCTGCGGATAGTGTTACCACCACCGCAGAGGTTTTTGGGGGAACCAGCTGGTTCTTCTTCCTCTTCACCTTCTTGGCCGCTGGAACAACGGCCTTAGCAGCGGCCTTAGGAGCAGGCTTGATGATACCCGACGGACGAGCGCTCTGGGCGGCAGGAACACCAGCCGTAGAGGTATTTTTCTTTCCTTTTCTCCTTACAACTGTCGACCACCCCTCGTTGGCCATGGTGGTTGACGGCAGGAGCAAGTCCTCTACTGGTTGAGCAGCCGCTGGCAAGGATGGAACTGCCGGCGAAGCCGCAGTGTGGGTAGGCCCAGCTAGAGAGGCAGGAGGGGCGGCCTCTGTTTGCCTGCCTGTTTTCACCGTCTTTGTCCTCTGTGGACAGGGCGCTTCAGGGACCTTAAAAGGCTCCTTAGCTTGCTCCTTCTTGCGATCTGCAGCAAGCGGAGGGCGCACGCGGGGCTCAGAAGTGAGCCGTTTTTCGAGCTTATTGAACAGCGTGTGTACATAGGCACGCTGTTCAATCATGGCCTTTTCGATAGCGGCCTCAAAGTCAAATGGGCTCGGAGGCTTGGCCAGTGAAGAAGCCGTGAAAGTCGTTGGTTGGGACATTTCCGTGTTCGGATCCGTGATAGCAGACTCCGGAGAACCACTGGGAGCTGCCAAAAGTGCCTCTAGTTGAGCAACTTTTGCCGTCAATTTGTCCATGTTTGTGCGCAAGAGCGTGTTTTCAGCCGCTAGGCGCATGATCGTGGACTGTTGTCGGTGATTCTCCTCCGACGACGTACGCGTAGAAAGCTCACGAATGTATGTTTTCATACGCTTTGCCCCATCTTGAAGGCCCTGTTTATAGGTGCCCTTCATATTGCCGCACTTGGTGACCAGGAGGTCCATATGGTCTATGTCGTCTAATGCTAATTTGGCGACCTCCTCCGGGGATTTTTCTGTGACGTCGATGTCCGTGTCACTCATTACTGAGCTACCCGCATTGTAGCCCGCTTTGACCCTGGCGGCGCGAGCTCTCTGCTTCACCGCCACAACATCCTCATCCTTTTGGAGCTGCCGTTGCTCCCTCTTGGACTTATTCAGTTCCTGCAGGACAGCGGCACGACCAATGCACTCTCCCGTTGCACTGGTTCGGCCGCGCCCGCGTTTGGCCTTCGGTTTACCCCTCCCCTTCCCTTGGGAGGTTGGGGAATCGGATCCTGTTGCTTCTCCACGTTTTCTTTTTAGGAAACTTGTCCTAGAGATCGGCCTGTCCTCGGACCCAGACCCACATGTAAATGTGTCTGTGTCATCGTCAGTCTGAGAGGGCCGGGTGAAGTAAGATGACCCTAATGCCAGGAGAGCCTCAGATGGTGGGCGGCTTCCTGTCGCGTCACTAGTCGCATCCGCGACAACAGCGGATTCAAACACCGCGCCTGATGGCGCACCTTCCGCGCTCAAGAGCGCACTCTCCGCGCCTAACTGCGCATTCTCCTCCTCCAATTCCTCAGGTAAGTTGCGAAACGAATTATTATTTAGAGACTCCATAAGATTCCCACGAGTGTGGGGGAAGGGACGGTCCACCCAGGCAGAGACCCCTGTACCTGGGTAACCCTATTTACGGCCACGGGGGGCGGGCGTTCCCCGTGGGCTGAGCCGCTCCGCCGACCTTAACCCAGCCGACGACCCCCAAATAGGGGCCCCACCTGCCACGAGCCTCCACAGCGGTGGGATTGGGGTTTTTTATTGAGGTTTTCTCCTCTTGGACCAGCCAATCAAGGCAAGTCCCCTGGTCCCTGCCGAGGAACACGGCAGGGGTAACAGGTCGCCCGACGGTTGACCAAAGTCTGTCCGCCGACCGCGTATTCGCAGCCGACGGACCCGCCGCGCCGCGGTGCTACACCGCCACACTACGAGCCAGAGCTCACCAACGACAAAAGTCTAACAGGACGTAGACGTCCGGTCGGACAGAAATGGAGCACAGAAGCACCTCTACGGGAGCTGCGCACAGACGCGCAGCTGCGGAGTACGACTGCCAACCAACGCCGCCAACGCGCGGCATCACCCGAGGCGGGACGGTCGGGAGAACCGTCCCCCTCGAAGGGAATCTGCCGTCGGGTAGCAATCTCCTAAGAGATTACTACCCGCCGTTGCCCAGGGTACACCAGGACCAGTCCAATAGCGTTCCTTTCGGATCCGTGAGGATCAAAAAGGACTATATTAGACAGCCACTCGTGGAGGTTTCCCAAAAACGTACCCCTAGTCACCGCACACCTAGGGAATCACAGGTGAGTTTGCGGCTCTTGAATAATTTGTAGATTGCTTATTTAACGTACCCTAAATCGTATCCAGCCGGAAAAGTCTCTAGAAGGACCGTTGAAGACCTCCAACTATCTATGTAAGAACTATCTATGTATATTTTCTTTTTATTTGATCATTCATTCTGCCCTCTGAGCCAAGGGTCGTGGGTTCGATTCCCGCACAGTACAAACATTTGTGTTCATGAACATGTCTGTTTGTATTGGTCTGGGTGTTTTCTATGTATAATATGTATTTATTTACAAAAAAAATGTATCTAAGTAAGTTTCTCAGTTGTCTAGTATCCATAGTTCAAGTTTCGGCTTAGTTTGGGGCTAGGTGGCGCTGTGTGGCCCAGCGTGGCATGTCTTGGGTTATTTATTTAAATCATCTGAGGACCGCGTTTTCTACACCCATTCATGTCTATCAACTATTGTGGTCCCATTCTCACCTCATTTCGAAAAAAACCTTTGTCTAAAAGGTTTTCTGAAAGCTACCAGAGCTCTCGATTCCATTATTTTTCAGTTCTATCTATGGCTTATACAAACAAACGATATTTCCAGTAAGCAAAACTATTACAGTGTAAATCTCCATTCTTTATGTTTACCTCAGCCCTGTGTTATTTCACCACAGCCCCATTTAAATTCAATTTATATTTAAAACGTGTATTCTAGACCAAAGTTGCACGCTCCTCTTGTTATTGGCCGTAAAATGATAAGATAAATGGTACTTTGTATAGAAGCTTAATGTTCATTTCAGTTCAGCAGTTTGTAGAATGGGGACCATGCTTGTGTAAAATGAAAGGCTAAAATAAACTTAATACTTACTATTTAAAATTATATTAAAAGAAATAATAGTAATATAGTATTGACCCTTCTTAGGCTTTTTATTTCTAAAAAGAGAAGGAATACAGACTTGTCCTTTCATCATCATCAGCCTATTACAGTCCACTGCTGGACATAGGCCTCTCCAGTTGTTCGCCACTTAGAGCAAACATCTGGAGGATATACCCATAATCGCCACGCTGGGCAGGCGGGTTGGCGATCGCAGGGCGTAGCTTCTTGCTCCGGTGACGCTTTTCGGACGCGTCACCGGTCTTTAGTATTTAGCAACACCTTCAATTGTGATGGTTACACCGCCACCAGTCGGTTGCCAGCGCCTCGTTTGTTATTCGGTAGGATGCACCACGGGCAGGTGAGGTTGGCTTGGAGCGAAAAGATGATAGGCCGCTCCTTTACATCCCTGACTTGTCCTTTGAAGATTCTCAACCAAAAAAAAATTGTTTCACAACCATCTCTCTGCGAGTTATTTTTCTGTTTGACTTAGTAGACACAGATTATAGGTATACCTTCTATAAAGCCGCGACCACACATTGGACATAAAATATTTGCACCAAAGTAACGTTTTGCATCCAATGCACCAATCTGTGTATCGGTACTTTTGACACAATGAACACATTGAGCGCGTTAGTATTGGGCTTTGGACAGTGATTGGACGCAAAGTTGAATCCAATGTGTGGCCGCGGCATATTATATGTGTTACTTACTTAGACACAAAACAAACACACATTATTCATCGCATAGTTATTCAAGGGGAAGGTTTATGTGTACAATATACGCATATACGTATGTTCTGTACAAAGCTCTATTTCCCTTAACTGCGGGAGTCCTGGTGACCTGTAATACAGGTTTATCTAATACCTACTTCAGGCACCAGTCTCTCACCATGACAGGGGTCTGAGTTTGGTTCTCTAAGGTTAGAACTAGTTAGTCTTAAGACGCCTTTATATTGTGAGAGAAAATAAATGATTTTTATTATTTTATTATTATATACTCGTAGGTATTGCGTCCGTGCGACGCCGGGGTGGGTCGATAGTAACGAATAAAAGAAGGAGCTAAATACTAATGGACAGTCAACCTGTGGCACATAGAATAGAAACAAAAAAGCATCTTTCAGACAAAGTTAACTCATTCCGCTCGAGTTTACGATAGATTAACCATTATTTTGCACCATAACTTCCAGAGTTTACGGGAAGTGCCTTCAGGAGGACGCAAGGCAGATATTTTCGTGAAAGTTTAATCTGAGTTGCGGGCGAATTTTGCCGCCGTTCGATATTGTGTTAACAATTTTGTGAGTCAGCAGGGTTATTAATAACTAGCTGTGCTCGCGACTTCGTCCGCGTGGAATAGTAATTTTTCCCCCGTTTTTTTTACATTTTCCATTATTTCTTCGCTCCTAATAGTTGCAACGCGATGTTATATAGCCTAAAGCCTTCCTCGATAAATGGTCTATTCAACACAAAAAGAATTTTTCAATTCGGACCAGTAGTTCCTGAGATTAGGGCGTTCAAACAAACAAACAAACAAACTCTTCAGCTTTATAATATTAGTTAAGATTAAGATATTTAGAAGGAGTGTTAAGCCCTGCAAGGTATGTTTTCATTTCATATTCATAACATGGTAATATGTTTTATAATAGTTCGTTTTCAGCACCGATATGACTATCCGTGTTGTAATGACCACTTTATAGTTTCTCCGTGACAAAAAAGGTGTTTCAGAATTGATGACCCTTTTAGTTCAGTGGTGAGCAGTAACGCTACCTATGATACAGAGGTCGCAGGTTCGATCCCAGCACAATACAAACATTTGTGGGGATGAACATGTCTGTTTATACTGATTTGGGTGTTTGCTATATGTATTTCTTTACAAAAAAAGACCTAAGTTAATCAGTTGTCTAGTACCCATAGTAAAAGCTTCGGCTTAGTTTGGGACTAGATGGCGCTGTGTGGCCCAGCTTAGGTTACTACTACTATTTCTATGTTTTGGACACCTAACTACTGTGAATTCATTTAGTATGACCTTAAACATACCTAGCCTAAGCTAATCAAATCTAGTTTTAGGTACTTAGTTTCTTTAGTACACCCATAGAAAAGTTGTAAAGTACTTTATCTAACGCATGACTATCGCATAAAAAAGCACTGAACTCAATAAATAAATAACCCAAGACATGCCACTAGGTGGGTATGGGTACTAGACAACTGATAAACATACTTAGATACTTTTTTTTTTGTAAATAAATACATATTACATATACATAGACAACACCAATACAAACAGACATGTTCATGCACACAAGTGTTTGTAATGTGTGGGGATCGAAACCACGACCCTAGTTGTACAAAAAAAATATCGAAACGTTAGGAAAAAATATCTAAGTCTAATCTACACTTCTCAATCATTACATCCCAACATCAAACATAATATACCACCACTTGTAAAACCAAATAACCCTCTGAATATTAAACGAGACGATTCAGCTCACTCCGGGCGTGACCCGTAAAACGCTTCGCACAATTTAACGCGCACTGACATGACAATTTAATTATGCCGATGGGCCGAAAATGACGGACAAGGGTTGACAATTGACGTCTGGGGGAGAGACAGAATATGAGAGTATTTGCACAGAATGTGGGCAGGTTTCTTGGTACGCTATGTAGGTAAATATCGTCGTATAATATGTCTAATGTCGAAAAATCGCAAGGGCCGGCATGGCGGTGGCAACTGACAGGTGAGCAGTTAGTTACTTGCCAGTTGTCACAGCAGCTTGGCCTTCTCTTTCGCTTTCCATCAGGCGTAGGGAAGCCATTATGACGAGCCACTATAAGCCATTATGACGAGCCACTATAAAAGAAATGTTGAATTTAGGGCACCACTATAGTCAACTAAATAGACTTGATTCATATGGCTATATACAATAGGGTGGGTCACTTATGTATGAAGAAAAAAAAAACTTTATTTTTTCCAGGGGCACAGTGACTAAATGGTGCTAAATGGTCACTGTTAATAGAGTACGAAGTTTGATAGCATTCGGAGTTCATCTTCTGCCTCCGGAGTCATATGAAAATCAAAAAAATCTTGTAAAAACCCTTTTTTGTATGGCCCTCCATAGCCTATTGGTAAATAAAGATCATTTGTTTTGAAGACAAAGATCGAAAATCATAAAAATCTTTTGTTTAATAATAGAAGAACACAATAACAAAGTAATAACAATTCTATTTAGCTAAATTATTATTTAAATGAATTATTTATATGACGTTAAAATTTTTCTTGCTGCCGAATTTTGGGTTTTCGATTTTCTCGAATCTATCTAGGCGGCTATGAATCCCTCTCTCGATATTTTATCACATAAAGTGGCTGAAGCTTCGATTATAGCTATAGCTGCTCTTTCAACTGCTTGAGTGTGTAAATTTTTTATATCTTGAAAATACCTAGACTTATATATGAAAAATTACTAGGCGCTCTTCAAAACACCATCAAAAAGTAAAAATACCAAATTTTTCTTATTGTTATTAATCTTTTTTTACTTACAAATCCTAGGTCAAGAGATATTTATCAGGTTTCGATAGCCAGCCTTCGATATTTACTTTAACATTCGTCAAAACAAAGTTGGTGCTCACGATTTTATACAAATAGTTTCAAGACAATTTACGTTGCAATACGAAGGCAAAACGATGTATTTTAAAAACTTTCGTGCTCTTAATTGTAGTACCTTTTATGGCTTATAGGGACGCTGTATCACATAAATACAAATATCATACAATTTGCTTACTATGACGATACCCATACTTTTTCGCAAGGTATTGGTACTTGCGCTACAGATCTGTATTAATATCTTTAGGAAAAAGCTCCGGTAAGTTCCTAGGAATAGGAGTAAAATTAGTTATGGATCTCTTCTCAGTGTTTTCAAGCTACTTACCAACCAATAAAGTGAAAAAAAAAGTTGTA
This sequence comes from Conogethes punctiferalis, assembly GCA_031163375.1. Taxonomy (NCBI): domain Eukaryota; kingdom Metazoa; phylum Arthropoda; class Insecta; order Lepidoptera; family Crambidae; genus Conogethes; species Conogethes punctiferalis. The sequence continues at coordinate 14,760,239 of CM062089.1, read as the reverse complement.
ACATCGACTAAAATAATAACAATTTTTAATAAATTCTATCTCAATCCGGAGGCAGTAAAAGTTAAAATAAAGTGTTGCAATTTTACGTATCAATTATCTACGCCATTTAGCAGCTTTTTGTCGCTGAGCCTGTAAAAAAATCAAAAAAAATTTTTTTTGATCCACCCTAATATACAAGTTGTTAGTGACATTGAAAACACCTGGCCTTATTGGAAAACATAACGGCCAATTATAGTTAGTATTAGTAGGTAGATGTGTCCGAAGTTTATATGTGTGTTGACGGAAAAGAATACAGATCATCGCCCAATTACTTCCCGCGGGTGTATGTCGTAAGAAAGTCGCGGGTAAAGTAGGAGATCGAGGAAAGGGTACGATAGAAACACCTCTGCCTTCAGAACCAAGGGTCTAGGGTTCGATCCCTGCACAGTACAAATATTTGTGTGCATATTGTATTGGTATGGGTGTTAGCTATGTATATGTACAGGTACTTGTATGTATTTGAAAAAAATATCCATGTAAGTTTATCAGTTGTCTAGTACCCATAGTACAAGCTACAGCTTAGTTTGGAACTAGATGGCGCTGGGTGGACCAGCGTGGCATGTGTAGGGTAATTTATTTATTCTTCTAAAGGGCCTTCCAGGCGGTCGGAATGGACCGCCGACCAACGCGTCCTTGGTCGGATCAACCAATTTTTTTATTCATTCTACACGGTCGGTGGTTGGCCAACCACGAACGCAGCCTGTCGGAAGAGATGCGCTCCCGACCAAGACAGTTGGCATCGACCAAATATTGGTCGGACAACCGTTTTCTACACTGTCCATTTTTATATTAACCCGACTAAGGACGCGTTGGTCGGCGGTCTACAATCCGACCGTGTAGAAGGCAATTTATGGGAAAAATTACAGGCTATACATATGTAGGTATATGATACTAAAAACAACAATGAGAACAATTACCAAATGACCATAAACTCGCTTCCGTTGTATACAATTTCTAAAAGTGCTTGTCATTAAATTCCTTACCAGTATTTTTAGATCAATTAATAAGTACTCTATTTAATTATGACCTTATACTGTCACCTCATTTCTAATACTGTGTTTACAAGCAAAGCGATCAATATAGAATACAGATGACGTCAATAAATTATACTATGTAGTGTTTATAAGATGAGCTACGATATATTATGATTATTGTGATTATACAGTTTATAAGCATAGCCGAGATTTATAATAACAGTTATCATGTTATTACTATATACCTCTTATTATTATACATGGCATTGAATAAGAATTTCCACTTTCTAAGTACGAACGGACAAACCTTTGACAGCAAGTCAATCTCTCTTCAAATCTTTAAAATATCAGACAACATCACATACTGATACATTGCTCCGATCCCAAAGTAAGTAGCTTAAGCACTTGTGTTATGGGTATCAGAACAACGAAGGTACCACAAATAAATACTTAACCCGCCAGTAGTCGCGCTTCAATTTGGGATACCAACAGTCGCGTACGGGTCGATAAGACCCAGATATAAAATGGATCATCTAAATCACAAGACATATATTTTTTGATAAAGTAATGTATTTGTTATAAATTTAACAATGAAACAAGTAATGTAATTTGACATTTTAATTGGTTTTACTTGTATAATCAACTTTATCTATACTACTAAAAATGTGCTAGAAAATAGTTACTTTTAACATTTCATTTCAGAAAACATAGGTAATTATTAATTTTTATCAATATTCAACAACTATAATTATGTTTTTATAACAGTATCTGAGTATCTTCGTATAAAATCTATATATATAAAAGGAGAAACTGACTGACTGACTGACTGACTGACTGACTGACTGACTGACATATCAACGCACAGCCCAAACGGCTAAACGTAGGCACTTGAAATTTGGAAGGGACGTAGCTTAGGTACCGTAGGGGTGCACTAAGAAAGGAATTCCCGAAATTCCCACGGGAACGGGAATTAGCGGGAAAATCCTTTTGTATGAAAAATCTAAACCGCTTAAGTTAGACGCTTGAAATTTGGCATGCAGGTACCTTAGTAAATATAAAGTTTAGTTATGGCTGTATTTTGAGAAATTCCCACGGGAACGGGAGTTAGCGGGAAAAAACTTTTTTTTTTTTTTTTTGTATGTATAAATTTAAACACGCGGACGAAGTCGCGGGCAAAAGCTAGTAAACTTATAAACAATTAGACAATCATAGTTTTATAACAATCAGCTTCAAAATTTATCACAAAAAATAATCCTATAAAATTATCAAATTTGGATTAGACAATTGTTTGGTATGTATCATTTAGATCAGTTCTTTTGAGAAATAAATTATCTGATGTAGGTAAAAACTTTGAAGATAAAAAACTCAGTAGATTCCTCTTCCGAACTTTGACAAGAATTAGAATCATGTTCATCCATTTCTAAGTAATCTTCGATTTCCGGACATTTTTCTCCTTCGATTTCATCTTCATATAATATTTATTCAATGATCACGGCATCTAATCGCATACGAGACATTCTGTAATCAATAATAATAATAATTAATATTTTTAAAACTAACAAAAAACACTTACATGAACCGTCGCGTAAGGGTCTAAACGACCCATACTCACTTGAAACGTTCGTCCTGTTCAAACGCCGCAGGCAAAATGGCCGAGGTAGGAGGTACGAGTTCACTATAAAGTCACTTGAAGGTATCTAGCGCGGCAAGGTGAAAAAAATAATAATAAAGGAAATACGGATCAAATTCTGCACCTCTGGGTCTTTTCGACCCATGCGCGACTACTGGCGGGTTAAATACAAATATAAACACCCAGACACGGAACAAACACAAGTGTTCATCACACGAATGTTTGTCCCGGGTGGGAATCGAACCCGACGACCCTTGGCTCAGAAGGCAGGGATCTTTCACAATAAGAAAGTTGTTCCACAATGCTATCGGTGTTTATATTTGTATTTAAGTATTTATTTGTATACCTTAGTTGTTCTGATCCCATAACACAAGTGCTTAAGCTACTTACTTTGGGATCGGAGCAATGTATGTGATGTTGTCTGATATTTAATGCTTATTTCGATTCGGATTCCGAAACTATCCATCAAATTTGAAGCATTTCTTTAGAGGACTTAACCAGATAGATGTAAGGGCGCTCCCATCATCTTTTCGCTCCAAGCCGCCCTCACATGCCCGTAGTGCATCCTGCTAGATGCTTCTTTAATAATGTTAAAACGTTGCGTAAGTGTCACTTAGCTTAGGAGCTTGTGGGAGACGATTGGGTAATCCTTCTTTTCATATATCTTAACTAATATTATAAAGCTGAAGAGTTTGTTTGAACGCGCTAATCTCAGGAACTACTGGTCCGAATTGAAAAATTCTTTTTGTGTTGAATAGACCATTTATCGAGAAGGCTTTAGGCTATATAACATCACGTTGCAACTATTAGGAGCGAAGAAATAATAGAAAATGTAAAAAAAAACGGGGAAAAAATAACTATTCCACGCGGACGAAGTCGCGAGCACAGCTAGTGAAGTAATAAATTGATTGCGTTCTAACTGAAAATAGAATTGGTCTAATGTTCTCTGCTCGTCTGCTCTTTCGAATAAATAAATTATGGAATGTTACTTATTAAACGTGAGTAATGTGATGGGGCGAATTAATTAACCACACACGCGAGTGTATAGACGATTGAAAGCCAGAGCATGAATATGAAATTAAAAAAATTGATGGAAACGAATGTAATGGACTGAATGAGAAATAATGGACACAATTGGCTTCCCTGCGTGATAGCGACGTCGCTTGCGATTAGTATCGACGGGTATCGAATAGCGGCTAATAATATGAAATGAAAATTACAGATAATGTATCTATCAATATAATAAAAGCATAAAAAAATGTGTCTGCTGTACATTGATTATGTTTACATAAAACAATGTAGAGGTAAGGAAAGAGAAATAAAGCAACAACCAATAAAGAAGTTTTAGTTTGTTTCTCTCTTTGTACACGTTAATTTCCGAACCTACTAGACGGTTTTCAATTTTTTTTGTTTCACAGCTAATAAATCTAGGCAACATTTAGGCTATAATTTTGGACACTGGATTATGAAGAAACACAACCATCTAAACTATAAAAAATATGAAAATTACCCCATTGCAAAAAAACCGCGTAATGAGCATTTTATGTATTTGCAGTTGAAATGCGTTTCGTCGTGAGCGTCAAGTCCCCGATTTAGAATATAGCACATGTAAGGGTTGTAAGGGAGCGGCCTATCATCTTTTCGCTCCAAGCCAACCTCACCTGCCCGTGGTGCATCCTGCCGAATAACAAACGAGGCGCTGGCAATCGACTGGTGGCGGTATAACCACCACAACTGAAGGCGTAGCTAAATACTAAAGACCGGTGACGGGCAGCAGCGTCACCGGAGCAAGAAGCTACGCCCTGCGATCGCCAACCCGCCTGCCCAGCGTGGCAATTATGGGTATATCCTCCAGATGTTTGCTCTAAGTGGCGAACAACTGGAGAGGCCTATGTCCAGCAGTGGACTGTAATAGGCTGATGATGATGATGTTTATGACATGTAAGGGTTTGTACTACATTACATATCTGTCTAGACACGAAGACTTACCTCCTCCCATGTCAGGATGGAGCTCTCAACGGCGCTGATCCACATGTCGCCGGCGCCCGCGCTCGCGTCCGTCACGCCGCGCTTGCCTCCTCCGCCCTCCTCCACGTTTGAATGCTGCAAACAGACAAGTCCGTGAACCTCTTGACCAATCACGGCAACTAAGAGAACCCGCAAATCACCGACTTTCTATCGACCGATAGGTGGTCGGGCTCATAATAAGTAAAGACCCCTGGGTCTACTTCGCAAATAGCAAACTTCTCTTTATACCTACTTCATGTTTTCCTACTTCGCAAATCGCCATCTCTTTTATTTATTTTCCTTCAATGACAAGTATGTTTGGTTACTAAATAATATAATACACATATAATTTTAATTTAATCAACTTGATCAATTTAGAAAAGCCCTTGGTAGAGGCTCATTATGACATCTTGGTTACAAACGTCGCGCGTGGACAAAGAGTCGCTTATAGGTTATGCTGAAATAATGGTAATGTAACGAACATTTATGTATTTCTCTGTACTTAGGTCGTTCTTTGACAAGTAGGCAGTATGCGAAGTCGTCTTTTTGAGAGTAGGCTGAATGCGAAATAGACTGTTCGATATGTAGGCGATTTGCGAAGTAGGAAAACATAGAAGTAGGTATAAAGAGAAGTTTGCTATTTGCGAAGTAGACCCATTGCGCCTGAACGGAGACCGGGACATAGGTCAACTAAAGAGACTATACAATCTTAAAGTACAAGGACCTACAATATATTTTCTGTGGAAAGAGATCTTCATTCTGCAGACAATGTTCTAACCAATAATGACTAAGTCATGTAACAATAACATATCGATGGAGCCGAAAACATAAGAGGTAACGAAGATGACAACAGGTTTCCTAACGAAACCGATGTCATCCCATTCACAGATTTACGCAGACCGACAACCGTGAAGGTATAATAGCAATTTTCCACACCGTTTTGCGGTAGTATGCAACTCATTTGCTATTGTGTTGATAATCACAGGCATCATCGGGATGTTAATGCGCAATTCGTTACTTGTTCTGAAAAGGATGTGTAAAAGTCTGTTAAAATATACTTTTAACAGAAAACAGGAGGAGGTTACGACTGAATATTATTTTTTTGTCCTACAAAAAAAGAATACAAACATTACATACAAACAACAAAACACATACAAATAGTACAAACATGCCTATGTTTGTTACCTACACCTAGAAATGTGAACCGATTTGCAAAATTCCTTTTTTGTTAGAAAGGGTGTACTTCCGAGTTGGTCCCATTGTCACCATATTAAGGTCAATTTATTTTAAGTTGAGTTTCAGTCGGTGCCATCCGATATGGAGATCGGGATACAAGGCGTGAGCACTTAAGTCTTGGGTATCAGAACGAACAGGGTACCACAAATAATAACTTAAATACAAACCACAAAGACACGGAACACAAACGTTCATCACACGAATATTTGTCCCGAGTGGGAACCGAACCCACGACCCTTGGTTCAGGAGGCAGAGGTCACTACCAAATGAGCCATCGAGCCAGTCAAGTCAGTAACCACTAGTAAGCATCTCAGTGAAGATGAGGACCACTGAAAATGTCTAGGTAAGCGTTACCGTATCGATCGGGAAGCCGCGAGATAAGTTCCCGGCTGCATAGAGACAATGAACAACTTGACCTAAAAACGGGAGCAGTGAAGGGGATAGGCTATTACTGCTGAGGTGGGATAGACTAATAGCTTTGGCGCTTCAGATCTTTGAAGCAAAATTTAAATAACATCTTTCACTTTGTCCGCATGGTTTCCTTTTTTAGAGGACCGTCGTAGAAAACAACTATTTTTTTTAAATAGTAGCTAGACATAATGGCTTCCCTACGCCAGATGAAAAGCGAAAGAGAAGCTCAAGTCGCTGTGACAACGGGCAAATCTGCAACTGGTAAGTTACCTGCCAGTTGCCACCGCCAACCCTACCTCCCACGAGCTCCGAAAACCCTACTCACCGGCAGAAACACGACCCGTCATTTGGCGTAGATCCTTCCCCGGACGGGGCGGATCAATTCGAGCAAAGAGTTCCCATGGCCTACCTCTCTTATTCGAGCGCAGATTCGCTATGCCCTTCCTCTCTGAATATCAGGAAATATGCATTAGCGTTTACTTGGGTAAATAAAGACCTACTCCTGTCACCAGCCCTGGTGGTGGTGACTAAGTCAATGATGACAATTAATTGTCATTAGGGGAGTAAGCCAATCTTTAACAGTGGACGATCGCAGGCTGATGATGATGATCTTTCATTCGAGACGACCTTACGGCGCAATGGATAAGCACACAGACTGCCTACATACGGGTAAGCCTCTATTTAAAAAAAAAAGATAGCTATAATTAGCTTTACAAGGAATAAACAACGAAAGTCGTTTTCCGTCGAAACAACTGTTATTCGAAGGACATGGCCATCTGCCGCTATAATTAAAATCGCAAGGATCTTGTACAATCGTCGGTTGAAATTGCGACACGAGGAAAAACTGGTGTACTACCTAATAATACAATAGAGCCAGTAAACCTTAATTATCTGCCTCATAATTATTAGCAATTTCATTTTATTTAAGGACTGACCCTCATGTTCTTTTTTAAAGTAAATGGTAGCGCGGCGAATATGGCGGCCCCGGAAAAGATGGTGTGACGATTTGGTCCATCAATCAAAGGATTGGCAGGCTCTAGCTTTAGATAGAGAACTTTGGAAAAATTCGTCTCCCCCGAATTTAGCCCAGCAGTGGGACAGCATAGGTTAAGAAAGAAAGATGATGAATGTTAAAATTATTGATAGAGCTTACGATAGAGCGCGTTGTCCCAACTAACCGACTGATGGCGGTATAACTGTCGCAGTCATCTGGTTGAATCTCCTATTCAATTGAAAAATTTGTAGGCTTTTAGAAGGCTTTTTTCTATCAGAGAGATCAATCTCAAAGGCCATACCCATAATAATCGCCACATTGGCCGTGCGTGTTGGCGATCGCAGAGGCATAGGCCTCTCCAGTTGGTCGCCACTTTGGTCAAACATCTAGAGGCTTTGCACATAATCGCCAAGCTGGGGCAAGCGGGTTGGCGATTGCAGGGCGTAGCTCCTTGCTCTGGTGACGCTGCTAGCCAAATTACTAGTAATTATACTATTACGATACGACCACACTGTTCGATACAGGGGGTTGTGTCATCATCTCGCTTATTACCAATGTGTGCGAGAAAGGTCTACTACATTACAGACCAACCCAGATCTGTTCATCTGCCAGCCGTGTCCGCTTGGTGGGTGACCTTAGCAAAGGGACGGACAGCGGCATCCAGGTCACCAGGATTTAGGCTGGTTCTAGTTGACGCAGAGTACCATAGACTCAAAAAAAGACGACTACCCGACTCTAAGTTATTATCGAGTGATTTCAGAGCATAAAACTCAATAATGATTATTACAATCAACTTGTGTGCTACTTTTATAAAGTGGCGCTTGTAGAAGCGCCTCGCGATGTAGGTAGCTATATAACTACAACCTAAAACTAAAGACAACTACACAGACAATATCATATTTAATGAAGAAACACTTAATCAAATAAAATGAAGTTTGGATTATCAAACACAAACCAGATTTAACCAGCACAAATATAGTGTCTATGTATGCGCCTGAGAACTATTGTATTTATTTAACACTTAAATAGTAACATTGTTGCATTTCAGTCCAAATGTGATATAGGTATAATCACAATGCAAATTAACAGAAGTGGCATTTAGTTGCCCTTACACAAAAAGAAAGATGTACAGATCAGAAAAACTGCCTGAGTTAGTTAGAACTGAAGTCACAAAAATGATACCTACCTACAGTAGGCAGCAAATTTTTACAGCGGATTTAGCTCAAGAGCTCTCAAGTTTTTCTATGGTTGTCGAGTTTGCATTGTGCGAAATATTGTTTATAAGCCAAATGGATTAATTTATGTTTTACAATTGCAGACAAGTCAAATAATAGGTAAGTCTACTTCAAATTATTTCAATTATTTCTCTATTTTTAAACAACAATGAAAATGTAATGTAACCCATGAGTCATGTACAAACCACTTATACTTATACACAACTCATGCCTTTACAGTAATAGAAAGATCAGTAAGTGATAAGTGAATTCGTCAAACTTAAGCCATTTATTAACAGGCAAATTAGAAACATAGAGAATGATGAAAATGAAAAATAGCTTCATTCATATAGACTTATGAAAGCCATTTTGACTGGCTCGGTGGCTCAATTGGTAGTGACCTCTGCCTTCTGAGCCAAGGGTTGTGGGTTCGATCCCCACACATTACAAACATTTGTGTGCCATGTTCATGCATGTTCTGTTTGTATTGGTCTGGGTGTTTTCTATGTATAATATGTATTTATTTACAAAAAAAAATGTATCTAAGTAAGTTTATCAGTTGTCTAGTACCCATAGTACAAGCTTGGGCTTAGTTTGGGGCTAGATGGCGCTGTGTGGCCCAGTGTGGCATGTCTTGGGTTATTTATTTATTTGGGAATTTTCAAGTACAAACACAATGTCTCTACCACCATGTTCATAAAGTAGTTCCTATTGAGAACAGCCAGCAATATACTTGACAGTTAACTACTCCTTTTCATCACCAATGTTACAGTTGAATTTACTAAACTCTGCAAACATAGTGAAGGATACCCTCAGGCCAGGTGGAATGACGATTTGCGCAGGACGGCTGGCAAGTGCTGGATGCAAGAGGCCTGTGACCGATCGAAGTGGAGAGCATTGGGAGAGGCCTATGTCCAGCAGTGGACAGATGTGGGCTGATGCTGATGATGATGATACTATACCCACCCAACAGTTGAGAATAATTTTGATGGTAATATTAATGGTTATTGCATCAAGATGGGTTGAATGAGATTTGACATCAAATTCAAATACTGGAAATCTAGACAAAATAGAAAATCTATTGTGTTGCTACCAAATTATGCCCAACATTGCTTGAATGGTTCTCAAGGGGTCTCGCCAATATACAAGCCTTCTGTTATATGGGTTCCAGTGGTATGTGTCCATTTCAATAAACACAAATGGATACATACCTATTATAGTCTTTTTCAGATAGGATGGGTACGCTGACACTTGGGATTTGAAGTTTATAGTCATGTGGTAAAATGAAAATCGTAGGTAAAAAAATCGATTTTATGATTTATCGATTTCATTTTGTATGGAGACAGAATCAATTTCGAGATAATTAAAAATTGCATGATTTAATAAAAAAATATTTATTTATCATCCAAAACCATGTAAAACTAATCATTAGATCAATCTCAGTTTGAAGAATCTCTCCATTCTTCATTTTACATAGATAATTATTTGAATTAAGATTAACCTACCCATTTAAATGTAATATCTCATTGTGTTATACATGATTTTCGATTTTACACCATTATCTGCTTATCCTATATCAAGAAATTTAAATATTTAATAAAATTTATACAATAGTTGAAAAATCGTGAAGCGATTTGACGATTAAATCGGTATTATAACGATTTCAATGTTTCAATCCCTATGAAAATACGTTTCAATTTACGCATCAAGCATTACTGATAAAGAAATATTTAATGTATTAGATTTCTTTAGTTATGTACATTATAATGTTATTTATGGTTTCAAATACAAATTAAAGTAAATCTCTGTTATCATGCGTTATAAACAAAGTGAAAACACTTTTTGTTTTGATGATTATTTATCATTTTGTCATAGAAATTGCTTAAAAAGGATTCGTTGACAAGTGTCACTGATGTGTCAGCGTACCCATCCTATCTGAAAAAGACTATACAAATAATAATTATAATCAACCATTATAAAAGTAACCGAATGTACTAGGATAATCAAGTTTTAATGTGTTATAGTTGGAGTGGGTTATAAAAAGTACGCAAATGAAGAAATTAATTAGTAAAAGTTTCCCGGCGGACACAAAATCGCGGTAAAAGTGAAGTATATCACGCGTTTGGAGAAAGTGAATGCTCAAATACTGTGTACATGTGGAGCATGCTTCGTAGGCATGCCGTCACAGCAACACCACTAGACCCTATAATACACCTGCCTGCATGATCATATCGGCGCTGAAAGATCTAGGTCGACAAAACTGCCCAACTTCCCGTCTATAGCCCACGCCAGACAAATAATGACCTAAAACAATAAATAGCTCCACCCAAACACAGACGGAGGCTCCCACTTCATCCAACACACATTAAATATTAACACCCAAGTAACATAAATCAATAATATCTTTTAAATGGTACACAAACAAAATCAATAATCTCAACAAAAATGACTAACCACACTGGCGGTGTCTTGGCTGTCTAGCGAATATTTGTCCGTTTCTTTCCCTTGGTGGTCTTTGGAGAAATTTTCATATTTGCGTGTAGGACTACTTTTCATTGTTCACAAGAAGCTTAGCAGCCTAAGCGTTGAAAGACATTTTTATGCACCGAGAAGACAACACGAAACACCAACGCGAGAAAATCCACTGACTGACACACTGACAGACAACAGCAGCGGCACAGACGCAGTCGGCTAATGTCACTTTGACATAATTATTTGACATTGATTGTAGTGTGGTTCATAATTTAGATTTAAGCAAAGGTTACGCAAAATATACAGCCAGATTTAATTTTTGCATGCGTAAGAAATCGAAAGTTTTTTTTTTTTTTTTTTTTTTTTTGACTAGCCTCTACTGTCCCACTGCTGGGCAAAGGCCTCCCCCAGTTTTTTCCACTCCTCGCGATCTTCAGCCAGCTCTTGCCAGACCGGAGAAAAATGATCCAGGTCGTCACGCCATCTTTTCCTCGGTCTGCCTCTCAAACGGTGGCCATCTGTAGGCTGATACAGAGTTACAGTTCTGGTCCATCTGTTTGCCTCCAGTCTGCATACGTGACCCGCCCATGCCCATTTAAGTTTGGCAGATTTTACACCCACATCTGCGACACAAGTTTGGGACCGAATTGTGGCATTTCTTACCCTATCAGTGAGCTTTATACCTAACATGCTTCGCTCCATAGCTCTTTGGCAAATCTTGAGTTTGGACTTTTGATTTTCGGTTAGTGACCATGTCTGAGCACCGTAGGTTAAGATAGGCAGGATACAAACGTCGAGAAGTTTTCGTTTGAGGCACAACGGAAGGTCTCCCTTCATATACGTTTTCATGGACCAGTAGCTCTTCCAGGCGTTGTCGATACGGCGATCGATTTCCCGCTCTTGCCTGTTTTCGAAGGAAACTATCTGGCCCAAGTAAATGTACTCGTCAACGTATTGTATCACTTGCCCGTCTACCATTACCCTACTTTTAGTGCTATTAGTCATCACTTTCGTCTTGAACCTATTCATCATTAGTCCAACCTCAAGACTTGCTGCGGTTAGGTCTTTTAGCATTTTCTCGAGCTCCTGGGATGTGTTGGCGAAGAGGACGATGTCATCCGCGAAACGGAGATTAGTTAGTCTCTTTCCTCCAACGTCGATGCCGTTCAACCGCCATTCGTCGGCTAAGGCCTTAAAGACTTCCTCTAAGACGCCAGTAAATAACGCAGGGGAAAGCGGATCTCCTTGCTTCACTCCCCTGGATATGTGAAAGGATGGACCTGACGCATGGAGTTTCATATTGGCTGTGCTTTGCGAGTATATAAGTCGAAGAAGATTTATGTATGTTGAATGTACATCTTGACGACTGAGTGCTGTAAATATGGAAGAATGCGTTATGCTATCAAAAGCTTTCGTGTAGTCAACAAAGGCGACATATAAGGGTTTGTTGAATTCTGAAAATTTTTCTATTATTTGGTTAACAGCTTGTAAGTGATCTGTGGTAGAATAGTGTGATCTGAAGCCTGCCTGTTCTGGAGGTTGATGATTGTCAAGCTTGTGTATTATTCTATTTTGAATGATTTTTATGAACACTTTGTATATGTGTGATATGAGACTGATTGGCCGGTAATTATTTATATCCGTGGTTTGACCTTTTTTATGTAGTAAAACAATGTTCGAGTGACAAAATTTATGCGGAAGGGAGCCTGTTTGCAAAATCTTATTGAAAAAATTAGTTAACTGGGGTCTCAGACTTGGTTTTCCAGTTTTTAACATTTCAGATGTTATTCCGTCTTCGCCAGGGCTCTTATTATATTTCAAGCTTTTAATTGCTACATTGACTTCTTCCTGAGTTATAACAGGTATATCGAACTCCGAGTAATTGTAGATTAAAGGTTCTTCATTATTTATACTGTTGGATGAATATAACGAACTGTAGAAATTAGTGCATAATTCAATTAGTTTATCCCGGTTTCGGTGGATCGTCCCATTTTCGTCATGTAGAGCGGTTATGCATGTTTTGGTTCTCTCACTTCCTTGCTTAGCTTGTCGAAGTGATGTATTTCGCTGCAACGCAATCCGAATTAAATGAGTATTGTGATTTCTTATATCCCTTCTTATCTGTCGCTTAACAATTTTATCAAATTTTCTGTATTCTACTGTGCCAATGGTAGTTTGAAGTCTTTTTTCTATTAATTCTTTGGTATGTGTGGTGAATCTGTCTATTTTTGTCCTTACTTGTTTAATTTTGCTGGCTGCGCTTTTGATCCCGTTCAGAATTTCAATGTAATGTGTGTCCACATCAAGAGCAACGTCTGTCTCCAAGTTGCCAAAATAGTTTCTAAGCTCCAAGTTAAAGTTCTCGAAATTATTATTCAGATTGAGGGAATCTATCGCTTTAAATGGTTTTGTAAATAATTTAGCTCTATGTATTTTGAAGTTGAATTTAACTGTTGCCCTAAGAGGTCTATGGTCTGAACTGAATCTAAACCTGTTTATGACATCAATATTCTTAATTATGCTAATATCTGAAGTCAAGATGTAATCAATTTCATTTTTATACCTGCCGCCGGGTGATGACCAAGTCCACCGACGGTGAGGTTTTTTGTAAAAATAACTATTGCCTATCCTCATATCCTGTCCAAAAGCGAAAGAAAGCAGACGAGACCCTCGAATATTTCGTTCACCTAGTCCCTGTGGTCCCAGCACTTGATCGTTATCGGTTGATTGTTTTGTTCCGATTTTAGCATTAAAATCACCTAAAACAATGGTCCATGTCCCACGTTGTTCATCGCAAGCCCGGTTAAGTGTATCATAAAAGTCTTCCACTTCTTCGTCGTTATGACTGGTTGTAGGCGCGTAGGCTTGAACGAAACTTATGGTCTTTTTTGTTGTGAGACGAAGCTTGAGGGTAGCTACTCTTTCCGAATATCCTACAAATTCAACAATGTTACCTTTCCACTTCTTTGACACAAGAAAACCTACGCCATGCTGGCCATTTGTTTCTCCAAAGTGGTAGAGTACATTTCCATTTCTTTCAACTGTGCATTCACCATTTCTCCTAACTTCAGACATTCCTATTACATCCCATTTAATATATGTCAGTGCATTTTCTAGCTCCATAATGCGTTCGTCCGTGAGCAAAGTATTTACATTATATGCCAAAACATGAAGTTTATCGGTGTCCATTTGGGTCTTTGCTTGGGTCGTGTGACGGATGGTCGATCTCGCCCGGGGATTCTTCGCACCCCTGGTGCCAGAACTGTCTAGACTACCGCCATTGCCCGAACAGCTGCTGACACCGCCGGGAACTTGGGGCCTGTTTTTTGTTTGTGTAGCCATGTTTTGGGAATGTTTTTATTTTTTTAAAAACAAATACAAACCTACAAGACAAAATCTTGCTTCTTCTTTAAAAATGTATACTCATAAAACCTTCAAAAACATAATTATGGATCCATTTTGAAAGATAAAGCGACAAATTCCTGAATTTCTCATGAATAAAACAGAATACGTAATGATCAAATGTTTTCAAAGGCAAGCCTTTCGAAATGGCAAACTACAGACAGCTACTTATCAATTTACCCACAGCGATTTGACTATCAAATCCGAGGGATCTCCGTTCGAATCTGATCAATTAAGAAAACGACCTTTTATTCTAGCTCGATGTTCCGGAAGAGGTTCACAGTAGTCGTCTTTTAAGATTTCCCTTACAGCCATACAACAAGGGAAAACCATAGTTTGAGGCCAAATGGTTTGTTCATCAATCACATTTCCCAATAAAATCTGAAACCATAATCGACTCTATGCATTGGACACAGAGTTAAAAATTGCTTGTTGAAATTTGACAGAATCATCACTGAAAATTGGGTTAGGTTGATGTGTAGGCGCCTGTACGGAATATTTTTTTCGTGTTTAAATTAATGACTATTTACTTACACCCTTCGTCGTTTCCTCTTCTGGCTCCCATATCTGCACCTTTGTGTAATCAACACTTTTTTCATCGTAAACTTTTAGATTTCGACGAAACATCGGAACTATTAGGTATTAAGTAAGTAAAGGTATAATAAATAACCACTGTTTTCCTCATCACTGTTCTATACTCATTTTACACGCAATGATTTATGTGACTAATTTTTTTTAGTCTTTTTTCGTAAAGACACAAACTTTTCAGTTAGTTTGCATATTCATTTCACAATCTAATTCACTCTACGGTTATTGTTTAATTTAGTCCTCATAATTATTCAACACTATTATCCACATGGTTAATCCATATACGAGAGAAGAGACATAACAACAATGACGTATAACTATATTTACTCGATTACGGTGAAGCAAAAAGGGGAGTTATGATTTTGTTTAATGACACGCGTTACTATGTACCTAAGTAAAGGACGATTCGTCCATACGTTCGACCGGCGTTATCAAATGGGAGGCACTGATAAGTAGAATCATTTCACGATCATAATGTGTGCGTAGTGCTGTTATCTTTGTAGGTATTGTTGTGTTGAGTGAATAATGTTTTTTTTTTATTTATAACATACAATGCTGTGGCCAATCCGGCTAAGACACGATCCGATTCCAATGAGGCCGTTTCAAAATTAAATATCCGATAGATGGCGTTTTGTAGGCCTGTGGTCCAGCTACCACGTGATTGGTCAGTTGCTATGTAAACGTCAGTTCCATGTCAAAATAAACCAATCACGTAACAGTTGGACCTGTCTATGTGGTCCCAACTGTCTGGTGCCATTTCTTTTTGAGAAAGCCCTCATCATTACCGCAAGTATATATGTGCCTATTTTTTTACACTACCTACCTACTAGAGTTGACAAAATGGCTGTCGGACCGCCTGATGCTAAACTGTCACCGCATTGATGCCTGCAAAGCCACGTGCGGGGTATCGCCTGCTTTGACGACCCTCTAAAACCTATACTTTAGACTCGAAGTGCCCCCATACTGTACTGTACCTATTCCCCAGAGAAATCCCCGGCAGGGAGCTCATGCCACAGACGCAGCGTTGGCAGGAGAAAATTCCTCTGAAATCCGACCGTGCGTGACCAGTTAGGCCTCAGGGTGAGTATGAAGGGAATGTTTACAAGAAATGTACCTACCTATTCCATAGACTTTGATCTAACGTTGCCAGTGGCAAATGACAGGTGGCTGGTTTGATTACGGTTGGCTCAAAGCACAAAGATTTAAATAGACGAGGAATATTTGCAATGGCCGCCAACCCAGACGGTTGTTTCCCCGAACTACTTAATATTTTAAATTCGAAAGTAACTCTGTCTGTCTGTCTGTTACACTTTCCCGTTTAAACCCCTCAACCGATTTTGATGAAAATTGGCACAGACAATCTTTAGACCCTGAGAAGGGACTTAGGCTACCTTTTATTGCGAAAAAAGGGATAAAGAAACACTTCTGTGACACGCGGGCGAAGGCGCAGGCACAGCTAGTTTTCAATATTGGCCGTCTTCCCTCCTGTGGGAAAAAAAATCCTATAGGTATAGGCATTGTTTAAATGTAATGCTATTAAATAAAATCAATTTTATTAAAAGTATCGATGTTAATTGTAGGTACCTAGGGAATGAAGCACATGTTGATTTGATTAGGTAGGTACTTTTGTGAAGCTATTTGTCATTTATTTCTCCTTACATAAAAGCGTCACTTGAGTTTTCAAGATGTGTTGGTAAATGTTCAGAAATTCCTAATGCACTAATATCAGAAATCAGATTTACAGCAATTACGGCTTTTAAATCGAAGGATTATAAAGATTTATCGTACATCACTCACTTTTGCTGAAAGCAATTTAGTTAAAACATCAGGTGATTATCGATTTTAAGTCGGATGTATAATGATAATAATTAGCAGATTGATAAATTGTCTGATGTACATGGAAACAGTCAAATTTGCATTCCACGTTTGATTTCAATGGTGACGCCTATTTGATAGATAGGAGATTTATTCGGAATTGTTAGCGCCACACATCCTTCCTTACAAACAATATAAATGGGAAAGTGTGTTAGTCTGTCTGTATGTTTGTCTTTCTTTCACGGCCAAACGTAGTGACGAATTGACGTGATTTTTTAAGCGGAGATAGTTGAAGGGATGTAGAGTAACATAGGCTACTTTTTGCCCCTTTCTAGCCCTCCTCTTCCCTTAAATGGGGTGGAAGTTTGTATGGAGCATTCACTCCGAATTTAACGCGAGCGAAGCCGCGGGCAAAAGCTAGATTTTTTTTTGAGGTACACTGACATAGCTTACCGGATTAGTAAGCTGAAGAGGCAGAACCGACAACCTGGGGTATGGGGTGAATAAGTTCCTATAAGGCCTATGTCCAGCAGTGGACTGTTGTGGGCTGATGATGATGATAAAAAAAGTTCTGGAGTGGAGACTGCGTATCGGCAAACGTAATGTAGAACGCCCTTCCGTTCAGGTGGAATGACGATTTGCGCAGGGACGGCTGGTAAGTGCTGGATGCGAGAAGAACCCTTTTTACACCCTGTATAATCAATTATTTGAATGTTTAAAAATTTAAAATAACATTGATCTAACATGATTTATTTAAATATTGCCTATGAAATAATATTACAAAACAATATACACAGCTTTGCCTACGCCTTGAGTCCGTCTTGGAGACCGAAGCCGGGGCCCGTGGGCTCCTCGTTGAGGGAGGTCAGACCTCCGAGAGGCTCGGAGGCGAATCTTCCGCTTCTGCAATTAATATTAATAATAATAAATAAATAACCCAAGACAGACCACCCTGGGCCATACAGCGCCATCTAGCCCCAAACTAAGCTGAACCTTGTACTATGAGTACTAGACAACTAATAAACTTATTAAGATTTTCCATAAATAAATACATATTATATGTAGTAAAGTAGGTTCTGTGCGGGGATCGAACCCACTATCCTTGGTTAAGAAGGTAGAGGTCACTACCATAATGATGTAATTACAATTCTAAGTAATACAGCATCATCATTAGCCTATCGCAGTCCACTGCTGGACATAGGCCTTGCCAGTTGTGCGCCACTTTAGCCAAAATATTTGAGGACTTCGATCATCATTTTCATTACAGTAATAAATGCACACATTTCCTATATTTATTAAGATTCAGTCTCTACTAATTGATATCAGGCAGTCATTTTAATGATTTAATCAAAAATAGTTTCTCTCACCTGGGTCCAGCTTTTGGCTTTTCGTCATTTTTCAACTTTTGAATGATTTCTTTAGTGTCCTCAACAGTTAGGTCTTCCTGGAAATCAATAAATAATTATAAGTGCAAGGAATAAAAAAAAATGTGAGGTATCAATGGCTTATAGATTATATGCCTAGCCTGCGACTCTACTCAATGTTAAAGACCACAGATATTTAACAAGTCATAGAACAGCCTTGTGTGTTAAACATTATTATTATGGCTGAATCTGGCACTATGGTGCCATTTACTTGAATTTGAACAGCACATACAATTTATTCACATCCTCGTACAATATGCTTTCTAAATCTATCCCCTAGAGCTCATTTCAAGGAGAATGTGCAATCAATGGTAAAACAAAAACACACTGTGATTCTTTAAAAATGAGACTTTCATCACTTTGCTCTCTAGATAGCAAAGTCACAATATGTGTAAAACATTATTATTAAGCACTACTAACTAAGGAATATAATATGTTTATACTTACAAAATAATCGTCGTTGACTTGAATCATAGGCGCATTCACACAAGCCCCTAGACATTCAACCTGCAATTCAAAAAACCATTTAAAGACTTTTTAATTTTTTATAGTTTTTACCTAATTAGTATTAACTCACTGGGTCAGTCATATACTCTTGGTTACATGAATAGACAAACTCTCATTTATCTCATTTAACTTACAAATTCACAAGCAAAACTTATCTATGAAAACTAACAACACTGTGCAAAGTAAGGCATATACAACAGCGACCGGCCTTCAAGTGTTATAATAAGTTTATAATAATAAGTTTATTTATTTTGTTTTTGGGTACCTGTGCGCACGCGCGTCGCAAAACGTTTGTGATTACGGGTGATAGAAGGTTAATACAAAACAGAAACATTAAACAAGCTCATGAGGCCAAAAAAATTGGAAGAAAAAACATGAAATACTAACCTCAAAACCTATAGCTGTCAAATTATTACTCAAGCAGCCAGACCCTATGCATCTCAAAAGAAAGTGATTGTTGGTAGGGGCCGAGGCCTCCAAAACCAAGACAAAGTCACTACTGTATTATGCTGCACTGATTATAGTCGACTCAACTGATAGCAGTTAGAAAGAAAACAAAAAAAAAATAACCTCAGAAACTGAGAACTTTCCGCAGGGGCTGTTTCCTCCAACCTCACAGCCAGTGGCCTCCTTGATGGCGTTGAGTACAGCATCGGAACCTCTTAGCCAGCAAGGAGTGGTGGTGCAAACTTGCACATGATATTTGCCAATGGGTCGTCTGAAATTAAAAGAAATACATTTTTATAACTATGTATTTCCTCTCTAAATCATATCCATCATCATCAGCCTGCAGACGTCCAATGCTGGACATAGGCCTCCTACAATGACTATTGTCGTTTGGGGGGATTTGCCTTAAGTCACCATGCTTGACAGATGAATTGCACCACAATAGGTTTTATTTTTTACCTAGGCAAATGCTGTTGCCTGTTTCCTGATATTCCCTTAGTCCTGGACACCCACAGAATGGGCTTATTCTAAATCCGGAAACCACACAGACAAATCAATTTCAAGTTCCCTAAAATTAATTATCATAATTATTATTATCGTCAATAGACTTTTACAAAAGGCGATGTCATAGCTTGTACTGGTTGCTACAAAAATCAAAAGGCAATCACATTTGGACAGGTATTTAAAAATCCCAATGGATTTTTTTTTAACATTAGACATCACATACATTCCTCTGATCCCAAAGTAAGTAGGTAGGGTAAGCACTGGTGTTATGGGTAACAGAACAACAAAGGTACCACAAATATATCCCCACTTAAATACAAATATAAACACCCAGATCACACAAATGTTTATCCCGGGTGGGGATTGAAACCAAAACCCTTGGTTCAGAAGGCAAGAGTCACTACCAATTGAACCACCAAGCCAGTCATTGGTCTATTTTTTTTATGATAAGAGGGGGCAAACGGGCCTGAAGGTCACCTGATGGTAAGTGCTCACTTCAGCCCATAGACACCACAATACCAGGGGAGTCAACAGTTGTGTTGCCATCCCTTGAGAAATTGATAGGCTCGCTTTTTGAAGGTCCCTAAGTCATATCTACTCAGAAAAATTGCTGATTCCAAAGACCAGTTGCATGAGGCAGAAAATTGCATGCAAAACTCATTATACATGCAAGTATTTACCTGATAAACATAGTGTAGAAGGTAGCCACCTCATAGACTCTCATACGAGGCAGGTTCAAGACTTCAGCCACCTTGTGCATAGCGGAGATGGGTAGCCAACCGCCATTCTGGCGCTGGGCGAGGTCGAGTAAAGGAATCATTGCTCCTCTTTTGTGACCTTCGGGATAAATTGCTAGGAGTGCATCTACCCTCTGAAAATAATGGTATGAGAATTAATTGTCATGTTAATTTTGTACGATGCTTCAAATTAATAGCGACTACTCTGAAAGCATTTTGATGACCACAGTAATTTGGTTAATTCAAATTGTCTTGAGAGTAGGTGTTCTGGGAGACGCCCCAGTCATTATCTGGTCCACACAGTTCAGGGGAAAGCATTAGTTTGAGACCAGGGGTTGGTGTGAACTTACTGGAGCAATTTCCTTATAAGCCCAAGATCCAAAATTGGCAAATGAACTTAAGTTTTAGTAGTTTAGTTTTTATTTTATTATTTAATATAATGTGCCATAGATGACGCATTTATCAAAATGTTCACTTAATTCTTGAGAAGAACCCGTGTTCAGATCCACTGATAAATCATTCAACTATCAAACAGAATGGACTACACACAAGCAAACCAAATCCAAATAACCGAATAATTCAAACTCTAAAAAGAAATTTACATTCCATTCCATTCCTTTATCAAAATTGTTTGTTAATCAAAACAAATGAAGGTTAAAAATTACCTTTTGGTTCTGTGGGGTGAATTCGAATGGTATGTTCGGGTTATCTTCAGGGGTGTCTCTGTGCACAAAGAGGCTGTCATGTTGCAGGGTCGAGCTGGTCTGGAGAGCCCTGGACGATGCACGCCACTGAAAACAAACACATTTCGAGTTGGTCAAGATACAGAACCGACTGTCAAACGAATATTATATAACGCGTTTGTTTACAACTTAAAACGTTTTGAGAGATCAAAAAAATATTTATTACACGCACCAAACCCTGAACTCCAGTCTTGAGGCTGGACAACATGTTGGCTAAATTATTTTTTGAAAATACACTAAAAGTTTTATTGCGAAACCCTGTTCGCGAACAAGTAGATTTGGAGCCGATCTGTTGCTAACTTCAGCATCCGTGATGACATATGACAGCGACAGCTACATTTTTGAACGAAAATCATTTGTGTGTGTGCGAACATCAAAAATAAAATAATATTAGACTGTATTGTTCTACACTAGTATAAAGTTAAATTCAAATTACTTTCACAATAAAGTATTAAAATTATATTTCTATAGGTAACTATCAGATGTGAACGTAGTGACATTTGTTTCCGAACTATTTGTGACTAACTTTAAGTCTAATAATTTCATGGAGGGAATTTTAATCTAAATATATAAAACTCAAAGGTGACTGACTGACTGACTGACTGACTGACTGACTGACATAGTGATCTATCAACGCACAGCCCAAACTACTGGACCGATCGTGTTGAAATTTGGCATACAGGTAGATGTTATGGCGTAGGCACTCGCTAAGAAAGGATTTTGATCAATTCTACCCCCAAGGGGATAAAATAGGGGATGAAAGTTTGTATAAAAATTTGTCGATTTTAAGCCGATTGGGCTATGACTTTGCAAGTATAAAGCTAATACGTAGGCATTCGCTAAAAAAGGGTTCTGATCATTTCTACTCCCAAGGGGATAAAAAAGGGTTCTGATCATTTCTACTCCCAAGGGGATAAAATAGGGAATGAAATTTTGTATGAAACTTTGTCAATTTTAAACCGTTCGGGCTGAGACTTGCATTCATAAAGTTACTATAACGTAGGTATCGCTATAAAAGAGTTTTGATAATTTCTGTTTCCAAGGGGATAAAATAGGGGATGAAAGTTTGTATTCATGAAACTTTATCAAGTTTAAACCAATCGGGCTGAGACTTTGCATGCTTAAAGATACTATGAGGTAGGCATCCGCTAAAAAAGGGTTTTGATCATTCCTACCCCCAAGGGGATAAAATAGGGGATGAAAGTATGTATGAAATTTTGTCAATTTTAAACAGTTCGTGCTAAGACTTTGCATTCATAAAGCTATATGACGTAGGTCATGTCATTATTGCTAAGAAAGCGTTTCGATAAATTCCACCCCGAAAAAGACAAAACTTCAAATATTTACCTAAATGAACCCTTTACGGGATTCAATAGGAAAAAACTTGAAATAAACTCACAGCCCAAAACTACTGATTTCTTTCAATAAATGGCCTTACTGGTAAAATTAAATCTAAATAGACTGACTTACTGACTGACATTTATATGCCTAAACGGCTAAACGTAGGTACTAGAAATGTAGAAGAGACGTAGCTTAGATACCGTAGAGGTGCACTAAGAAAGGCATTTCCGAATTCCCACGGGAACGGGAATTAGCTGGAAAATCCTTTTGTATGAAAATCTAAAACGTTTCAAGCGTCTAGCTTGAAATTTGGCATGTCCTTTGGCATTGTCCGATATTGCAAAATTCCCACGGGAACGGTAGTTAGCGGGCAAAACTTTTGTATGTAAAGATCTAAACCGCGTAAGATAGATGATTAAAATTTGGCATGCAGGTACCCTAATGAATGTAAAGCTTACTTGCAACGCGATATTGCAAAATTCCTACGGGAACGGGAGTTATTGGGAAAAAACTTTTGTATGCAAAAATCTAAACACGCGGACGAAGTCGCGGGCAAAAGCTAGTTTAAAATAAAGTGTTTATTGTATAGTGTATGTAACATTCGTAATTCGTATTTCGGCATAAATTAAAATAATTTTTACTAAGTCTAAGTATTACCTATAAATTAAAACTAGAATTTTTTAAATACTTAGGTGTAAATTATTGTTTTATCTCCCTTAAATCTAGCTCTCGATCTCGTAATTAATCTGTACATAATTGGCATCTACTGTTTTAATACAGCAAGGGTGTAGCTATGGGTGTAGCTGACTAGTTTCATCCTTTACTTTTGAGATGACTTTCAAAATGCTAATAAAATTTATTTCTAAAATAATTTAAATTAGATAGTTTTTTATTAATTAATTTATATAATTTAATGAATAGTTTTCAAAGAAATTATAATTTATTTTAGGGGTCTTTGCTCTTTTGGCAAGTAATAGTACCTATCCACACATAGTACCTACCAGCGTAATCCATAATTGTGCCGCATTTATGATTTATTAGCAGCCATAATGTTAATATAATATCATTGTTCTAGTTTCCAAAACACAGATGAATGAGCCATTTACATTACCTAGTTGGTTTAAAATGTCTGAATGAGGGGTTTATTTGTGAAAAGAAATCTGCTAGATGAGCAGCAAGTCCAATTACATCATGATTGGTCCATTATGATACGGCACTGACATTAACATAGTAACTGACCAATCACATGATAGCCGAACCACAGGTTACTTAACGCCATTTAGGCTTCCTTCAGATTGACGTTTAACCGCCATCAAACCGCCGTCAAACCGCTACCCCTGTTCACACTACGAACGCGGCGGGGCGCGGCGTTCAAACTGCGGTTTGGCGGTTGATCCGCATACTATCGGCGGCGGCGGCCGCGTTTTGACATCGGCGGGCTAGGGCTGCTCTATAGTCAAATTGTGAATATCGATGAAAGTAGAAGACAAATGCCCATCGCGAATCTTACATATGCAAAGTAAGCGTATCTGCACTACGTAGTGTCACTAGGAAAATAACTTAGTGCCGACGTAAGTTCTTTAGTGTAGGTACTCTCGTAATTAATGGTTCACAATTGGTGGGCAGCAATACTATCCATATTTTGGGTAAAATTTTCAACTACTAAATATTTTTAGCTAGAAGATATACTCTACCACAAGTCAATGTCGCAAAATTTCATATTCATTAATTCTAAAGAGGTTTGCTCTTGTCGGGTGAGCAATATCCACCACTCCCTGAACTCCGCCAGTGCCTTCAAATCCCATTACATAAAACAGTACTCGAAGGTAATATAGAATAGGAAAGAAAGGATGAGAGAGGCCACGACGACCATTACACAACAGCTAAGGAGAAAGTTATTCAACTATTTCCTAAGTGATAATAATGGCCCGTTTGCACTATAAAAAAATTACCTTTCTTTACTCTTTGTCGAAATATTTTCTCAAGAAACTATCCATTTTCATTTAAAATTATTTTACTTTTCAGCTTATTATATTTAGATATTATCGAAACTTTAATAGCACTATACCTCCATCACTAGCTAGTGACATTTCTTCTTCTGTTTTATAGAACGTAACTTTACACGGTTAAGACAAAATATGAAACAAATTTATTTGAATTTATAAATTATGGTGGAAAATATAAGTACACAATGAGGCCACACTAATTATTTAGAAATGGTTATTAAACTATGGATACATTTTTAGTTAGCATTTTTCTATACCAAAAATCAAACATTATTTTCTATGAAATACGAAATAATGGAAATCTGAACATGATTAATTCATGAATACTTATACGGTACTTATGTGGTATCCATATTCAAACTGTGTTTCTTATTACACATCTTTTATTGTGTTCTCATAAACTTATTTGTTAGCGAAAATCCCCAATTGAACCGGTATCGACCCTGTGAGATTTGTTTGTGTGCGTGTCGACGATAGCACCGACGACATGACTGATGTGTGCTTCTCTAATTGAAAGTACCAGGAGTGCATATCACATAGGAAGTTTAAATTATTCAATTTCTAAACAAGAAGCATTGTAATATTTGATAAGAATTTCTGTAAGTACCTATTGTGGGAACGAAAACTCCCATTAGATCTACCGTAAAAACAGTAGTAGAACAACATAATACAACATAATTTTAGTATGAAGTAAGTAAATACAATAATTCTTTATTTTCGCAACGCGCTTCAAAAATGGTTACGTTCTGTTAGTAGATACGTAATTGTTTTATTTTTAGTGTTGTTACAATTTAATCGTTACGTAATGGATCATAATGATTAATCGATATGTAAATAGTACAAATTGTAATCAGCATTGGACACCAGAAAGTTAAACGATCACTAGGAATCGTTTATAATTTGCTGTTCGCTTTAGACAATTGTGACAACTGTATTAAATGTGAGTTGATGTGAGTGAATTAAATGAAATATATTTCTTAAATGAAGATGTTATTATAGATAAAAATACGATAATATTATCAAAACTTAACTTTTGTAATAATATTTGAAGTTTGTAGTCATCAATAAACTTCGCATTTGCAATCAATTTAGTACTCATGGCTCTCAAATAAGTTAAATTGTACTTCTTCTTAAGGTGACCAGAAAGTAATATAAAACAGTAAACAGTCGTGTATCCTATTCCCAAAAACAGAGTAACTAAAGTCACACATAAATTATCTTTAAAGCGATTATCGATGTTTAGATTGTAAATCATTTGGTACTTGAATCGATTTATTCTCACTAAAGAATCAACAATTACCTATAGCCGACCATCGATCTACAACACTACCAGCTGCCGAACCGCAAAACCGCGACCGCTAGTGTGAACACCTCGGCCGTTTTGCGGTTGATCGGCGGTCGATTTGCGGTCGCCGTCGGGCGGATCAACCGCTAGTGTGAACGAAAATAAACGCTAGTATGAACAGGCGCTTAACGGGCTTTTAATTTTTAAACACCCTGATTGAACTGAGTAGCTATTGTCTTTTTTATGTAATAGCACAGAATAAGACAATCCCAATGACAATAGCCATTTGAGGAGGCCTATGACCGGTAGTTGACGTTTGTAGGCTGATAATAGCGGCTTTCTCTAATGTGTGTGTGCCAAAGAAACTGATTTCTTTCATTCTTTCTTTCTCTAACCAAATCAATAACAGTCTGTTACCGCTGCCATGCTGGTTCACAAGAGTCTACATCGACTGGTCACTTGGCGGGCGTTTGGTTTTTTTTTTATGCAAGAGGCGGCAGACGAGCAAATGTGATGCCTGATGGTAAGCAGTCGGCACCGCTATGGACACCCAAATACTGAAAAATAAATCCACATATAGGTAACATACATTCCGACGAGACTCATACCCAACTCATACTGCCTTTGAGCCACAGAATCCAGCACCAGCGCCCATAATTTCGAAACTAACGTTTCGTAATAAAAAAGTAACGGCCTTTTTAGTTTCCTAGCAAAACGCAACACAGCCTATAAAAGGCATTGTCTGCCACTGCCATGTGCCTATATTCCGTATGAAAAAAGTAAAACGAAAGCAAAATGAGTGAATAGACACAGGCCGATCGGCAAAACAACGACGTGGTTGCCATGGCAACTGCCGCACTCTTTCTGCACCTAAAATGTTTGACTACCTACGTATAGATCCGTTTGGTACGTCCGTGCAATAATGGGACGGGTTGATTGATGTTGTGCAGCATACCTGAGTGATATTACATATTCAAAATCTAGTTTGGCTGAAATATTTTTTTCTGATCATTTCATCAACAGCTCATAAACCACTGTGGGGACATTATTATGAGCTGCCCCTCTGGGCGCGAGCCTTCCTTATACTACGGCTATAAGACCATATAAATTTCTTTTTTCTATAACTGCCTAAGGTTGTCTGGAAGGGATCGCATTGAGACCGCCAAAATTGTATATTATTGTATATGTTATGCCTAGTTCTAAGTCAATTGTTATATGTATGCGTAATAAAGAATATATATCTACCTATACCGGTCAAATAATATACCTAAACGTGTCGTAGGTACGAATTGTTGACGATCCCGATCTTATTGGCAAATCGGCGACGTTAGACGTGAGAAGACGCTTTGGGCTTTGGCTCACTGGAAGTGGCATATGGCTGTGCCCCTGGCATTGCTGATGTCCACGGGTCGGGGTTACTGTTTAACATCAGACATGCCACTTGCAAGTCTCCAATAAAAAAAATGATTTATGCCCCCACCACTTACTTAATCACCTATTTAAGAATCCAAGCAATTGGATACCGCAAATTTTAGATTAATCGTGCCTACCTATTGTACGTCCCTTTATCATCAGGCCTTAACAATTCGGTATCAGGCAACTGATCTTAACTGTAACTGGTGCACCCGATTTATCGGAGATCGAACACCGATCGCAAGCAGCAATATGCCTTTCTAAGAACCCAGATACGTTGGCGTTCCGTAGGCAAAAGGTACTACGATGCTGATAAAGTGAGAACCTTGGAATTTAAGCTGAAGTTCACTCTTGGACCCAGGTTTCAAAGCTACAGGACAAAGTTAGCATTTATGTATGCTTTCCAATATATGGGGACTTATCTTTTCCCGACCTACCTTGGCCTTACTACGAACGTATTCAGGAGTTCAGGTATTCTATATTATTAGGTCCATTTATAGTTCTGTAGGCATCATCATCAGCCCACATCAGTCCACTGCTGGATATAGGCCTCTCCCAATGCTCGCTACTTCGATCGGTCCGGTTCTGTAGGCATGTTCAGTAAGAAATTATACTTTTCAATGTTGCAGCAAAGGTCGATTTTTCAGACATGACGTTCGTCAAGTCTTCTAAGGTAGGTAACAGATATTTTAGTTTTTGACACACTTTTGTTAGCAATTTTGTTAATAAACATTGCAAAAAATTGGACGTTGACATTAACATCTGCATTTTAATGATGAAAATCTAATATGATCTAAAAATATAATAAACCAAGTCCCATTTATCCATCCTGTGTTTTCACTGGCCCACCTCCATATTTCCCCTTCACAATACAGATAGGTAGAGCTTTTTACAATAGGTACCCCGGAATCTACTCGGGTTTGGTCTCTTTTGTCTGATAAAGATGGACAACATGTCTTAGTAAACAGGATTTTGCTTAGATGGTAATCTGTCAGCAAATCAAATGTCAAGCAAATTTATTACCTAGTCCTTAGAATATTTGAAAATCGGAATCTGCCTCCGACAGCCGGCTCACGCTTGCCCATTTTTTCTCATTGTCGTGCAATAGGCGTCGGACACCGTCAATGAGAATTTAATTCCTTATCAATGGTGCCACCGGCCCGTCCCGTTAACTAATTTCTGTACCAATAGGTGTACGCGTTTTCGCGCCACCGTAACAAATTCTTCGTTTTGGCGGCCATTTTTATTTTGTAACGAAAAAAGTTGAGTTTGGTATAGGTTTGCCATAAGTGCGCGGACACACCGGGACATTTCAAGAAAAAGTAGAGGTAGAAAAAAGGAACTTTTATAACAACAATAGGTAACTTTTTGTTATGACAGAGGGGGCAAATGAGCCTGAAGGGCAACTGATCGTAAATAGGTTGGTAATCACTTGAGCCCATAGACACCACAATACCAGAGGGTCATACAGATGCGTTGCCGGTCCTACAGAAATTTGTAGACTCGCTTTATGAAGGTAGAAAGTTATTTGAAAGGTTTTTAGTCCTTACCTAAACACAAAACTTCTTTTAACACGCCCATTTAATGCTAGCGACTTGGAGAGTGTCAGCGCTTATGTCGACCTACCCGCGTACGATTAGCCTCGCTAGTTAGAACGCGTTATTGTACCTACATAATTATACCTACTATTTACTAAGATCATCATCCGCAGCCCAACGCAGTCCACAGCTGGACATAGCCCTCTCCAGTTGTTCGCCATTCTGCTTAAACATTTGGAGGCTGTACTCATAATCGCCACTCTGGGCAGGCGTTGCTCCCCATCAACGGCCTGGGTATTTAGCTACGCCTTCAATTGTGGCTGGTTATACCGCCACCAGTCGGTTGCTAGAGCCAATTTGCTCATTAGCCGGGACACTATGATTCAAATCGGGACATGTACCAGCTTACCTGGACGTATGGCTACCCTAGTTTAGTAGCGGTCAAATGTTTACCAATCTTATCCTAAGATGGTTTAGTGTTTTTGTGTGTTCAGTACTAATCTATTTCTTTCTCTGCCAGAATCACTGATTAGTAAAAAAATGTGGCATCTTGTTACTGAAAAAGGTGTGACATTTTGTGGAATATCAAGCGAAGCGTGGATAAAAGTGACGTCACCTATTAGTAAACAAAGATGAAGCCGTTATTGTCATTATGTAGTAGATCCAATATAAATAGACCAGTGTTTTCAAGCGGGTATATCCTACCAGCACAAGCTGAAGCGCTGAAATCTCACAAGTAATCGATAGTTATTTTCGTGATTTGTATCCTTCTCCGTCACGGCACGGTACTCTAAGTCTCGTACTTAGATAGATAGATATTCTTTATTGCACAAAATACACAATTAGTACAGAAAAGGTGATACAGACATGTTGTGGTACAATCTAGGCGGTATTATCGCTAGTAATCGATCTCTTCCAGACAACCTTCAGGTAGAGGAAGTGTAGATTTCTGAAGAGAGGGGCAACGTCGTACAAACTGTTTCAATAAATATTATTGCTATATATAAACAATAATTATAGTATATAATATTATATGAATAAACACATCATATTTTACTTCTAAGAACTCTACCTAAAGCTAAAAGTAAACAATTTTGTTTGTATAGATTTTTTTGCGGCATTTTAACTACTTACCTGATTGTTGTTACCGTGAATAAATTCCATTCAAGATGTTGATAACAGACGCAAAAAACATATTTGATCTAAGTATCCTTTATTACACTTAATGACTGCGATATAATATGCGTCCGTCATTTGAAATTGAGTAGGTAGAGCTAACTAGGTGATGTGTTAATAATAAGGACTCTACTTTCTAGCAGAAGTGGGTTATCAAAACGCAATTTGTTGTAAAGATTTTAGGTTAGGTTATTTAGGTTGTAGGTAATCTACGCTGCTATTATTTTTTACGGTTTATGATTTTTCATAAAAAGCGAAATTCTGTATTCGAAATTTGAATAAAAATCTAAGACATTAAACATAGCGTCGCCGTAGAGCGAAAAGTCACTAAGTAGGTCATGACGTGTTTTGAGTTATGGCGGTTTAAAGTTTTATAAAACAAAAAAAAATATAACTTAATTTTAGTAAAAGATAATTCTAATTTCATTGCTATATATCTTAAAGAATAGATAGGCAAATAAGATTGTAATATCACTTTCAATTAATTATATTTAATTACTGAGATAATGACAAAAAAACTGAGTTAGTGACTATTTCACTCATGTTTGGATCATATCGAGAGTCATTAAGTCGACTTAGTTAGTTTTCGCTTTCATGTTTTGTACCGAACCAGTAATTCTAAAAGTAGTTAAGTCACTTTAGGTAATTTTTAGTATGGATTGGGTCCAAAATTATGATTTGATTTGTAAAAGAGAGAAATAACCAACTCGACTTAGGTACAGATTTGCTTTGTTAGATCATAAAAAAAGTGTTAAGTAAAATTGGTTAGTTTTCGACTGCCAATGAGTAGTGCAAACGTAAAGTTAATGTGTTTTCTCTCTCTGTAAAACAAAAACTATGGCGCGTACAGAAATGTCAAAAAGAAGAATTTGTGCAGAAAAATTTGGGGAATCTGGTTAGGTATTTAACTCCATTTTGGCCATATGTCGACTTAGTGACTTTTCGCTCTACGGCGACGTTAGTGTATTTGTTATGGCTATAACTACCTATCCACGTTCTGTTCTAGCATTTAAGAAAACAATACTTATTTGTGTAGTCTCTATTTTGTTTAAACTTTTTGACGTTTTTTTCAGTTACCCTTAATGAACCTTGTCGATCTATAGAATGTTTCTTTAACTTTCCATAATGCTAAAGGATGGCGATTATAAAAACAGTTAAAGCAAACGAATCTGCAGGCGGGAACGAGAAAATAACACATAAGGCTGTGTAACGAATATTCCTTTGCACGTCTCTTATGCGAAAACCTTGCTTACATGGTGACCGATACAATCCGTTTCTAAGAACGTCTGTAGGTCGAATTTTTAGCGTCTCTTGTGAAATACATAAAAATGTCGAGACCTAACTTATATGTCTACCATTCCTGCCATGGCAACAGCATAAATTAAGACAATCAGTTGTTCAATCCGATGTCATGAATGAGCCTTACTAAAGAGATGGGGAGGGAATAAAGCTTTTGTAGCCGTTTCGTAGAATGTTTGAATTGTTTAAACCTGTAATCGAACGAAATTCTGCTGTCTATTGAGTTAGGGATGAAGTAAGATATCAACAGCGTTTTATAAGTATTTTCTGTATTGTTTTGTTAATATCTACGTACTAGGTAATATTAATGATATTGTATTGGCCTATTGCGAAAGTTCAGAATAGCGCAGCGAGCTATGGTACAAGCTATGCCCGGCATTTATTCTACGGGATCAGATCAGGATTGAGAAGATCCGTAGACTAACCAAAGTCACGATCATAGACCAGAGGATTAGCAGACTGAAGTGGCAGTGGGCAGGGCACATAGTGAGACGACCGGATGGCCGTTGGGGCCGAAAAGTTTTGGACTGGAGAACTTTCGACAGAAAACGCGGCGTGGGACGCCCTCCAGCGATGGGGACGGACGATATAATAAAAGTAGGAGGATAAGCGCAGGCTTGCAGATGCGGGCAGCATGCAACAACGGCAGTTGTGGAAGTCTTTGGAGGAGGCCTAAGTCCTGCACTGGATCTCCTACGGCTGAATATGATGACTAACTTTGTATCTTAACTAAGCCTAATGTTGAGTAAAATACTCAAATTAAAAAGAGTAGGAATGGAAGTTGTAGGCTTTATTTTTCAATTGCCACTTAAAATTTAATAGGCTAATAAAATATAGGTTGTTTTTTTAACGACAGAACGTTTTTCAAGTCAGTTCTTTACCAAACAGGCTAGGCTATGCACAGCATACTGTGCCACTATAAAAAAAGTCCGCCAAAAGAATCTTTTTAATTTTTTAAAAGGCCGCGTGTGCACGTCTGACGAGGCAATGATATTTAGACCACTTCCCGGATTGCGCACTGTACAATCAACCGCAACGTAACCAATTACTTAAAAGCATTTATAATTGCACACACACACACACATACAACAATAAATGACGTAACAATTTGATATATCAGAGCGGGCGGTTATTTATTTCATCTCGAGTTCCCATTGAATAACCTCATACGTTCTTTCACACGCGATAAGCGCATTTGAACAGATGGACAGACGTACAGAGCACTCGTTATAGTAAGTAGCAGCAAATTACAGGTCCCTACACTTTGGTAATTGATTTTTATTACAGTAATGCAGGTAATGCCGATTCGGGAAGGTGTTTGGCTGGCGGCCATTTTGTGTAGTTACTATGCGGGAACATAGATGGCGTTGACAGTTTTAATGGTTTTAAAATTGATAAGGCTCGTTTTACTTTGACTTTTAATAACATACCTAATCTTTATTTATGTAATTCTAAAAGCGAGTATGACTCGCCCGTGAAATGTTCCGTAGCTGCTTTAATATTTAAAGGTACATTATTTTTAGATTTAACATTTTTTTAAGGGTTTTGCCATCATCATCATCATCAGCCTATTACAGTCCACTGCTGGACATAGGCCTCTCCAGTTGTTCGCCACTTAGAGCAAACATCTGGAGGATATACCCATAATCGCCACGCTGGGCAGGCGGGTTGGCGATCGCAGGGCGTAGCTTCGTGCTCCGGTGACGCTGCTGCCCGTCACCGGTCTTTAGTAGGTATTTAGCTACGCCTTCAATTGTGATGGTTATACCGCCACCAGTCGGTTGCCAGCGCCTCGTTTGCTATTCGGCAGGATGCACCACGGGCAGGTGAGGTTGGCTTGGAGCGAAAAGATGATAGGCTGCTCCCTTACATCCCTTTTTGCCATATGGCTACGGAACACTAAAAACGTAGCCATCTTAAACATCATCATCATCAACATCTTAAACAAATAGTATTTATAAAAGAGGTAGGGCCTATGCCCTTCACACGAATTGAGCCGCCCGTCCGGGAAAGGACCACCACCCTATAGAATACCTAGGTTAGGGTTGGGCCGGCGTGGCGGTACCAACCGACAGGTAACTGACCAGTTACTTGCCCATTGTCACAGCGGCTTGCGCTTCTCTTTCGCGGGCATAGGGAACCCATTACGTCGGGCTACTATTAAAATAAAGTACAAAACAGTGACCCTAGTCGTTCCTCGGCCCTAGAAAGCCCCATTCTGCTCGTCTTACCGCGGTGTCCAGTTTTTCCTTTTCGCTCCAGTCTCGGCACCAATTTAACACTTGTCGGTCTCGCGTGGCGTTCGGTACACTGCCGCTGTATTTAACTGGTCTGTGCAACAAATAACAATAAAAGGTAGGGAGTACATCATCATCAGCCTTTCGCAGACCACTGCTGGACATGGCCTCTCCAATTGTTCGCCACTTTGGTCGATCTTGGGCTTTCAGCTCTTGGTAGCCATCTTGCTCAAATTATCACTCCATCGTCAGTAGATAGACACTTACTAATATCTACATAAGTAGTTTTACTTTCGCTTTTATGTTCAAGTCATTCGCTTATTACTTAGTCTCTTCTGAGCTGATAGGCTTATGAAGAATTAACGAAAACAAAGATAATTTTGGCTATCATCGTAAAAGGTTTTAAGATAGTAGTATGTAAGTGGGATGTAAGGGAGCGACCTAACATTCTTTCGCTCCAAGCCAAACTCACCTGTTCGTGGGGCATCTTCAATAAACGAGGCGCTGGTAAGCGAGTGGTGGCGGTATAACCATCACAATTTAAAGCGTAGCTAATTAGCACAGGCCGATGACGGGCAGCGACGTCACCGTAGCGAGAAGCCCTGCGATCGCCAGCCTGCCTGCTCGGCGCCGTGGCGATTATGGGTATATTCTCCAGATGTTTGCCCTAAGTGGCGAATAAATGGAGAGGCCTATGTCCAGAAGTGGATTGAAATAGGCTGATGATGATGATGATGTAAGTGAAGATTGACCACTATGTCAGAAAATATTATCGAAAAAGTTATTGCAAGTCTAATTAAAACCTACTTTCAGTGAAGTGAGTACCTCTACGATGCCAATACACCCCAGCACGACTAGATGACAAATCGTATATTTTTTGCCTCCAAGAATGCCGCCAACAAAAACCACCGTGTAATGACAATCAGATCTGTCCACCGTTAGCGGGCGTCGCGCACCCATTGTGCGGGTTCGATTCCCGGGCAAAAAGATAGCAAATACGTGAGCAATTATGGCGAGCCATTGAAAGTTGACGAAATTAATTTTATTTTGTCGAGTTATTGGAGACTGCACTGGAAACGATTGGTTTTTTTTTTGGATAGTAGCATCTATATTATATAAGGATGTAGACGCCGAAAACGTATTTGTTTCCAGTGTTGGCCCGGAGAAAGCGATTTGGTTCTACGTTTCGATCAAAAGATAGGTACAGTTACATATTATGGTACCTTTCAGCTGCGACTTTTTCGGATTGATATGACTTTGGGACCTTCATAAAGCGAGCATAAGTACTTACACATTTCTCAAGGGCACCTGTGATTCCTCTGGTCGCAACACAAGAGGAGTCACAGGTGTGTTTATGGGCTGAATTGCCCCCTGTCGCCTGATGGAAAGTAACGCCTTAAGTCGAAGCGGCAACGGACTACATCATCATCATCATCATATCCTTTTCCATCACCAATTTAAATTATAACAATAAAAATCACATAACATCATCCCATACCTACATTGCTCCGATCCCAAAGTAAGTAGCTTATGCACTTGTGCTATGGGTATCGGAACAACGAAGGCACCACAAATAAATACTTAAATACAAATATAAAACACCCAGACACCGAACAAACACAAATGTTTTGAATGTAATATATGTATGTTCATTACTTGTATATTTGTGGATATAATTATTTAAAGCAGTTGTTAGAATTCCTATTACCGCACCACAATACATTATAGATTTCTGGCTCTCCCAATGGTTGACTGGTAGATAATGCCACACGGCATTAAGTCCGCCATTTGTACGACTTACGACATAAGATTTAATAAATAAATAAATGTTCATCACACGTATGTTTGTCCCGAGTGGGAATCGAACCCACGACTATTGGTTAGGCACTACATTAATTACTGTGCCAATCACCGTCTTACTGCCATTTCCTCCATTGTGGTTACGATGATCAGGTTGCGTAACAAAAAGCGTAAACAACATACCACAACTGGACAGTCGTACGCGCATCCCGTAATTGTTTCAGAGCAACAAAACTGAGCGGCCGGCCAGGGCTGCCAGGTGGCGAAAAGGTAGGGGTCCAGCCCCTTAGTATAACTTTTTTTTAACCCAAGACATGCCACGCTGGCCCACGGGGGCGAGTCGCGAGTACGCAAGCAGACTGCGCTGGTGGTGGCGTGGTGTAATAAAATAAGTAAATAAAATGAATTTATTTCAGACTATTGTCCATATATAATGTCCGTAATGGTTCTCGCTTCCAATCCAACTGCATTTTCCGCCGGTGCAACAAAAAAAGGGTGGGTTGCCGGACCTTGAGAAATTTGTAGGCTCACTTTTTGAAGGTCGAGCATGATTAGAAAAAGACAAAGCATAGTTTCCTGATTGAAATTTTGTGAATATTGACTTATGGAAACCGGGATCCCGTGGGGGTCGTACAAGACGACTAAGGGATATGGTCATGATATCAGGAAATGGTCAGCAGCGTTTACGTGGGTACAAATAGACCTTATTGCGGTTCCCAGCTTTAATAGTTTTGTTATTACCGACTTTTATAACTGGGATATTCGTTATGTATAGGTAATAGGTATTATCTGTTTAAAAATGTATCTAAATATGGTTATTGGATCTCTAGTAACGAAAGTATAAGCTTCGGCTTAGTATGGGACTGATTATTATTTTTGATTATTTTATTACTTAGTTTATTTATCAGATTTGTCATAAAAAAAATGACAAACTGCCGTTGAAGATCAGTTAATTAACCCCCAAACATCCTTTAATCTGATAACCCTGGCTCCTGCTCCCGCTCATGAATGAGCCGGCCAAACAGTCGGGAAAACGATAAAAACGACGCTCCATATTCGAGAAATGATTAAAAAAGAAACAAGGAAATAAAAGAAAAAGACGAAGACAACCGTTCGCGGCACGTACCGTCTCTCTTTAAAAAGAAAACTATTCCACCGGAGCGTGAATGAAAAACGCTGAGCGCCCGCCTAACCGTAATCTTGTGATTATTATTTCTTATTTTTCGACTCGTACCCGACTTTTTTTTATTATTATTTAGTCTTATTATACGCTTTTATTTTTCACTTTTTCACCGCATGAGTTGTCGTATGTAGGTCGGGGATGTTTTTTTGATTTTTCGACGGCAAGGTCGGCCGTTTACTGGTGTGACCGAAGTTGTAACTTGTGGTTTGGTGCAGTGAACTTGCGTTGGGGATGTTCTATCGTCTAGATTTGTGTTTAGGGACTATATTGTTAGTGTTTTTTTGGGTCCATTATTGGGTGATTGGTACGACACCGGCGTAACTACACCATTCGAAGCCCGTGGCAAATCGTCGTACTGGGCGTATATTAAGTTAAGATTCCGCAGCAAATTTCCAAAACGAATGTCAAATTCTAATTATTTGTACCTATTTCATTTTGATTTGAATGAACGGCGAATATAAAGTAGCGTTTATTTTTATAGAAGTATTTTTTTGGAACTGGACTTTATCACGCGGGTAGAGTTAACGCGGATAATTCGCCAATGTCAAGTGTTTAGAGACACACGTGAAAATCGAATCTTTTTCTCGAATTAAATAAACAGACAGATGTATGTTTGAGCCACGTTTGAGCTTAGGAAAAATACAATGGGACTAGTAGGTAATTGAAGTCAAAAGTCCTTTATATGCAAATACACCATGAACAGTATCATTTCATGTTACAAAATAAGAGGATGTATTTATAGATGACCAAAAAATTAACTTAGCTAATGTACATTACAGTTCATCTCGGTGGTTGGCGATCCTCCACTGCACGCTTTATGAGGAACTTCTTGCCTCATGCATCGGTTTTGTGGAACCAACTTTCTGCAACAGTCTTTCCGAACACATGTTCGGAAGTTGTAGCTACGACTTGGGAGCCTTCAAGAAACGAGCATACTCCTATTTAAAAGGCCGGCAGCGACCCCAGAACCTAATAAGAGTTGCGGGTGTCCACGGGCGGTATCGACTGCTTACCATCACGCATCACATTTGCTAGTCTGCCGCCTCTTGTATAAGAAAAAAGATCAAATTCATTTCTTACGAGTATGTTAAACATGTTACCAATAGCCTCGGTCAGTTCACTGCAGAATGTATACTTACCTCTTTTAATTCTTTCCACTTTTTTCTACTCTGCGCTTCCTCCATCCACCAAATGCTAGCAGTTCTAGAACTTTTATAATCATCAACATATCGTAGATACCATGTACTGCTATTTTTTTATCCACGACAAATGTGTTTAGGTAATTTATATTTAATAAATAATAATAAATAACCCAAGACATGCCACGCTGGGCCACACAGCGCCATCTAGCCTCAAACTAAGCCGAAGCTTGTACTATGGGTATTAGACAACTGATAAACATACTTAGATACATTTTTTTTAAATAAATACATATTATGAATAGAAAACACCCAGAGCAATACAAACAGACATGTTCATGGACACAAATGTTTGTAATGTGTGGGGATCAAACCCACGACCCTTGGCTCAGAAAGCAGAGGTCACTACTAATTGAGCCACCGAGACCTGGCATTGCAGAGTGTAGGAACGGCAGTCACCGTTTAACATGCTCGCCTGCCTTCTCAGGGCCCAGGGGCACAGCTAAATCGTTGCCTACCGAAAGGAAAGGACTCTCTTTAGGCCACGTTTGAAGAAGACAAGTCGCAGCGATATATGATAGGTGAGTACATATGTGAGACTCACGCCCGTACTCAAGACGGGAAAACGGCCGCCTAAAAATGATAGAAAGTCATTTCATCATCATCATCAGCCTATTGCAGTCCACTGCAGGACATGGGCCTCTCCAGTTATTCGCCACCTAGGGCAAACTTCTGGAGGATATACCCATAATCGACACGCTGGGCAGGCGGGTTGGCGATGCCCGGCGGATGGTCGGTGCGGAGGCACCTTCATCCGCCATCCCATCCCATCGGGCCTCGTCTATGTCGGACGGGAGCGGACTGGCCCTCCGGGCCGCTCCCGTCGCTCCCCCCTAAGAGGGGGGGTTTGTCTGGCCCGCCTAGGGCAGCACTAGTGGTGTTGCGGCAGTTCTAGACCATTCCGGGCCCCGTGACACCACCCTAAAAGTGCTAGACGGAGGGGCCGGGGTTTTTAGTGGGTATTCCTTGCCTCCTACCATCCCGAGGCAGGGTGCCGCTCTTCCGTTTTGAGAGCGGCGTGAGTCCCACATACCCCGTCGTTCCCCCGAACGGCGGGAATGCGCAAAAGCATTTTCCCCGGCTTAAAAAAAAAAAAAAAAAAAAAAAAAAAAATAAAAAAAAAAAATGGGTTGGCGATCGCAGGGCGTAGCTTCTTGCTCCGGTGACGCTGCTGCCCGTCATCGGCCTTTGGTATTTAGCTACGCCTTCTATCGTGATGGTTCTACCGCCACCGGTCGGTTTGCCAGAGCCTCGTTTGTAGTTCGGCAGGATGCACCACGGGCAGGTGAGGATGGCTTGTAGCGAAAAGGTGATAGGTCGCTCCCTTACATCCCATTTACAGAAAGTCATTTATCTAGATTTAAAACCCAATCACCTATAAGCATAACCTAGTGGGGTACCAAGAGACAGAGGGGTAGACAATATTGTAGTAACCTTGCGAAAAAAATTATACTACCTACCTACTTATTTACGACTTATTTTAGCATGACACATGTTTTGGTACTGTCCCTTTCATGAGTGTTTCTGCACAAGGTCAATGTTTCGTCGTTTTGTATGAGCGATTGCTCTGGTAATTATAGTAGGACGGTGCAATGACCTGCAGACGTATTTGAACTAACACTTAGTTTGTCGTTGAGTCAGTTAATATTAGTTGCAGTTTTTTTTTCGTCTGTTAGGATGCGTTTTTGCTTACCTCTATGTGGAGCGAGCAATTACTTTCTAATTCAATTGAACATGTCATTTAGATAACGAAATTTATCGGCGGCTGTTTAAGTGACTTAGCGCTCGCGCATCATCTAGTAAACATCTGTGCCGGTCTGCTCCGTAAATATATTTTTCAAATAGTCGTAAAAAATTAGCTATCGGAATCGAAAGTAGTATATTCTTAAAGCCTATGTACTGGGCTATCAAGTGGTGCAATTAGATTTTTGTATCGTATTCTAATATTAAAATTAGAAGCAAATACATTCCTAAAAATTGTATTCGGCCGTTACGAAACTGACCTACGACAACTCGCGGCGCGCTCGCTGCTGTGAATCACCGTCATCGCTCGTCGCGGCGCCCGGCGCGGCCGCTGCCTACTGCTACCTACAAGCTGTGTGAATCATCGGCGTCGCGCTCGCTAGCGATCACTCCGGTCGGCGCCTAGTGTGGTGCGTATATTTGCCTACCATACCTACCTATAACTGCGGACAGCAACGATGGCACCTAGGAAGGTACCGTGTGCGGGATGCCGCGGGGAAGTAAGTGAGGACGGCCCATTTATGAAATGCGTAAAGTGCAAGCAGATTTACGACATTATTTGTGCCAATTTAACTACCGATATGTTTAATACCTTATCGGTGGAATTTAAGAAGTCTTGGGTCTGTGTGGAATGTCGCAGTAGACAACCAAAGGGAGATAACTCCAGCACCCCGGTGCGCCAACACTTTATACAAGACGTAAATACTACAACAACCAGCCACTCCCTGGACATTCCTATGCAGAGTCCCAATAATGTGACAATGCGCAGGCCGCGATTGCCACAAGCTGCTGTTGATAAGCCAGAAGAAAATACTTTACTACTAAATAATCTGAAGGATAGCATTGTCCAAGAAATGAAAACCCTACAGGTAGATTTTGAAGCGCAGCTTGTCAGTAAAATAAATAAGTTAATCAATGAGCAATTTTTGACATTTAAATCTAAATTTATGGATAAAATTAATATAATTACAAATAAGGTTTTCCAATTAGAAGAATTATACAAGTCAAAGATAAATATTGGCTTCCAAGCTGCGCCAACATCTCAAATACTGACGCCCACCCCCCCTGCTGCTGCGCATGCAACCTGCGACAACAACTTAACGTCGGGAGGGAGTTCTTCACAACTGAAACCGCGACCAAATGTCAAGTCTCACAGGATCGATATAGACTCATCTGCGTCTAGTACAAGCAAAGTGTCACTGGGGGCTCCTATTCCTAAAGACTACACCCAAAAGCTCAAACAGGCTAAACCTTCGGCATCGATATCGATATCTGCCATAAACGGCCAAGACTGTGCGGTCACTGATGAGGGAGACTGGGAAGTGGTAAGGCGTAAACGGTCCCGAACCTCATTGCCCGAGGTACTAAGAGGTACCGCGGCGCCTGGCACTTCGATATTGCAAGCAGCTGAGAGGCGAAAGTACCTACACCTATATTACGTGCAGGAAGGCACAACAGTCGAGCAAGTTCGTGAACATTTGAGTTCTATATGCGGCAGTGACGAATGCACGGTTGAAAAGCTGAAATCACGTGGACACTATGCGTCATTTAAGCTAGGAGTTGCATTGAAGCATGCCGAGAATGTAATGTCATCTGAGAGCTGGACAACAGGCATATGTGTCAAGCCATGGCGGCAGAACTTTCGTTCTAAAAACAAGAACAGCCAAGCTCCGACCGCGATTCGATGAAATCAATCTATGTTATCAAAATGTTCGTGGCTTGAGGACGAAGACTCATACATTCCTTAATAATGTAACGCAGAGTGAATACGATATAATAGCCGTAACAGAGACCTTTCTTACGAGCTCAGTGTCAGATAGTGAACTTTTTCCACCGTGCTACCATGTCGTGCGTAAGGACAGGTCAGGTGACTGTGGATGGGGAGGAGTTCTTTTGGCGTTTCGCGGTTGTTATAGTGTGAAAGTAGTTACGGATATTGTTGGTTTGACCGATGACAAAGAATTATTATTCGCTATAGTTACATATAAGAAAATGAAAATTCTATGCTGTGTTGTATATCTGCCCCCTAGTTATAAGGACGAGAAATACTTGAATGTTTTGACATGTATAGAAAATGCTATTTGCGCTTATCCTGACATAAATGTTTTAATCCTAGGTGACTTTAATTTAAACTCATGCAGTTCTAATGTAAAAACTAATTTTGATTTTTTCTGTGACTTTTGTTCGTTAAAACAATACAATAATGTTTTAAATGATCACGGCGGTATATTGGATCTGGTGCTGGGTAATTTTGAACCCGATCAGGTAAATGTATCATGTGGTGAGGATCCTCTAGTACAAATTGACCTGTACCACCCTATGCTTGACATAATAATAAGACTTCCACATGTTGAAGTATCGTCAAATCCATCCCTTTTACAGCCCGAGACTACTCGCTCGGAAACCAATCCAGATTGGAATTGGCGCAAAGCAGATTATGAGGGTTTATATGCGACATTACTGGAATTGGACTGGTCCGACTTGGCAGCAAGGACCGACGTTAACAGTGCTGTCCAGTGGTTCTACAGTGAGCTATATGAGTCTATAAAACTTCACGTACCCTTGAAAAAGCGATCAACACGTAATCAGCGATACATTTATCCAAAATGGTACAATGCTGAAATTATTCGTAATTTAAAATATAAACACTTCCATCATAAGAGGTTTAAGAAAGAGGGGAAGGAGTTCAATAAGGCCATGTTTATATACTATAGAGAGATAAGTAAAAAGATGATTAATTACGAATACAAGAAACATTTAAAATCATTAGAAAAACAAATTATAGAAGATCCGGTTCAATTCTGGAACTATGTTAAAGAGAAGAAAAAAGACAGACGGAATGTAGATACATATGAATATGAATGTACCGAGGTGACGGGACAAGCGGCAGCTGACGCTTTTGCCAAATACTTTGCCTCTGTATTTCACGTAAAGAAACCGATGTTAAATCCAGACATAGCCGCACAAGCTGCACATAGTCACAAAGATTCGTCCTCGGTCTCTATAGTAGAAGTTGATGAGATCGATTTGAAAAGGGCAGTGAGGCGTCTCAAGCCCAGATCATCCAGTGGACCAGACGGTATACCTGTTTTTCTGGCCAAGGACTGTATGTCTGCTTTAAGTACGCCCTTACTTTACCTATTTAATCTTTGTCTGGCTCAGTCCACATATCCGGAGGTCTGGAAACTGTCGAGGGTCACTCCCATTCCTAAGAATGATGCGGGTTCGAATGTAACTTCCTTCAGACCTATTGCAGTCTTGTCCGTATTCGCTAAGATCTTTGAGGCAATACTAAGTGATCGTATCAACAACCAAATCGGTCACAAGCTACACAACAGTCAGCATGGGTTTCGTAGTGCCCGCTCCACCGTCACCAATTTGGTTGCGCATGTTGACTATATATGCTCTCAGATGGATAAGCGGAAACAGGTTGATGCGACCTATTTTGACTTTAAAAAAGCATTCGACTTGGTGGACAATGACATACTTATAGAAAAATTAGCGATTATTGGATTTACGCCACAGCTTTTGAAATTTTTTGCATGCTATCTAAGTAATCGTCGACAATTTGTGCGGTTGAATGGATATAATTCCGAAGACTACTTCACGAGGTCAGGAGTAAGTCAGGGTAGTACCTTGGGGCCGCTGCTTTTCGTCATATTTATTAACGATTTGCCAGAGGTCGTCCTGACTTCGGAGTGTCTCTTATACGCGGATGATTTGAAGTTAACATTGGGTATTCAAACCGAAGCTGATGCGGCGAAATTGCAAATGGATATTGATGCCGTATCTATGTGGAGTCAGGAAAACCGCCTCCCATTCAATAACCTGAAATGTAAAACGATTACATTTTCACGGAAAGCGCAGCCCTTGATGATTAATTATAATTTATTAGACGCCCCTTTGGATAGAGTTAATGACATTCGTGATTTAGGTTTAATATTAGATAGTAGGTTGGACTTTCATATGTATATTACCAACATGTGTAAGTCAGGGCACAAAATGCTGGGCTTCGTCATGAGAACAGCATCACAATTTGGGAACATTGAAGTTGCAAAAGTATTGTACAATGCATACGTGCGCAGTAAGCTAGAGTATGGAGCAGTCGTCTGGAATCCTCACGAGGAGAAATATAGTCTTATTATAGAAAAAATCCAAAGGAAATTTGCTCGTTGGATATATAAAATGCGTTATGGCTACTATCCATATTTATATCCTTCCTTATTCGTCGCTGGGATGGTGGACATGGAAACGCTGAAACTCAGAAGAGCCATGTTTCAAATCGCGCAATATCTGTTAATCATCTATAATAAGATCGATAGCCCCCAAATATTGGAGCAGGTTCACATCCTGGTTCCAGGGAACATACCTCGCGACACGCTCGGGCAGGTGGCGCCGCGCCGCCGCCCGCGCCTGCTGGCGGCGCCGGCCGCGCGCACGGAGCGCGGGCGCCACGCGCCTACCGCCCGCGCACTCCGCGCTATTGGGGACATACTTGCTCAGCACCATGATCTCGACCTATTTGCCGATGGACTAGGGCATTTACTTATTAAATTCCGCGCAATTTTAAATGACTAATTAATGTTGACATTCTATTTAATTTTATTACATATTATATTAATCTAAGATGACATACCACTTTATAATAATGT
Source organism: Conogethes punctiferalis (assembly GCA_031163375.1). Classification (NCBI taxonomy): domain Eukaryota; kingdom Metazoa; phylum Arthropoda; class Insecta; order Lepidoptera; family Crambidae; genus Conogethes; species Conogethes punctiferalis. The sequence continues at coordinate 14,716,223 of CM062089.1, read as the reverse complement.
TTTGACTGATATAATTTCTGTATATTTATTAATTTGGGAGGCTCATCATATAATGTAATTGTGTTATTTTTATTTTAATCTTGTAAGCGTTTTGGATATTTATCTGTTAGCTTGTAAGAGACTCTGAATAAATGAATTATGAATTATGAATTAAGGCTTTGGTGTTGGAATGTCAATCTAATTGTTAATTAAATAGAGTGCAAGTTAACTGCCTTATTGGACTTTTGGGAGAAATGGAACACACGCCCACAATTTTATTTGGAATCTGGCAAAACGTCTGTCGTCCAAAATCGTTTTAGTTCGTCGACAGATTATATTTATTTCGCTACTTTTTAAAATACTGCTTTCGTGTGGATAATTGATTGGTGTACATAGTTTTTTTTTCTTTCCGACGCGAAAGAAAGGTGTTATATTTTTTAAGTGTCGATCTGCGTCATCTTAAATGGAATGATTGAATCTTGAACCGTTGGAAGCAAGGATCGTGGTTCACACCCACTAGAAAACTTTCATGTGATGAACCTTAATTGTGTTTTTTTTTGTATCTAAGTGTTTATATTTATTTCCATTTATTCATTATTAAATTGAAATTACGTTATATTACATTTCAATACTCCAAATGACATTCATTTTCAGAACCTATTAGTCAATCTCAAGGCTTGGTAAAGAAGGAAATGATATTTTAATAAAGCTTTACATCTACATAATGGGTGAAGTGTAGGTATATTCGTAAATATAGTAAGTTCCAGATAACAAAAGGAATTGAAATCATACATAGATACTCTTCATTGCATACCAATGAATTAACTTAGAACTGTAGTTCTAATTATAGGCAAACTACAACGTCATCATCATCATCATCAGCCTATCGCAGTCCACTGCTGGACATAGGCCTCTCCAGTTGTTCGCCACCTAGGGCAAACTTTTGGAGGATATACCCATAATCGCCACGCTGGGCAGGCGGGTTGGCGATCGCAGGGCGTAGCTTCTTGCTCCGGTGACGCTGCTGCCCGTCATCGGCCTGTGGTATTTAGCTACACCTTCTATCGTGATGGTTTTACCGCCACCAGTCGATTTGCCAGAGCCTCGTTTGTTGTCCGGCAGGATGCACCACGGGCAGGTGAGGTTGACTTGGAGCGAAAAGGTGATAGGTCGCTCCCTTACATCCCATTTAGGCGGTTTTATTGCTATGAGCGATTCCTTTCAGATAACCGTTGCGTAGGGAATAGTAAGATAGAAAGGGAAATGAATCGACTAGATAGCTATAACGTATATGAATGTTACTTAAAACTTCTACTTTTCCATTTGTCATCAAGGATCTATAGCAATTATGTTATGTACCTTTCAATTCCTAAAGGCGGAGATTTTATATTGAAGGTATGCAATTTAAATCGTAATAGTACTGTACAAGTCCTGTGAAGTAATTCTAAGGGTTAGGATTGGGCCGGCGTGGCGGTGGCAACTGACAGGTAACTGACCAATTACTTGCCCGATGTCACAGCGACTCGGGCTTCTCTTTCGCTTTATCAGGCGTAGGGAAGCTATTATATGTCGAGCTACTATATAATAAAAGTGTAATATATAATGACCTTTAAGCTCGATCGCCCCCTCTGTCATAAAAAACATGGGTAGTTTAGTAGCCCTTTTTTAATAATAAGGGAGCTAAAGCTCCATGACAAAACGATATTCTCAAGAGCAAAGCCATGTATCATGCAGCTAGTATCTACTTAATGATGGTTTTTTCGTCGTACACAAAAAAGATTAAAAACTCAATGAAGACATGCCACACAGCGCCATCTAGTCCCAAACTAAGCCTCAACTTGTCCTATGGGCACTAGACAACTGATAAACGTACTTGGATATTTTTTTGTAAATATCCTGACAAAATCAAACAAATATGTTAATATTGCACAAAATTATAAAATATTTTTTAGGGGGAATGAACCTGCGACCACTGTATTAGAAGCAGCGTTCTCTACCATTGAACCAAACTGGTCCATAAAGAGCCACATAGCTACTCAGACCAGTCATCAAATTAAAACCCATATATGCAATACATTAGAGTTCTTTTAGCAAAAAACCATCAGCAAAATCATAAACTAGCAGCTTTACTCATAGCAGTTTATTATCACAATGATCTTCGAGCAACCTTCGTTCGAAAATTTAGGTAGACGTTGTTACATACAAACATACAAGCATAGGACTCGCCACCGGCTTCTCGGCTCATTTAGTCATCGTTCCGAGTAAAAAGTAAAAATAGATTCGTCGGGAGTCTGCGTCTTATACTCAAGGCCAAATCCTGGAGGCTGGCAGAGACGGCTATACTGAAACAGCAGACGTAAAAACGGGACGGGTTAAGCTGGTGTCTTCGTCCTTTAAAAAGGGAAAGTGCTAGTTAAACCACTGGTGAGAGTGAGATGAAAAAATGTCCGAAGGGCAGAACGGGAGGGAAGATGATTTTGAGGATGTGTGCGAGAGGGAGGGCAGACGGGAACCGGTTAATTTTAAGGATTCGAGACCGTGGTCTGAGGCTGGTTGGACTATAGATGATTTTCTTTATGATTATGTATTGGTTTAGTATAATCATTTGGGTGTATAATGAACACAACACTCGGATTGAGCTATTGTGTGCCAGATGATTTTTAATGGTAGCTGGGTAATTAGGACATAAAAAATAAAAATCACAATAATTATCTTGACATAAGCTTTAACACTTTTGGCAATGTCTTTTTTGTAAGCACGTTAATTTTTGCCCCATTGGAGGAAAAGATAGCATCCTGCGCTTGCGCATGTTTATTCCAAATTGCAGATATTTGGATCTAATGCATAGTAAATTTATGTAATACTTTTGTTTTTCTCTACATCGTACATTCAATCGAAGATTGAGCTCAATTAGTATAAAGAAAATAGAAAAAAAAAATTGTGTCGAAAGGGAGGGTAACATTTGCTTTAATTTTGAACAGGCTGTAATACCAATCACATGATAAGATATAAAATGTTACAGTCATATTGATTTTGGAGCTACGTTTCAGAACACAGATTTTCTATCACTAGGGGAAACCCAGTTAGTAGTAGGTCAAGAACCAGTTTGTTGATTATTTTAAGGCGAAAATGATATGATATACTTCGTCATCACATACTGAATCTTTTATGAATTTGGCTTGCTACTAACTAACGCTTTCGGATCTTCTGCGCTCGAAGCTAAAAAGCTCACACAGTAAGCAACCATAATATGCCAACTATTTTACAGTAAGCAACCATAATATGCTAACTATTTTACAGTAAGCGATTCAAACACATGCAAACATGACAAAAAGACGCATATTTGTACTTAGCCTCGTAAGGTCCAACGTCTTCATTTGCTCCAAATCGTATGAAGACAATGTTTTATCATACAATAGGATTTTTTTTTAACAATATTGTGTTTAGAAGTCTGGCTTAAGTATGAAACTCTTGCTAGATTCCGATTTCCCCGATAGATGGCTACTGACAAGTAGCTCACCAGTTACTTGCCCGTCACAGCGACTTGGCCTTCTCTTTCGCTTTCCATCGGACGTAGAGAAGCCATTATGTCAAGCTTCCATAAAAAAAGCCTTCCAAAAGCAGGTTCTATCTCCCTTTATCCACTGGGTAGTCTCGCCAAGTCCTGTGGAGGCTCATATCACGAGCAGCAGTGGATCAGTCGCGAGGGCAACACCGCGCTGATTCGCGGCAACGGGTCAACTTGCCCCAAGGTCAGGGGTAGGCGCACGGCAGTACTGTGGAGTGGATGTGTACCAACAATTTTTGAATTTTAGGCTTTGGTTCATAAGAATCAAACATTTTATTGCTAAGCTGGTGTTAAACTTTACTAAAAGTAACACTCATAATGTCACGAATGCTGGGATAGGTTCGTAGGAATCAGAAACTCCTAACGATCTTTGAAGGCCTATCATCATCATCATCAGCCTATTACAGTCCACTGCTGGACATAGACCTCTCCAGTTGTTCGCCACTTAGAGCAAACATCTGGAGGATATACCCATAATCGCCACGCTGGGCAGGCGGGTTGGCGATCGCAGGGCGTAGATTCTTGCTCCGGTGACGCTGCTGCCCGTCACCGGTCTTTAGTATTTAGCTACGCCTTCAATTGTGTTGGTTATACCGCCACCAGTCGGTTGCCAGCGCCTCGTTTGTTATTCGGCAGGATGCACCACGGGCAGGTGAGGCTTCGAGCGAAAAGATGATAGGCCGCTACCTTACATCCCGTAGAAGGCCTATCGCATTCTCATTTTGCAAAATGAATTTGTTATGATTTCTCAAATAAGACCGATTGTAATGATTCTTTCTGGAAGTTATCAAATAACATGGAAAATTAAACATTTCTACCCTATTAGACCAGCAGCGTCTACTACAGACCCCTTTATGTCATCTTTCTGGAGGGGAAGATTATTAAAGTAGCTAAGTCTTGATAACAAATGAGGGTACACGAGGAAATGGCGCCCTTTTCCGATTCGTAGGGATGGAACTATATCGCGCCTCATCACGATTGAGTGGGTGGTAGGCGCGAGACGAGGCCCAAGGAAATTCAGGGCCTCTGTCTTCTCTAGAGTCACTTCAAGACCTAAGGCGCGGACTGACCACTGCCCCAGCCCCCTCCGAGGCGCGCTATATGACCTCGACGTGGGTCTTTCCCTTGGCCGTCACCAGGGTTAACGAGTTACGTCGACGTCAGCCGAGAGACGGCCGCGGAGGACCCAGTCGTAACCGTTATTCCACAGCGGGCCAAGAACCGAACCCTGTGGAATACTGCACGATATGGCGTGGGTTTCCACGCCAGTGAACCGTGACCTACCCCAACGCCGCTGCTGGTTGTATATCCTCATTGTACTCCGTTCTTCCATCGACACTTGTGGTCTCCTACCGGTCGACAGCCATTGCTTACCCATGCAAAAGACAGAATCCTTCCCGGCGACTCCACAGTGCATCGCGGCTCCTGTCCCCGAGTCAACATTTACCAATAAGTATTTGTGTCCACACTCACACACGCGTTCTCATCTCGCGGGATTTGTCTGTGTGCGTGTGTTGTACACGCTGCACAAGAATGCAACGCGCTGTTGACACAGCCAACTTCGATATTCCTTTATTTATTGCTATAAAAACTCATTCAGAACCCTTCACTCAAAACTCAACCGTAGCACACAAACAACAGAGTGGAATTTCTGAAGACGCTTAGCCATCTTGCGACCTTCTTTTGTTCACCAAAAGAAGATACCCGGTAAACGAATTTAGATTATAGGGTGAGCACCAAAGGTGGACATTCCCTTCCATCGCGACGGTTGTTTATGCCTAAGCGGGTTTAGTTCGTAAAAGGTATATTTAAATAAGGATTTATGCGTTGTGTCTGGCGTTTGGCAAGATTCGTGGATAAAGGATGGTGGCTGGATTAAAAACGCGATTCGCGATTGCGTTTAGGACAACAATGGGATCGTGGGCTGTCGCCGTGTTAGTGGGATATTTTGGCGGATTTGGGGACACTTAGGGATTTTTTTTTGTAATTTTGGGTAAACTAAGGAGTTATTTGGTAAAATTCCCCCTGTCCCGTTTTACGATGGTAAACCGGGACAGGGGGAATTTTACCTTTGATCGATCCTGGGCTTCTTTTCTTCTTTGATCCGCCAGCGCTTACGCAAATCGTCACTCCATCTGCCCTGGGTCCTACACTACGTTTGCCGATACACAGAACAGACTCGTTTGGCCCAACGGTTATCGGTTCTGCGGCTGAAGTGGCCAGCCCACTGCTGCTTCAGCTTGCTAATCCGATTTGTGTGCAGTTTCCAAAAGCTTGTACGAAGCTATGGAACACCTTACCGGAGTCAAACGCGAGAGTGAATCGGTTATATGCCTTATTCGTTGGCTCTAAAGTGGTCGCTACCCATTTTCTTATAAAAAAAAGTTTAAGGTTCGGAAATATGCTTATTGCTATCATGATTTAAAATCAATAAAAGCGATTGTATATGTGTAACGAGTACCTACTTAGTTTATACTTTTGTATTTGTGTGCCTTGGGCTTTTCATTTTTTTTTATAGTAGCTCGACATAATGGCTTCCCTACGCCTGATGGAAAGCCAAAGAGAAGCCCAAGTCGCTGTGACAACTGGCAAGCAGCTGGTTAGTTACCTGTCAGATGCCACTGCCATGCCGGCCCAACCCTAACCCCCCACGAGCTCCGGAGACCCTACTCACCAGCAGAAACACGACCCGAAGGTCATTTGGCTGCGGTATTCTATAGGGTGGAGGTCCTTCCCCGGACGGGCAGCTCAATACGAGCGAAGATTCGCTATGCCCTACCTCTCTTAAATATATTATCAAATCGGTGGTTTATCCTTACTTTACATGTATATGTACCTATTAATTACTAAAAATAAATGTAAAAGTAACATTTTTAAAATTCATAAAGGGTTTGGGCTTAGCCACCGTTGACAATAGAGTTTACCCAGAAAATACAGATTCACTCTGTCTGTCGGCTTTCACGCCAAAATTGCTAAACCGATTTAATTTAAATTTGGTATACAGATAATCCAGAACCTGAGAAAGAACATAATATGCTACTTTTTAATACTATATAAGGGTAATTCCTGCGAACGACGATGCAAGCACAGCCTGTAAATATATTTCTTAATGCCCCAAAGTGTCGAATTACTTCACAGACAAAGATGGATTTAGGCACCAGTCTTGCATAAAAGGACAAGCCTTGTATGCCATAGGATATCTACATTGGCAGACAGCCAAGTTCAAAGACTAGATCTCCAGAGAAATAGCGATTTGTGTAAAAATACACAGCTCGAGTCGTCACCCTTCTACGTAACGCATCTTGTACGAATGCAGACTAATTCGTTAACGTAATCCAAAAGGGCCTAATGTCTTGATTAAACATTTTAAGCTAATGTAGATAGATAGATAGATATTCTTTATTGCACGAAAATTAAAGGTCTTATCGCTGGGAGCGATCTCTTCCAGACAACCTTCAGGTAGAGTACAATTGCTAAAGAAAAGGGGAAGGCAGTGCAAACTGTTACAAGTAAGAAGATGAAGATGTAACTGCTTTTTGGTATAGAAGTCGGAACTCATATCATCATCATCATTATCATCAACCTGAAAACGTCCACTCTTGGACATAGGCCTCACCCAATGACAATCGCCAATGAGGGTTTTCTGAAAACCAAATGGACCCACATGAGAGACAGGTCCAGCTATCATGTGATAGGTCCGTTGCAATGTAAATGTCAGTACCATGTCAAAGTGAACCAATCACCTAACAGTTGGACCTCCTTTTATGTGTCGCCATCTGGTGTTTTTTTTTAGAAAACCCTTATTGGCGGGATTTCAGCATGGCAGTGGCAACTGACAGGTAACTAACCAGTTACTTGCCAGTTGTCACAGCGGCTTGGACTTCTCTTTCGCTTTCCATCAGGCGTAGGGAAGCCATCATGTCGAGCTATTATAAAAAAAAATTGCCTTAGTCACCATGCTTGGAAAGCGGGTTGGTGACCACAGTAGGTCTTTGTACCCCCGAGGCCCGTTTCCTGATATTCCCTTATTCGTGTTCTTCCACACCCTTGGAAAGAAATGGGGTAATTTGCATTATTTACCATCACCGCAAACCGCAACTGCAAAAATAACTATTAGGGGCAACTTTTAAACCCGGATCTGATAATATGTTCGAAATGATATATGTTAGCCTTGACAATAAATTCTTAATCAAAACAATGTACGTTCTACAAAGTCGTGTGTTTCTAGTAAATATAAGTTAATTATTGTTTTCGATGTCTGCCATTCACCGTGTACTTTTGCAGGTATTAAGTATAATGTATTATAAAAACCCGGCCAAGCGTGAGTTGGTCTCACGCACCGAGGATTCCGTAGGTACAATTTTTAGTTTTGTGATGGAACGACGAATTAACTTATCTGTATACTTTTCCCTACATGTTTTCCTTTTATTTTTGAATCTCTAAAGCACCAAATAAGGCACTTTTCGTGTTTTTATTAAACGATATTGAAAGAAATTGCTTTCAGCGACCATATTGCCTACATTTATTTCAATATTTTATTTTGCTTGTTATAAAATACCTATCTATCTGTCACTTTATCGACTTGGCATATACACAAATACCTATACCTATCCTGTAAAGTTTCGTCTTTCTAGCACTGACCGAAGGCAAGCCGGACCAACACTTGCCAGTCATAGAATACACAAATCGTCACTCAACAAGACTTGAGGGTGTCCTGTACTACGTTTGCGAAGAATCGGTATCAAATCGAGAACTCCTTACCTAAGGAACCCTAATAAAAATAAAAGCAATATGAGGCTTACTGCAAAGCGGACGGACAAACAGTCAGGTTCGCAGGCATGTGGACTAGCCTGTTGTTATGTACAGTGGCATTGTTGCAGTCATCAAGCTGAATTACTACTTTTGTCGAAACGTCTAGTCTCTATTTTATTTATTCGGAACAACGAATAGGTTTACATTGTGTGTTAATAAATATAATACGTATAAACTAGTCATGTTTTAGACAAATGAACCTACCTATAACCACGTACACTGCTGGACTTAAACCTCCCTTAAAGAATAATTGTCTCCATTCTGGATTTAGAGTAGGACACACGACAATATACATTTATTTGTTGACTGGCACCGACTCCAAAAATAAGTGATAATTGTAATATTTAATAATTATAGTTATACACATAATATGTATTAAGGATAGAATTACTTACGTTATTTATCGCTTTTTAGTTTTGGTCGTTTGTGTTTTTTTGAAGTCGGTTTAATTTTTTTAAAAAAATAATTGAACAATCTAAAAGACGGACCAATTACATTTTTTACGGAAACATGCCTATTGTCATTGCGGGGAGGTAAGTATATGTCCAGCAATGAACTTTTGCAGGTGGATGATCATGATGAGTTGGGGAAGGAAATACAAATAATACAACATGTACATTACAATTGGGATGTAAGGCAGCAGCGACACCTTCATCATCATCATCAGCTTATTACAGTCCACTGTTGGACATAGGCCTCTCCAGTTGTTCGCCACTTAGGACAAACGTCTGGAGGATAAACCTATAATCGCCACGCTGGGCAGGCGGGTTGGCGATCGTCAGCGACACCTTAGCAACTATAGTTCATTCGCGTTAAGAAAATAGTGACACTATAAATTATAATTTCTAGCGTTTTAATTGGCTAGGGGGTGTGGCTAACGCTAGAAATTATAATTTCTAGCGTTTTAATTGGCTAGGGGGTGTGGCTAACGCTAAAAATTATAATTTCTAGCGTTTTAATTGGCTAGGGGGTGTGGCTTGGCCGGCAGTCGGTGATGAGTCACTATTTTCTTAACGCGAATGAACTATAGTTACGCACGAGCATGGTCTAGATTAGGGGCAGCGCAGACGACAGACTATCCGTGACGTACTTTTTTGCAATTATATGCAGTAACGCACACGACGCGCAAAAATCTGTCGCGGATATTTCCCAGACTCAACGCACACGACGCACATCTTCGAATATTCTGTCGGTAGACCTAGACGCTCTTTTTAAATGTCTTAGACGCAGACTCTATCGCACAAAAAGTGTGCCATCTGCGCTGCACCATAAGGATAAAGTTTCCAGCCCTAAGTGGCGCGCAAGGAGTGGCATATGTCCAGCTGTAGACCGCTATAGGCCGATAATAGTAATGATTACATTATGTTTTGATATCAGAACATTGTCTAAACTCGTTACTTGTCTGCTACACATTAATTTATACAGTTTACCTCCTGATATTTAACCGTACATCCCAGCGCAGTTAATAGGGCATTGTAGCCGACACGTTTCTTTGTTCGTGTCGATCTATTTATGTCTTGTACTTAGGTCTTTTCCGAACACCTGGTATGATGAACTCCTACGTGGAGGCATTGAGGCAACACATCTGGGACTCGACCCATATGGGGCTTGAAAGGCCTATCCATCTGGGCATTCTTAATCGACCTCTAATATATTCTTGCCCTATCTTTTTTCGTGATGCAAGAGACTTCTTGAGATTGGTAAGGTTCACCCGTCTGGCTGGCGACCACCGATCCACAAGAGAGGTGATATCCTCGATAGGAGTATACAATAATGCATGCCACTCTGATCTACATAGCGCCATCTAGTTCTAAATGAAGCTTGTACTATGGGTACCTACCAGACAACTGATAAACTTAGATTTTTGTAAATAAATACCTACATATATACATAAAGAGATGATCATGCACACCTAAGTGTGTGCGCAATGCAGGGATTAAACCTGCGACGAATGTAGGTATCAGAGGCAGCGTTCTTACCACTGACCCAAACTGGTCGTCAAAATATTATGTGTAAGGGCTCTACCAGTCTTACACTGTATGTATAAGAGCTACCACTCTTAACACTGTACAATATACATTTGTTTTATTACAAGTCAGTTTCGCCTATTGATACCAATTGTTAACCAACAACCAAATAAACCAACTGCCTATCGGTCCGAAACGAAATCGAAAGTACGATCGAAAACTATCGAGAAACCAAAAAACACTTTCATTAAACCTTTCCCATCGCGTTTGCTTCAAAGTTTTGTGAAAAACTTTTGATTGTACAGAAGGGGCGGTATAAAGCAAGTGGAATGATCAATGTAGAGCGTTGTGGCAAGAAAAGACGATACTGATGCCAAAAATGCAATCAGTAAAATTTTTGTCTGTCTGTATTTCGTTATACTAGAAACAAAAACTACTGGACGGATTCTAACGAAACTTAGCACAATTATTCTTCATACTCTTGGGCAGGTTATAGTATACTTTTCATCACGCTACAATTAATAGGAGCAGAGCAGTGAAGGAAAGTGTTGGGAAAACGGGAGAAATTTGTACCTGTATGTTTCAATGCGCATCACGCGAAAACTACTGCATGGAATTGAATGCGGTTTTCACCAATATATTGCTAGAAGGCTAACTTAAAAATTTAGGTACCATTTTATGGAAGTCAGTTATTTTTGAAATCCGATATCCACGCGTGCGACGCCGCCGGCACAGCTAGAACTAAATACAATTGAAAAACTACATAATTGATCTACGTAGCAACTTTGTGCGATGTACCTAACTAAAATGATGTCCATTCTATATTAGGCAGGTAAGGAACCTTCTGCGTTTCTCTATTCCGTGCCCAAAACCTGTCAAGATAGCATCTCCACAAAAAAACATTATATTAATTTGGGATCCCACAAAAAACGAAGATAGCCACACGAACAAAAAAAACTAATGGCCACTAAAAAAAGGAGGAAGGATTGAATAGGAAAAAAGTATAAAAAGTAAAAAAAAAACTCCGGACCGAAGAAAGGGTTCGAGCTATACAGGCTGTTTGGTTATAACAATATGGAGTATTTTATTATGTAGGTACGATTGCGTTGATCCAGTAGTAACAAACAAGTCCTAAGAGTACAATTACCAGGTTTTAATCCCAGGTCAGGCAAAAAACAAAAATATATTTTATGTAAAAATAAATAAATAAATAACCCAAGACATGCCACGCTGGGCCACACAGCGCCATCTAGCACCAAACTAAGCCGAAGCTTGTACTATGGGTACTAGACAACTGATAATCGTACTTAGAATTTTCTTTTTGTAAATAAATACATATTATACATAGAAAACACCCAGACCAATACAAACGGACATGTTCATGCACACAAATGTTTGTAATGTGTGGGGATCGAACCCACGACCCTTGGTTCAGAAGGCAGGGGTCACTACCAATTGAGCCACCGAGCCAGTCCCGTTAATGTTGGGGTAAACGCATTCCAGAGTGAATACCGCTTCTCGGTAAATGTAGTGTGGGACGCTCTCAGATTAGTTGGAGCGACGATTTGCGCAAGATGGCTGGCTAGTGCTGGATGCGAGAAGCCCAGGATCGATCAAACTGCTGCCCACTGCTGGCCAATGTTTAGCTAATTTTGCTGAAGGTTTATGTAAAAGAAATGTAATACTTCGCGTTAGGGTTTCATGTCGAAGGCATCAATCTCTTTGGTCTAGAAAAAACATTTAATATTGGTGAGTTTCTATCTTTATTTAGGTAATGTTAATATACTAAAAGAATAATGCTAGACATACCATACCATGCTGTAAAATAAAAAATGTAGGTACATCTATTACCTATATCAGTAGCCCAAGCACGAACTTTTCGTTAATGCGTAACGTAAAGTAACGTAAATGTAAAAATACGCAGAAAGAAAGTCATAACAATCGCCGACTCGATACGAATACGTCGGGGATGTCACCCTTATCTGAACGTTCAGAATCCATATCAAAGAGATTTGAGATATAAACCCGAATAATTATTTATTTAATTAACGGGTGAGTTAAATCAAATTTAATAACTAAATAATGTTTATAAAAGTTTGAATTTGAAAAAAATATTATCGTAAATTTTTAAAATTCTAACATTATTTTCAAGTTTAATAGAAATGCTGTTTTTGAACGTCTCTCGTTACGTTTGACACTTTGACAGAACGTCAAACAAAATTTTGTTGGCATATTTATTGTGAAACTATTTCATAATATTGAAAATAAATAAAATCAAGGAAAGTTACTTTATTTTGAAAATCAAAAGTCGTATCCATTTGGAAAAGAATCAGATGGAAGCTGATTCCAAAGAAGTGCACTTGGCACGAGGCGAAAATTGCGTGTGGATGACTTTCAACTATCAAGATGATATGGATGAAATCTTGTTATTGCAACCAATAAACTTTACCTAAATTAAAGGAGGCGTACATTCAGCAGAGGATGGAGCGAGGTCAATAGATTGATATAAGAAATAGTTTGGAATTATTTTTGTATTATCTTTTGAATACATAAAAAATATTAAATATACTTATAAACATTTGTCTTTAACCTTCCTATACTCGCGCGTTGGTCTGTGGGACCGACGAAACACATTTTCGTAATTATTTTTATGCAGATAAATCCTAAGAAGTTGAGTTCCTTGCTAGCTGCCGGATTTGTGGCTAACTTCGTTTTAGTGCAAGCCGCGGGTTCGGGCGAAACACACGTGTTGTAGCACTCATCACCAATCGGTCCACGAGACCGATGCGAGTATAGGTGTAACTTTTTGTGTAAGTATTAATATAACTTATTTCGTGCATTTGTATGTTTTTTACGGACTTTGATTACTTTATAAAGTATATATAGTAAAATATATGTATGTATGTTGCTCTATATTATATTTTGATCAATTTTATCATTCTCTTTTAGGTTTTAATTCATACCAAAATGGACGATGGTCAAATCAGATCGTTGCTGGAAGAATTAAGGTCTAGCTCAAGCTATAAAGACAAAAATGACAGTGAGGTGGAAGATAACGTGGAGGTACAAGAAGAGTCATACGATACCGAGTAAGACGATGACAATGACGAGATATCTGAGGAAGAACAATCCCATGATTTTTACTTAGGAAAAGACGTCCCACGTGAGACAGATAGATGGCCAATGGTGATATTTTACAGCTTAATGAATGTAGCGGGTATAAATACGTTTATAATATACCTGCAGAATAACCCTAAGAAGAAAATTAGCCGTCGGGTCTTCCTTGAAGCCTTAGCATACGATCTGATCAATCCGCAACTTAGACGACGGGCTCTCATTTCATCCTTGCCGAGAAGCATAAGACTCAGGCTCACTGAAATGTGCAAATTAGATGGACCCGAGTCTGCAGCAACATCTAACAATAATAAAGTAGGTCGTTGTGGATACTACTCTTCAAAAAAAAACCGCAAGACACGTTACAACTGTGCCACCTGCAAAAAATACTTTTGTTTGGAGCATGCTGTAATCGTATGCCCTGATTGCTATGGCGAGGCTCAAAACTAAGTCAAACATAGATAAATATATTCATTAATATGTTTGTTGTTATTAATAAGAAAATTAATTTGTTTTTAAAAAGAAGTTCAGATTTTATTCAATTTTTTTTAGTACTTAAGAAAATAATCTCAAATTTTAAGACTGATTTGTGATTAACTATAAATCGGTAAAATAATCAATAAAATGTCTTTTAGTTATAATTTTTTGTTTCATTACATCCTAAACTTTAAAATAATAGTAATAGTTTATGTGTTTCTTGTTAAAAAAAATATGTTGTAGGGGTACAAACTATCGGTCTGTGACACCGTGCGCGAGTATAGGTGTTACAAAAACTGGCGCGAGTATAGGAAGGTTAATTTACAAAGCTAATAGCCACGAATGCCTACTACCGTTCCCATAGAATCCGTGAGGATTCACAGGGACTGGTAATAGATAGTCACTCGAGGAGACTTCCCCACGTTGTACCCCATCACCAACCTGCCTGCCCAGCGTGGTTATATTAGGTAAAAAGCCTATAAGGCAAATGTCCAACAGTGGACTGCGTAAGTTTATCAAATTCAGTGTATTATGTGAACATCTTGGAGAGCTTTAGCACATTCTGTTTGGTGCAGATATTGACATGGCTGTTTCGGGCAGTATCTGCATCGAATCGGGCGGGAGGAATCTACTGCGTGATACGAGTGTGGGGCGGGATGTGATACGGCTGATCACACCCTAGCCGTTTGTCCGTCCTTTAGCGGCCCACGAGCCATCTTGATCGGCTCGGTAGGGCCGAGTTTGTCTCTCCCCGCCATCGTTATGTCGATGCAACCGGGTCAGTCATCAACCTGTATTTGGCGACAAATGTACACTCGACGTATCATCCGTGGAGTAACTTCGTTCGCGTTTCAGTTCGTGGATAGCCAAAATAATCTTACAGGCCAGCATGGATGCAGGTAGTGGTTGATTTGGCAACTTGTTCGTTGCCGCAACGCTGGGGGTGATGGTGTAGTCTTATTCTAAATCCGTAATAACTTGGTCACCATACTTTTACCAGTCAATAATAGCAGCTTTAGTGTTGTTTGGCTTTTTGCGGTCGCGTCCGGCCAGATATGTACGTGTTTGGCCTGTCCGGCTTTTGTCAGGCTTTTTGTCAGAGTACGCTACTCTTATTCGTACGACGATGGGCGGACAAGCGTCCGAGCGGACAAGAAAGCAAACTGTTGGCCCACGCGGCGCGTCTGGCACACACTCCATATTCGATCTCATTCTCACTTTACATCACGTATTTATAAATACATTTTTCAACAGCTATAAAAATATTAAGTATGTTTGGCAATAAAAAAATATGTCCGGCTTTTAGTGCAAAATGTCCGGCCTTATGGTCTGGTAACCCTACCCCGGACCCACGGCGTATAGTGGTAGTCACCCCTGCCTTCTGACCTAAGGGTCATGGGTTCGACTCCCATCCGGGACCAGAATTCGTGTGATGAATATTAGTTTTTGTATACGCATATTGTATTGTATACCTTCGTTGTTCTGATGTTCATAAAACATGTGCTCAAGCTAGTTACTTTGGGATCGGAGAAATGTATGTCATATTTATTTATGAAAACAAGCATTTTGTTACACGTAACTATTTTATTTTATCGCACAGACAACCCTACTACATATACAGTAGGGAGAGGGCGACTGCTGTTTTTTCATTTACGAATATTTTTCTTGGCGCACGATATTTTTTCAGAGTGTTTTCCCAGTTGTAAGATAAACTACACTCCATCAAATGTATATTATTTTTCATTCAGGCCTGTGAACGTCTGCCGTTTTAAATTTTCAGGTTATATATAATGTGAGAGCAATTTGTAGGTAATGTATAAGGACCTTTGTGTTCAGAACGATCGATGTCTTCTCGTTATGTTGTTAATGATGTGTTTTTCGATTTTGTCTTTGTAGGAAACTGTTTAGAGACATAATGACACTCTTGTAACCAAAGGAATTTCAAATTTCTACCATCTCTCGAAAGGGTGTAATCGGAAGTTATATTTAGGATATTATATTTAACGGACGGCCCAGTGCTCCTAATGGTCATCACCTCATTTTATTCCAAGGTTTCCCTGCTCTTTGAAGCCACGGGCTGAGGTTACAATCATTGATGTGACAACTATTGATGTGATGAACATTTGTGTGTGTCTAATTAAAACAAACACAAATGTATATATAAAGTAAGGTTACATTTCGTGGTTAACATTATAATATTTGGGAGATATTTACAGTTCCTTACATTCATTGATTCCAATTTGGATAACACAAACGCTTGTTTTTTTTTTTATAAAACAGGCGTTCATGTGGACCTCACTCCACCTGATGGTGGCGCTCATGAGGTCCAAATGTTAGGTCGACAGGCATAATAGGACAAGCCACGAGTGTCGCCTTCATCCTGAAGGCCCACTGAGATGCCGTTTCACGCCCCGCCTAAAGAACCCAGGATTGTAAGAGGAAGGAAACACGTGAGCTTATGTGTTTGCGAGCGTCCGATATTATTTACTAGCTGCTGTCCGCGGCTCTGCCCGCGTGATATTCGTATAAAACATAGCCTATGTGTTAATCTGATGTACAAACTATATTCCTGTAAAGTTTCATTGAAATCCGTTCAGTAGTTTTTGCGTGAAAGTGGAACCAACATCCATCCATCTATCCAAACAAACTTTCGCGTTTATAATGTTATATAGGAATAGGATAGGATAGGATAGGAAGGATAGGATAGGATAGGATATAGGATTATAGGAAGGATAGGATAGGATAGGACAGGATAGGATTAAGTAGGAAAGGATTACAAGTATCATGGACATTGGACAACGCTAGGACAGTATACGAATACAGTAATAACGTTCACGATAGTAAACGCGTTGAAGAGAGGCGCGTGCGCGAAAATCGATTTCCACATTCACGACCATTGGAGCGAGCGATTTAAAAATTTAGAATCATCAGAATTCATCAGAAGATTATATTTCTCAAGGAACAAGGAGCTCGACAAAGCTACAGTTAGTCCGTTCGCATTATAAAGGTAGAATCGAATAGAATCGCATCAAATTTAGGAAACAGCGCTCAAAGAATAGCTGCTCTAAATTGGTATTAATTGGACTTTCTCTGTGTTTGGAGAAAGCTTTTATTTTGACAATAACAGCAGGTATAATAGGAAAAAGAATGTATTAAATAGGCACATTGCAATTTAACATTCACTTCACATACACTTTATGCCCCATCATCATCATCAGCCCATTACAGTCCACTGCTGGACAGCCTCTCTAGTTGTTCGCCACTTAGGACAAACCTCTGGAGGATATGCCCATAAGCGCCACGCTAGGCAGGCGGGTTGGCGATCGCAGGGTATAGCTTCTCGCTCCGGTGACGCTGCTGCCCGTCATCGGTCTGTGGTATTTAGCTACAATCAAAGGGGAAAAAATTTATATTACTGAAATACACACGCCTGGCTGTCAACCAGCCACCATAAAGGGAATCTTTCCGCGATACCATCTAAAGGCGAACCCCTAGGGCTTCGCGAACCCCACTTTGAGAGGTTCTGATGAATTGTTTGGTGTTCTGCCTGCAGCTGACTTTCTTCACCGCACCACAAGTGACCGATTGCAATTACATCCTCGTCATCTTGATGGTCGGTGACCCTCGACTGTACGCTTTATGAGGAACATCTTGCCTCGCGCCTCGGTTTTGTGGAATCAACTTCCTGCGACAGTCTTTCCGAACAGCTACGACTTGGGGACCTTCAAGAAACGAGCGTATTCATATTTAAAAGGCCGGCGGCGAACCCAGAACTCGATTTGAGTTGCGGATGTACATGGGCGGTATTGACTGCTTACCATCAGGCATCACATTTGCTTGTCTGCCGCCTCTTGCTTGAAAAATTAAAGAAACCCTGTTCTAGACCGGAAAGAATCAGCACGTGGTCTCCACAGACTAGACTTTCGATTGGCCCGCGTCCGGGGTCGGGTGTGTAATCGATTGTCGCGCATGCGCAGAGACGCCTGCGCGCGCGCCGCACGTCGCGTCGTCCCGCTCGATACCCGATTCGATATCAAAACGTTTTTTGGTCAATCGATTCTTTGGGGTTCTTCTTTAGAAATAAGAAATTCATCCAATCATCATCAGCCTATTGTAGTCCACTGCTGGACATAGGCCTCTCCAGCTGTTCGCCAATTAGGGTAAACATCTGGAGGATATACCCATAATCGCCACGCTGGGCAGGCGGGTTGGCGATCGGAGGGCTTAGATTCTCGCTCCGGTGACGCTGCTGCCCATCATCGGTCTGTGGTATTTGGCTACGCCTTTGATCGTGATGGTTATACCGCCACCAGTCGGTTGCCAGAGCCTCATTTGTTATTCAGCAGGATGCTCCACGGGCAGGTGAGGTTGGTTTGGAGTGAAAAGTTGATGGGCGTTCCCTTACATCCCCAATAAGAAATTGCTACTAATCTACTTGACGTTTCAACTATTTTGTCTGGGGGTGAGAACCTTTACACATCCAAGCTTCCTCTAGGGGGGAGAGCTTTCCGTTCCCCCGCTTGTTGTAGGGAAGAAAGCCCTCACCCAGTTTGTCATAGGGTTGAAAGCCTTTCGCTCCAAGCTTGCTGTAGGCGTGAGAGTCTATCGCTACAAACTTGCTTTTAGTGTGAGAGCCTCCCACTCCAAGTTTGCCCTAGGGATGTGACTATTCCGCTCCGAGCTTGCTCTAGGGGTGAGAGTCTTTGCTCCAAGTTTGCTCTTGAGGTGAAAGCCTTTCGTCCCAAGCTTGCTCTAAGGTTAAGAGCCTCCGGTTTCCGCTTGCTTTTACAGGCTTATACAGACACATCACCCTGTTTCTAATTCTGACTTTTAAACAATTTTCAACTAAGCTTCTCATGCATAAAGTCCATTATCTATTTACATTACCTGTAACATGATGATAAAAAAATAAAAAAAAGGTTAAAGAAAAAATCGCACGACTTTCTTCAAACTTGTGTCTACACTAGTCATAAAGGTCTGTTCACGCTTGTCCGTTTTTTCCGTGTAGCGATTTTTCGACCCGCGTCTACGCCAATCTCAGTGTTTTTTTTTTCAGTAACCTATTGTCGATCGTCGTTCGGTTGACAGAGCAAGTTGTTTTTGGGGCCCATCCGTAGTGCCGTTGAGAGGAATAAAAAATGATTTACACAGTTATACGGGTTGTGGTGCGGAAAGTGTCTGTAGTTTAATCAAGACCAGTGGGCAAGTACTTACTAGGAGAGATACGGTCAAAATATGATTATCGTCCCTCTCTTTCTAAATTGGTCTCTGGTCTCTCTCCCTCTAAGTGTTCTGGGAGACCCAGTAATAATCTGATACTCATAGTACAAAGGAAAGCCTGATAGTACACAAGTGAGGTTGTGTAACTCTCAATCGTTACATCAAATTTGACTGTTCTCCGTTTTCCGAGATCTCTAACACACATATACTCGTATATAAATATTTAATGTGTTTACAAATTATATGTCTAATCTAAATATATATAACTCCAAGGTTCCAACACTCCTCCACTGACTGACTGATATAGTGACCTATCAACGCACAGCCCAAACCACTGGACGGATCGGGCTGAAATTTGGCATGCAGGTACATCTACATTATGACGGAGGCATCCGCTCAGAAAGGATTTTGATAAATTCTACTCTAAGAGGATAAAATAGGGGATGAAACTCTATTCCACGGGCCCGAAGTCGCGGGCACAGCTAGTATAATAATATATAATTAGTGGTTGGTCTTGGTGTGAACGGTCTGCATTTAATCAAACAACATCAAAAGCAGTGTACCAATCATCATTTCACCCAAACTCTTGCGCTATTCAAGATATGCAACAGCCAATTACCACTCGCTGATGCAAAGATAACGCTCCTGGTGAACCGGTGACCCTGGCTACTGCTGACGAGATGAGAGGCACTTAGGCCTCCGCCGACGGGACGGAATCAGGGTTGCACCACACTGCACTGATATATGCAGAGCGATACAGCGCGATAGTCGATTTACGATCTTATAGCAGATTGGGATGTAAGGCACAAATCTTCTTTTAGCTTCAAGACGCCCGTGGTGCATTTGTTGTTAACAGACGAGGCTCTGGCAACTGATTGGTGGCGGTGTAACCATCACAATTGAAGGGGCAGCTAAATACTACAGGCCGATGACGGGCAGCGGCGTCTCCGGAGCGTGGAGCTACGCCCTGTGATCGCCAACCCGCCTGCCCAGTGTGCCGATTATGGGTATGATCTGCGGGTATTTTCCCAGAATGGCGAGTACCTGGAGAGCCTATGTCCTGGATCTTATAGCAGACTAGTAAGTGCCCAGTATACGTCTTTTAATCATCATCATCAGCCTATCGCAGTACACACTGGACATAGGCCTCTCCAGTAGTTCGACATTTTGGGCAAGCGTCTGGAGTCTTGTCCTTCTACAAACGTGGTCTAAAGAGAGTTATGGCCGCAATCACAAACGTTACTATGCATCGCGCGGACGCACAGTGCCCAAAATCCCATAAGTTTTTGGGTACCTGTGCGTTCGCGCGACGCATAGTAACGTTTGTGAAAACGGCCGTTAGTTTTTCCTTGTAGGCAGCGGCTTCGCTGTGCCCCTGGCATTACAAGGTCTATGAGCGGTAACCGTTTCACGTCAGATGGGCTGCTTGCTCGTAAAAGAAATACACTACGAAAGATAAAATTTTATTAAACCCTGGTTTACGCGTTATTTCAAAGGAATATCCCTCCTACCTATAGTTATGTAAAAAGGAAATTAAACTAATCGATCGGTTACACTTGAGACTTTATCAGTAAATAACTTTCATTATCATTGCTCAGTTATCAATTATATCGGAGACACTTATATTTTCGAAATCTGATAGAGCATAGACGGCTAAAGCTATAAATAGGCCCTTCACATAAAGGTGATCCTACTGTTTCGAAAATGATAAAGTTTATTGTGTTCTTGGTTGGCTGTGTAGCCGTGTTCGGTAAGAAATTACTATATTTATGTGAAATGCAAATTAATATTTACGAAAAGTAGTGTCGAACTAATCAAAATTTTAAGATAAATAATGTCCCAAATAAAGAAATTTCTCTTCGTCATATAAGATGTCTTCAACAGTATGTCTGTGAACCGTTTTATTTTTGTAATGTTTTATTTTTTCTTCAATAAAGAATATCTATAGAACTATATTTACGAAAATTATGGTTGGGTATTAAAATCTGTTATTAAAACTTAATTAAAATCTTATCTATATATATAAAAGGAGAAACTGACTGACTGACTGACTGACTGACTGACTGACTGACATATCAACGCACAGCCCAAACGGCTAAACGTAGGCACTTGAAATTTGGAAGGGACGTAGCTTAGGTACCGTAGGGGTGCACTAAGAAAGGAATTCCCGAAATTCCCACGGGAACGGGAATTAGCGGGAAAATCCTTTTGTATGAAAAATCTAAACCGCTTAAGTTAGACGCTTGAAATTTGGCATGCAGGTACCTTAGTAAATATAAAGTTTAGTTATGGCTGTATTTTGAGAAATTCCCACGGGAACGGGAGTTAGCGGGAAAAAACTTTTGTATGTATAAATTTAAACACGCGGACGAAGTCGCGGGCAAAAGCTAGTATAATATATATCTATCTATAGAAAGATGTTGGCTCTATGAGTAATTTCTTTGAGATAACTTTAATATTGACGTGTGGCAATTAAATGCTCAGCAGGACGTACCTAGTAGCTTTTAAGACCAAAAGAGTATGTGTGCTTTTTATACACAAAGTCAAAAATATCTTTATTCTTATAGATTTGAGAACAGAAAATTGTCAAAACAGTAAATTAAAATGAATTACTCTACCACCGGATTCCAAATGTAGGCTCTATCGAGAAGAACCAAAAGTTATAAATGTATTGTATCTATCCTGGGGATGTAAGGGAGCGGCCTATCATCTTTTCGCTCCAAGCCAACCTCACCTGCCCCGACTGGTGGCGGTATAGCCATCACAATTGAAGGCGTAGCTAAATACTAAAGACCGGTGACGGGCAGCAGCGTCACCGGAGCAAGAAGCTACGCCCTGCGATCGCCAACCCGCCTGCCCAGCGTGGCGATTATTATGGGTATATAATAAGAAATAAGAAATGTTTATTATTTTTGGACATCACAACACGATATACAGAACACACACATTACACTTAAGCACAAACAAAGATAAACATACAAACATAATATACATAACAATCAATTATACCGGACACGGCCGTTGCGACGTCTAAAATAAAAGGGCCTCACTCAGCATTAGGCCGTGGCCCCCGTAGAAGCCACGGCGCTGGTTTTCTGTGAGTCCTGCTGAGTGAAGCCCACGGACGATTGTACCTGCTCTCATAATATGACATAAATAGGTATAAATATATATTGGCAATAGTTAGATACATACATATAGGTACTATTCATATATTACTATTGAGTTATGGATCTATATAATAAATAAATATTTACTAATCACAAATAAATACTAATTAAACAGAATACCTTTTCACTTTCCAATCCTAAAATATACTTACTTTCATACTCCTATTTAAATATAATAAGATATTATATCCTCCAGATGTTTGCTCTAAGTGGCGAACAACTGGAGAGGCCTATGTCCAGCAGTGGACTGTAATAGGCTGATCATGATCATCATCTATCCTGGAGAAGACTCCAAGAACCGATCTTAAGGTTAAAAATAGGACTTATATTCATGAAAAACATTTGTATGCGTGAAACCTTCATTTCTGGTTTCCTTATCACAAACTTCAAAGCAATCTATGATCTATCTTTACATAGAATATTACCTTTGGCACAGCGGTCCCGGAAAATCAACAGAGGATCGTGGGAGGATGGGTGTCCTCGATCCAGGCGTACCCTGAGGTGGCCAGCCTGCTGTACTCCTACTCGGGGGCTGGGCACAGACAGGCCTGCGGAGGGGCCATCCTCAACTCGAGGTCTATCCTCACTGCGAGTCACTGTGTCGTGTAAGTATACCAACTTTTAAGGCCCAAACTTGCAGACAGAACAGAAAAACAGTGGGATTTGGATCATATGAAACACATTCGAATTCTGTTCATCTAACATGATTTCAAGAGAAGTAGGTATATCCTCCAGATGTTTGCCCTAAGTAGCGAACAACTGGAGAGGCCTATGTCCAGCAGTGGACTGCAATAGGCTGATGATGATGAGGGCATAGCGAATCAAAAGGGCGGGTGGTGAACGCAGTTTTCTGATATTCTTTTAGTCGTCTTCTACGACACCTAGGGATGAAATGGGGTGGTCCTTTTATATATTCAGATACCACACGGCACAAGAATAACCATCAGCGCTATCTTCCACTATCACAGGGAAGATAATACTGGCAGGTAATGTTACCCACAAATAAGTAATATTTCTCTAAAAATCAAGTTAAAATCTTAAGTCCAGTTTTGATGATTAAGTAATGTGTTTCGTTGAAACATAAGTAGGTAGAGTACATTGATTATTTCGCATGAAATTGACATAGTATAAACACTTCAGTTGAAGTGTTCATACAATAGATATAACAATTGCTTCGTGTGTGTAACGAATTTTGATATGGATTGCGCATTGTATAAGTAAGGTGTTTGTTTAAGGAGAAAAGTCCCTTCGTTTCCGGTCCGGTCCATTCAGTAAATGGACCTCTCTCATCAGTGTTCCGAGAGACACTATTGTAAGTCTGTAGTGGAGCTCATTAACGACTTTTTTCATTATCTATAATCAGTGTTTTCTAAGAGAAGTGATTGAAGAGTCACATTCAAATACTCGGAGAAACGTTAAAAATTAATACTTAGGGACAGATAACAAAAGCGACTTCGTGTTGTACTCCAAGTATAGAGATGAGATGATGTGCTTTAATGACTCCCAAAATGGGAGGGCATACCCACCAAACCCCCCTTGTGTCGCCAGTGGGCAGCAAGTTGCAGAGACACGGGTAGCGCCGAAGCATACGGCCACATCCCTGCCTGCCCTGGCCAGCCGCAGATGATAAGCGGCCGGCACTCCTGGTCCGGGGAGGGCAAATACCCTACCGCCGGATCCGGGGAGCAATAGAGTGCCCCCCGGGCGGACCTCGTGCAACGGTGTGGCTGCACCCACCACACCGTTACGCCCCTATGAGTGGATCGCGCCCCCGCACTCACCACTCGGGGCACGAAGGAGGGGCTCAGAGGGCATACGATGCATTTGCTTTAATGACTGGTTCATCCACAGAAACGACATCCCAGCAAGATGGAGAGCCCGTCTGGGTTCCTCCTACGCCAACAGCGGGGGATACGTGTACACTCTGAGCAGCATCATTACCCACGCAGGTATTTAACATTACCTAATACATTAAAAGTCGCTGGATAAGGACAAAAGTCTTTAAATAGTGCGTCTTGCCTGTGCCTATGGTGCTGAGACGTGGACACTGAGGGCGGGGCTGGTCCAAAAGATTAAAGTTACTCAACGAGCTATGAAGAGAGCTATGACTGAAAGATTCTCAGAGGTATGTAATACGTCGATCCCTAACCAGCCTGGCCAGTGTGGTGATTATGGATAAAGGTTCCTAGTGTTTGCCCAAAGTGGTATACAACTGGAGAGACCTTATATGTCCAGCAGTGGACTGCAATAGACTGATGAATGATGATTAGTGATGATGTAATACACCAGAGAAAGGTAACAGAATATGTAGCTCGAATAAAAAAGCTGAAGTGGCAATGTACTGGCCAGGTCTGTCACAGAACTGACGACCGGTGGAGTGGGCCAGTTCTGCAGTGGATAGGTACCGCGTAGAGGGAAACGTAATCGATCGTCCAAACTTGCACCACCTAGGTTCTCATAATTATTTTGTTCATCGATTGAATGTCTGTAGGTTACAATCGCGCTACATACGACAACGACATCGCCATCTTGCGCACATCCGTCAACATTGTCTATGGTACGCTGGTGAAGCAGGCCAGCATCGCCGGCACCAACTACCCCCTGGGCGACAACCAAGCTGTTTGGGCCGTCGGATGGGGAGCCACTTCTGTGAGTACTCTAAAAAATCATAATACTGCTCCTTTTCGTCGGTAAGTAATGTCTTTACGGCGTTTAACCCAGGTGTTGAATGTTTGCCATCTGGGCGAGCCCTAGCCGGTGTGTAGAGTTGAAGGCGCTGGCGGAGTCCAGGGAGAAGTGGAAATTGCTCCACCGACAAGAGCAAAGCTCTTAAATTTAGTAGGAGGGTCGACGCCCAAAGCGGAAAGAAGTCTGTCTGCTTTGACTGCCCTATCCTTTGCTGCATTGGCTGAGATTCAGCATACACTTAGGCTCATTGTTCGAAAAATACTCTTGAACCGATTAGCCGATTATTTTGACTGGCTCCATGGCTCATTTGGTAGTGACCTCTGCCTTGTGAGCCAAGGGTCGTGGGTTCGATTCCCGCATGGTACAAACATTTGTGTTCATGAACATGTCTGTTTGTATTGGTCTGGGTGTTTACTATGTATAATATGTATTTATTTACAAAAAAAAGTATTTAAGTAAGTTTATCAGTTGTCTAGTACCCATAGTACAAGTTTCGGCTTAGTTTGGGGCTAGATGGCGCTGTGTGGCCCAGCGTGGCATGTCTTGGATTATTATTAACCGGATAGACGGGCTGGCGCAGCTATGATTAACCTCTGTCTCCTTCTATAAAAAGATCTTCCTCATTTTCCAGCAAGGAGGTTCAACATCTGAAGTACTCCGCCACGTGCTAGTCTGGACGGTCAACCAAGGTATTTGCCAGCAGCGCTACGCGTCCATAGGCTCATTGGTGACCGGCAACATGTTATGTTCCGGCTGGCTGGACGTGGGGGGCCGGGACCAGTGCCAAGGGGACTCTGGCGGTCCCCTGTTCCATAACAGGGTGGTGGTGGGAGTCTGCTCCTGGGGGCGAGGGTGCGCCCAGGCTTATTACCCGGGAGTCAACGCGAGGGTGTCGAGATATGCCTCCTGGATACAGGCTAATGCTTAAACTGTACAATTTGTGACTATACAGCTAAGATTGTAAGAATAAAATGTAATGGTTGTAAAAAATTTGGTTTTAGCTATTAAATTTCTTTATTCGAAATGGGTCAATTGGCACTTTAATCCCTCTTTTGCTTATCCTCTACCCAAAGATTGTCTGGAACAGATCGCTGAAAGTGATAAGACTGCCTGATTGTACTTCCATTTGTCTTTGTATCTAGTTTTAACTCAAAGGTTAGGTGTGCAATAAAGAATATCTATCTATGGGTTAGCCATTGACTGCAATCGTTTTTTTTATAGTAGCTCGTCATAATGGCTTCCTTACGCCTGATGGAAAGCGATGGAGAAGCCCAAATCGCTGTGTAACAAACGTGCTAATATAAAAAATAACACCACTTAGCCTGAAAGTATCATAAACTACGTTCGTCGAGAAGCAGTATCCAATCCAGAACTCGTTTACCCCAACTGTTGTCGGTTCTGCGGCTGACGTGACATTGTCAGCTTACTAATGAGCTAGGTCGATTGTTTATGTCATCATCATCATCATCATCATCACCACCATCAGCCTCCAGACGTCTACTGCTGGACATCAATGACAATTGTGATTTGAGGGGTTTGCCTTAATCGCCGCTCTTGACAGACGAGTTGGTGACGCTGCTACCCGTTTCGCTATATTCCCATAATCGTCTTTAACGACACCCACTATTATTTACTCATAGACCAATAACACATCTTTATATGGACCGCAGCCCTAATATCAAAGCTACCGGTAAATACCAAAGAGCATTTCATATTACACGTCAGTATTATCGTGACTAACCACAGACATCGCCTCTCGACTCGTACCGTTTAATCGATTCGGGCATCTCTCGCCTCAATCGATTTGGCTCGAATTAGCGCCACGAATAAAAAATATGAACCTATAATAATTAGATGACTTCTGTTGGAAGCTAGCTCTCTATCTTTCTCTAGATTTGATGGCGTATGCCCCTGTCTGATAGAAATTACTTTCGACAAAACGGGCGGAAAGCAACGAGTCGTTCGATATCCGATGATATTTTATTCATAATCATCATCATCATCAGCCTATTGCAGTCCACTGCTGGACATGAGCCTCTCCAGTTGTTCGCCACTTAGGGCCAACATCTGGAGGATATACCTACCCATAATCGCCACGCTGGGCAGGCGGGTTGGCGATCGCAGGGCGTAGCTTCTCGCTCCGGTGACGCTGCTGTCCGTCATCGGTCTGTGGTATTTAGCTACGCCTTCAATACGGATGATGACAAGGTATGAAAATGAAGAAAATAATTAGTCCGTCTCTTAGATAATAAAAAAATATAAGACCCGTATTTTTTGTTTTGTCGAAATAACAAGAAAATACTTAGATATAGCGCATTAAAGTTACGGAGTGGGGGCTAACTACGTCACGTTTGAGTATATTTTGTACTCTAACGTGACGTCATGTGACATTTAAAATCAATGTATCTTCGTAAGTTTTTGAACAAGAGGCAAAATAAAAAATACGTATCCAATATTTTTCATTAATCTATCTGAGATGGACATTAAATTATTTTTTAGTCATCATCCCTATAGTGATGGTTATACCGCCACCAGTCGGTTTGCCAGAGCCTCGTTTGTTGTTCGGCAGGATGAACCACGGGCAGGTGAGGATGGCTTGGAACGAAAAGGTGATAGGTCGGTCCCTTACATCCCTGACTTGACTGACATGACTTAGAGAGTATAACTACGATATTATTATTTAAATACACAAGTGTCTGCATCGACTAAGTTAACATTATCACGCTTCGCGGTCGAAAACAAATGGGTTAATTATGACCAATCTAATAGTACCGTCTCACCGCAACTAGACTGAACGTGTAACGCTCTTAACGCGCAGACTTTAAGGTTCAATTTACCTCATTTTGGAGACGGGGGTAAATTCGACCAACAGTTTTTAGGTTAGATACATATTTTGGCAAGCAACGGTCGTGTGGTTAGAAAATTTGATTGTAATGATCGCAGGCTGGGCTAATGAAGACGTTTTGCTGGCAATTTTAACTAAGTGTTTACATTTGATACAATACGGCTTCTGGCTTGGTAGCGTATTTGCAGTCATGACTTGAGAGACGCATCCGTGAGTGGGTTCGTATCCCACCAGTGACAAATAAAATATATTGTAATTTTAGTGGTTCCTACGTTATTCCACACTCCACAGCGAAGTCAGGGTTGCCTCCGAACATCCCGAGCGACGTCACTCGGACAGAACCGACCGACTATAGCCACCATTGTCCACACTAAGTAAATAACAAATCATCTGAGTACGTAAGGAAAAACATTGCTCTCTTTCAAAAAGATGTTACATTTGAGCACTACACACTACACTAGAATCTGGGATGTTATTGATATTTTTCACATAACCCTTTCGAGGACATGTATCCGCGTCACACTTAGCTTATCTCAGGTCATAAGCTCTGTCAGGGCCGTCTCTACCAGGGGGTGCAAGGGGTACGGTGCACCCGGGCGCAGGGCGCCTACCGGACGCTGAATTTTATTGAGGACTAGCTGTGCCGGCGGCGTCGCACGCTTGGATATCGAGGTTAAAAAAAAATCGGACTTCCATAAAATGGTACCTAAATTTTAAGTTAGACTTCTAGAAATACATTGGTGAAAACCGCATTTAGTTCCATGCATTAGTTTTCGCGTGATGCGCGATCAAACATGCAGATAAAAATTTCTCCTGTTTCCCACACACTTCCCGTCACTGCTCTGCTCCTATTGATTGTAGCGTAATGAAAAGTATATTATAACCTGCCCAGGAGTATGAAGAATATTCGTACCAAGTTTCGTTAAAATCCGTCTAGTAGGTTTTTTTTCTATAACGAACATACAGACAGACAGACAAAAAATTTACTGATTGCATTTTTGGCATCAGTATCGATCACTAATCATCCCCTGATATGATAGTTATTTTGAAATAATATTCAATGTACAGAATTTACCTCTACAGAATTATAGAGAAGGCGAAGCGCGGCGCTGGTCCCCCCACGAGGGCACAGGTTAATTCCGGCACCCCGGCCCGTATATACTTAAGAGCTCTGTCTTACGCTGCATGAAGCGCCATCTGCATCACATACCTACGCTTACCCCACGGAGCAACTGCTTCGTGGTTTAGCCACACCATCAGGCGCAGTATTAGGCATTGTTAACGCCACGCCATTAACAAAACAATGTACCCTAGGGTCCATTCCGTGCTCAATACAGGTCCGTTATGTTCGATTGAGTTGTTGGTCCGATCTGGCTCGAGATGGTTTATTTCTGGCGGCGGTATCTCGACGATCTATAACAGTACTGGTGTAATTATTATCTACTCTTTGATGGAATAGATTCGGCAAATATAGATGCCCACTCGCTTTTGGGTGTAGCGTCGGCAGAGGAAACTGGGTGTGCGGGAAAAACCTAATAATAAATTGGCCAGATATAGGTACCTAGTAAATTTTTTATTTTGTATATAAAGTACTAGCTTTTGCCCGCGGCTTCGCTCGCGTTAAATTCGAAGCAAATGCTCCATACAACTTCCACCCCCCATTTAAGGGAAGTGGGGGTTTAGAATGGGTACAAAAAGTAGCCTATGTTACTCTCCATCCTTACAACTAACTCCACTTAGAAACACGTCAATTCGTCGCTCCGTTTTGCCGTGAAAGAAAGACAAACATACAGACAGACAGACGAACTTTCTCGTTTATAAAATATCTTAAATATTAAATTGACTCGTCA
The DNA here is from genome assembly GCA_031163375.1 of Conogethes punctiferalis. Classification (NCBI taxonomy): domain Eukaryota; kingdom Metazoa; phylum Arthropoda; class Insecta; order Lepidoptera; family Crambidae; genus Conogethes; species Conogethes punctiferalis. Next base: position 14,686,533 of record CM062089.1, on the reverse strand, counting down.
TCAGCTATCGCACTAAAGAGCAAACATTTGGAGGCTTTGCGCAGGGCGCAGTTCCTCGCCCCAGTGAAACTTCTGCCCTTCATCGGCCTGTGGTATTTAGCTATTCCTTCAGTGATGGTGATGTCTACACAACCACCAATGGGTTACCAGTGCCTCGTTTGTTATTCGGCAGGAAGCACCGGGCAGGTGAGAGTGGCTTGGGACGAAAAGATCGTCGCTTTCTTACATCCGTACCATACCGATATGTATTTATGTAATTAAGCCTCTTAAGTCCAGAAGTTACTGTTACTTCTTTCTGATTTCTGAACTTGGCAATAAAGAATTAATTATTTAATTTTAAAAATTCCATTCCAAAAGTGCCCCATTTATTCTGCTGACGGTACAGAGTGGACGCATGCGCGTCAGAGCACGTAAGGAGATGGGCATGACATGCACAACCTCCAAGCCTGACATTACTTCATTAAAATTCTATTAACAGAAGCATTCTCCACACTTCCCAACACGAAACCACTTATACAACTAGCGAGACAATTCTAAAATGCACTCTAAAATAAACTTGTAAAGTTCATTTTTGATTAGCCGGATGTCTGTTGTTCTTCTTGAGATGGTCAAGCGAGTTGATGCGAAGGAATTTGAGGTTTATTGTTAAGACGTTACAATTGGTTTTTATGTGGAGTGGTAGCGGAAAAGCGTGAGCTTTAATAGGGTTGTCGCAAAAAGAAATAGTTTCGCAAAACTGGAATCATTATTTATGTTCAGTAATTTTTTAGACTGATTTGGATTGCCGTGGTAGTCTAGTGGAGATCGTAAGCAAACCCTAAAGAGAAAAATCTGATTTAAAGTCCTGAGTTGCACCATTAAACTGTGATTCTCCCCTATACATTGCAAAGCATGTTGAGGCATTTAATACCGGTCCTATACAACTTTCAGATATAAAAGAGTTAACTAATGGTCTCAAAAGGAATTTAACACGATAAATGACATGAGGTTACAGATGAGCGACAAACAAAACATTTCTTATTGTGCCTGCATTTAGGTATTATAAAGCAGCCATTTTCATAGCAACTTTGATGAATAGCAACAAGCCTTTATGACTCAACATTTCATTCTGTCGTCCTGTTACTGTTAGTAGTCAAGATGACGAAGTCCAAAAAAACAATGTATGCGATCCACATCCCGCCTGGTTATTACAACGGCTGATTGATCAAACTATGAGTTGCGGATGTCCATGGGCGGTGTCGACTGCTTACCATCAGGCATCACATTTGCTCGTCTGCCGCCTCTTGCATAAAAAAAAATAAACTATGCACTGCACTTCACGCTTCTTTTGAATGATCTAAGACTATAAAACCGGCCAAGTGCGAGTCGGACTCTCGCACATAGGGTTCCGTACCACTATACAGATAAATAAATGTTTTTCTTTACGTTTTATTATATTGGAGTTAATTAAATTAAAAAATTAGGTAAATTGATTTATGACGTTTAAAAAAAAACTACTGGCTAGATTTGATTCAAACCAAATTTCGTTAGTAGTTTGCATAGTGATACACATGATATATTTTTTTCAGTTTTATCATGCCCATATTTTAGAAGTTACGGGGGGGGGGGGGGGGGGGACACTCATTTTACCACTTTGGAATAGTCTCTCGCGCAAACTATTCAGTTTAGAAAAAAATGTTGTTAGAAACCTCAACATCATTTTCACATACCTATCTATAGATACCCCACACGTATAGGTTCGATGAAAAAAAAAAATTTCAGTTTCAGTTCTATGTATGGGGAACCCCAAAAATTTTGGATTTTTTTCTGATTTTATTTTAAAATCTTAATGCGGTTAACAGAATACATCTACGTACCAAATTTCAATAATGTAGCTCTTATAGTTTCGGAATAAACTGGCTGTGACATACGGACGGACAGACAGACAGACAGACAGACAGACAGACAGACATGACGAATCTATAAGGGTCCCGTTTTTGCCATTTTGGCTACGGAACCCTAAAAAGGAGAGTACACCACGTGTGCTGCAAGAGAGTTCCACAGCCTAATGGTCTTCCGCAGCTAGCATACGGCAGTTAACGACCAATCAAAATGCGTCTTCATTAAATTCTTCTGTAAGAGTAAGAAAAAGAAATTGTAAAAGAAATTATCCTTATTGTCTTCTCAGTTATCTGTGTTTACCTATGTTTCGGCCATTTGACAGCCCTAAGCAAGACAGACAGCTTCCACACGCTTGCAAATAGTTCGGAAGTCAATTACGTTAGAAAAGGTAAAAGAAACGAAATGCAGGGAAAGGTTCGAGAGGTGTCCGATTTGAATGACCAAATTGAGTCTTTAATTTTTTTTAACATGCATCTGATAAGGAAATGAAGGAAAGTATGTTACGCGTCTTGTCGTGGTGTTGAAAGGGCGTTCTTTTTTTGAACTTTCTATTACATTTAACTTTTGTTTTTTTTTAATGTTTCCTCTTTTAACATGACAATAGATGCAAGCCTGACAGAATTTCGGCCAGTCTCCGAAGAGAAGTATGCAGGATTTATAATATTATAATAATGAACTTATTACCTAAACATAAGTATTTTTAAATAATTACGACTGATTGTGGCAGCCGGTACGGTTTAGTTTTAGATTTTTACAGGCAAGAATGTTTACGCATGGCACTTATTTAATTTTTATTGCAAAAAATTGTACAAAAATTTTACAAGCATTCAGTCTGCATTCAGTGCAGTTAACAGGCATGGAATACTTCTTGAAGTATACCTGTTAACCTTTATGTCATGCAGATTAATTTGTGTACGGTGAAAGACTAATGAACAAGCATACAAAGAGAAGCACAGTAAAAGCAATTACCTAATTATTTAAAATAAACTAATAAGATGATGTATGCTACCCTACATTACATATACCTACTGTAAATTTTAAATAGATATATTTATATACAAAGGTTAAGTTACAGATAGGATACACCATAACAGACTATCGTTTCAACTTCCATTTGTCTACGTAATTAATTTGCCTAAAACATCACTGTCCTTGATTGAAAAAGGCTGGCATCAATTTCAGTGCAACTTATTTTCGTTTTTCCCGTTGTCCAAACTGGGCACCGAACCCGCTAGCGGAAGCTGGCACGCGCCGCGCCGGACGCCCAGTCGGCGCCAAGCTCCCGCGCCTCTCGACATGTTGTGTACACTCGCGTGTAGCGAATGTGGTATACATTGATCGTGAATTCAATATCGAGCGTAAGATAATAGATTTTTTTATAGTAGCTCGACATAATGGCTTCCCTACGCCTGATGGAAAACGAAAGAGAAGCCCAAGTCGCTGTGACAACTGGCAAGTAACTGGTCAGTTACCTATCAAGCCACTGCCATGCCGGCCCAACCCTAACCCCCCATGAGCTCCGGAAACCCAACTTACTAGCAGAAACAAAACCCGGAGGTCATTTGGCTGCGGTATTCTATAGGGTGGAGGTCCTGCCCCGGACGGGCAGCTCCATTCGAGCGAAGATTCGCTATGCCCTGTCTCTCACACCCAGCATTCCACTTCTGGGCATAAGTTTCTTCAGTTGTTCGCTACTTTGGGCACACATCTGGAGGCTTTATCCATAATCGCCACGCTGCTGGGAGGGTAGGTTGTCAATCGCAGGTTGTAGGTCCGCGCTCCGGTGACGCTCCTACCCGTCATTGCCCTGTGATATTTAACTACGCCTTCAATCGTGGCGGTTATACCGTCACCAGTTGCCAGATCCTTGTTTGTTATTCGGCTGGATGTACTGCAGGCAGGTGAGGGAGGCTGAAAAGACGACTGATTTGTATTGTTAACCGTGACCTATTTTTCGTGATTGGGGGTTTTAAATTCCTTAGATTTTATTCCAGAAACTTCTGTAGGCCTCATTTTGGGTTTCATAAGCACTAACTAACGGACCTATTAAGATTTCACATAAAATAAAGATGTGTCATATAAATATCATATCAATTATAAGGAATCTTTCATTAGACGTCACTGTACTTACTGTGATCATAGGTTTCCAAACCAATGACTTTATAATAATATAAAAAGTAAATAAAAAATATATCATTTCGGATCATATTTTTATCAACTTAATCCACAGTCGTTCGCTTTACTTGAAACTAGCTTTACTGGTCCCAAAATGCGTCCTCAATACCATTTAGGGGTCATCTATAAATTAAGGGGATGTAAGGGAGCCTGTCATCTTTTCGCTCCAAGCCAACCTCACCTGCCCGTGGTGCATCCTGCCGAATAACAAACGAGGCGGTGGCAACCGATTGGTGGCGGTATAACCGCTACAATTGAAGGCGTAGCTAAATACAGCACAAAACGATGATGGGCAGCAGCGTTACCTGTGCGAGAAGCTATGCCCTGCGATCGCCAACCCGCCTGCCCAGCTTGGCGATTATGGGTATTACCTCCAGATGTTTGCCTTAAGTGGCGAACGACTGGAGAGGCCTATGTCCAGCAGTGGACTGCAATAGGCTAATGATGATGATCCATAAATTACGTCACGCTTAAGGAGGAAGGGAAGAAAAGGCGTAAGAAATATGACATACATGGAAGAAAGTGTGACGTAATTTGTGAATAGCCCCTTACAGACAAACAAACTTAACAAAAAAACACAAAATAATAAAACCACATTACGGCTACCGAGCAGTCTAAACTAAAACCGAATTAACACATGACTTTGGTACAAGAAGATAAATAATCACGAGGCTAATTACAGCGTGCGGCTGCGTTGATCTGTGACCCCTTTCTGTCAAGAGTTCATTAGCAATCAGTAGGTACGTGTGGCTAGCAAAAAATGCTGGAATCAGTGCTTGGGAGAGCTTCTTGTTAATTGCAGTTAGACCTCTTGGTGAATCAAACATTTGTGTGAATGAACATGTCTGTTAATCTTGATCTACTTAGGTGTTTTCTATGTAGAATATAATAGAAAAGAACAATTAAACACAAAGTTATAGGCCTACATCTAAATAGGACTTAAAAACTAAAACATAAATTTGGACAATTTTAATTAACACTTAAAAATAAATTGATTATAAAATGTGACTGACTCGATGGCTCATTTGGTAGTGAAGTGACGTCTGCCTCCTGAGCCAAGGGTCGTGGGTTCGCACGATTAACCAAAAAATGTAGGTAGGTAGGTATGGGAGCGACCTATTATCTTTTCGCTCCAAGCCATCCGCACCTTCCCGTGGTGCATCCTGCCGAATAGCAAACAAGGCGCTGGCGACAGACTGGTGGCGGTATAACCATCACAACTGAAGGCGTAGCTAAATACCACAGGACGATGACGGGCAGCAGCGTCATCGGAGCGAGAAGCTGCGCTCTGCGATCGCCAACCCGCCTGCCCAGGCGTGGCGGGTATATCCTCCAGATGTTTGCCCTAAGTGGCGAACAACTGGAGAGGCCTATGTCCAGCAGTGGACTGCAATAGACTGATGATGATGATGAAATGCTTTTAACGAGACGACTATTGAGTACCTAATAATGCGGAAGGATATAGAGGAAGACCGTTCTATCGTGATGGTTTAACCGCCACCAGTCGGTTTGCCAGAGCCTCGTTTGTTGTTCGGCAGGATGCACCACGGGCAAGTGAGGATGGCTTGGAGCGAAAAGGTGATAGGTCGCTCCCTTACGTCCTATTAAAGCCTTTCATCCCTCCTCATAATGTGCCCAAACCATGTTAATCTGCTCTTAATATTAATAGGATCATCATCTTCTTAGCGTTGTCACGGTTTGTGCCTCAAGGCCCACGGTCCGCTTTGACCATGATCCTAGATTTAGCGAGTCTGGTTATTACATTGAAGCGACTGCCATCCGACCTTCGTAACCCTGAGAAAGGGGAACCAGGCAAGTTTGGATCATGGTTACACATTCAGAATTAAACTGGATGTGCAGGTTTCCTCACGATGTTTTCCTTCACCGCTAAACTAGTGGTATAATTCCGCACATAGATTATAGAAAATCCAGAGGTGCATGCCCCGCGCGGATTCGAACCGACGGCCTCACGTGTGTGAAGCGACGATCTTGCCACTAGGCTACCACGGCCCTATTAATATTAATAGGATAATATACTTAATAACGTAACACTCTACCAAACTGACTGCATCTCACAACCCGTTCCCATTGCACTACTGACTGTATTCTACTCATTACTTGAACGTTATTTTCTTGTTGTAAATAGTTTTAAAAATAGACCGGGTCATTAACACGTCTTGTCTAGAAGTCAAGGCTGTGCAAAAACGACGGTTAATCGGTCGCCTGGCGACGCGACTGTGCGATGTGCGTGTGCGCAGAAACTGTGTAATACGGTAAGGTAAGGTAGAAGTTAAGTACATATGTTCTTTTAAATGATCAGTTGGACGGCAACAGTAGAATCAAACTTGGTTCAGCGGTATTTATTTATTTAATCTTTATTGCACAGTAAAGTAGTGTACAAAAGGCGGACTTAATGCCACATAGGCATTCTCTACCAGTCAACCATTGGGTTGACTGGAAGAGGGGGTAGTTGTTAATCGATCGATACATTTGTTTGTACTGCGCGGGGACGCAGTATTCGAACCCGCGAATACTGCGTCAGAGGGAGCCATCTCTCCCACTGAACCAAACAGGTTGTCTTATTAATGTCACCGGAAAATAGCAAGAATCGTCAAAACCGTAAAGTATTAAATTACTGCCAGGTACCCGTAAGTTGGTCAATCAACTGAAATCAATTGCGTTAAATAATACATTTCAAGTGCCGTTTATTATTTTCCGGGAGTTGATCAAACTACCTATGAAATTGATTAACTTACGAGTTTTGTGTATTATGTATTGTGTGAGTACTTTCCGGTGACATTAATACTATTCTTCCCGAATTTAGTTCATAGCTGTCAATGATGAAACATTAGTAAAGTACGCAGGAGATATTAAGTGCTCAAGTGTATGCGCCTATGTATGTGTGTTAGGGATGGGACCGGCCTATCATCTTTTCCCCCAGGTGAGGTTGTTGGATGCACCACGGGCACGTCAGGGTTTGAATAGATATCATCATCATCATCATCAGCCCACATCAGTCCACTGCTGGACATGGGCCTCTCCCAATACTCGCCACTTCGATCGATCCCGGGCCTCTCGCATCCAGCTCTTGCCAGCCGTCCTGCGGAAATCGTCACTCCACCTGGTCTGAGGGCGTCCTACACTACGTTTGCCGAGACGCGGTCTCCACTCCAGAACTCGTTTACCCCAACGGTTGTCGGTTCTGCGGCTGATGTGACCAGCCCACTGCCACTAATACTTAGATATGTCGCTCTCTTATTAGACGTGTTTTTCGATGGCTGGAGTCTATAATAATTATAGTATAAAGGAAAATCTTAGTTTAAGACCAACAATTATTATATATATATTTAATGTAAAAGGTATGTTAAATTAAATACAGTAGTCCATTAAAAGTATTCAGAATTCCACTATGCGGCGTTAGCCTAAGCATAATCTTAATTGCTTATTTAAAATCCATTTTGCATAAAACAGTCAATTTTTTGGAATTCCCCAGTCATGTTACAGTGACTCCGAGGATATAGTAAATTAAATAACAGTAAGGCATATTCACTGCGTTCACCAGCCCGCCTGCCAAGCGTGATGACTTAATGACAAATTGAAAGGTTGTAAATCTAAAGGGTCTGAATGCTGAATGTGTCATTCGGTCATTTAAGTCATTAAATGGTTTGTTAAATTACATTTTCTTTATTATATATATCTTTTAATATAAAAATTGGCACTCAGAGCCTTAAGACTTAAACTTACAATGTGTGGTGTGGTTTCCGAATTGTGAACAGAACCGACCGGATGCGATAACCAACAAGTCTGTCATACGTGGTGACGAAGGAAAATCCCCACAAATCATAATTATTATTGGGGAGGCTTACCTATGTGCAGCAGTCTCTCCGAAACGAATTTTCCAGCTGAAGCAAATTGCCTAAAAAACATCTAAAGCTATCACTTAACCCTCATAAAATCAGGTTATCACTGAATCAGCCAGTTCACAGACAAACGGATGGACGGACTCGGGTTACTACTGGTGACACTAGTAATAGAGTTCCGTTTTAACCCTTTGGATACTGAACCTTAAAAAAAGACAAAAGAGTGTCACTCGCTATCAGTCTGTAGGTAAATAATGTTTTAGTACGCTTTCATATCAATTACCGATGCTCTACTGTTGTCTCCTATACTATGACCGGGGCGTTCTAACACAGAAGTTTAATCTCTCTCTTACATTAGATCGTTAGAATAGCTGTTATTAGTGTGAATTTACATAATGCGACGCACGCGCATGGAATGGATATGTTATGGACCAAGTGATAAATGGAGCATTATATATAATGCCCGGGCATTATGATAAATGGCCAATAAGAGAAGGCAATTCGATAATAATTATTAAAATAATCAAATTGACCGGGCATTATGAATTTTGTTTATTACCTTTTGGGCAGAGTGATAAAAACATATTTAATAACTATATCGCAGTCTCCATTTGGAGTGTTACCCCTCCTGGTCCTCTATAAGGCACGCGTGGGGGCACAGGCCCAAAACTCCTTGAGATAATTTAATATGTGTATGTGATACTCAGGCCGTACATAATTTCTGATTGCTCCAAGATTACGCACTTAGTTAATACAAGGCAAATGCAGCACTATTGCATAGTGATGGGAACTAAGTTATAGGGCTATTATTTAATTGACAGGCCCTGTGTACGGGATAACTGGGCCATTGGTGTGATATAACGGACGTTAGCCATTAAATTTTTGTAAGGTATGGTAGTACCTAAAGGGTGAAAACGGAACCCTATAAGTTTTCAAATTATGTATATCTGTTCGCTATAAAAACATGATGATGTTGCAACCAATATTAAAACATAATAAAATAAATATTCAAAGGGGCTTCCATACACGCGATTGTTGGCCAATACGACATTAAATTCTAATTTGTATTTGTTAAAACGTGATAGATCAAAATAATATAGCTACTACACTACAGTTATACCACGTTAATAAGTCCCTTCGGCAAACATCGTATGTAAAACTAAACAAAAACATATTTTAGCGGATGCAGCGATCTCCGAATAAGTGATTAGTTACGCGCGCGTCTCTCCTCCTTGCTTTATTATCAAATTGCCCAATTGTCAAGTAGCAGTGCAATAATGACCGGGCAATATGATAAATTATGAAGTTTAGATAGTAATTATCATTTTGCCCAATAGAGCTTGACATTATTCATAATGCCCGAGCATTATAAATAATGCCCGCATTAATCACTTGGTCCATAACAGATATACAAGTGGAATTGCCGCGGTGATTGTTAAAATATTACGTTGAGTTTGTTTAAATGAATACCGCAGCCAAATGACCTCTGGGTCGTGTTTCTGCCGGTGAGTAGGGTTTCCGGAGCTCGTGGGGGGGTTAGGGTTGGGCCGGCATGGCCGTGGCAACTAACAGGTAACTGACCAGTTACTTGCCAGTTGTCACAGCGGCTTGGGCTTCTCTTTCGCTTTCCATCAGGCGCAGGGAAGCCGCTATAAAAAAAATGTTGTCTATTCGACTGGCTTCCGACATTATACAAAGTGATATTAGCTCGATGGCTCATTGGCACCTCTGCCTTCTGAGCCAGAGAGAGTCATTAAACCCTCTTTCAGAAAGGAGGCGAAAGGAGATTTTTTTTTATATTCGAATGGAGTACCGCTTGATCCCAACTCGCCTGATCTTAAGCGATGTTAGAGTCTAAGGTGGAGCGCGGTCACCCATCAAAAACCGAGATTCAAAAGAATAATTTAATATTCTGCTAGTGCAAAAAAATGGAAAATACTTATGCCGTTTTTGCACTATGTTCTGCCATACGGAAAATATGCCGTTGTCCTAATGACTAACGATGAAGACATCTCATGCACTAAATCCAAGCCCTAGCAACAGAATATCATACCTAACATACATTAGGCCATTTTTTCACGTCTACAGCTTCTGGTCATTAATTCGCGATTATGCACAGACAGACAGACAGTTATGCTGTCGTGTTACAACCGCGTGAGCATAGTAAGAGCGTAACAGGATTTTTTGTGCCTAATTCTCGGTCTAAATGACCTACGTCTATTGTGAACGGGTTATTAGGGGGTGTCTCGACTACAATGATTTGATAAATCGCACATGTATTTAACAGGTTGGACTAGTTTGTGTTAAATTGAAAGAAATTTGTTGGTCAGAATAGGCTTGTCGATGTAAAAAGAAATGTTAATTCCGTCTTTTAGATTGTTAAAAAATAAAAGACACGTATTTTTTCATTTGTAAATCTGATCAAAAATGACAAAGATATAGCCCGTTAATATTACGCGTGACGTCAAATAGTGGGAGTTTTTCTCACAGAGTGACGTCAAAGATCCCCGCAGTCGCAGCTGAAAGCTGATTCCAAAGAACCGTTGCACGTGGTAGAAAATCGCGCGCAAAACGTAGAAGACTTCCAACCATCAAGATGACACGGATGAAATCATGAATTGGTACGGGATGTACGATGATGAATCTTTTAAGGCTTTGAGACCTGTTGGTTGGTGTACACTATCTGCAGCATTAGTATATTCTAAAGCAGACGCTCACTCACATTCTCCCAAAATGAAGCTGACACTGAAACTTGCCTACATAACATAGGTAGTCATTTATTGTACTAAACTCGGTTGTTTGCATTCACGACCATTATTGCTGATCTATCAGGTTACTCATTGGCAGTTTTCATCATGCTCTTCTCTGATTGGTGGCCTGTTCCCGCGCTGGTATCTCATTGGCCATCGTAAGACGTGTACGCCGCATTTAAATTAATCCAATGTTGACCTACATAATGATAGATGCCAGTGAGGTATCTCTGTTTAACAATGAATTTGTAAATTAGATCTTTTCTCGACGGGCTCACATGCCAGTGCATTATTATGCATATTAGGTCATAAATTTTTAATTGTCTTCAAAATTGATTTTCTCTTCATAGAAAATTAATTCGATAAATCATAAATATCGATATTTTTCCATTCGATTTTCTTATTAACACATGACTATAGACTTCAAGTCCCAAATGTCGCCATGCTATGTGAAATGGACTTTAACTGTGTTTAAGTTTGCTCTTAATTAATTAACAAGTAACATAATTCGGCCCTTGTTAGTTTGTAAGGAATCATGTGTAGTGTGAGTGGACTATCTTAACAAAGTAATTAATGAAATAAAAAATGACATCGATCGACCTAGAATGGCCCTTCCGGAACCAACAGTCGCGAGTTTGATCCACACCCGGAAAAAAAAATTCGTGTGATGATCATTAATTGTATTTGTTTCATGTCTGCGTCTTTATATTAGTATTTATTTAATTACATATGTTTTGTGGTATCTTCGTTGTTCTGACACCCATAACACAAGTGCTTAAGCTACTCACTTTTGTATTGAAGTAATATTAGGTAATGTTGTGTGATGTTTATTTATTTCTAATAGAGTCTAAACGATCATGTCCAGTTAATAAGTGTTTAGACCCGGCTGTTTTCCACAACTAGAGGTCTGTGCGCCTAGTTTGAGTAGTTTTAAAAGTCACACCTAAACCGATGAGCGTGTATAAAGAGATTGATGATTGTGGCCGAAGCAGCAGTCGTGTGACAGGATCATAGCAAATGGAAGGACGTGGTCTCTGCCTACCCGTCTGGGAGAAAGGCGTGACGTTATGTAATGTATGTAAAATAATCTATTTCTTGTCGTTGTTTCGTTCGTTGACTGGTAGACAATGCCTATACGGCCGCATTAAGTCCGCCTTTTGTACACTTTTTTTATTGTGCAATAAAGGTTAAATAAATAAAAAAGAAACACCGAGATGACTTCACTGTCAGTATCTCCGTACTGTGACTTTTTTACTGTGTACTTTGTTTACATTGTAGTTTTCCTTTTGGGGTAGTGAGTGAGTCGTAGTGACGATGAGTGTGTATTTATTTTTACTTGAGTTAGTTTAAGTGAAATGTGCTCTCACTTGGTACGAGTCAATTTGACGTTTTATAGTTAAACTTTTGAGCGGTAAGTCTTGGATTCGATTACTTGTCAGATGGTTTTAGGGGAGAGGGACTTTTCTAATGTGATTGTCATACTCGTTGTCTTTGTACAATCTTTGAGACCTAGGTGATTCAATCCTAAAGACAGAGGGGTTTCGGGTTCGAAATGATACCGATCTTTCTGATTATTCAGCATTAAAATGATTCTATCATTTTGAATGCGATAGGCTGGTGATGATAATGCCCTCATACAGTTTGTACAGAGATATTTTCAATATCTAAAAAGCCCTCTAAAGTTTTTTAATGACTAGTTTCCGCCCGCGGCATCGTCCACCGTGAAATCACGTTACTTTCGCACACAGGAAGAGTTCATGTCGTAGTTTGATTATAAAGAAACAGCCACATCCGCTACGGTCTAAACGTTGGTTACAATATCAAAGACTTTATTATTGCAGATACTTACCTTTGAACGCGGCTTCGTGATTCAGGCAAAGTAATATTTCCCGAAAAATTAAGGCTTAGAAGGACATTCCATGACCAAATAGAAAATTTCTTAAAAAAACTAAGTACCCTAAACCGACGAGCATGTATGAAGGGATTGATTAATGTGGACGAAGCAAAAGTTGTGTGCCAGGATCGTAGCAAATGTAAGGACGTGGTCTCTGCCTACCACTCTGGGAGAAAGGCGTGACGTTATGTAATCTAAATTTGGTACAGAAGCCTAAAGGGCTTTTTAGGGTTCCGTAGCCAAAATGGCAAAAACGGGACCCTTATAGATTCGTCATGTCTGTCTGTCTGTCTGTCTGTCTGTCCGTCCGTATGTCACAGTCAGTTTATTCCGAAACTATAAGAGCTACATTATTGAAATTAGGTACGTAGATGTATTCTGTAAACCGCATTAAGATGTGAAAATAAAATCAGAAAAAAAATCCAAAATTTTTGGGGTTCCCCATACATAGAACTGAAACACAAAAAAAATTTTTTCATCAAACCTATACGTGTGGGGTATCTATGGATAGGTATTCGAAAATGATGTTGAGGTTTCTAACAACATTTTTTTCTAAACTGAATAGTTTGCGCGAGAGGCTCTTCCAAAGTGGTAAAATGTGTGTGTCCCCCCCCCGTAACTTCTAAAATATGGGCATGATAAAACTGAAAAAAATATATGATGTGTATTACTATAAAAACTACTAACGAAATTTAGTTTGAATGAAATCTAGACAGTAGTTTTTTTTTAAACGTCATAAATCAAATTACCTAATTTTTTCATTCAATCAGTGGTACGGAACCCTACGTGCGCGAGTCCGACTCGCACTTGGCCGGTTTTCAATAAGTAGAACTTGACCACAGCTAACCTGATGTTAAGGAACGTTGGATACTACGATAAGTCGAGCTCACCCAACAAAACCGTTTTACTCTCGCCTTGAAAATCCGAAGATTGCATCTATAAGGGAGGACGGACCCTGGCATAACATTTCCAATCTGTTCGCACCATGAATGTAGAGACAAAGTGCAAGTGGCATAATTTTTATAGATACCTGACTAGGTGAACTCAGTATCGCCACAGAATGCAATATTTTACGTTTAGGTATGAGTTGTCGACCCATAGAACAAGCTTCGGCTTAGTTTGGGGCTAAATGGCGATGTGTGGCCCAGCGTGGCATGTCTTGGGTTATTTATTAATTTACTATTTTAATTTAGGTTTATTAATTTTTATTAATTTAATTTAGGTTTAGGACCAATCCCGTTTCCGTTTCTGACCTCGATCCCGATCCCTTTCGACCCAAAAGACATGCCGTACAGAAAGAGGCTAGAAGCTCGCATTTTATGCACTATTGGGTATTATCTGGGATCCCCCCTCTGCCGGACACCCCCATAAATCCATCAGCCGCTGGCCGGCCGCCAGCCCCTCGCCAACGCAAGAGCACGCTGCGTCTTGTTCCAGCCTGTAGCTTCCACGATGTGGATTGCGTATAGCTGCCCGCCCATATCCGATAATCAGTGAGCAAGTTTTGTAGGCGAGTAGTATCTCTATACTACTCCCTGGTCATTCTGAATACTCTTTTTACTCTTAAAAAGAGTATTCAGAATGACCAGGGATGTAAGGGAGCGGCCTATCATCTTTTTGCTCCAAGCCAACCTCACCTGCCCGTCGTGCATCCTGCCGAACAACAAACGAGGCGCTGGCAACCGACTGGTGGCGGTATAACCATCAAATTGAGGGCGTAGGTAAATACCACAGGCCGTTGACGGCCAGCGGCGCCATCGGAGCGGTTGCGCCATGCGATCGCCAACCCGCCTGCTCAGCCTGGCAATTATGGGTATATCCTCCAGATGTTTGCCCTAAGTGGTGAACAACTGGAGAGGCCTATGTCCAGCAGTGGACTGCAATGGGTTGATGATGATGATGACGGATGACCTCGCTCCATAATCTGATGGTAAGCGGTCGTGAGGCCGAAAAACTTGGTCGACAGGCGTAATAGAACAAACCTAACGCGACTATCGCCTTCACCCTGAACATAAACGTGGAACACCCTGGAAAAGCCTTTAAATGAGGCCTGAATGGCACCTTACCACCTTAGTGCCATTACACGCCCCGCTTAAAGAACCCAGGATTCTATGGGGAAGAAACCACATGAACTGTAAGGTCATTCCATTACTTACTAGCACGGGGGAATGAGGAACTTAACCTCTTGGTGCGTGGCACTATCGTCTGAATGGTATACGGATGACAATGCCCAGCATGTATTGTTCGGAGGTGGAAAGGACCCACGACGAGTCTCTTTATACCCAAAGAACAGTCACTTCTTCTTCTCGAGTCAATGGCAATCCACCTCAAACAAAACCAGTCCAAAACTTGGCGACCTGGATGCCTTTGTCGCTCGCCCTGCAAAGATCATCTACCGTGCACGTAGTGGGACACAGCTGGCAGGTGAGCAAATGTGCCATGGTCTGCAATGGTGCACCACAGCCAAAGCCAGCATGAACATTCCCGCTTAGCCCCCACTTAACCAGATAAGATCCACAGAATAGTCACTACTTATCAGGTGGTTCTGACCCCCACAAGCCCAAACAATCGTATACCGTTTTGTCCACTTCTAATACAGGTGCACTAGTAAATTCGTAACACTCCATCATCCAACGGATAAATTATCACGGAACATAAATAATCGTTGTTTGGACCCACAAAAAACGACCACCGGCTCCCGTTATGCCCAAACGACTTTTAGACATAGCCCATTCGCCGATTCGTTTTGCTACAGTTCTTGTTTGAGTCGAAAGAGCAATTTAAATGCTTTCAGAGAGTATATGGCAGTGTACTCCACAGATTGCGGTATTGAACTGGATGGGATCGTATGTCCAGCAGTGGACGTGGACGTCTACAGGTTGATGATTTTTCTTTTTTTTTAATGGCACAACATTATGGCTTCTCTACGCCTGATGAAAAGCGAAAAAGAATCCTGAGCTGGTGCCAACTGGCAAGTAACTGGTCAGTTACCTGTCAGTTGCCACTGCCATGCCGGCTCAACCCTAGCCGCCCACGAGCTCCGGAAACCACTCACCAGTAGAAACACGACCCGGAGATCATTTGGCTGCGGTATTCTATAGGGTGGAGGTCCTTCCCCGGACGGGCGGCTCAATTCGAGCGCAGATTCGCTATACCCTATCTCTCTAAATGACCCTTAAATATTTGGAGGACTAAGAATTTGGAGAAACTGGGGTTTTGGCAAAAAATCACTCAGTAGCATTGAAGAAGTAACGTGACCAGACCAGGAATCGAACCTAGAACCTTGGGATGTCATTTAAGTGAAAATTCACCACAAAGATCATAGAAATTTAAAAAATCGTGCCGAATTACGAATCAACATAATTTATTTCGTTACGCACTTGGCCGATTTTACTGCTATCCAAAATGAACACAAGCGCCATAAATATATAAATTAACGTATCGTAAGGCGTTAACGCGGTGGCTGGCGCGTCGCCAGTGACGGATTTATGTGGCGCTAGTGGCGCTATGATGGCAGCAAAGGGGACTAAACGTTACGCCATACAGTCAGCATTATGCTGTTTTAAAAAAAGGAAAATAGTTTATTTATGTAAATAGATGATTGACTCGGTGGTTCAATTGGTAGTGACTCCTCCCTTCTGAACCAAGGGTCGTGGGTTCGATCCCCACCCAGGTCAAACATTCGTGTGATGAACATTTGTGTTGGTTCCGTGTCTAACTATATAAATTTGTATTTAAGTATATATTTTTGGTATCGTTGTTCTCATAACACAAGTGCTTAAGCTACTTACTTTGGGATCGGAGCTGTGTATGTGATGTTGTCTGATATTTATTTTATTATCCTTTGTAATATTTTTTTTCATAATAAGTTCTTTTGAATCAGATTCCGGCTGCAATTTTTCCGAATGGATACGGACCTTAGAGGCCTTCGAAAAGTAAGCCTGCACATTTCTCAAGGACTGGCAACGCACCTGTGACTCCCCTGGTATTGCGTTGTTTATGGGCTCAAGTGATCACTTACCATCAGGTGACCTTCAAGACAGTTTGCCCCCAAAAAAATTGCACGATTTACGTTTGAGGAAGCGTAAAAAAGCTGCTAAATACCACAGGCCAATGACGGGTAGCGTCACCGGATCTCCGCCCAAGTCACTTTTTACACAAATAATAATTATTCAAGAGCTTTTTCCGTTAGGTGACGGGAAAGCAGCATTTATTCCTAGTTTGATTGATCCCTCCTTTACGTATTCCCCAGTACATAGATATACTCGTATAATTACATACATTTGCAGCATCCACGTTAACCCGTAAGTGCAGCAGGAGCGATGACGCCGGTGACGGGGCAGATCGATCGGCGGCACGCGCGTGTGTGCACCGAAATAAACGAAAACATGCGGCCGACGGAAAAAAATACACACGTCAAAATGGACGCGGGGGCAGTGGCGATGTTGAGCCGTGGCCACTGGGAGGGTTGACTGACATTAAAAAATATATATTTACATTTAAAAATCTTTTTACAGTAACCAGTGGCCAGTCTCCTTTTAAGCATAATAATGATTGTACCAGGACATTAAATGACAGTTTAATTCAGGTCAGCATCATCATCTGCTGAGTATGGGCCTCTCCTTTCAAACTGCCCTATTCTGAATATTCTTTACTTTTTTTGGTCTAATTTACAAATAAAAAAATACGTGTCTTTTATTTTTGAATAAGCTAAAAGACGGATTTTTAACCATAATAGCCTATTCAGTCGTATTTGTGTACCTAACTACCTATGTCACATTATTCACTCGAAATTGACAGGAATTGGTCTCAAAGAGAAGTCATCATCATCGGCCTTAAGATGTCCACTGCTGGACATAGACCTAACCCAAGGATTATTTGTCATTTGGGGGGGATCTGCATTATCACTACCACGCTTGGCAAGCGGATCGGTTACCGCAGTAGGTTTTATTTGTACCCTGGTAAACACTACTGTCCGTTGTATGTATGTATTCTGTATTCCCTTAGTCGTCTGCTACAACACCCACAAGAGAAGTCTAGTTGACCTTAGAATATCTAATACAAAAAAATGTTGACTCGAACCGGGACTTAATCTCTAGACCCTTGAGTAGTTCGGCTACTTATGGAACAAAAAAAAATCATACGGTCGAATTGAGAAACCTTCGTCCTTTTTTTAAGTCGGTTAAAAATAGTCTATTTCTGCAAATAGATTCGCTAGTGGTACTTTTGCACGTCACACTTTTTTCCTACCAGCACTTCGACGTGTAGCCTGCTGAGAAGAAGTGCCGCAACGAACTCAACAGTTAGATCAATGAGAAAGACATACATGATTGCCTCAAATTAACCAAGACACCATTTAAAATTCACACGACCAATCCTACCCGCCCGCACTACAGCGGTGCAACCGTCACCAAACAGTCTGCCACGGGGGTAGCCCCCCTTAAAAAAATTGCACCGGCCCACCCGGGTGGGGGCTCAACTCTGACGCGCCGTTTTGGCCCCCCCTCCCCCCTCTGTTTACTCGTAATTGGTGCCGCGTTGTGGGGCTATTATAAATTGATTTGTTGTATTGCTAATATTGGTATCGCCTTTGAGGATATAATTGTTCACAGGACAGTGTGGAGGATGAATGACGCAGTATGGTTTCCGTGCGGTGACGAAAAAAAATACAAACCACCTTCCCATTTCTTCGGGTCGTAAGATTCGACTCCACCTGATGGTAAGCGGTCGTGAGGTCCAAAAGTTAGGTTAGGTTAGGCAGGCATATTAGAACAAACCCATTGCGCCTGTCGCCCTCACCCTGAAGGTCCACTGAGATGCCATTTCACGCCCCGCCTAAAGAACTCAGGATTGTAAGAGAAAGGAAACACATGAGCTGGAAGGGCATTTCATGACTTAATGGCACGGGGCATGAACGAGGAACCAAACCTCTTAGTGAGCGCCACCATCGTCTGGATGGTATGCGGATGAAAACGCTTCTTATCCGCCTGGCAGTAGCAAGCGGTTTTTTTATGTTCTTTATTTTGTGATTTGTGTGCGCCAAATAAACCGATTTTCTTTCTTTCTTTCTTTAGCAGCATTGGACGTCTGTAGGCTGATGACGATCCAATTTTTTTTTACTTGGGCTTCTCTTTCGCTTTCCATCAGGCGTAGGGAAGCCATTATGTCGAGCCACTATAAAAAAGGACAAAATTTGGATAGGGATTAAAAAATCATCTTGCATAATAAAAAAAAATACCCCTACGCTTGATACAGTACTCAAAGCATAAAGGATATATCCTGGAATTAAACCAATAAGCTGAAATTTATCGTTTGTAGTCCATCAATGCATTATCCGGTAGGCTATAACTGCTCGGTGCGCTGTTAAACAACCCGTGCACAATTCATATAGGCCCCATCCGACGGCTGTGCACCCATGCACAGTTTGCACAGCCCAGTAAATAATTGCACAACTTATTCCACATTGCACTCATTATAATGTTTAGAAAAACTGTAGGCTAGCGCCTACCTAAACGTTAGTACCAATACGCACGAGGGATGTAAGCGGACTATCATCTTTTCGCTCCAAGCCAACCTCACCTGCCCGTGGTGCATCCTGCCGAATAACAAACGAGGCGCTGGCAACCGACTGGTGGCGGCATAACCATCATAATTGAAGGCGTAGCTAAATACCACGGACTGACAGACAGAGCTAAATATAGTATATAGCTATATAAGCGAAATACACAGAGTATAGTATGAATTCAAGAGGAAGGTTTATATGTATAATACCGAAGCGAAGGGAGGGCGGGTCGCTAGTAATATTATAAATGAGAAAGTTTGTTTGGATAGATGGATGGAAGTTAGTTACTTCTTCACTATCTTTCATAATTCTAACCTACCTTAGGTAGTTTTCGCGTACATATACCTAATAGCCAGTATAGAAGGCCTGGGAGCGTACAAAAACATTATAATGTGACAGCCCCAACCTTGGGTGCCGTGAAAAGCAACTAAGGGAACTTTGGTTGGCCTGAGCATAACATTGACCGATCGATTATGGGTATATCCTCCAGGTGTTTGCCCTAAGTGGCAAACAACTGGAGAGGCCTATGTCCAGCAGTGGACTGCAATAGGATATGATGATAATATTGACCTGTATTAGGCGCCCGCCGGTGAAGGGATATAACCAACGGAAGCAATCAAAAAGAGAGTTAGCGTCAGGCTGGCGGCCGGCTATAAAACTTTGCCAAACCCCCCTTCAACATGACAAGTTAGATGAAGAAAAAAATTGCTGGCTCGGTGGCTCAATTGGTAGTGACCCCCGCCCTTACATCCCTCAAATCACCCGAATCCTATACTACTTACAAAATGAATCCAGGACACTCCACTTAATAGAAAAGCGTTAACCATTACGCCGAGGTACCAGGGTTATTTAAAATGCATTTAGGTCGCCCGCGCGGGGCTGCCGTGATAGACACGTGAGTTAGGTCTGGGGCACATTTAGATGGTTAGGGGTAGATTTTTAGACAGAACCTAAAATGTGTACCTACATACATATATGTTTTTTTTTACCTTGCCTTCTGAATAAAGAGTCGTGGGTTCGATTCCCACTCCGTACAAGTAAACAATTGTGTCTGTTCCGTGTCTGGGTGTTTATATTTGTATTTAGGTATGTATTAGTCCTTTACCCATAACGCAAGTGCTTAAGCTACTTACTTTGGGATTAGAGCTATGTAGGTATGTGATGGTGTAAAAAAAATAAGAGGCTCTTTATTGCATACGATAAAGTTAAAACTAGGTAGATATAATCTCATCGCTAGTAAGATAAAGAATATAAAAAAATTAATCTTATTGTTGTAGTCAAATGATGCGCAAATGTACCTATATGTATTATTGTACGATTGTTTTTATGCAAGAGGCGGCAGACGAGCAAATGTGATGCCTGATGGTAAGCAGTCGACACCGCCCATGGACACCCGCAACTCAAATCGAGTTCTGGGGTCGCTGCCGGCCTTTTAAATAGGAGTATGCTCGTTTCTTGAAGGCTCCCATGTCGTAGATGTTTGGAAATACTGATGCAGAGAGTTGATTCCACAAAACCGATGCGCGAGGCAAGAAGTTCCTCATAAAGCGCTACGCTAAATACATTGTACGATGAAGATAAAAAATTGCATCAAAATCCGTTGCGTAGTTTTAAAGATCCCATTCTCTCCTTTCTACTCCCGAACAACACGTGCTGGACAGCGTTGCCATCCGCATACCATCCAGACGTAGGTGGCGCGCACCAAGAGGTTTAGTTCCTCGTTCGTGCGATTAATTCATGGAATGTCCTTCCAGCTCATGTGTTTCGTTCCTCTTACAATCCTGGGTACTTTAGGCGGGGCGTGAAACGGCATCTCAGTGGGCCTTCAGAGTGAGGGCGACAGGCGCAATGGGTTAGTTCTATTGAGCCTGTCGACCTAACTTTTGGACCTCACGACTGCTTACCATCAGGTGGAGTGAGGTCATCCTGAATTCTCTTCTTATAAAACAAAAACCTAAGCATCTCTAGGGACAGACAGACGGAAACGATTAGTTTTATACTATTTTGTAATAACACATGGCTAAGTGACCTAGATTAAATATTACGTTAGTAATAAGAGTTTTTACTTGTGCAACGGTACCACATTCAAAACTAAAGTAGGTAACGTATAATTTAGAAGGATTTTTTGCTGCTAAGACGTACAAATCTAGGCAACCTAATTAGTGATCATTTTAGAGCGGAAAGTGTATTTTTAATAAAGGCATAGCATAGTAGCTTCGCCTCGCCTGGTAGAAAGCGAAAGAGCACAAGTCGCCGCGGCAAAGTACAAGTAACCAAATCAATGACTTGTTAGTTGCTATCGCCATGCCGGCCTGTAAGGTAGGTCTGGCTGTATGCTCTATTTGGGGTACAGACACCGACTGATCATGAATCATGACTGACGTCACTTCATAGGACTTCGCCGGCTGTACCGTGGTCGCCAGCCAGGCGCGGAGCCGTAGGGCCGGTGGTAGCACCGGTTGAGAAATTTCAAGAAATCACTTAGTGGACTCACTCATAGGAAGAGATGGGCGGAGACTTAAAAGTATACCTAAATAAAAAATATAAAAGAAACTTTTGTGTACTACCAGATTACTTGTAGAGGATAGGTGAAATTTTAATAAAATTCGGCCAAAATGTAACCTATTTACAGCATTGGATGTTTGCAAGTTGATGATGATGAAAACTAACCTTATTTCGTAAATAAAAAAAAAGAAAACAATTGTTTATTAAAAAGGATGCCAACAATTCAAAAATCGAACGGAAAATTTAAATGACGAACGCATACCGCGCGGCCAGCGTCGGAAAAAAATCAACGCGAGTGAAAAAAAACTTTAGCCTGTCAAAAAATAGTAACAGGAATAATTATCGTGAACATTGCATTAATCAAATTCCGAGCACGGTGCTATCGGGGGGTGGGGGGGAGTGGGAGGTGGCACGAGAAAAACGAACGCTGCGGGCTCGCTTCGAAAAAAGCTGAAAACGACCGGCGTATGGGGGCGAGAGGTCACGGGTTAGGTCTGGGGATAAAGATTCATTTGTTTTTATGTTTGACCCATTACCCATTGTGAGACCCATTTATAATACTAATATTAAGAGAGGTAGGGCGTAGCGAATCTTGGCTCGGAATTGAGCCGCCCGTCCGGGGAATCTCCGGGTCGTGTTTCTGCCGGTGAGTAGGGTTTCCGGAGCTCGTGTGGGGTTAGAGTTGGGCCGGCATGGCGGCGGCAGCTGACAGGTAACTCACCAGTTACTTTCCGGTTGTCACAGTCCGATGTAGGAGTGGCTGGTAATCTATCATACAGGTGTCTTAGTACAGACACCAGTCTTTCACATAGTTTGAATAACAATAGACTAAGCATCCTGGGTCCTATAGGCGGGGCGTGAAACGGCATCTCAGTGGGCCTTCAGGGTGAGGGCGACAGGCGCAATGCGTTTGTTCTATTGTGTCTGTCGATCTAACTTTTGGACCTCACGACCGCTTGAATCACCGCCGTCAGGTGAAGTGAGGTCATCCTGCAAGCTTTTCTTATAAAAAAAAAACTTAATTTTGTACCAACCAACTATGCGAGAGAACAAATAAAGATTTTATTATTAATATCGTTATTACAGCGACTTGGGCTTCTCTTTCGCTTTCCATCAGTCGCAGGGAAGCCATTATAACAAGCTACAATAAAAAGAACTAGTAGGATATATCTCCAGACTCGTCTTATAGAACATATCCCCGTCTGCCGTCGTCCAGCCGGCGCAGGCTGCCTATATAGCAACAAAAAATGCCCGCCCACCCCCGGCTGCATTCATTAATTGCTAATTACTGATCACGGGTCACATGTACGCCTGTTCGCTGGAGCCGGCCCTAATTGTTTGATGCCCGTCTGACGGCTCAATTCTGACTTTTGATGCTGAATCGGATATTTGGTAATGTTTTGACACTAACGTACACTCGCAAAGTGCTGGATTATTTTGGTACTAGCTGTGGGTTTAAGTTTGTGCGTTTTTCCGATGACGCCATTTTGGTGGCATGTTTTGGTATCGCGCGATTGTGATGTTGATAGAGGTTTATTACGTAAGTACCTATAGCAAAGCGATATAGGTAGCTACATACGGTCTTTACGAGTATGTAGAGATCATCTAATATAAAATGACGCGTTCCACTACCGCTTTTACGCGCACAAACAAAATTCAAATATATACGGAAGCAATACACATAAACAATGCAATTATGATTGGTCGATCAGTCGAACGGTTAAATTCAAATGTAGGAACAGCGCAATTTTTAGATTTGTTGTCCAACTAGTTCAGTTGATCGTGAACTCGTGAGAGGAAAAGTCGTCTCGTTTCATACAATGTGACGGCGCTGCTCCATAGAGCGAGCGTTGTTATATTCATCACCCGACTAGTCGGTCGTCATGTGCACATACACATCATAGTATACTAAATAATCGTTTCGTCTTTTCAACTAACGTCTTTTCCAACG